>OY019130.1:127965123-128572623 GCA_955652365.1 Eristalinus aeneus | reverse complement strand
TAAATAAAATAAATAAAATAAATAAAATAAATAAAATAAATAAAATAAATAAAATAAATAAAATAAATAAAATAAATAAAATAAATAAAATAAATAAAATAAATAAAATAAATAAAATAAATAAAATAAATAAAATAAATAAAATAAATAAAATAAATAAAATAAATAAAATAAATAAAATAAATAAAATAAATAAAATAAATAAAATAAATAAAATAAATAAAATAAATAAAATAAATAAAATAAATAAAATAAGTAAAATAAATAAAATAAATAAAATAAATAAAATAAATAAAATAAATAAAATAAATAAAATAAATAAAATAAATAAAATAAATAAAATAAATAAAATAAATAAAATAAATAAAATAAATAAAATAAATAAAATAAATAAAATAAATAAAATAAATAAAATAAATAAAATAAATAAAATAAATAAAGTAAATAAAATAAATAAAATAAATAAAATAAATAAAATAAATAAAATAAATAAAATAAATAAAATAAATAAAATAAATAAATAAATAGTAGAAGGGACCTACAGTTTTTTGCTGATCCCGAACGGCAAAATTTGAGAAGCTTTTTTAGACAGTTATTACTTTTTGAGTGTTGCCAGCAGCTCGATAGAGGTGATGCCGTGAAAAATTCGAGGTGTTGAGCCGGGAATCGAACGTAGACCTTCAGCATGTAAGTATCGCACTCTACACACTGCGCCACAGCGGACACAACTTGAAAAATGTATGGACTTTTTTAAAAATTCCATAAATTTGCCACCCATGTTTTTTTTACCTACAATAATTTATCTCTTAACTATCTAGTAAAAGTTTTAGTGCCTTGACTTTTTAAGGAATATTCCAAAAAATGTTTGCGAACGATTCGTTGTTTTCTTTCAAATTATCGCTCAAGCAATAAAGGAAATTTGTCTCACAACAATGCTTCTTGATTAAATTTTCGCAACGTTTTATCTTCCCATTGAGTTTATTTTACACTTCCTGCAACCTGGACATGCTGCTTAACTATTTAAGAGAGAAAGCACTCAGAGTGAGTGAAGGGACGCTCAGAGAGCCAAATGGACATTGACGTAAAGTCAACGTCAGCCATGGTATCGTGTGGCATTTATTAATGTTATCTTTCAGTTCTCTACTTCTCCACTTGTCTCAAACAAACTCCAGTCGCCAGTCACGAATAAGATTGACACGACATTACCTCTGTGATTCACTGATAATGTTTCATTAGTATAACGGTAATGAAGATTTACGCAGAAATCGCCGGTCAGAATTCGCATTCACACACAACACGACATGCCTTCCGAATGTCGACTAGAATACACAAAATCTTGCTTCTGCTGTGAATAAATAATAACTTACTTAAGTGCATCCCTCTTAGAGCATTTGGCAGTGAATTCTTACCTCCACATAATACAAAACCACGTCGCTTCACTGCGTACTCAAAAGACCAGTAAAATTGGAGTACAGAATATTATCCTCATTATAAGCGGCGAAGGCAAAAATAGCGACACCCTGGCCATCGTTTCAAAGGTGAAAGCAATTAAAACTGTCTCGCAGTGCTTTATGTGCGGCTTGACCTGTCGACCCGACTAAAATATTCCTCTTCTGATACAAAAAAGAAAAAGAAACACTGCGGCGAACGCGTCAAGGAAGACTCATTAAATTTTGTAGAAACAAAAATAAAAGCACTCAAGTTGACTTTATTTGAAGTTTAAATACACCCGCCACCAACCGAACCCCTCCCCATTCAACGCGCACATGGGCAGCTTAACTTGTTTTTCAACAAATTTTCGAATAGGCCCACCGGAATACAAAGTGGGATGATATGCATTGCAAATGAAAAATACTGGCAAAGCAATTTACATTCAATTTAGCGCTTGGATTTCCCCAAATAGAATAAGTTTATCTAACGGTTCCCTGTGATTTTCCTTGTTTAGTCACTGAAGAGTTTACCTTTCCATTTCGCATGGCAATTATTCCTATTCAGAAGAAAAGGGTTACTGCGGTCCTTCCTCATCAATTGTACAGAAGGGACCATCGGAAAGCGCTTTATTAAATTTCACGCATCAATTTTTTCACTTCTTCTTGTACTTATAAGCAAATCTCGTGCTGTACAAGGATTTACGCATTCACCACCCACGCTCCGTCCCAAATGGCTTGACATTTTCAATGAAAAGGATAATCTTGTGTTAAGGAATTTGAAAAGCATTCCAGCATTCAAGACATTGGACAATAGCTACCCAGACAAATGTATGTTGTCTGGAGAGAAACATTCTAGCGCATCTTCTTTTACACATTTTTTGTTTTCCTTTGCTGCAAATAGAGGCTTAAATTATGGGTCTCACGACCCTAGGGTATTACTGAGACTGCTCGTTGCTTCGTCAAATTGGAACAAAGAAGATTGCCCGAGAAGTGCTTGAAGTTATTCATGTGAGATATTATTTGGCTGATCATTTTTATGCCATTCTTTCTCTGACTGCATGCCCTTTTAAACTGTTTTGAATTTGTTGACTTTTTGAGAGGCAGGGAAGGGCACAGAAAATCTGTATCAAATTGGGTAATTAAATTTTTAGCACTCTTTGCGAAACAGCTCGTTGTAGAAGCTTTGGCTGGGATTGAAGCAGTCGTAATAGATTGCCTTTAAAATGTGTGACAATAAAATGAACGCTTAGTTTCTCTGAACATTTGATTATTGTGTGGGCTCAGCAGGCATTTGAGTAATGGTTCATCCCACCCGAACGTTGATACAGTGCTCATCCCAGGAATTGTCGATGATGCAAAGTAACGCAAAGGCGTGGATTCGTGGTTACCTTGGACTGGAAGGTTACTTTCAAAAGGACCAATAGAGGCGAAACTAGTAGAACATCCTTTATATGAGGGTTCTACAAACACAAAGCACATTCAAACTGTAATAGATCTGAAATTGTAGTAGTAACGCAATCAGATACAAGGCTATATCCCAATCCCATAAGCCCACAACAACCCAATTCACACCTCCGACTCCATTTGAACGCCCCTAATGAAGCTCGAGTCGAGGAAGAATACCTTTACAAATGATCTATCCCCCCTATCAGAATGTAATCATAAAAGGAAATAACCCCAAGTCAATGACCGTCCCGAATAGGACAATCTTATCAATGAAAAGTTGTATCCATTGGTTCACCTTTCTCCTGCTTCCATGTCAGCAGAAATATATTCCAAATACTTATGTACGTCTATTAGTTTGTGTGTCGCCATGCATTGTTGAGACTTTGTGAATAGATATGCAAAGGTAAGTGGCCTTTCGGACGTCACATATGGGTGGCTATTTAAGGGCGGTAATTGCTGTATTTATTGGATATTTTGTCTGGGATATCTGTACAACATCTGGTCACCTGCCATTATGTCCTGAGATGGGGGAGGGAGATAAAGATTTGCAAATGTGTATGTTGAAGATTATGGCAGCTATAGTTTGGTTTCCTCTTTAGTCAAGGAATGAAGGTTAAACAAACTTGAGGAATTTATTTAAATGCTGAAGAAACCATTTAAGATAATTAAGAACTATTTATGAAGTTTTGCTTTAGTTTTGTTCAGTTTGTTGTTTAGGGAATGATTTAGACCATGGCTCACAATCCACTAATTTTGAAAGTTTCAACACATCACTCAATAAGTCCCGGCGCATACAAAGAGCACGCAGGGGGTGCCACTAACAAAAAAAAATTATACTAAATTAATAATTTTTGTTAGTGGCGCCCCCTATATGTCCGGGGACTTATTGAGTGATCTGTTACATTACGCCTCTCGAATGAAGCACATTTTTTATATAATAAGCCCGCGTTAAAAGAATTGCCATAGCACAAGCCGAAGGTAGTTGAAAAACTCCAAAAGTATCACAAGATTTGATTCCAAAAAATGAGCCGCTGAACATTTCCCCTACTATGACGACAAACTCTAAATTATGGAAAGAATTGCTTCTTATTTCGCCAGATACATGCTTAAGTACAAAACTCACAAGTCAAAGGCAACGACCCCCTGCTGACATTAGACGTACTGAGACGAACGGACGTGAAGGCCTTCGTTGGCATTGAATTTCAGCGGGTTTTGGCAGTAAAAAAGGGGACAACAATGTATAAGCTGTTATTTTGAACGACGTCTCGGACAGAACATAACTACGTTAAGAAAGCAATTTTAAGTGGTCATGGACTTCATTCACTTCTTCCCCGAACTTTATTCACCTCTTCCCCGCACCACGTACTCGTACACATATTTCAGTACTGAAGTTGAGCGTAGAATTACTTTTGGTAAATGCCACACATGTTCGTTTAAGAAATTAATGCGTATTGGAGTGTTTTCAGGTTGGCTTTGTACAAATCTCGTGATAACCCCTGTCATGGTCTATAGCCCAGAAGCCCCGAAGTTATGAACAGACGACTACGGCTTTACTGTGCATTCATTTTTTCACCGACTGCAGCCACTGCAAGTACAAAGCTTGACCTCGCAGCATAGAACTGCAAATAGAATCAAAGCGACATGGGCAACACAATCGAAAATGTCCTGGTCTAGTCTACGGACACAACTTCTTCGTTGGGTTTGCCTAGCTGTGTGGCTGTCAGTTTGCCTTTTCATTCTCATTTATTATGACTTGGATAAAATTAAATGTTTTGCTTCTTACTATGAGCTATTTCCAATGCTCCTTGGGAACATTTGTAATTCTTGTGCTGGCTATTCACGTGAGAACTTATCCTCAATCCGCCAATTTCCCTATTTACGTCGTTTGATGTTTGGCTGATTACCTGAACTCATTTTCAAGCGAATCCAGTTTTCTCAATCCATCCTTTTTCACTTGCACTTTGCATTTGTAAGAACTCATCTGATGATATTTTTGATAAAGCTCTCAATTTCCGCCTGACTTCCTTAGTGCTTCAAAGAGTAAACATATTGCGGTGTTCTTTGTCAGTTCTATTGTTCTCCAGGTATACACATTTCCAATTGCTAATAGAATTGCAGTCGTCTTGTAAACGTTGACATCGAAATTTATGGAGAAATCTCCAACAAGGAGCACAGTGTTGGATAGCTGACTACTAAATGATGAAATAAAACTTGTTTTTGTGTCCCGATGTTTGCAATGCTTTATCTCTCAAACGTGTGCTTGAATTTTTTGTGAAGATATGTTGCTGCACAACTCCGCTGTGGATTCTTCCGCGGAAACTTTTATTTCTTTCCCTGGACATTCTTCCGCGGAAACTTTTATTCCTTTCCCCGGACACCAACCTCCACACCTCAGCTATTTCACTTCTCGAATACCATCCGGGGCCGACTAATTTGAATTGGTCAGATGTTTCTATCGTGAAGGATTCAATGATTAATAAGAGGATCGGTGTTCGTGGAGAATTGCAATAAGGAACATCATTCGCTATTCCATATTCAATGAAGGCTCGGAAGCAATTTTATGTATTTCCGTGAAAGACAGACATCAAATGCATTGCTTGTGAAACAAATGCCGCCTGTGTGTAATTGTGATGTCCGAATGCACTTCATGCATTATTTCTTTAGCTACCGGTTTAAGGGGCAATCAAAATAATTGCAGAGCGGGCAAACTTGGCGGACGTAACACAAATGTATTTCAGAGAGAAGTTTAAATGTGTATTGCGGGTAAAGCAACAGTGAAGTGCATTTACCATGACAATGTCAGAGGTGGTCCACTGGGAAGACTAATTTTCTATCAATTCGCTTAAGCATTGCAACTGGTGGCTAGCGGATAACACGAACAACGTAAACTTCCAAAGCTTTTATGGTACGTACAAAACTCCCAGAACAAATTGTAATAACATATGATCTAGGCGGTTAATTTGCCGTAGCAAAACGTAAAATGAAGTGGCAACCATTTTTCAAAAAGAACCTCGTTTCACGCACAAAGCCAAGCTGCCTGCGGCCATATTCAGCAAACGTGAGTAATTTTTTGTGCACAAAATAGATAGAGAAATAGAATAGAAAATGGCGTTCACAGGCAGTAACTTGTGTACACAAGAGAAATACTCAAGCCTATGGAATTGGCTTCCGGTTTCAATTCTAGGACAAGTTGAATTTTGTATGTTTTTAAGCCGCTAGTCCCAAGTTTTAAGCCATGCTTCTAAGAACGCCGTTGCAGTTTTCGCGCAAACTCTTAGCCTGGATAACGTCTTTCCACGATGTGCTGAATTTGATACAACCAGTCGTGTATCGTGTGGCCGCCGTGGCGTAGTGGTTTGAGAGCGACACTCACACGCTGAAGGTCTAGGTTCGATCCCCGGCTCAACGCCTTGAATTTTTTACGACACCTTCTCTTTCGAGCTGCTGACAACACTCAAAGAGTAATAACTGTCTAAGAAAACTTCTCAAACTTCGGCCCCAACTAGGCACTGCTCCCCTTGTGAACTGTCGAGTCATACTATTATAAGCCGTGTATCATCCACTAATGTCAACTGAGGCTTATGTTTCAGATCGTCGTTGACAAAAGTTTCCTAGAATCCCACAAACACTATTTCTTACACAGCGCTAATTCTTATAATACACCTAAACAATTTTGAAACGCTTTGTAGTGTGATATTTTCCATGATGCTTTGCCCAACAATGCTGAACAAAAATGACAAATCAGATGTTAATAACACGTGACCTGTCAAACTTACCGAATTGAAAATAAAACCTCACGATGAATCACTCTTCAAAATAGTCTTACGTCGGGATCTTGATCCGGAGAAGGCCGCCTATTGATTGCTCTTCGACAACCCCAATCAGCACGGGGGTCTTCATAAATCCTAAAAGAACAAAATACGTGCGAGCAAAATAAAACGTTCAGTGAATAAAAACAAAAAAACACAACCCAACCTAATTCGGCAAATAATCACAACAGAATAAAGGGTGACATAAAAAAGTTATCGCCTAAGCGTGTCACCAAAAAATAGAAACGAACATAAAAACAATTAGCTAAAATGTCTGTCAATTTGTGTTTGTGGATGTACACAGTAATGAAGAGTGGAAAGGTTTGAAATCTTGTCACAACCTCACAACTTCTTTTTATTGGACATTTAACCGAATTGAGTTTTAGTTCTATCTTGCTTTTCATTCACACAATTTATTCCGTTTATGCGTTCATATTCTCTTAGTTATTTCACGAGTTTGTTTTGCTTTAAGAACTGCGGACGCTTTTGCGACTTAATTCAATTCCTATGTAGTTTAGTTTTCATTTGAGTTTGTTGAAGAATTCACCAACCTACTGAGGCTTCTGATAGAAAGTGTAGCCATGTTGTATACTTTGGATCTGAATCATTACTTGTGCACGTTCATTTTCAAAAAACAGATGTAATTTTTGAGATGATTAGAGAAAAGTCCACGCAAAGCAATAACAACACAATATACATTTTACTAGAAGGTAGTTCTGCCCTTAACCTCAGCTATAATTTGCACGATGAACAGTCCTAAGCGTAGATGGCGGTAGGCGAAAAATACTGTTTCTGCTGGCAACATCGATCATTTAAGACATAAAAGATGTTAAATAAAAATATTATTTCAAAGGAAGCAGTAAAACTAAAATTAAATTGTCTAACCCCTTCCTTTGCTCTTGATGAAAAGAACAATTTTGTAAGGGCAATCAATGGTACCAGTCCTTAAAACCAAAAATAAAAACTGACTGACGAAATTTTTTGAAAACTTCGTTTATAGTGCAGTTAACGATATTAAGGTATTTTAGAAGCAAATCAAGAAAAATAACTTTTTTCCTTTTTTATTGACGAAAAGAAACAATTTTGTAAGGGCAATCAATGGTACCAGCCCTTAAAACCAAAAACAAAAACTGAATGAAGACATTTTTTGAAGTCTTGATGTCTAATATACAGTTAAACCTCCTACAACGCGGTGAATAGATTTCTAAAAAAAACTCCGCGTTATAGGAACTCGCGTTGTAGGAGACTCTAACTCCATACAAAAATCAGAGGTTGGTTCCAAAGTGAACAAATTTTAAATAAAATATTGGAATTTGTATAGAAAAAATATGTGCTTAAAATAATTTTGTGTATTTATTTGTTGAGTCATAAGAACATATGTACATATTATGTAATTTAATAACACCTCATTTATTTAAACAAAAACAAAACAAAATTAAATAAAATTTCAATTCTACATAAAATATTCAAGTTGAAAGATTTAATAAATTAAAGCCAAAATAGAACGATAACTTTCTACTCCTCCTCATCACTTAGTATGATTTGTTTCGAACGTTTTCGTTCGAACTTCAAAATCTGAGCTTGATCCACTCTCAGATTAGGGCATCCTTTCGAAGATTATTGGTTTGAAAAAATCGTGCATTGAAGTTGGTTTGCTCTTATTTCGCAAATCTTTATAAATTTCTTGATAGGGAGATAAACTGTTTTGAAGATTTCGTTTAAATATTTCTGCTCTATCACTTAAAGAGTCGTTCTCCAGAATGTATACTTCCAAATGTTTTGCCATATTTAAGGCTTTCTCGATATTTTTCAGTGAAACGTTTTTGTTTTTATAATCGGAAAGTATGAACAAAATGCAAAGAATTTTATTTGGGCAAAAAAACGTTTTTCAAATTAAAATAGTAAATACTTGAAAAAATGTTCGTAAAAATCGCGTTGTAAGAAAATGTCCGCATTTCGGGAACCGCGTTGTAGGGAAAACGCGTTATAGAAAAACCGCGTTGTAGGAGGTTTACCTGTATACAAAACAAAAACGTCAATCTGAAGGCTCGACATTTCATGAACAGTTAAATTGAAAAAAAAGTTTAGTTGAAAAAACCACAATGAAGTTATTGTCAAAACTGTTATACAACTCCTCTGAATTTTTGTTTGTCATTTTCAATTTAATTGTACTGTACGCAAAACAAACAACTCGCTTAAGCCCCAGAAAACGCCATGTATTCAAATTTATTCTTATTTTTGAATTCACAAGCTAACACTAACTGGGGAAAATCGAAAATATTCCATTACAACATTTATATTGCAGCACTAAAGGCAATCTACATCAATCCCGACAACCGTGATGATTTTGTGACTACGACCCCCCTTCGAAACAAAACCAACAAAACAAACATTTCACAGTTTCGCATATCCCATTCAAACGAATACAGTCATTCTAACAGCAATGACATACCATCAATATGATATCACGAGGACAACACTTCCCCTTCATGAAAGCCGATGAGGCATGCGGCGAGAAAACTCCAACCGTGAAACATGCCAATAAACTTAAGAGAACTTAGACCCGCATCCTAAAAACTGATCAACGAAATGTAAGGACATAAAAATACTACTTTACGACAGTGAGGAGAGCGAGCCTTTCGCGCCTTTTTCAATAACTTCAAATGAAAACGCCGAAAAATATGAGAATTCATGCAGAACTCAATTTCATTGCGGCAATTGGAACAAGGTACTTCTTCTTCTTCTTGTTGTGGCGCTACAGTCCGGGGTGGACCTGGGCCTCAACCAACATGCCTCTCCAGCCAGCACGATCTTTCGCCAGCTGTCTCCAGTTGCGCACTCCAAGTTGGTTGAGGTCCTTCTCCACTTGTGTGCGCCACTTCAGTCTAGGCCGTCCTCTGTTGCGTTGTCCCAATGGCTCGGATTCAAAGACTTTTCGGGCCGGAGCAGTGGTGTCCATATGCTCTACATGGCCTAGCCATCTTAAGCGTTGTATCCGTAGACGCTTAACCAGGCGCATGTCGCTGTACAGCCTATAGAGTTCGTCATTAAATCTTCTCCTCCAGATGCCATCAACGCAAACAGGACCAAAAATCGCACGCAAAACTTTTCTCTCGAAGAGACTAAGGGCTTCCTCATCCGCCTTTGCTAACGTCCAAGATTCTGCGCCATAAAGTAGGACGGGGATGATCAAGCTGTTATATAAAGCGAGCTTAGTCCTTCGAGAGAGGGCTTTATTACTCAATTGCCTCTTGAGCCCAAAGAAGCAGCGGTTGGCAAGAGTGATTCTGCGTTTGATTTCGGTACTGATGTTGTTGTCCCTGTTTACCGCGGAGCCGAGGTAGACGAAGTCCTTAACTACCTCGAAGTTTCTGCTGCCTAGTGTGACGCTCCGTCCGAGACGTCGATGTTGTGTGTCCTTTCTTGATGACAGCATGTACTTCGTTTTGCCCTCATTTACCGCAAGACCCATTTTGGCCGCTTCCGCTTCAATGCCAGCAAACGCCTCATTGACGGCTCGCTGTGTTCGTCCAATCACGTCAATGTCATCAGCGTAAGCTAACAATTGAACTGACTTCTGGAAGATCGTGCCTCTGGTGTTGACTTGTGAGTTACGCACGATCTTCTCGAGGATGATGTTAAAGAAGTCACATGACAGTGCGTCGCCTTGTCTAAAACCTTTTTTGACATTGAAGGTCTCGGTGAGTTCGGTACCGACCTTGACGGAGCAGCGAGAGTTCTCCATCGTCATCCTACACAATCTGACGAGTTTGGTAGGAATGCCAAAACTAGACATGGCACTGTATAGCTCGTCTCTATGCACACTGTCATATGCAGCCTTGAAATCGACGAATAGGTGGTGGGTGTCAATTTGCATTTCTTGGGTCTTTTCCAGGATCTGCCGTAATGTGAAGATCTGGTCTATTGTGGACTTCCCTGGTCTGAAACCACACTGATAGGGACCTATCAGGTCATGGACAAATGGTTTCAGACGCTCACACAATACGGCAGAGAGGATCTTGTATGCGATGTTCAGGAGACTTATCCCTCTGTAGTTGGCGCAGTCAAAGGGGTCTCCTTTTTTGTGGACCGGGCAAACGACGCTGAGATTCCACTCATCGGGCATGCTTTCCTCCGACCATATCTTACAGATGAGCTGGTGCATGCGCCCAACCAGGTCATCTCCAGCTGCTTTAAATAGTTCTGCGGACAGTCCGTCCGCTCCAGCAGCTTTGTTCGACTTTAGCTTGGATATTGCTATCTTCACCTCGTCTAAGTCGGGGGGACGGAATGCTTGTCTATCATCGTCCAAATTGAGTGGAACATTCTGCCTAACAGCGGGATTTGGGTCGTCATCGCCGTTTAGGAGTCTGCAGAAATGATCCTTCCAGATTCTCAGCACAGACTGCGACTCTACTACTAGTTGTCCGTTTTGGTCCCGGCAGGCCTTGGTCCGAACCTTGTATCCTCCGGATAGCTGTTTTACCTTTCGGTAAAACTTTCGGACTTCATTCCTGCCAAAGCACCTTTCCATTTCCTCGACCGCGCGCTTCTCATGCTCCTTCTTTTTCCTTCTGAGAAGCCGGTGCTCGTCCCTTCTTCTCTGTTCGTAGAGTTCACGAACAGCTCGCGTTGTTCGATGCAGCGTCGCCTTATAGGCGTCTTGTTTAGCTGCGTGCGCTTGCCTGCACTCGTCGTCAAACCATGGGTTCCTTCTGGGTGGTGACGTGAAACCCAGCACATCAGTGGCAGCTTCTTTGATGGCTTCTTGACAACGTTTCCATTCTTCTTCTATGCTTAGTGCAGGAAGCGTCGAACTCTGGGCTAGTTTCCGGGAGACTCGGTCGGCAAAGTTCCCAGCAATCAGCTGCGATTGTAGCTTTTCGACGTCAAACTGTTTTGGCCTTTCTCGACTCCGTTGCTCTCTCGATATCCGGGTTCTTACCTTGGCTACAACAAGGTGATGATCCGAGTCAATGTTTGCACCTCGGAAGGTTCGGACATCGAGAATACTAGAGGAGTGTCTGACGTCGATCGCAACGTGATCAATCTGGTTGACGGTTGATTGATCAGGAGATCGCCAGGTTCCTTTGTGAATGTTCAGGTGTGGGAACCGCGTGCTAGCCACAGAGAGGTTTCGCCCCGAGGCGAAGTCCAACAGCCTGAGTCCGTTTCCGGATGTGTTGTCGTGCAGGCTGTGTTTACCGATGACTCCAGCAAAGATGTCCTCCTTTCCCAGCTGAGCGTTGAAATCTCCTAGAACGATCTTGGTGTCATAGCTGGGGCATCGATCGTATGTTCTTTCTAGGAGATCATAGAAGTCATCCTTGATGTTGTCATCCTTCTCCTCTGTCGGGGCGTGAGCGCATATTAGGCTGATGTTCCCGAATTTAGCCTTGATGCGGATTGTCATGAGGCGCTCGCTGACTGGGTCGTAGCTCAAGACTTTTTGCCTAAGTCTGCCTCGAACAACAAATCCGCATCCGAATAAGCGCTGCCTTCTCTCTCTATAGCAATTGCTGTAGTAGATATCGCAGTTCTTCATCGCTTTTATGCCAGGCCCATCCCATCGCACTTCCTGGATGGCGGTTATGTCAGCTTTATAGCTGTCAAGGGCCTCCGCAAGTTGTTCGGCTGCACGTGGCCTATTAAGGGACCTCACATTCCACGTGCAAAACCGAAAATCGTTGTCCTTTAAACGTTTGCTGGGGTCGTCAACAGTTAATCCGTCCTTATCCGAGGCATATCGGCTTTTCTGAACTATATGATTTTTACGTGGTAAGGAAGTTACCCTCACGCACAACCCACAGACTGGTAGGCCAGGCCCATTATTTAAATCCTCGGGCAGAGGGGGTCGCTGCATACATTAGTTCACCATACAACGGGTGTTGTGATGGCTATCCAGGGGGCGCCACTTGGAGGCTGTATGTCAACTTGACCTGTGCACTAACGAGGATTGCCTTGGCAGCTCGCCATGTTGAGCGCAATCAACGACGTTACCTCGCGTGCATAGGCCCATGCCCGCCGGAACAAGGTACAGCAAAACAAAATTCATAACTTTCGATTTCTTTTCAGAATTGAGAATGATTTCGCGTATGTACACGTCTGTACATACGCAAGAATTTCCTGATTAATAAAGTCGAATGCGTGTTTGCTCGGTGTTTGGAAAGTCTTTCTATTCACCGTGAGTGGGAAATTGTGTTCTCTTGAAATCGTTGTCGTGTTGAGTGTTAAAAATTGCCAAAGTAGGTCTACTCGTAGATGTAACCCAACTAGAATGCGTCTGCTCACAGCGTTCACAAAGTCATCCATCTGCTTCGTGAACAATGTGATACAATTAAGACAGGAACTATTATCAAGCAAACTATGAAAATTAAAATTACATTTCTTTCAGAGTGAAGTTGAGGGAGTGAGCGCGATATGTTGTTTGTTTTGACTTTAAATTCGATGAAACGATGATTATGTGGTTTTATAACTTTGCTTCACGGATGTGGAAGCATTTTTCGCATCTATTCGCCTACTCACACAGTGTTGTGCAGAGGATGAAAATGAAACGCCCAATAGCGCAATTTATGGAAATTGTACGGGAATGTAAGGCGATTACCCATGACTGCGTAGGTGTAAGTGCGGCGTCATGGTCGGCCCTAGGACGTGACGACTTTCACAGCTTCATCACCCTCAAATCACCATCAGTGTCAAACAAAAAAAGGAAGGAATAACACCACGGTAGTTGGAAGGGCGGATTGACTAAATCACAGTCGCCCCCCGTAGTGGCACGAGAATTGATATTGGAAAAAATACTAAGAAAAGTGATGATTAAAGTGATGGAAATACATTTTTCCAAAAATGTTATGGGGACACAATATTAAAAGCGAAAATTTCCTCGAATTTAAAAGTTTGTTCTTATTGATGTTGCATTACAGCCTTTGTTTGAGCAACTAGAAAATAAAGTCTTGTTAACAGTAAATGATTTCATTTAAAACAAAACTGTCAGAACTAAGTAGCTTTTCAAAAACAGAAACTCATATGAATTGATATATTCTTTTTTAACTCCACCTAAATGTTACATTTAATGTTCGCTAAAATCTGATAAAATCAAAAAATATAAGGAGGAATTTTCCACAAGTTATGGAGCAGTTTTTTTTCTATTTTTGGAATATATAAATACCGCTTGGTGCCGAATTTCAAAAATGTGAAAACGCAGGATTGTAAAGTCTGACAACAGCATTCACAGATGGAAACCTTTGCAGCATGCAACCATGAATAATCCTAAAGAAGGTTTGAGGTACTCAGAGTTAACATAAATAAAGTTTTTAATCAGTCAGTAAAAAAACAAGTGCAGCACTTTCTTATTTCGACCCAAAAGTATTTTTTTCTTAAAGTTTTTTTCTTTTTAAATGGATTTTGTATTGCGAACTCCTGAAATCCTTCTTTTGGTGGAAAGTTTCGTGCGTTTTCATTAAACTGACATTTCGAACTTTAAAACCCTTCCACTGACCCATTCAATTTAAGTTCGAGTTTCAATAACATTCATTTAAATTTAAGCCTCTTGAACAATTCGCAAGGAACAGCAAACAGTGCTGATGGAGAGGACAATAAAAGGTCTCGGCAAAAGACAAGTGGTTAGAGCTTGTGATATACAGAAATGTTTTAAAATGGTTTAGTAACTAACTCCCATCTCCTTGGCGATGTCACGAGATGCCTTATGCCGGTGTAACTCGATGGTTTCCATGATTCAATCGGTATTCCTCGTCACATGTCTTCCGCCGGCTGGCTTACCCATAGTGCCGTTTTCACCAGCTCGGAATCATCGAAACCATTCTTCCGCGGTTCGAAGTGAAAAAGTACCATCCCCCAAACCACCATTGATCTCACGGAAAATTTCTCTAGCGGATTTGCTTTTAACGAAGGAAAACTTTAAAATAGCGCGAATTTCGGCGTTTGGGAACTCCATGTTTACACGTCTATAACTGTTGAACGCAATACCCAAACTAATAATGCATAGCGTCGTTTTGTAGGTTATGTCAATACCTTTCAAATAATGTATAGTATTTCCAGATACTGGTGGTCGCCGTGGCGTAGTGGGTAAAGTGCGACGCTCAAACGCCGAAGGGTGTAGGTTCGATTCCCAGCTCAAAACCAATTTTTCAAATTTTTCACGGCACCACCTCTTTCGAGCTGCTGACAACACTCAAAGAGTACTAACTGTCTAAGAAAGCTTCTCAAATTTCGCCGTTCGGAGTGGGCAAAAAACTGTAGGTCCCTTCTACTCGTGAGAGAATATTAGCGCACACAACACGAGTAGCTGATGAGCAAGCTAGGCCCTGGTCCCCCTTTGGACTGTAGCGCCAACAATTATTATTATTATTATTATTTCCAGATACTCGTACGAGCTCTGTAGAGCTTTGTACATATTTGATAACCTTATATTATAAACTTAGAACCCCAGTACATCTGATTTGAACTCATTTTATGAAGTAGCATCTACCTCTATTTTCCTTTAAATACTACTGCCACTACTTATTCTTATTATAATGCTTATGTCTTGTTGTTATTTATACATTTTGTTACGTTATCCATGAACATTGTACCACTATTAGAATAATGAACTGAAATAAAAAAAAAAAAAAAACTTTGTACCGACATAACAAAATAAATAAAAAGGTTCATAGGGAGATTAATATTTAGTAGCTTATGTAACAAGCCATTATGCCAGACCGTATCAAACTCTTTCTCAAGGTCCAGCACAACCATACCTGTGCTTATGTCTACTGAAAGATGTAACACTCGTCTGGTTGAGGCCACATAACCCAAACACGCTAGCAAGCAGGAAGTTCATCTTAGTTATATCTGTAAAAGGTATATGAATAGGCAACAAATGGAGATTGTATTTCCGGCGTTATCGCCTTTAAAAAGTATGAATTCATGAACACATGTGAATACTTTTTTGAGATCTAGACAGAACTAAACTAAAAATATATCTGAAGTTACGATTAGTTCACCCTTAACCTACCATCTTCTTACAATTCCTGTACCTTGCTTTGTATCTGCTGTTCGATCCCATGCTTACTGCCACCGCAATAGAAACTTTAATGCATTTAGAACCTGAGCGTGGAAAAATCAAGTTCACATAAATCTTGTTATTACTCCAGTTTTAAATATCAATAGCATCAATAGTTTGTGGAGTAGTTAATTTGTATATTTGGTCAACGTTCCTTGAAACCAGATTACATGTTTTGATAAAGTTTGTTAAAAGTTGTTGCAAACAAAGAGGGAATATCGTTAGGACCTTTCTACGCACTTGAACTTACACATTTAAAGTAATTTAAGATCAAATGTTTAAATCAGAACAATTCGTACAAATCTCCATAGATTCATTTTGTTGAATTTTAAAAAGCGTCTTGACTTAATTTTGATCATTAAAATTCTACCCCAAGTCACAGACGCTCTAGAAATAAATTAAAAAGAAATAAGGAAGCTTTTGGTTTTTCACGATTTTTAAACATTGGCGAGCGTGCAAAAGACTTTATTTCAGACTGCTGCCGTGTGACTATTAATTTCTGAACCTGGTGTGTTTGTAGACGGTCATACTCTCTATGCTGTACTAATTTCCAACACCTAAGTTAAAATAAGAGCGATTTTTGTTCAAATTGTGAAGCTTTCCCTTTTTATCTGTTTTTGAAATTCCAAAAAAAATTTTCAAAAACAGATAAAACTAATACGCAGCACGCATTCTAACTATATCTATGCTTGCAAATTGTACGCTAAAAATATAGAGAATTTGAATAAACATTTATAATTGTGGGTGAATGATCTTTGGAAATAGATTTTATAGCAGCCTCTCGGTCTAGCTTCCACCCAAATATACGCCACTAAGACCACAAGCACCATCATGTGTTTTGAAATTACAAAAACTATAGCTGTACGTAGGTACAAATTGGATATTTAAATATTTGCATGCGACTGATTTTCTGCGTGTATTTGTACATTGTATATTTCAATGGAAAAATAAAAAAAATAAGAATTCATTAAAAAAATATATTAAACCAAAAATTGTTGATTTAAAATCGGTTTATAAGGTTTAACAATTTCATTAGGTTTGAAATAATCAAACCACTCAAAAAAGAGCTACAAAATGTGTCCATATCCTTGTTTGGTTTCTCATATCACCAACCGCAGTCAATTATAGCCCTAATTTTTGCACCCTTGGCATTTAAAGAATTTCTGATTGAAAGAAAACAAACGAATTCAAGTACACACATCAATGTATTGCGTACTTTTATTTCTCCTCGATGTCATTGGACCTTTATTTCAAGGACTACAAGGAATTTTGCAAGGATTCTGAATTTTGTATTAAGAAAATTCTCATTATCGGGAATATTTCATATTCAATGAAATTCAATTGGAATATAAGCCGTCTATTATATCATTAATTAATATCTTCTTCTTGTCTCAGAATTGATTAAGCATTTCACGAGAAAATTCATCATAAGAATAATTCCCTTGTTATCAAAGACAACGAAGGAATCTGTGCGAGGGTGTTATTATTTCATCACGTTTTAAGCATTCTGTACTTCAGTTAACTTAGATTTGTATGAACTTACTTCTACCAACACTTGTGTTTCAATAAATTTGATAGAATTATTAATATTTAACTTTAATATTGACGGTACACATTAATTCAGTCAGTTTTCAAAAGATGGCGCCACCTCGTAGTTATGTCATGTCTTGGAAGAGGCAGTCTACTTTATTGGAAATGTATGACATTTCTCAGGAAAAATAATCGTCTACTTTAGCCAACAAAATTGTGTTATGCCTCTTCTAACTAGTCGGAATTAATTAGAATTTCTAGCATTTGCGGCAAGTTTTAAATTTCTTTAATTGAAATAAAAGTGCAGCTGAAGACTATCGAACGCTTAAAGAACTTCACAATGATTCTGCTCCGACCGTTAAATCATACAGGGAGTGGTTTCTAAGCTTCAAAAGTGGAGACCTCCTCAGCAAGCCCAAAGAGTTTGAAGATGAGGAATTGAAGGTTTTACTGGATCAAGAAATTTGGATTTATTCAAAGAAACAAGACAATTAGGTGTCATACAAGCTTGAAAGAGATATGTCAAAAGGTAAGTATTCACTTCGAGAGTGCTTATATAAAGACATCAACGGTCAGGATATTGCAACGGTTCTGTATTCCAGATGAAAAAAGCATAACTCCAAGAAGAAAAAATACTATGCGAAGTCTGGGGAACCCGTTCGATCATTGTCTATATCGACGCCAAAGAAAAACACCCACGGTGTTAATGTCATGCTTTGCATTTGGTAGGAACAAATGGGTATGCTGTTCTATGAGCTGCTAAAACCAGGCGAAACAATTCCCTACAAGTAATGGGTTTGAGCGCCGTGACGCAGTGGGAAGAGTGCGACATTCATACGCCGAAGGGTTAGGTTCGATCCCCGGCTGAACACCTCGAATTTTTCACGGCACCACCTCTTTCGAGCTGCCGACAACACTCAAAGAGTAATAACTGTCTAAGCAAAGCTACTCAAACTTCGCCGTTCGTAGTCGGCAAGAAACTCTAGGTCCCTTCTACTTGTGAGAGAACAGTGGCGCGCACACGAGTAGTTGATGAGCAAACTAGGCCTTGGTCCCCTGTGCCCCGTTGCGCCATTCAATTATTATTTATTACTCTTATTATTAATGGGTTTAAGCCGTGCATTGCATACAAAATGGACGCGTGGTTACCTGGAAACGCTAGAGTGGGAGTTTTTACCCCACCCACCGTATTCTCTAAATATTCCTACGTCCGACTACTGGCTTTTTCGACTGGTGCAAAACGATTTGGGGGGACCACCAGCTCTTTTAAAGAAATTGAAGAATGGGTCAATGATTGAATCACTGCCGGTAGGACTAATTTTTGAAGATGGTATTCGAAAATCTTTAAGAAAACGGTGTCGCTTCCGAAGAACAATACATGTTATGATTTGTACCGAGCTATGCATTTTTACGTCAAAAAAACTAACCAAATTTATTAATTACTATAAATTATTAATTTATTAATTACCCCTAATATACGAATAGAAGTAATGAGTGAATTCTCATTGTAACTCAATTTTTCCAGGTATTATTGTGGAAATCAAAACACATTAAAGATTCAATATGCAAGAATACCGGTAAAAGAGGAAACTTGAAAAGATTAATCATCTACCATTGGATTAAACTCAGAAAGTATTCATGTAGAACAAAAGAAAAACTTCATTGTTGCTGACGACTTTTAAGCGACAAAAGAACTAATTCACAGTAGAAGGCGAATTTTAGTTTGAATAAGAACAAAACGCCAGAAAATTACACACAAGGTTAAGTATTATATATTCAAATTTATATGCACGGCAATAATGGTTGTGTATTGAACAATTGGATCTATCCTATGATAACTTACAACTAAAAATAGACTTTAATTCTAAAGTAATCTTCAATTTAATATCAAATACAAATTTAAACAAACTACGCGCCTCTATAAGAAATGTACAAAACTTGTTTTTCAATTGCGCTGTATTGAGACGCAAGCAGATAATTTAAATTGTTTTCACTATTATAAGTCATTTTTATTCTTCATGAATGTTTGAAACTGAAACAAATCCTTATCATTTCATAATAGTGGATAAGATTAAAAGAAGACTGAAAGATTTAAAGATACAAACAAATCTATTCCAGTATAACTTTCACAGAATTTAATTAATTTATTGCATAACTTTATGTTGCGCCCAGCTTAAGTTAGTTTCTAGCTTTAAAAATTCTTCACCTCCTCGGAACTGAAATTTCAAAACTCGTAATACAATTTGCATTCCATAGCTCAATCATAAATTTGACTCGAGCCTCAATAATCAAATTGCAGTTCGCTCACTCGTGGCAGTTGATCGCAGCAGAGAATTTTATACAAATTCAAAATTCAATTAGTAAAAGTACGAACGTGCGCGTAAACTGTTTCCATACGTTTCATTAATTTTGCGTCAGAATCAAGTTAAATATCCCCAAACCTATCTACCCTGGGATGCAGGAAAATTTATATTCACTTCACATACAATAATATAATTTGCTCATGTTTGCTAACCTTAAATAGTAGGGAAGTACTCGCAAATCCTCTCTCAAAATACCATTGGTATCTCTGGAAAATACACTCTTGATTTGAACCGCAACACGGTTTTTTTTTGGTTTATTTGAATGAATTTCCGATTCAAGGGACTAAAACATTTGCGGGATCTCAATTTGATTTTTCAACGCTTGATTACGTGCGATTTATTTCACTTTCCATGACCGTCATTTCGATTGTAAAGCAACTTAAAAGAAGACCGTTGAAGAGGAATGAGGAAAAAAAACCTTACACGCTCCAGCATGGAAAAACAATGTTTCACTTAATGAACACAACCAAACATTAAATTCGAGTTGAACACATTCATCAATCGCGTATTCGAAGTAGTCGTACAATGGGGGACAAGGTTTGCCGCACAGTTAGCAGTAAGTATCAACCATCGCGCGTTTGAATTGAACTGAAGTGGCAAACCTGCGAAATATTTGAAGTAAACTGAAATTTAAGCTTTCTTGGTGGATATACAAAACAAAGGACGTCGCACATGGTGGATTGTAAGTTTTCAAACGCGCATGCCAAAATCATGTTGATGTGCTTTTCAATTTCATGAATGTGTGCTGAAAGCTTCTGTAAATGAATGTTAATAAAAGCACAGAGAGATGTACCTGTTGGAGTCTGGTGTTTTTTATCGTTTGAGCTTCTCACCTAGACCTTGATTGCTTGTTATATGAGATGCGAGAACATAAAATCTAAATGATGCACACTTCTGCGGAGACATTTAGCTTCTTCTACTCAGCTCAGGCCACCGCATTGGTACAATGAGTTCTAATTTTTCACATCTGGCGAAGCACTCTCTCTTAGAGTACAAAAAACAAGTGTTGCTTCACTTTCTTCGTTATTGCCACGAGTATCTTATTACATTTCTGGTGTATGTTTCCATTTTCCGTCGGTGATTTAATTTTAACCTCAGCCCTCGGTGTTCAGGAAGGTCATGTATAAGATAATACACACCATTTTTTGTTTAAATACGAAATGCAGATTTATTATACAAAAAAGACTATTCTAAATTATGGTGGATAACAACATTAACACTTTGTTTACATTCACACATTATATATAAATTAAAATTAAAACTCTCTTTCGATGTTTACTAACTTCTTGGACAACGTTTCAGCTTCACTTCGTCTTCAAAAGTCTGGACGTTCGAATGACGCCATCCCTCTACCCGGATCTGCTTCAATTCCCCACAATTATTGACGCAGAGAATTCTCAGTCTACTTAGCCCTGCGATTACGGACCGCACGCCTTGCTCTGTTATCTCGTTACTTCGTGTGAAATGGAGTTCCTCGACAACTGGGCAATTTTCTTTCAAGCCGTTCAAGCCATCATCTGTCACAGCACCGCAATATGAAATATCCAGAAACTTCAACTGAGTGAGCTTAAGTCCTTTGACGAGCGACACATCAGTCACCTGCTTACATCCGCGTAGACTTAGTTTCCTGAGCTGCCTTAAGCACTGCATTGAAACATTATTCGTTGGCCGACCCAAGATGCCCGTGTCAGATATGCCGTTACAGTTGTCCATCCAGAGTTCTTGTAGTTTCGTCATATGCGTGTACATGTGTTGGAGAAGATCGTCTGTGATTCCCTTTCCACATCCACTAAGGTTCAGAACTCGAAGGTTTTGCAGATAACTTGTGACATACAGAAATGCTTCGCACATGGGCATTTCCTGAAGCTGCAACTCCTGGAGATTTCTGTTCAGACCTCCGATTATTCTGAACACACTCATCGGAGTCACCATGTTGCAGCATGTTACATCCAGGGCTATGAGCCGTGGCAGAACCCTCAACTTAATCACACCGCGGTCGGTGATGCGTCCACAGTACGCAAGACTTAACTTCTCCAAGCCAGGCGTTCGACTAACAAGAAACTGCAGGAACCCATCATCGACCGAAACAGAACCGGTAAGGTCTAACAATCGCAGGCTTTTCATTCCGTACACCGCACTCGTTAAGATGTCTAAGCAAAAGCTTCCCTGCAGGGTCAGCTCTTGGAGGTTCAAGTTTTGGAAGGCACTAGTCCATTCGTGAACAATTAACTGCTTGCCCTCGTAGAACCGCAAATCCAATCGTTTCAACGAATCGGCCTGTGCCTCAAGGGCTCTCAATATATCTGGCTCGTCGTCCTGAGTAAACTCCACCACCAATCTCTCCAAACAGTTATTCTGGTGCACAGAACTCAACAGATATTTGTTTATACTCGATTCATTTGACGCCAAGTGCAGTTCCTTGAGGCAGCTGAAGTCGGCAACTGGAAGCTCATTCAGATTCTCAGCAAATGTACTCAACTTCACTTTGCACACTTTGAGAGATTGCAGTTTTGAGAAGTGCTTCGTAGTCAGGTGAAGGGCAGGTACAATTGGGACAATCTTAAGGGAGAGTTGTTTTAAAGAGCTTCCAATGTGCTGGAAAACCTTGTCTATATTGCCAAATTGGACATTTTTCAGGTACAATTGTTCGATGTTTTTGTTGAGGATGACGTCCACAGCGGGGTGATCGGCATCCAAATGACATGAAATTAGTTTAACAACACCCTTCGAATTGAAATCTGGTAGGGCAGCGACAGCGAACCATTGTCTGCAACATAGCCTGGCTGATTGAATGTCGTAAAATCCGAGATATTGGAATATTTTTATTAAAATTTCTGGTGGCAAATTCGAGTAGTCCGAGTCATTCATTGTGGTATCTGTAAATATAGGAAGAAAATGAAATTAATGGCAGATGAAGTACTCACGTAAATTAACGTTTTTATTTAATAAATGAATTATGTGGAAAGGGAAACGTTGTCAGTTTTTCAGCGTCAGTAATCTATACCTCGCGTTGTTTTAGTATATTTTTGAGTGCTACGAAGGTTGCTTTTAATATTTCGGGATTGGGCAACCCTAGTGTTGCAATCTTGCAACTGCCAGCTCTATCATAAAGTTTGACATTTTTGAGGTTATACGTACTCAGAACGTTTTGACATACGAGCGCTATTTGTGTTGTTTACAGTCACTTAAAAGATTCATCTCGCCCAAAAAATGAAATTAAATCGTGAAAATTTTCGTGCGATTATTTTTTGCAACTTTCGACGTGGATTAACTCAACAACAGTGCATCGATAAACTTAATTTATTTTTTGGCGAAAAAGCTCCATCACGGACCAGTGTTTATCGATGGTATGGTGAATTCAACCGAGGTCTCTTAGTTCACTCCAAGACGAATTTCGTGAAGGTCGTCCAAAATCAGTTGTTGTTCTGGAAACCATTGATTCTGTGCGGCAACTGATATTGCAAGATAGTCATGTGACCTATCGTTACATTGAGACAACCTTAGGCATTAGTGGGACCAGCATACATTCAATATTGCATGAGCATATGACCGTCAAAAAAATTTGTTTGCGTTGGATCCCATACAATTTGTCAATCGCTCAAAAGAAGGCCCGCGTCGATTGGCTGAAAGAAATGCTCCAAAAATAGGATCGCGGTGCTTCGAAACACGTTTATGACTCCGTAACAGGTGATGAATCGTGGATTTATGCGTATGAGCTTGAAAGTAAACAGTAGTCGACTGTATGGATATTACAAATTGAGCCAAATCCAACAAAAGTTGCTCGAGCACAAAGCACTTCCGAGCAAATGGTCGCCTGTTTTTTCGGAAAAACTGGACATGTCGCAACCGTACCACTAGAACAACGCAGAAAAGTCAATTCTGAGTGGTACACAACCATTTGTTTGCCAGTTGTCTTCAAAGAAATCAGGAAAACTAACCGCCGAAGACGGATCACTCTTCACCACGACAATGCGAGCTCTAACACATCGGCTCAAGCAACTGCATTTTTGAGCACTCAAAACATCGATTTAACGAATGACTTCTTTTTATTCCCGTACGTAAAAAATAAAATGAGAGGCCAACGTTTTCGACACCTGAAGAAGCGGTTGATGTGTTCAGAATGCATGTTTTGGAGATACCTCGATCAGAGTGGCAATAGTGCTTCGACAATTGGTTCAAACGCATGCAAAAGTGTATAGAGCTTAATGGGAAATATTTTGAAAAACAATCAAGCTATTTTCGATGATTAATATTTGTTTTTCTTCTCTAACCGAAATATAATATAAAAGGCAACGCTCGCACCTGGTAGCTCTTCGCTAGAAAAAATTCAACACGTGTGAGTCATTACAGCCGATTTGTTTTTAAGCGTCTTGTTTTCTATTCATATTGTTACGGTTTATAATTCTCCCTAAATTACTAATTGAAACATTTTTATGATTTCTTCTAAGAATTTGTATCTTTAGTGGTGACTTAGGAGAGGGCGTAAAAACTGCGTTGTATATAACAGTGCGAAATACAGTTCTTACGTTTATATTTAAAAAATGAAGAACAAGCACATTAATTAATTAATTCTGTCATTTATTTCCTGTTTACATCTTTTAAACCCAATTGTTAAAAATGTAGCTGAAATATTTACAATAGATAATTGAAAAGATTGTCATGTAGGTCCGTTTAAATCGAAAGGGTTTTGCAATAGAGACGCTAAACTTCTTTTCGTTCTGAACTTTAAACGACATCATATTTATTAAGTTCAGTTTGGCATTTATACTCATAATAAGTTGTCAACTCATCATTGAGCAATATGCACATAATAGAATTTGTTTGATTCGCTTTCAGTCGACCCACACTAAATACACTTAGACCATTGCCATATCAACTATTTCAAGTACAAAAATATCGAATCCACATTTCCTCCATACAATGTTTCAATGCCAGTGAGACCAAGAAGCGTGCACAGTCAAGGAAATATCTTTGCCGCTAGCATTTCCTTTCAAATGAACTTAAATAAACATTACCACAACGTTCTGAAGATGGTGGATGGTGCGAAAGATAGTGGTATCCTCATACATTCCTGAAGACCAAGAAGACACAAGAACCGCAACTGATCGGCCATTTGTAGCCATTAAACCAATTCGTGAAATGACCTGAAGAAAAACAGCTTGAGAATAATGATTATTTTTATCGAATAATCATATTCAGTGAGAGTTACTCTTGATAATCGCTCTTCCTTCGGGCTGAATAGCCAATTGAGTAATAAAGCACTCTCTCGACGGACTAAGCTCGCTTTATATAACAGCTTGATCATCCCAGTCCTACTTTATGGTGCGGAAAAATGGACGTTACCAAAGGCGGATAAGGAAGTCTTTAGTCTTTTCGAGAGAAAAGTTTTGCGTGTGATTTTTGGTCCTGCTTGCGTTGATGGCATCTGGAGGAGAAGATATAATGACGAACTCTATGGGCTGTACAGCGACATGCGCCTGGTCAAGCGTTTACGTTTAGGCTATGTAGAGCGAATGGACATCACTGCTCCGGCCCGAAAAGTCTTCGATTCTGAGCCAGAGGGACAACGCAACAGAGGACGGCATAGGCTATGATGGAGCACACAAGTGGAGAACGACCTCAACTAACTTTTAGTGCTCAACTGGAGGCAGCTGGCGAAAGATCGTGCTGGCTGGAGAGGCATGTTAGTTGAGGCCCCAGGTCCAACAAGAAGAAGAAAAATCATATTCAGCGAGACTTATATCTGGCTGTTCAAGGAGAAAAAATTATTTGACAGACAGCAATCGAATCGTGCTTCACAAAGTATTATAATGTCCTAAAAAGTGGGTGTTGGATCATATTATTGTACTGATGTTATCAATCTCTACTTATTGTCTATGAAAATCGTTATCATACCATAATAAGTCTTTCATTTTTTTGACTTCAAATGCAAGATATTTATTGGAACGGTGTCACGAGCCACATTTATTGAAGAGTTAAGTTTGGCATGTCTGTTATTTGCAGAAATGAGCACATCGCAGAACTGCCTGTTTCATACCTTAATACAACTCTTGTTGGAGCTAAGAGATACCATTGGTTTATACCAACAAGCGAGCAACGACGGAGAGCTGCAGAGCTAATATTATTAGTGTGAGAAAATGGTCGAAAATTGGTTTTAACGACTGAACTTACTCGATGAGTGGAATTTCAGCGTCGTTTGCCCGATCCACGAGAAAGGAGACCCCTTTGACTGCGCCAATTAGTGGGGAATCAATCTTCTTAGCATCGCATACAAGATCCTCTCTGCCGTATTGTGTTTGAGCGCCTGAAACTATTTGTTCATGACCTGATAGGTCCCTATCAGTGTGGTTTTATACCAGGGAAGTCCACAGTAGACCAGATCTTCACATTATGGCAGATCCTAGAAAAGACCCAAGAAATGCAAATTGAAACTCACCACCTATTCGTCGATTTCAAGGCTGCATATAACAGTGTGCATATAGACGAGCTATATAGTGCCATGTTTAGTTTTGGCATTTACATGAAGAAGATTTAACGACGAATTCTATGGGCTGTACAGATACAACGCTTAAGATGGCTAGACGATGTATAGCGTATGGACATCACTGCTCCGGCCCTAAAAGTCTTTGAATCTGAGCCATTGGGACAATGCAACAGAGGACGGCATAGACTAAGGTGGCGCACACAAGTGGAGAAGGACCTCAACCAACTTGGAGTGCGGCGAAATTTAAGAAGCCGTTTGAGTTATTACTCTTTGAGTGTTGTCAAAGAGGTGATGCCGTGAAAAATTCGAGATGTTTAGCCGGGAATCGAACCTAAACCTGTTGTGTGTGAACGTCGCACTCTCTCACTACGCCACGGGGCCTGCAGATAACGGTAGTTAAAAATTGGTAAAGAATTATCTTCCATTAATTGCTCACTAAAAATAAGAATCGTGGCTAAAGGCACCAGGTTTTTAAAGACAAATTTCAAAAGATATGATTATCTCTCAGATCGAATTGGATAAACTAAATTTTTCCTTATCATAAGCCTACGCAAAATGTTGAAGTAAATTACAAAGTAGAATAAAGACCTATGTTTGTGACATTTATCTATTTTAAAAGTATAAATAATTTATCAAAAGGGAGATAAGGAAAATGCAGAAACTCCAACCGCGAATAGGCCATATTCTTTGTTTTTTTTTACTATTCGAGATATTTACCTTAGCGACCGCTTGAACTCAATTTTTATAAATAATTAAATACGAAACAAAAATGTGTGTATAATTTATGATTTATTCCAAACCATATAAGATTTTGTGTATCTACATATACTAACAACCGAACATTTGGGCATACACCCTATGAAAAAAGAAAAAAAGAAAATTGTTCCCCCCTACATACATATGTAGGTATCATAACATGCTTATTGGACATTTCTTTCCCGGAATATGCAACTTCAAATTTCAGCTGTTTCATTGTCATGACAACGGTCCATTTAGTAATATTTTATTTTAATTTTTACCTTAACTCGTTACCGTTGAGCAACTTCAGGTGTACGTGTTCTTAGATGCGAATACAAAAAATACTTTCACACACTATCCATGTGGGAGTGAAAATTGTGAAAATTTAGATATGAATGTCTTTATGAGGTCATTCACTCATCTTTAATATCACAGTGCACAAATTCATGAATAACACTTGCTCACCATTAAAAAAGGTTTTCGCTTTGAATATATTCACTCACTATTTGTTCTGTTTGAAAATACGCAAAACCACAGATGTTTTGTTTTGACAACACTACACTTTGTTAAAGTTCCAATTGCGCAAGTCGGAATTTTTACTACGAGAGTGACATTTCAGATACAATTGGGAAAACAATACGTCTCTCTTCAATTAGCCTGCAAACTCCATCCGTGGGTCGTCTCGCCAGCACTCTATGAGATGTCACACGTGAAAGAAATATCAAGTTTTGAAAATTGGTTTACACTCCAGAAACCTGTCTTAGATACAGTTTGGATAAGGAAACAACTATCGATTACTTTTCGTAACTAAGTATGATCAAGTGATAGGACAGAAAACAAACAGAACGAACGAGACAAAACACATCTTGCTGCCACGAAGGGCGAGCGAAATACACGACTTCTTTGCATTCGCTGTTTGTAAACACAAAATTCGATTGCTTGTGAAGAGAGCTGATGTGTAGGTGAGAATATTAAGAGAGAACTGTGTGTAAGAGAACGGTTGTAGCGTTGTGATTTCCGCGTTTCTTTTCTTATTTGTTTCCTAATAAGAATTCAAAACAACAAAAAACGGAGATAATTAAATAATGATGGATGTGCAATTAACAAATCCCACGTGGCTTTGAGTTTGTCTCATCCAAGTGAAAGATTATTGTACAATTTTCCAATCCTATGCTTTAAATGTTTGATTCACCTGTTCGTATACGGAGTTTGTTTCTTCTAAAAATATCTAAAGAGCAAACGAAGAGACATGTTATTGATTCTCTTTGTATAATAAAATAAATTTTAATTCATGAAATACCGGATTAGAATGGAACTACCTCCCACAGAGAAGCTTTACACACGCACACATGGTTCCATTGATGCACCGGCTTACCTAATAGAAAAGATGGATGGAAACACCCAAAAAGACAGAGAATGATGATGATGGTTTAAGTATTATATGTGTACGCATGGGGATGTCGCACTCTCATGCATAATGTACTCTTCCATGCGATATACAGTAGCTCACAAGTTGAAGCGTATACAGAAAATGCAGTTTTCTCAAATTGAACTTCTTTTCCAAATGTTGTGGTAGTCCAGAATAAAGATTTTAGGTGTATTCGTTTAATTAAAAAAAAATCGTTACATCGACAAATTTTCATTTATTAATAACATTAAAAGAAAGCTATTTAAAGTAAATAATACAACCCGCGATCAATCAACCCAACGATATAACATGAGATTATTTTTTCCAAAAAGAAACATTTTGTTTAGCGTTTGCTTTTGCGTAACAATTTAAAACTTTTCTTTTAAAAACTTCTAAGGACAGAAGTTTTTAAATTCGGTCCATTTTATACACATGTTAAGCTTCGCAACGGCGTTAGTAACAGATCACTCAATAAGTTTCGTGACAAAAAGCGGGCGCCACTAACACAAATTACTTAATTTTTATTATTATTATTAATTATTAAATTTTTCGTAAGTTTCGCCTTTATATGTTCCGGATCTTCTGGGTGATGTCATCTGTTGTGTTATAAGGAATCTATTTGTAAGCAGATAACATCTTTATCTCGGTCAATACCCAATTTCCGTTCAAGTTTAACAAGATTTAAATTGATCGGCTAAGGACTGCATTTTTTTAAGACGCAGATGTGAACACAGATATGTGCCAGACAAAACAAACAGAAACTATGAACAAAACTAAATTTTGCAAATTGAAAACATTACCAAAAGTTATAAAGAAAGAGTTGCTCCGTGTAAAGAACAAATAAATTCGGTAATTCAAGTGTCAACCTTTTTTCGTAACTTATGACACATCACCCAAGTAGTCCTGGGACTGAGTTGGAGACGCAACTTACAAGAACTCCATATAATAATGTGGATATTTACGATGTACAAACATTCAAATAATACCTATCAAATTTTCATGACAAAATAATTGTGTGTGTTGTTTAAACGCTGCTTTTGAATGGGACCAAATACCGTGGCCGCCGTGGCTTAGTGGGTAGAGTGCGACGCTCACACGCCGAAGGTCTAGGTTCGATTCCCAGCTCAACACGAATTTTTCACGGCACCACCTCTTTCGAACTGCTGACAATACTCAAAGAGTAATAACTGTCTAAGAAAGCTTCTCCAACTTTGTCGTTAGGAGTCGGCAAAAAACGGTAGGTCCCTTCTACTCGTAAGAGAACAGTAGCGCACACAACACGAGTAGTTGACGTGCAAGCTAGGCCCTCGTCCCCCTGTGAACTGTCGCTCCATACAATAAATTAAATACCGTCCAAGCCTAGCAATGGCTTGAAAACTTTTACAGGGACTCTACTGCATCAAAATCAACTATTTGTCGGTGGTATGCTTACATTAAACGTGGCCATACGGACACCAACGATGCTGATCGCTCTAAAAGGCGAATTGAGGTGGTTACACCAAAACACGTTAAAAAAGTACAAACAATCTTTTTGGAAAACCGTCCATGAGAAAACTGTTTTCGAAATGGGTGCAACGTTTGCTTACAGTGGATCAAAAACAACGTATCCATGATTCTGAGAGCAGGAGGAATTGTTTCTCCAGAATAAACACAACTTTTAGCGTCGGTATGTCACAATGAAAATAACATGGATCCATCACTTGTACTTCAGAGTGAAAACGGCAGCCAGCGGAGTGGACAGCAGCCGGTGAACCACGCCCAAAGCGTTCAAAACTACAAAGGTAGGCTGACAAGGTTGAGGAATCCGTATTTTGGGATGCATAGGTTATCTTAAGAAAGGCAAAAGGATCATTTGCAGAAAGAAATTGCCAAAAAACTGTTCCATATGACGAAGAAAAAAAGTTCTCTTCCGCCAAGAAACGCACAGTGTCACAAGTCGTTGGCTATCACGGCCAAATTGCACGAATTAGATTTTGAATCACCCATCGTGTTCCCCAGATTTCTTCCTTTTTCAGATCTTAAAACAGTGTTCGCCAGAAATATTAATCATCAAAAATAGCTTTATTGTTTTTCAAAATACTCCCCATTAAGATCTATATACATTTGCATGCGTTTGAACCAATTGTCGAATCACTTTTGCCACTCTGATTGAGTTATCTCCGCAACATGCATTCTCAACGCATCAACCGCTTCTTCAGGTGTCGAAAAACGTTGACCTCTCATTTTATTTTTTACGTACGGGAATAAAAAGAAGTCATTCGGTGCCAAGTCAGGACTATACGGCGGATGACTCATCAATTCGATGTTTTGAGTGCTCAAAACTGCAGTTGTTTGAGCCGATGTGTAAGCGCTCGCATTGTCGTGGTGAAGATTTACCCGTCTTCGGCGGCTGGTTTTCCTGATTTCTTGGAAGACAACTGGCAAACAAATGGTTGTGTACCACTTAGAATTGACTGTTCGGCGTTATTTTAGTGGTACGGTTGCAGTTCAGTTCAGTTCCGAAAATACAGGCGACCATTTGCTCGGAAGTGCTTTGTGCTCGAGCAACTTTTGTTGGATATAAAACACCCATACAGTCAACTGCTTTTTACTTCCGGGCTCATACGCGTACATCCACGATTCATCACCTGTCACGATGTCATAGACGTGTTTCGAAGCACCGCGATCGTATTTTTGGAGTATTTCTTTCGACCAATCGACACTCGAGCGATTGACAAATTGTATGGGACCCAACGCGAACAAATTTTTTTGATGGTCAAATGTTTATGCAATATTCAATGTATGCTGGTCCCATTAATGCCTAAGGTTGTCTCAATCTAACGATAGGTCACATGACTATCTTGCAATATCAGTTGCCGCACAGAATCAATGGTTTCCAGAACAACAACTGATTTTGGACGACCTTCACGAAATTCGTCTTGGAGTGAACTAAGAGACCTCGGTTGAATTCACCATACCATCGATAAACACTGGTCCGTGATGGAGCTTTTTCGCCAAAAAATAAATTAAGTTTATCGATGCACTGTTGTTGAGTTAATCCACGTCGAAAGTTGCAAAAAATAATCGCACGAAAATTTTCACATCTTAATTCCACTTTTTGAGCGAGATGAATCTTTTAAGTTACTGTAAACAACACAAATAGCGCTCGTATGTCAAAACGTTCTGAGTACGTATAACCCCAAAAATGTCAAACCTTACGATAGAGCTGGCAGTTGCCAGATTGCAACAATAGGGTTGCCCAATCCCGAAATAGAAAAGGCAACCTTCGTATTTAAATGAACATAAACCAATATGGATAAGGGGAATAAGATGACAATACACAAAAAATGAAAACAAAAGTTCAGATTTTTTAAACTTAAAGTCACATATGTAATTAGAAAAACTAAAAATAAGAGAATAAAAAAAGCGAAAGTCCCAATTTACAAATGCACCAAATATAAACTGAAGAAAATATAAAAAAAAACTGACAAGTCTCGTGAATACTGAAAAACCAAAAGACTTCTACAAATGGTATTTTACAAAAAGAAATCATATCAAGAGTAAGGTTATTTCTTTCAGCCTTTTAGCTAGTTCATGTTGTGAAGGGTTCATACTGTATTACTTCTTAACGAATCCCAACTTACTGCACACAGCTAAGAACCTCTCGGTAGAAAAAGATTGCTTCCTTTTGACAATCACTCATATGAACACCTACTCTGTTCCTTCACGAAAACACTCTTAATGCTTAGAGCACACGTCTACTACGCCCACTTTTATTCCAATGAGACTGCCCCAAAGCAGCACTCGAAATAAATACAAATATACCAACTAATTAAATAAATCTCTCAAGTCTCCATTTTCTTTTGAATATTTATATGGTCAACGGTGCGTGCAACTATTTACAAACGAAAATGCTTTAACTTCAAGTTCAAGATAGCAGTAAGAACACTTCACTTCAATGAGTCAAGTTGAACGCAGCACAAGTGAACGCAATTAAGCCTCAAGCACCTCCATAAAAAAGGGCTGCTCCTAATTTGATGTCATACATAGTCGCACATTATGTGAAATGCTTACATACACGTGTGTATATCAGAAATCCAATCAAATTTTCGCCACCCCAAATAGTGCAGTGGAATTTGGAACTTGAACTCACATGATTACCCTCGACCTTGGACCATATACATAAGTAAAGTATATAACTGCCGGGCATTGTACTTTAATTTACGGTATTTTGGAAAATGAATAAACAAATGCATTTTTACTGATTTGAGTACTTTGAACTTGGCACTGGTAATTAATTTTCGTGTGGGAAAGGTTACGTTAGAAGAATTAAAATACAAAAGTATTCTTTTACAGATTAGATATTTTATTAATTGTATGAAACAGAAGTTTACAAAAAGAAACGTATGTTCATGAGCCTGCTCCAATATGTAGTTTAAAATGGCCCGAGCACTGAAAGGACGGTTGTGCTTTATGAAATAACTTGCAGTTCTGAATAACATTAAGAGTACATTAATTAAAAAAACTCCATTTAAAACATATTCTTCATGTGGCAATGACCAAATAGTCAGAGGCGCCCTCCTTTAGGTTGTCAGGACTCAATTTACTTAGATTTCGTTTGTGTCATTTTACATCGGTTCTTTACTTAGATCATGTTTGTCAAGTTGTTTTCCCTCAGGCCGACAAAAATCAGAGCTGCCCCATTGATGTCCAATGTTCGTGGTCAGTTTAAAACCGCCTCTTATCGCCTTTTCGTTTATCCACGTAAAAGATCCGACAACGACCCGCTCAAAGCGAGTGATGGTGTCTACGTTACCTTCCAGCGAAAATGCAAATTTTGTGCAGAATTCAGATGGGCTTCTTTCCCAAACTGCATTTACTGCATTTACAGTCGAAATCAAATTTCCAGGAACCCAAAATTCATTCATCAGAACAACACTGCGAACTTAAACGTTTTATTGGTATAAAAAAAGGTTAAATTTTTAACTTATGCCTACATCCTTACAACTAACACCCAACATCATCACTCGTACTCAAAATCATAATCTATCGAATACTGATTCCCTGTAGTGTCCAACTCATAGTCGACTATTTCGTTATCGTTCACCTCATTAGTGCCCAGCTCGTAATCGTCGTCTATTTCGTACGCATCTTGCTCGTTGTAGTTGTCATAATAATAGTCATCATTATTTTTGAAGTGAGTTTTGTTAAGTTTGGCAAACAACAGCGCAGTTTGCAAATCTGTGAGATTGTAAATCTGGCCGAATTCATCTGCCCAGAGCAAGCTAAAGTTCTTCTTTACCTTGAAACCCCAAGGATCAGTGGCTGTGGTATTCAGCAGATATAGCAATTTGGAGTTCGTCTTGTTTGCCTTCGCACTCAAAGCTGCTTGCAGAGCCAGTCCCGATGCGTTAAAGAACTGAAGCTTTGCCAGATATGTGCTGTTCCTTAATTTCAGCTTTGCATTGAGAAAACTGTTTATTAACGTTGACGACGCATTGAAGAGGGTTATGGTTGAGTTTTGCAATTTGTTAGCCTTGTTTATTAATTTGTAAGCTGTTGTATTCTTCTTTGGAATAATCAGGCTGACTGTGGCGTTGGTTAACGATGACAGCAGTGCAATCTTCTTGGTCTTGAATGGCAGAGAGCTCGAGTTTAAGAGCGATGTTATTAACGCCGTGTTCTTGAGGAATTTCGTTGCTGTGAAATTTTTGTAGGCTGCATACCAACTGGTGTTCACTTTAAAGGGGAATCCTCGGTCTTGTCTCGTCAAATCGTCGTAATCGTACGAATCCTCGCCATAATCCACGTCTGCGTTTATCTGAACTAAGGCAAACAGTAGCAAACAGGTCGCTATAATAAACATGTCCTTATCCATCTTAGTTGTGGAATGATTATCGAACTCTTAACTTGACGCACTAGAGCTGAGGGTTGCTGTGCAGTTGCTTTTTATATATGAATAGTTTACCCTTTACACAGGTACAGTTGAAAGTGCAGTTGACCAAATATTGAGAAACGTAAATCGAATCAGTTGTCAGTCAAGTCAATGTGAAATCAGTAGGTGATCACTGATGTTAAAGCGGTTTGTTTGTAACAACTTTCGAAAGTAGGGCCGCCTCGTGTTGCAAACAGTCTCTGTTTAAACTTCAAACAGAGTAATAAAACTTAAATCGACGCAGGTGTTAGTTTTATTGTTTCATTAAAACTGTTCGAAGAACATTGTAAATTTGATTTTGATTCGTTCGAGCAAGTAGACCTATTCTTTGTCGAAAGATTTCAGGTTTCTTGCAAGAAGAGGGGAAAGTATCATCTCCACTTGAACTTCAGCAATTTGTGGCTAGTTTCTATCACCTGTCAAATGTGATTGTCAGTTTGTGTTTACTCGTTTTGGGAACTGTGTGTTTGTTTTCTTTTATACGAGTCTGTTATCACATCTGTGTAAATGAATACCAGTTAATACTTAATTTAGACCAACGCTTCACATAAGACCTTTATTTCGACGGTGCAGTACACAACAGTAAATATGCTGTGATGTTAAAAAAAGGCCTTAGTCCCATAAAAACATTGTGGTGGGTAACAAAGGCGAAGGAATGCATTGCTTTTTACATTGCGGAATGTAATCCCGGGTCTTTATAAGTGTGAAAGAAGGCTTCATGACATACAGCCTCCTCCTACACATTGTGTGGTGGGATAAATAAAATTAAAAACTTAATATTACCCACCCGTAATGGAATTCTCGCAAGGTTTATATGCCAGAGCATACAAAAACATAATGCTTCTAGCCAGAAGAAGTATTCACGGTACTTCAAGCAATAACAAATACATTTTAATTTTTCAAAGTTTCTTAAAATATCTTTTTTTGTGGACATCTAGTACGAAGATTGCCTTTTATTTTTCGGGATTGGGTAATCCCAGTGTTGCAATCTGGCAACTGCCAGCTCTATCGTAAAGTTTGTTTGTTTTGACTTACGAACGCTATATGTGTTGTAACTTAAAAGATTCATCTCGTTAAAAAAATGGAATTAAATCGTGAAAATTTTCGTGCGATTATTTTTTACAACTTTCGACGTGGATTAGCTCAACAACAGTGCATCGATGAACTTAATTCAAATTTTGGCGATGAAGCTCCATCAAGGCCCAGTGTTTATCGATAATATGGTGAATTCGTGAGGGTTGTCCAAAAACAGTTGTTGTTCCTGAAACCATTGACGCTGTGCGCCAACTGATATTGCAAGATCGTCATGTGAGATTGAGACACCCTTAGGCATTAGTGCCATCAATATTGCATGAACATTTGACCGTCAAAAAAATTTGTTCTCGTTGGATCCCACACAATTTGACAATTGTTCAAAGGCTCGTGTCGATTGGTCGAAAGAATTGCTCCAAAAGTACGATCGGATTTCTTTGAAGTCCGAAATTAAACAGCAGTCGACTGTATGGGTGTTTCGAAATGAGCCAAATCCAACAAAAGTTGCTCGAGCACGAAGCACTTCCAAGCAAATGGTCGCCTGTTTTTTCGGAAAAACTGGACATGTTGCAACCGTACCACTAGAACAACGCAGAACAGTCAATTGTGAGTGGTACACATTGGTTTGCCAGTTGTCTTCCAAGAAATCAGGAAAAAAAAACCGCCGAAGACGGATCACTCTTCACCACGACAATGCGAGCTCTCACACATCGGCTCAAACAACTGCATTTTTGAGCACTCAAAACATCGATTAGCTGAGTCATTCGCCGTATAGTCCTGACTGGCACCGAATGACTTCTTTTTATCCCCGTACGTAAAAAATAAAATGAGAAGTCAAAGTTTTTCAACACCTGAAGAAGCGGTTGATACGTACAGAATGCATTGTTTGGAGATACCTCAATCAGAGTGGCAAAAGTGCTTCGACAATTGGTTCAAACGCATGCAAAAGTGTATAGATCTTAATGGGGAATATTTTGAAAAACAATGAAACTATTTACGATGATTACTATTTGTTTTTGTTCTCTAGTCCGGAAATATAAAAGGCAACACTCGTATGTATGCAAACTGATTCCGTCCAAACTTCTGATCACTATCAGCTGGGACGAAATGTTGGTGAAACTTTCGGCATAAGTTGCTTTGTTCATCTGGAGTGTTCTAGAGTCCTAAAATTTTCTGAAATGGCCCCAACGTTCTCCCAACGGAGGGAAATAGCATTCGTCTTAACGACAATGGTTTTATGTAAGCAGTTACATCACAGATGAGTGCATGATGAATGCACGTGTATGTATCCGCATGGGGAAACATTTTTTAAACCAAACAATCTGGGTACCAACCGTGAATGCCCTGCAAAGTTGGAAGTGTTGTAAGACCAATAAACAAGGAATTGAAACGAACTTAATGTAATCTTTTGATGGAAATAGACCAAAGACATTGACTGACTGGCATTTTTTGGGCAAAAATATGTTCCACTGCAGTCATCAGTAAATGAAAATAACAAATACATCTTAAAATATATTTCACTTAAAATACTTTTCTGGCAAGGACGATACCACCGCAACAGAAATTGTTCCTTAGGACTGGACACGAAAAGCATTTCCTGAAATATAATTCAATGCTATGCAAACAACACTTGAAGTTTAGCGATAGTGTCATTTTATTTTTTAAACAAAGAGTTTACTGTATGGGAAGCACTTTATTTGCTCGCGTTAACATTTGCAAATACCTGAATTGGTTTTTATGTTTTGAGGAGAGGTACGAGTAATACATCAATATTTGGTCTAACATTCTACTGCTAAATTAAAAGCGACTGCTGCTTAACGCGCCCGTAATAAATTGGAAAACAAATGTTGTTCTAAAAATACTTATACTCTATGAACAGAACTTAGGTCTGCAATTGAACAAATCGACAGAAGAACCACATTAGGTGTGTTCCAGTACTGTCTGTACCAAATTCTGAAGTCTGCCATTTGTTAAGAAGCGGGAGTAAATCTCTCTCTTGTGTTGGTTTGTGTTGTTTGTTTCGAGTACTCGAACACACCTATTATGGGTCCGATAGATATCATAAGATGGTCGCCGTGGCATAGAGGGTAGAGTGCTACGCTAACACGCCAAAGGTCCGAGTTCGATTCCCGACTGAGCTGCTGACAATGCTGAAAGAATAATAATTGTCGAAGCAAAAGCTTCTCAAGCTTCGCCCTTCGGAGTCGGCAAAAAACTGGAGGTTCTTTTTACTCGTGAGATAACAGTAGCGCGCACAACACGAGTAGCTGTTGTGCTACTCCACCCTGGTCTCCCTGTGGACTGTCGTTGACTGACAATTATTATTATTATTAGATATAATACGAGGTCTGTACAAACATTTTAAAATTTTGCGGACTACATAAAATCGGTTAGCGATTTTTTTTTTACTTTGTTATGCTGGTACACTCATCTCGAACACATGTTTAGAGTTTCAGCTAAGGTGCGTCCCAAAATTATAGTGTCACCTTCAAAATGTTCTGTCTTAAAAATGTGTGACGAATAATTGCCAAAGAAAACCTCTCAGGATTTCGAAACACTCAAAAACATGGAGTACACCCGAAAATTTCAGCCATATCGAAGAGTTTACTTATTTTTGCTGTTATTTGGGCAAACACACACAGAAGCAATGTCCCATAAAGACACATTGAACCTACGACTACAGCTGTATCCTTCCTCTAACGGTATAATTTCAAAATGTTCTATAATGCGTACTCCGTGGCAGTATGAACAGAGATGATTTGCTCTCGATTAGTGTCGATTATTTTCTGTTCGAGCAAACATTATCAAGATAGGAAGAGGAAAGCCGTTGAGTGAATTTGAAATAGGTCGGAATTGTCTAATTCCATTAAAAGCATTCGAAGTGTTGCAGCATGTCCTGGAAAAGAAGCCGCAAATACCATCGTTCACAGATTTGTAAAGGCGTCGTGTAAGCTGCAGTCGAAAAAAATGAAGTCGCAGCCTCCTCTTACTACACAGCATAAGATGGCAAGATGGATAGGCACACTTTGTCGTTTTAAGGACAAAGATTTTCGGTTTTGCACGTGGAATGTGAGGTCCCTTAACAGGCCACGTGCAGCCGAACAACTTGCGGAGGCCCTTGACAGCTACAAAGCTGACATAACCGCCATCCAGGAAGTGCGATGGGATGGGCCTGGCATAAAAACGATGAAGAACTGCGATATCTACTACAGCAATTGCTATAGAGAGAGAAGGCAGCGCTTATTCGGATGCGGATTCGTTGTTCGAGGCAGACTTAGGCAAAAAGTCTTGAGCTACGACCCAGTCAGCGAACGCCTCATGACAATCCGCATCAAGGCTAAATTTGGGAACATCAGCCTAATATGCGCTCACGCCCCGACAGAGGAGAAGGATGACAACATCAAGGATGACTTCTATGATCTCCTAGAAAGAACATACGATCGATGCCCCAGCTATGACACCAAGATCGTTCTAGGAGATTTCAACGCTCAGCTGGGAAAGGAGGACATCTTTGCTGGAGTCATCGGTAAACACAGCCTGCACGACAACACATCCGGAAACGGACTCAGGCTGTTGGACTTCGCCTCGGGGCGAAACCTCTCTGTGGCTAGCACGCGGTTCCCACACCTGAACATTCACAAAGGAACCTGGCGATTTCCTGATCAATCAACCGTCAACCAGATTGATCACGTTGCGATCGACGTCAGACACTCCTCCAGTATTCTCGATGTCCGAACCTTCCGAGGTGCAAACATTGACTCGGATCATCACCTTGTTGTAGCCAAGGTACGAACCCGGATATCGAGAGAGCAACGGAGTCGAGAAAGGCCAAAACGGTTTGACGTCGAAAAGCTACAATCGCAGCTGATTGCTGGGAACTTTGCCGACCGAGTCTCCCGGAAACTCGCCCAGAGTTCGACGCTTCCTGCACTAAGCATAGAAGAAGAATGGAAACGTTGTCAAGAAGCCATCAAAGATGCTGCCACTGATGTGCTGGGTTTCACGTCACCACCCAGAAGGAACCCATGGTTTGACGACGAGTGCAGGCAAGCGAACGCAGCTAAACAAGACGCCTATAAAGCGACGCTGCATCGAACAACGCGAGCTGTTCGTGAACTCTACGAACCGAGAAGAAGGGAAGAGCACCGGCTTCTCAGAAGGAAGAAGAAGGAGCATGAGAAGCGCGCGGTCGAGGAAATGGAAAGGTGCTTTGGCAGGAATGAAGTCCGAAAGTTTTACCGAAAGGTAAAACAGCTATCCGGAGGATACAAGGTTCGGACCAAGGCCTGCCGGGACCAAAATGGACAACTAGTAGTAGAGTCGCAGTCTGTGCTGAGAATCTGGAAGGATCATTTCTGCAGACTCCTAAACGGCGATGACGACCCAAATCCCGCTGTTAGGCAGAATGTTCCACTCAATTTGGACGATGATAGACAAGCATTCCGTCCCCCCGACTTAGACGAGGTGAGGATAGCAATATCCAAGCTAAAGTCGAACAAAGCTGCTGGAGCGGACGGACTGTCCGCAGAACTATTTAAATCAGCTGGAGATGACCTGGTTGGGCGCATGCACCAGCTCATCTGTAAGATATGGTCGGAGGAAAGCATGCCCGATGAGTGGAATCTCAGCGTCGTTTGCCCGGTCCACAAGAAAGGAGACCCCTTTGACTGCGCCAACTACAGAGGGGTTAGTCTCCTGAACATCGCATACAAGATCCTCTCTGCCGTATTGTGTGAGCGTCTGAAACCATTTGTCCATGACCTGATAGGTCCCTATCAGTGTGGTTTCAGACAAGGGAAGTCCACAATAGACCAGATCTTCACATTACGTCAGATCCTGGAAAAGACCCAAGAAATGCAAATTGACACTCACCACCTATTCGTCGATTTCAAGGCTGCATATGACAGTGTGCATAGAGACGAGCTATACAGTGCCATGTCTAGTTTTGGCATTCCTACCAAACTCGTCAGATTGTGTAGGATGACGATGGAGAACTCTCGCTGCTCCGTCAAGGTCGGTACCGAACTCACCGAGACCTTCAATGTCAAAAAAGGTTTTAGACAAGGCGACGCACTGTCATGTGACTTCTTTAACATCATCCTCGAGAAGATCGTGTGTAACTCACAAGTCAACACCAGAGGCACGATCTTCCAGAAGTCAGTTCAATTGTTAGCTTACGCTGATGACATTGACGTGATTGGACGAACACAGCGAGCCGTCAATGAGGCGTTTGCTGGCATTGAAGCGGAAGCGGCTAAAATGGGTCTTGCGGTAAATGAGGGCAAAACGAAGTACATGCTGTCATCAAGGAAGGACACACAACATCGACGTCTCGGACGGAGCGTCACACTAGGCAGCAGAAACTTCGAGGTAGTTAAGGACTTCGTCTACTTCGGCTCCGCGGTAAATAGGGACAACAACATCAGTACCGAAATCAAACACAGAATCACTCTTGCCAACCGCTGTTTCTTTGGGCTCAAGAGGCAATTGAGTAATAAAGCCCTCTCTAGAAGGACTAAACAAGCTTTATATAACAGCTTGATCATCCCCGTCCTACTATATGGCGCAGAATCTTGGACGTTAGCAAAGGCGGATGAGGAAGCCCTTAGTCTTTTCGAGAGAAAAGTTTTGCGTGCGATTTTTGGTCCTGTTTGCGTTGATGGCATCTGGAGGAGAAGATCTAATGACGAACTCTATAGGCTGTACAGCGACATGCGCCTGGTTAAGCGTCTACGGATACAACGCTTAAGATGGCTAGGCCATGTAGAGCGTATGGACACCACAGCTCCGGCCCGAAAAGTCTTTGAATCCGAGCCATTGGGACAACGCAACAGAGGACGACCTAGACTAAAGTGGCGTACACAAGTGGAGAAGGACCTCAACCAACTTGGAGTGCGCAACTGGAGACAGCTGGCGAAAGATCGTGCTGGCTGGAGAGGCATGTTGGTTGAGGCCCAGGTCCACCCCGGACTGTAGCGCCACAAGAAGAAGAAGAAGAAGGATAGGCACACTACTGGCACAATTTAAGAAAAGAAGAAATTTCGTTCTCCAAACATCATTATGGAGGAGGTAGTGTAATGGTGTGGGGCGCCTTTCGTTGGCACTTCCCGCTTAGCAATTGTTCCCAGCAGGATGAATGCAGGGACGAACCAAAGCATGCAGAAGGGGACATTTCTTGAAGAAGTTGACTAACATTTCGCAGAGTTCCAACAGGATAATCCTCCAATTCAGGTTGCAGCTTTTTCTAGAAAGTGTTTTTTTTTCGACATAGATCCACTTAAGTTCGCCAAACTTTAACTTAATTGAAAATTGGAGGGCAATTTAACAGTTCTTGAGCTTAAGAGAAACTTGGCAAAAAAAATTAAAAAAGAAAAACTCAAAAATGTATTTAACTCAAGGCACGATACAATTTTAAAAAAGTGGAAAGTAAAGGAAACTAGGAAATGTATGTCTCTGTTAATTAGAATTGGTTCAAAAGAAATGGCTAAAAGTGCTGCTTAAAATATGAGGTCCACTGAATATACGTAGATGCCTTCATTGCCGTTCTTTATTTAATTCATAAGGACCAGGTTATCTATTAAAATTATCTTTCCCATAACAAATCTTTTACATTAAGCGCAACATAATTCAAAAGCTGACAACATTCCTGTCTTGCCCTTGAAGTGTCCCCTGTTTACATAATAAGGTGTCATGAGCCAGTCAATCATTAATCTGATTGGGTGCATTAAGGGGTAATCCAAATTAATATACTCCTTTTTCGTACTTCTACCTTATACTTCAACCTTCTTAAAGGGTGCCACGTAATGACGCAGGGAGTTCACCTTCAAGGTTCACGTTCAAGCGCATACAAAATAGCCTGCATTGAAAGCCGCGGACATTTTGTTTCTGTTTTTTGCACGTCTCTGGAACAAGAAAAATTCAAATGAAATTAAAAAGCCATCAACACATTTCTAATAAAAGTAATCAGTCACGACGCGAAGGTGTTGACAAATAAATATTTTAACAAACCCAGGTCACTCTGCAATTATTCAAAATTTAATATTTACGACACCCATCAACAGGTGAATAAACGGTCATCTTCAAAATGCATGAAAACACAAATCGTTGGCCTCTGACAGATTTTATCAGTTGGTTATGTTAACGATTTACACAGGGATTTTTGTTTTCCTTTCAAAAAGAAATGATCGAAATCAAAGGCTATGGCATGCAATTTGCCTAAACACCTTTGCTGGGCAGTTGTTGCTCTTTCTCTTTCGGTCTGTACCATGAATGGGGCTACCTCCTGAAAGCAGAACACATTCGTGGTCTCAAACGAATTTACGCGGCAGTACGCGCAATTTATTCAATTGTGTGGTAGTTCCCTTCACTAAAACATTCCACCAGAGGCCTACAGCCTGTTCAATAGCTACGTCGTGCATTGGACGTTGGTGTAGCCATCTGGGAGGTAGCTATAACTACGTAGTACAATACTTAATCACATTCCATATTGAAACGTACAGCGCAACCAACATCGGCACAGCAACGAGCGTGGTGGTGTCCTGGCACCAAGTTTTTTTATCCATTTGAATAAAAAACTGACCCCATATTCAGGGGAACTTAGTTGAATATCGTGCATGCTTCAAGTAAGTTCTATTCGTTGTCCGTTTTCTGCTTTGGTTTTTTGGTGAGAAAAAGGGGTGTATTGTGTAAAGTGCAATTGGAGTTTACAGAAGTTTCATTTCAGTATAGATCGTTTGATGCAATCCAGTTACGTTTGTGCATATTTAATATCCGGTGTTTAATCGGTCCGAACTCCGAACCACAAGTGAGTTTAGTTTTATGTAACAGACTGGATACTCAAATTTAGACAACCCGTGCACACGAGATATCTGCACCTGACCTTAATATTTGACCCAGTTTTCGCAAGTGTAACATGCAACATCAGTGTTTCCGAAGTACAAACCAAATCCATCATAATCGAAACTACAGGCGTTCGCATGACAAATCGGAAAAACCCTGCCATACTTCCCCGGAAGGGTCTGGATAGTCGGACCTAATTCAACTTCATTCCTTCCTTGACGCATGGTTGAAGGCTGGCTTAGTGTTAACATCGAGAAAATCAATAATTGAACGATTAGGATGAAAGAAAACGAAAGAACAGCCCGCAATGCCCAATGCACACGGCGACCGCCAGCCACCTTCCACCAGTGGGTCATCTAATGGAACCACATTTACGCGTTTCGAAAACGTTTCTCGCTTCCATAAAACGCTCAGCCGACAGAAAATTGATTTGAAGCATTTTCATGTCGATGGACAATTAAAGTCCAGAAATGGAAATTTTTCTCCATCGCTGCGGTCAGGGGTTGTTGATAATGACGCGGTATGCGGCGATACTTAATCGATTTTAATCCTGAGTAAACAAAGACAATTTGCCCTTAACAATTCATTTGCCTACCCACGGAAGTGGCTGATTTCAATTGGTATTGGGCAGGGAACGCACTCAGCGTGCCTGAGTCGCGATGAGTCTTCAATAGAATTAGTTGTCTATTGATTGGATTGGACAGCGAAACGAGGTAATAACTTTATTGCATCCGAGGATACCAATAAAAAATAGCTGTCCCCATGGAGAGTTGTCGCACACTGCGGCAGCGGTAGTATTGAGATGTATTAGTTGACCACAACACACAATAGTTCGGCACAAAGCTACAATCACAAGTTGGCATTAAACTTGTATGGGGTCGTGAAAGGCTCGTTAAAAGAATCTGTCACTTAAGCTCTTAGAAGCAGCGTTTAGAGTATCTTGTGAATCGCTTCGAGTAAGTAAGTAATGGAAAACGTTTTATTTTTAGAAAAGACTAGAACCATGAGTCGGAATGGAAATTGGTCAAGTGGCAGCGGCAGCTCCTCGTCGCACACACCCGGCACAAGCATGGGTCCAATTGAGGAGCGTTTAGTGGTAATATTTTTAATTTTTCTCAAAGCGTGCTTAAATTCAATTATTTTGTGTGTGTTTCTTTTATTATGATTTGTGTTTAGGTGGCAGTGCGAGTACGACCTACAATTGAAACCAACGACAGATGCATCGAAGTGATATCAAACAAGGCCCTTCTCTTTGATGATGGCAGTAAAAATCGACCCAGAAAGTATGCGTACGATCATGTTTTTCGGGAAGACGATACGCAGGTAAGTTGCATGCAAGTCACAGTATGAAAACCAACTGCTGGTGTCGGAACTACAAATGCTCTAGCGAATGTTAGCGAAACTTTTTAAAATTTTAACAAGACTCTTTGCATAAGTTTTTCTTAGAAAAGTTGTTCTTAACTATTTTTAAGAAAAACCGATTTGAACTGACGGTCGAACAAACTCAGTTAGTCTTACTTTCAATGCTTTATGTTCTTAGAACAATGCGTCATTCTCTGATTCGATTTCTTCTTCTGAAATAACTTTATGATAACCGCAAAATGTTCGTCAAATATAAATAATTAAAGGAGCTAACTTTGAAATTAATTTTTGTGATCAAATTGCTGACTACGATAAAATGTACTAAATGCTATGAATTTCACTGCCTTTTCCCGGAAGTTTACAATTTTATGTAAGGTCTCCAATGTATAAAATTCGAAGCTCTGTTTTAACTTCTTTATATCTTATATCCTCCCCACTCCAATTTTTGAAAATTCACTCCTATAGAGCCTTAAAATAATGCTAAAAAAATGAGAATATGGGCATGTGTTGGAACTTGCTACAAATAAATCGTCAAAGGATAAAATAAATTTAATACAATGTATAATTGCAATGAGTGGCCGCCGTGGCGAAGTTGGTCGAGTGCGACCAACTCTCTAGTTCTTGTTTCGATTCCTGGCTGAACACCTAGCATTTTTCACCTCTTTCGAGCTGCTGACAACACTCAAACAGTAATATCTGTCTAAGAAAGCTTCTCAAACTTCGCCGTTCGGAGTCGGCCAAAAACTGTAAGTCCCTTCTACTCGTGAGAGAACAGTAGCGCGCACAACACGAGTAGTTCATGAGCAAGCTAGGCCCTGATCGCCATGTGGACTGTCGCGCCACCAATTAACAATTTTAAAATCATTCAAATATTATATATGTATAGTGTACAGCTAAAAAAGTCAAATATTTCAGTAGACAGACGTTTTTAGAATCTCTAGACCACTCATTAAAAGCTTTTAAAAATTTTAACTAACACGAACGTTTTCTTGGTCCTCACATTTGATCTTCCGCTAACGTTTTCTTCAACCATCAACTTTGGCTTGTGGACGAAATTCTAAAAAAAAAAAAACAAATCTCGAGTACGTGCTTAAGACATAAAAATCCTAAACATTCCAAAAACGACTCCATTAGGAAGAGTGAGTAAGGGGCCTTCTGCTCTCTGCAATCATCCATTAGGAGTTGAAAAACAACTTGGAGAAGTTGTTGAATGCGAATATTGTAAACTTTTTTAGGTTCCCAAGTGAATTTCGGCCCTTGTTCCCCTGTGGACATGTTTCATTACCTTGGTCCTTGTGAAATTTCAAACACTTCAGAGTGTTGAACATCTCAATAGTTTATATTTAGGGCCTAATTTTCTTATGTGTTGTAGTGAAGTGGTTATATTCGTCTTGTGTTGTGAATAAGCTACATTTTAATTCGAGATGCAAATGAAATCGGAATGTAGAATTCCGTTTGTGCCAAAATCATGGATTTAGATCAGACTGAAATCGGAGCATTCTACTCTAAAATCTACTAATGTTTGAAATATAGTGATATAGAGAGCGCAGAGTGATAACCTAGACAAGTGATTGAGTGGATTGCTTTACACAAACAATGCACGAGAACTCTTATTTCGTTCAATTTGTCATATTTGTAATGCTCGTATGTCAATCTTTTCTCTCAAAGATCCCTGGAAGAGTCTTTTCAAAAAGCGGAAGATTGTCTATAACGAAAGCTATAGAAAATACAATTCATTCATGAGAGAACGTTTGATGATAAAATGTTCAACATCTTTTGAACAAAAATCGATTCAATTATGGCCACGACATGGTAAATTATCAGCGAGAGCTACTATTAATTCGATACAAAGGTCGAATTTCTTTCTCTCTGTAGGCAAACAAAAAAAAAATTTAAGGCATTATATTCGCATGACATGATCATACGACAATTTACATCTTTTGCGGTTTGTATTTAATTAACGTACCAGGCCCGATCGAATGATGTGCACGAAATGCTCATCATTTTGCTTATGCACATTACACTTTTACGCATTCACAAAATTATTTATGCTTGTTACCAATTCCGCTAAGATCATAAATGTAAACCTATTTGTCATGATCGAATGCAGGCATTCAGTTAGAGCTCGCCGAGTAATAAACACGCTTATCTCAAACAAACAACAAATCAATCCCTTTCCTACACCTCGCTCCGCACTTGGCTCATAACTTTCTCATTATAGAGAGGGATGAGTCCACGATTTGTAACCAATTTGCTTAGAACACTCTCTATGACGCCATATAAGTCCTTCAGAACGGAACTTCACATCAACCACTACGTACAATTTTCACACATTCAAGATCGGCATACGCGCATTTCCATTTATACGAAGATGAGTTTCTATATGATGGACACAAAACTCAGAAAAAAACACCAAATAATACCAAAATAAACAAGAAAATAGAAGTGTAATTATTTCCATTAATATCTAAACTTAAGCCTCCGTAGCTATTTTTAGGGGAAGAAATTTAGTCTTCTATTACGTGACCTTAGATTATTTTGATTTGCATGTAATTGCTTACCTCCAATTCGAGACTATTTACATATGTCAATAAGAATGCGGAAATTGATACAAAAATAGAAAAAAATTACTGAACGAAGCCTTCACTGCTTACTACTTAATTTAAGCATACAAAAGCTTGGATATTGAACAGTTTAGCTTCAATTACATCATAATATACAACTTTCATTTATCACAAAAAATAGAGACCTCTTTTATGAAATATGAGGAGGTCCCGTCTTTTAATAATGTGAAACGTTGAGACAGTATCTTACTACCAAAATCTTAAAACAAATTTGGTTGCCTGAGCTGGGCCAAGTCAAGTCTTAAGAATTTTTCAGTCTTCAGAATTCAAAATTTCCCGCTTTTACTTAAAACTAAATAATGTGTAAAAACATTTTCTTGAAGATCCTTCTAAAAACTGAAATTAGTTTTCCAATTGTATTGTATTGAAATATCAATGTTTTGATTTTTAGAATGAGATAGAAAATTGGAGTATTAAATAGAACTTGCATTTTTAGACTTTCTACATTCTACTATTTTAAACTAAGTTTAGGAATGACATGACTCTTCACCAACTTTCAAATCAACATGTTTACTGTATGTTGTCTTTAGTTCCCAAGTTCAAAAAGAGTGTCAGTGGTTGTGAGCGAAAGTTTTCCATTTCTACACCATTTTCCTTTTTTCCTATTTTTTCTGTTTTCAAAAAACGCGAGCTAGCATTAGATTAAAGTCATAAATGGAATTTAAGTGGCCTTGGATTTCAACCTTTTGTTATTTCCGCGAATATCGGTGTTAATTGCAATTTAATATGGTCATACATAAACTGGACACTGTGGCCTCCGTGGCGTAATGGATAGAGTCCTACGCTAACACACCAAAGGTCCAGTTTCGATTCCCGGCAGAACACCTTGAATTTTTTCACGGCACAACATCTTTCGAGCTGCAGACAACACTCAAAAGACTAATTATTGTCTAATAAAAAAGCTTCTCAAAACTTCGCCGTTCAGAAAACTGTAGTGCCCTTTTACTCGTGAGAGAACAGTAGTGCGCACAATACGAGTAGTTGATGAGCAAGATAGGCCCTGGTCCCCTGTAGACTGTCGCGCCATTCAATGATTAAACTGGACACTATTTAGAGGCAACTCCCTGCTAAAATGCAGAGGTATTTAGTGCAGGAAATTCTATTTTGTAGACCCGTCTTTGGGAAAGATAAAACTGAAAGACAGCTTCCGTGAAAGATATTTTACAGCCAAGTTAGACGTAAAAATATTTTCGTTTGCCACGGGAAAATTGAAAGGCAAACAGCTGATGATTGTATATCGGACTAAACGTTGATCTCAATTGAGAATACTTTAAATTTCTTTGGTTTGAGCTCAACATGTTACAGTTTACAACTTAAATGCAATGTTCACTCAGAATTAACGCGCATGTTCATGACGAAGAACTCTCAAATTTGCAAAACGGTTACGTGTATGCAGACATCTTAACTTGCCCATCACAATTAACACGTTTCGTACAAGAGCAGAATGTGAGTTGATACAAAGATTATAAATATATTCTCCCGAATATTATTTATGAGAAAAAATCGCGTGCTTCAGCCACATTTGATTCCCCACAAATATAATGAATGGTTGTTGATTAGGCACCACTTAAAAAGAAATCCCAATTAAACATGTGGAAGGTAAGAAACACTTATATACCGGAAGGTCATTGTACGTTACTTCCCAGAAGGCTTGTTAAAATTGCTTTGAATAATTAATAGCGTAGTGTCAAGGGCACATTAACCGCATTTTTTCCCTCTTCCAGGAAACTGTATACAAAACGACTACAGCTCCACTTGTTCGAGATGTCCTTAATGGGTTGAATGCGGCTGTATTTGCTTACGGTGCCACTGGCTCGGGGAAAACCCACACAATGCTGGGACCAAATAAAAGACGTTCTGGTATGACTGCTAATGGGACGCCACTGCCAGCTGATCATCCCCCGCGCACGGCTAGTAATTCTCACATTGATGGAGATGTAAGCAGTGCGGATAACGGTCTAATGGTTCGTGCTATTGATGAAATATTCGAACATTTTGAAATGGCCGAAGAAGCTAAGGCGTTTAAGGTAAGAGAATATAGATCCGGTATAGAATCAATGCAAGCGTAACAAACATATGTATACATCAGAAGTAAATTTGTCGGTTTAAAATATGCCAATATGATAGCACTGTCGTTTTCCAAGAACTATTTTGAATCATGCTTGCCTACCGATTAGGCATTAGGTCTCCACATTAATTGAGCTTGTTTGGACATATGCATTCAACTGTTAAACTGGTTATATCAAAAAGACTCCAGATATTGGCTTTCTCATTTCACTTTCCCACAATATCTCAAAATGCCTCGAAATACAGTGAAATTGCATGTGACAGAACCTTGCAAATGGTAATTATTACTTAAAAAAAGTTTCATCCACATTTCTTGACATTTCATATAAGGTTGCCACTTTTTTGCTATTCATTCAATGCTTCATAAAAAGTGTTACAGTGATCGGATTTAATTCAAATATGCGCCGTTTTGTTCGAATGACGGCAACTTAATAATACCCCCCTCGTAGAAGCCCCCCTCCTTATATGCGAAGAACTCGGACAGCCAATTTTCACAAGCCCCTTTTGAGTACAACTTCACACCACCAAGATCGTTCGCCATAAAAAGCAACAGGTGGTAATCACTTGGCGCTATGTCCGGGCTATATGGTGGATGCGATAAAACCTTCCATTCGAGCTCCCGTAGCTTCTGACGAGTAATCAACGAGGTGTGTGGTCTGGCGTTGTCTTGGAGCACTACCCCCATCCTGTTGGCCAATTGTGGATGCTTCTGGTGGACCCTGCTTCAAGCGGTCAAGTTGTTCGCAATAGATGGTAAAATTAAGCGTCTGGTCATATGGAAGCAGCTCATAGTGGAGCAAACACACAGCAAAACCTTCCTGGCCGTCAATCCTAGCTTGGCCGGCCTTCAACCACAACCGTTTTCCCTTGATAATGTCGTATGTGATTCATTTTTCTTCGCCAGTCACCATTCGCTTTAAAAATGGGTCGAGTTCGTTCCGTTTCAGCAGCATATCGCAGGCGTTGATTCGGTCCAGAAGGTTTTTTGCATCAAATCATGCGGCACCCAAACATCGAGCTTTTTTTGTATCCAGCCTTCTGCAGATGGTTTTAAATGGTTTGCTGACTAACTCCCATCTCCTGGGCGATGTCACGAGATGCCACATGCCGGTCTAACTTGATGATTTCCATGATTCGATCGGTATTCGTCGTCACAGGTCTTCCGCCGTCTGGCTTATCCATGGTGCCGTTTTCACCGGCTCTGAATCATACCATCCCCCAAAACATAATTAATCTCACGGAACGTTTCTCTAGCGGATTTGCCTTTAATGAAGGAAAAGAATAGCGCGAATTTCGGGGTTAGTGAACTCCAGGTTTACACGTCTACAACTGTTGAACGCAATTTCCAAAGAAATCATGCATAGCATCGTTTTGTAGGTTATGTCAAGACCTTTCAAATGACGTAGCCAGATACTCGTATGAACTCTGTAGCGCTTTGTACATAGCCGGAAAATTCAAAAAACAAAAAGGCGGAAAGGAGATATTTGACAACTTTATATATGTAGTTTCTGTGAGACCGAAAGTTTGTCCTTTTATTTCTTCATGATTCAGGGGCATTTGTTTTAAGACTCTATGCAACATCTCCACTGTAATGATGATAAGGTGTTGCATGTGAACAGTACTTCTACTAAAAAAGTTTCTAAGCCCTTGCTGCACATCATAAATGTCTTCCACAATTCTTATTCATCTCTGCCAGGCGGAGTGTTGAATCAAATATCCGAAGAGGTGTACTTCTAAGCTGGTAAAACTACTGCATACGTTTTTTTTATTTGTCCTACTTTGGAGTGCTCTTCCCGAGTTCGTGGAAAACAACATTTGTCCAACCCTTCCCTAAACAGGGAACCGAACCATCACCACACATCTCCTACCGACCCATAGCACTTACGTCTCTACTTTGTAAGGTTATGGAACTCGTCAGTTTATGAAATACGAGAGGCGTTCAATATTCTCGGCATCGATATGAAAAAAAATGCGAATTCAATTGAAATTGTTTTCATTTTTCAATGTAGTCTCCCCTTACATCATCACTAGGTGCAAGGTCTGGACTATATGGTGGGTGTTGGATTTCTTCGAAACCACGATTTCGCGCATCAGCCTTAGAAACACGCGCCGTATGAACAGGAGCGTTGTCATGAAGCAGCAACACACCCGCTGCGAGTTTACTCCGTCTTTTCTTTTTAATTTCCTCCCGCAAATTATGCAAAGTGGAAGCGTAGGATATGGCGTTGATGGTTTCACCTTTTTTTTAACTCAATGAGCAGGATTCCCTTTGAGTCCCAAAAAACTGTGGCCATGAGCTTCCCGGCAGAAGGAGTGACTTTAAAATTCTTCGGGGGTCTGTTCCTTATTGATGCCACTGCATGGACTCTTGTTTGCTTTCAGGGTCATTGTGGTGAACTAATTTTCCGTGCCCAGTAAAAATTCGATCCATAACACCGTCCGCGTTCTCACTACACATGTCCAGAAGCTCTCCACAGCATGCTATTCTCATGAGGCGCTGTGAGCGTTCGTGGCACCCACCTTGCACTGACCTTTGAAAGGTTAAGATCGTCGTGAAGAATGGTGTGAATGGTACCAGTTTAAAGCTTGGTGACCTTTGCCATCATTTTCACCTTTATTCGGACATCCTCAAGAACAAGTTTTTTGACTTCTTTGATGCTTTCTCTCGTACGAGCAGAAGCCGGGGCGCCGGGGCGGGGATCGTCTTGAATGCTCGCTCTGCCTCTCTCTGCCTCTCTTGAACTCACTTGACCACTTTTGCACAGTTGATAATGAAGGTGCGGAACCCTGGTAAACAGCCACCATCTCTTCTTGAATAGTTTTTTGACTTTTTCCTTTCTTAGTGAGAAATTTAATTACAGCGCGATGCTCAATTTTCACTATCATCGCCTCAGTTGCCATTATGATTCAGTTTAACTAGAGATAAAAGGAGAACTAATAATCACATTGATATGAAGTTTTATATGAATTCACTAAAATAATAGTATTACTTGATAAATAAGTCAATTTATATATATGACCACAGCTTCACCCCGATACCGAGAATATATTGAAGGCTCCTCGTAGGTGGTGAGTGTCGAGTTGTACTCCTGGGTCCTTCCCAGGATCTGATATAAAGTGAAGATCTGGTCAATCGTGGGCTTCCCAGGCCTAAAACCACACTAAAAGGGACCTATCAGGTTGCCGACAAAAAGTTTTGATAATTGGATAAACTATGGAACATTTTATTCTAATTGATAATACACATTCACAAAATGTATGTTCATACCTGTAGAATAAGTGCTTGGTGGTCCTGCGAGTGAATCTCTGGTCTGCCCAAGCAACGAAGATCAACGCTTGGGCAGACCAGAGAGGCATCGATTGCCAAGGCTGATTTTGTATCGAGAAGCTAAAGGTGAATTTCATATCTGGCCCGAGAGTGGCAAACTCCTCTAATAATTGTTGGTGCTACAGTCCAAAGGGGGATCAGGGCCTAGCTTGCTCATCAACTACTCGTGTTGTGCGCTTTCTTAGACAGCTATTACTCTTTGTGTTGTCACCAGGTCAAAAGAGGCGGTGCCGTGAAAAATTCGCAAAATTGGTTTTAAGCTGGGAATCGAACCTAGACTCTTCGGCGTGTGAGCGTCTCACTCTACCCACTACCCGATGGCGACCTCAAACTCTTCTAAGTACCTGAAAATAAAGCTGCCATCCCATCGATCACTGTTAGATCATCCCGTCACGTAAAACGCATTTCCAACAACCGGGTTATAAAGGAGGAGGTAAATGATGTCTTTCATCTAAACAGTTGTATTAAGTTTCGAAGGCAATACCTAAAGCGCTATAGTGCGCAAGTCACGGGCTCACATAAATCGCACTATTTCCCGTGCAATCAGCTGTATTCACACACGTGCTGTAAAATAAGAAATTTTGTATGGCTGTACCATAAATGCCTTTAAATTATACAGTTTAGGATTTGATTTAATCTGACAATGAATGTGTCAATTCATTGCTTTTGCCTTTCATCCGAGGTTCTTATTTCTGGATAGTCTTGAATCCTTGATGAGAATGAGAATCCATATTTATAACATTCTAATTAGTCTCACTAATCAAATAAACACAATTTTTCCACATAACTGTAAAAAAGTGTGAACATTTTCGTGTGTGTTCATGTCAACGCTTAGCATTAAGATCCATAAAATCTACATTCAAATATTACCCAGTTGAGTTTATATCCGTATCGAATACATAAACAAAATTAAAGGAAGAAACTTTTAGCTTCCTTACTCGGCCGGGCACGCCACAATTAGGGGCGCAATGTTGTTGCCAGTTGTAAATTTTTTATCACTCCTAGTGGCGTGTGCCAGCTTGTGTATATTTAATGAGTGTTAGGACTTCTTATTCATCGGGGGTAAACTTGACTACTTATATGGCGACATATAATTACAACACCTCCCCCGCACGTAACTCGAAGCCCCAACTAATGACGCTTAATAATTCATCTTAATGTGTTCCTTAACGACCAAAGATTTCCGGAAATAAAGAACGACGCTAACAAATGAATTATTTAAGGTCTCCATATCCTACCTTGAGATATACAACGAACTCATCCGAGATCTGCTAAATCCTGGTGGACCGCTAGAGTTGAGAGAGGATAACCGTGGTCAGAGGATAACTGTAGCCGGATTGTCAGAGATAAATGCGTCAAGTAGACAGGAAGTAATATCCTTGTTGTTGAAGGGGAACAAAGCTCGAACCATGGAACCCACGGCAGCGAACCAAACTTCGTCCAGAAGCCATGCTCTCCTAAGCATCACAGTTCAAGTGCGAACTCCACTTGGAACAAAGCAAGGGCGTCTCTTTCTGACCGACTTGGCTGGCTCAGAAAGGGCGAAGAAAACAAAGAACCGTGGCAAAAGGCTGCAGGAGGGAGCTCATATAAATCGCAGCCTTTTGGCACTCGGTAATTGCATCAATGCATTATCCGGAGGTGCCCGGTACGTCAATTACCGAGACTCAAAACTGACGCGCTTGCTGAAAGAAGCGCTTAGTGGAAAATGCAAAACGGTCATGATCGCGCATGTGGCTCCAGAGGGAAGGCACCGAGATGAGACCAAAAACACGTTGGTGTACGCTGATCGCGCAAACAACATAACAACACGCCTCCAGAACACTGGCTACATTGACGAGGTTAAGGACTTCCCCATGAAGCACTACCAAAGCCTTGTGTCTGAACTGCGTGAGGAGGTGACACGATTGAGGTCCAAAATGTTGACGGAACGTCCCCGAAGTGGCGCCGCTTTGAACCGCAACGCCGTGGATGATGAAAAACGCAAGGCTGAGCTCAGATATTTGAGGGAGCAAATTGTGTTGACTTTCAAGCAGCAAATGAAACTGCGTCGCAAACTTCTAGAGGCCGAAAGTCATTTGTTAGGTCTGGAACTTGACGCAGAACGGCAGCATATGATCATTTCGCACTGGCAGGGAAGAATGGGAAAACTATACGACACTCCCCTGGAAGACGGTAAGTGGCAATGAGTACCACCTTTGAACTAACGTAATAGTGGAACTTTTTCAGACACAGAATCGGAAGGTACAATAGCTTTAAAGAACGCGTGGGGCGAACTGGCTGCAATTGAAAAGGAGTCCCGAAGATACAAGGAAATCCGGGAGAGAACAGAACAGGAACTCGAACTGTGCCGTCAAAAGGGTGTGCAATTGGAAGATGTGAGTAATCATCGACAAATTAAAACGTAAACGCATTTCTAATCACATCTGTGTCCTTCACTAGGAACTACCGGAACGAATCAGCAGCGATGAAGAAAGAGAACTTTTGGGTAAGCTTTTGTAGAAATCAGATACACAATTTCTAACGGCGTTCTTGCAGCACTTCTCTGCAGAGTTCACGAGTTGGAAGCAGATAAAGTCTCATTGCAGGCAGAGAGGTTGGCGCGTCAGGCAGAACTCCGACGTCGAGATCTGCAATTGTTACGTGCCGAACGGCAGAGGCGCCTCTGTGAGGACATAATCAGTTCTCAGAGGCGTCTTATCGAAGACGGCAACGTTGACCTTCCGGACGAATTAAAAGAACTTTACGCTCTATACCAACAAGAGATCCATGCGGGCACAATGAGCACTTCCTCGGATGGACTGTACGAAAGGAAATTGCCTCCAATTTATTCCGCGGGGTATGCCCAGTCAAAATTGACAAATGACTGAACTTAAGTTCTTTTCGCATTTCAGATCGGAATCACCTGGAAGCTCAAGTTCTAGCTCCGATTGGTCATCCTCTCCATTGCCCCCGATCGAGAATGGCCATGATCCACTGACAACTGTTGGACCCGATGATCCTGATCGTCTCATGGGACCTCCAGTAACGTCCAGACTCCCAAAAATCACCACTTCTCGAAAACGCACAAAGTCAACGAATCAGAGTCCGTCCGAATGAAATAGAATTCTCATAAATCGTCGACTGTTTCAAGGCAGGGTGACCTAACAAGTTATGACGGCAGTTGGCAATTTACAGACTTCAGTTTGAATTTGAAATGATTTTGATGTCGGGTACTTGATTATCTCATCAGTGTTATATGCTCTTTTGGAACAGGTTTTGAATCCGCATTTCAGTGCAATCTACAAAACTGTTCAGATTAGCTATTGAAATATTTAGTAAGAAATAGTTGAAATAAATGCATTTGCATATAATGAAAAACCATGTTTACGTTGGTTGGAATGATCCTTAAGTGAAATGCTTTATTTTTATGTAAAGTAAATTTTTTTACTTTGATTTTGGAACTCTATTACTCACTCCACATAAGACCTTCGTCCCAACTGTTTATTAGAAACATTGCATTTAGAGTAGTAATTTCTTTAGTTAGATTGTCGCATAATATTCGCTTTTTAAGAAGCCACTTTCATTGTAATTGGGCAGCAGCTTACAGATAGGTACAGATAAGTACAAGTACTGCGGCTGTGCGTATGATATGGGTTTTAGACATTCTTCTTTCTTCTTTTTACAAAAAACCCGACACTTTGGACAAAATTTAATACATTTTCAGTATTATCCTGTTGTCCATTGTAATATCAATCTTATGACAGTCATCCTAGAAGATTTTCTTTACTTTATATCAAATTGCCTGCTAAAGCTGTAGATATTTGTTGACTTCAGTAGTAAAATATTGGTCCTTTGAGTTAGGAGCTTTAAGCCTCTCTCTCTCTCAATAGATTGGCAAAACACCATATGAGTGTCGATTTTGGAATTCTTTTCCCTGAGGCAGATATAAAAATTTCGTCTAATGCAGTCGATTCTGACTTTCAATCGTGTCATGTGAAACTGCCTCTTGAACTTAAGAGGATATTGTAAACAAATAGGAGACAAGCTCTTTAAGTCTGAACAACTGTTAGTTACGTAGCTTGCATCCTCCTCAAACAGTAGATCGTCCCATAGTCTCACTTAGAAAATAGGTCACATGTTCCATACCAGAACACTGCTGTTAGTTTTGAAGACTTTTGAATGCACAGCATCAAAAATTGAAGACCCGCATTTTGTTATTTCATTTGGAGCAAAATATTTGTATCTTACTCTTTTGCTAGTTTTTACTGCTCAGCTCCAGCCTTTTTCAAGATTTGTGTCGAAAGTAGTCAGGTTACGGTTAGCCTTTGATTGATGTCAAGTGGCAAAATTGCAGTGTGATACTAAAGTCAACTCAAAATTCTTCTTCTCCCTCTCTCTCAATAGCTTTGAATTTGAATTTTTAAATTCATATGCACAGTGTTCAATCCAGCAATTTACAATTTCAGTTAATGCACAATTATCCTTGTTTACTGAGGAAGTCGTTGAAAATATCCATTAACCCCATTGCAAAACTACGCATTATTTTACCTACCAGCACACATGTACATCCGTATTACACTCTACTCGCATGTTCATTACTTTATCAGACAAAGGGGACAAAAAAAACAAATTGCTTACTCAACTATGCAAATGAATGCCCAAGAACAAAGAAATGCATTATGACATCACGCACGTCGCCACCCCAATTGTTATTGTTGGAAAAAAAACAAACAAACAACCGCATGTATCTGCTTTCAATGACTTTATTTCTTCTATTGGTCTAAAAAAATTGTAAACCTTTTTTCGAGGCAACCTGTAAACTCTGTAACTTCTTGAATATATTATCAATTCATGTCTATTGTATTTGTAAACATCGATATCAATTTGTCAATAGCAAAAGAATAAAGTAAAAAAGAAACTATTCGAAATGTATTTTGCTAACTAAGGAGAGATAACGTAATTTAAAATACATATATGTATACTTTTATTTATTACATAGCTAAACAAAAAACTCTTAACATGCGCTCCGTTCACGGAATACTAACTTGCCAAACAATGATATTGATAAAAAGCGCTTTGTGGACAAGAAAACCTTTATCTCGAGATAAAAACTTAAAGCAGAGAACAGAAAAACAAATCTCTATGTTTTTTTTGTGATTTTAAAAAGCCTCATGTATCCTATAGATTACCGTAAAACAACGTATATTAAATTTGGAAAGTTGTGATTGAATTTAATAAAGAACCATTTAGAAATTGATGATGGAAATTATTCGGCGAATGTTTGCTCATTGTTTGAATTTATGTTGCTTGCAATATGATACGAGTACTGTTCTATTTGATTGGTTCTATTTGCTTAGTTCCTTTTTGACTACGTTATAAAAAATTACGTTTTTGTATATTTACTCATCAGCTTTTTAAGGTATAAAATTGATATTGTCTAAATGCTATTTTAATTTATGTGGAATACTGGAAAACATATACGCTTATAATTGTGTGTGTGTATTAATGAAGCATTCAAACACATGGTTCGACATAGTTTCCTGGGAATAGACCAGTAACACCGTCCATTACACCTTCCCACCAGCCGTCGTCGTTCTTTTTCAGCACATAGAGGACTGAACTCTCCTGGAAGCTTAACTCATCGTCCTTGTCTGCATAATAATCGTAAATAGCCACAACTGAAAAGAAACAATTCATTTTTTGTTGAAATTAGGTAAGATAACGCTAAAATTTATAAACAATATATTGAGATGGTCACGCAAAGCTAAGAAGTCAACACAAAAGACGATATAAATGTCGTCTGCTTTGTGAACAAATACACTTTTTAACGGAAGATAAAATAAAATCCAATTGCAGTTTACTGCGATGGTCGATATGTCATATTTAGTCAGCTCAAAGTTTCAGAATGTATAAATGAAATAGTTCCTGTATACGCAAGGGTTACTTCCATTTGATTTTCAACTTTACCTTTTTCAATGTAATTCTTTGGAACCCATCCTGGTAGGTTCTGATCATCTGGAACAATAGGCGCCAACTGCCCCTGAGTGGTAGATGTCCTTGGTCTACCGAAGTCCTGATGTTCATCTTCTGGCGGTGGCGGTGGCGGCAGTGGAGGAGACTGCGAACCAGGTCGAGCAAAATTCAGACTGAAAAAAGTTTCAAAATTACACATATGCGAGCATAAGCTTCATGTGTGGATGTACCTATTTATATTTCGTCCCAACGTATGCATTCCAATGTGACTCTGTTCAGTGATCTCGTGCGAAACTGTCAGCGGCGATGGGGGTGCTTTCCCAAACAAAAAAAAAATCAAATAGCTGTTTTTACATTAACTTCATCAGTAACTTACGAGGCATGCTACTACGATCATCGTAAGTCGTTGGCGGAGGTGGTGGCAACGACTGCATCATTCCAGCTGATGGCAAATTAACGTGAGTAGCAACTTGTTGGCTAGGCGGCATTGGCAATGAACTGTATCCAGGAGCACGATCAGCACCGCCAGATGAGGAAGATATCCTTTTGGGATGCCCAATAGGATAGTTGGGAGCATAATGAGATGGTACCTGCGGCGGATTGACCACTGGAGGAGTTCTATATTCCCGTGAACTTTTGCCCAGAGTGCCGGTGTTACTGACTGACTTTCCAAGTGTCCCAGTGTTCCCGCGGGACATTTGAGGTGGAGTTGGTGGTTTTGTTGTAGGCGGTGGTCCCACTGATACGGAATTTGTTGTGGCAAGCGATTGAATTGAGCCATGACTTGAGCCGCGATGTTTTTGCCTTTGCTGTGTCGAATTGATGCCATGACCAATCTCATCCAGTATTGAGTAGTCGATCGGCTTGCGTACATATTTAATCGGCTTCTCTGGGTTGATGGGAGCAACAATTTTAAATTGACGCGAGCTTACTTTGTTTGCTGTAAGAACGCCAATTTCTCTGCGAGTATAGTATAGATTGTTGAACTATTGCATTCCAGGATGATTTAAAATTAATTTACCTCCGAGCAACCTTTTCTTTGTGAATCATCACAGTTTGAGCAATATGATTCATTTGCGACTCCATTTCGTTTAATTGTGTCGCCTGCAGCTCCAGCAGTTGCATGTAACTATAGGCTAACGTGTTGATTTGGTATGCAACACTTGCCAAAGATTGTGTTGTATAGTTCTTAGTGGCTTCCAGTGCTGCTTTCTTATTATCCGCCCTGATAATGAAAAGATTTTATTCGTAACTGCTTGTTGCTTGGAACTGCTTGTCGCTTACCTGTAATATGTGTCTTCACAGTAATCGGCGACTCTCTCCAAATTTGTATAACTATCCCTGAGGCTCTGACGACCATCAGGGATTTCAGTACGAGTCAATGATGCTAGTTCGTCCATTAGGTTTTCACTGTCCATGACACTATGGTGATCCTGGTAGGAAGAATCTTTAAAAATATAAGAACCACTAAAAAAGGCATTCGGAAGTGGGAAAATAGTCGGACATAAATATTAAGAGATACAGCTAAGAAGAGAGAGAATATAAATTAACTACTGATTATTTAGAATTGGTTACAAGGGCGGTGACACCCAATTCACCAGGGAATTAAAATATTTTCAATCCAGCACAACACTGTTGTAAGATCGATATTTACCTGTGTTGTATGAATACCTATTCATAATACAGACATTTATTACACACTTTTTTCTTCCAATTCTTCACTTTTTTCAATATAATCGTCGATTTTTATGGTGCCTATTTGAATAAATTTTCAGCCACAGGCGACATTTTTCCAGTTTACCTTTACACTAATTTGCTGTCTTTTGACGTCACTTTTCACTCCGCTCACAAGAGAATTTCAACTACTGCAATGCTAGAAAAAAATTCACGCAGATGAAAAATGACATCATTCAGGAGAGAATAAATGTTTTTCAAAATTGACTTTAATTTTTTCCTAAAACATATGTAGAGAAGGCACATTGCACATAGCCGCCATTTTAGATAAGCCATGGGAGTTAACATAGACAATTATATTGAATTATAATATTTATTTGCAACCTAACAGTTTGATGCCTCTTTTTAAGCGTTCTTGTAGTCAGATATGTAAGAATTGTGCATTTTCGGGATTCTCTATATTTTAAATTGCCAATTTAAAAACAAAAGCAAACTATATTATAAATAAATTTCTAACATCTTAAAGTCTTTGTTCAATAGCATCCTTCGCTTCCATAAAATTGTGTTGATTAAATCAAACGATCAACTTTGATATTAGACTATGTATATACCTAGTACCCATATTTCAATAGTTAAGAGAAAAAGTACAATACTATTACTAATACTAGCGAGATTATTATTGAAAATGTCTTGTCAGCCTTAAGGTACACGTAAACAGTTGATGAGATTCCCAGCCTGCGAGCCCGCTATTTTTGATACCAGCACCATCTGTTGCATTTCATAAGTATAACTGGACACAAAGTCATTGACTGACATTTCTTAAGTGGTTATCTGGCCGGCTTAACGTTGATCTCCGTTTTAAGACAGAAATTTCCTTAAATAGTCACTTAATCCTGGCGCGTGTAAAATCATTATCAGCACCAGCTTATCGTGAACGGGAAATTGAATTTGTGATACAAAATGCAAGACTCATTCCAATTAACGTTCACCATTATCTGTTTCCTTAGTTTAAGTAGTCACTTAGCGTTTGGAGAAATTCCACGTCCTAGGGGTGTTTCAATTTCCAAAGCAGGTCTCTACCCACCGGGTGAACATTTCGTTTGCTTTAATGGACAAAAAACCATCAACTACCTTCAGGTTAGTGCTGCGAAGTAACACTTGTTTTCTTTTTATACACCTATATATGTAAATGTATGTTTGTTGTTGTTCTCTTGAATAGGTGAATGACGACTTTTGCGATTGTTCCGATGGTAGCGATGAACCAGGAACATCAGCGTGTCCAAATGGAATGTTCCACTGCACAAATGCGGGATTCCGAACAAAAAACATTCCCAGCTCTCGAGTAAATGATGGTATATGTGACTGTTGTGATGCGAGTGATGAGTATGCCCAGGCGGATAGTAAGTGCGTTAATACGTGCTTGGAATTGGGAAGAGAAGAACGTCAATTTAAGAAAAGTCGCGAAGAGCTGGTTAAGCGCGGAAACGCACTAAAAACAGAACTAAGCACAAGAGGTAAGGCGTTGCGAGTGGAACGCGATGCCAGATTGGCTGAATTACAGAATCGCCGTCAAGAAGCGGAGACATTACGCATCGAAAAGGAGAACATAAAGAAAGAAGCTGAAGATATTGAAAATGAAGCTCTGCAGGTTTACAAAGATATTCAGGAAACAGAAAAAAGGGAGAAGGCCCAACAAGAGGCGGACGAAAACGTAAATGAAGCCGAGGAAACCTTTACTAAGTTCGATTCGAACAATGATGGATTTATTGAAATTGCCGAGTTGCAAACAAGAGCGTCATTTGACAAAGACCGAAATGGCGAAGTATCCGAGGAGGAGGCGAAATTCTTCCTTGACGAAAAGGATCGTGTAAACCTTGACACTTTCATTTCAGTCGCTTGGCCTAGAATAAAACCGTATATGATGTTGGACGCAGGATTATTTAAACCACCTAAACTAGCCGAAGAACTCGATGAGGATAAGGAAGACGGTGATGTTGAGCCGGAAAACATTGAGGGATCGCAAGAACAGCAAGAGCCCCTGCCTGCCCATGAACAAGAGGGAGGCGAGGAGCTTGAGGAGGGCTACGATCAGGAAGAGGAAGATGAGGGAGAAGAAATGGGCGAAGGAGCAGTGGAAGAAGTTACTACTTCCAAGCCAGAATATGATCCAGAAACTCAAAAAATCATTGAGCAAGCGAATGCAGCTCGCAACGAGTACTCCGAAGCAGAACGCGCCATACGGGAAATCGATCAAGAAATTAAGGACATTCAGGAGCAAATCAGTAAGGACTACGGGGCTTCTGATGAATACGCCCCGCTAGAGGGACAATGCTATTCCTACGAAGATCGTGAGTACATTTACAAACTCTGCCCATTCGATAGAGCTTCGCAACAACCGCGAAATGGTGGATCAGAAACAAGGTGAGCACTTTTTCAGAATGTGAATATTTTATAAAGATCGTCTTATCTCTAATGCAGACTCGGCTCATGGGATCGTTGGTCGGGAGTAGAAAACAAGTATAGCCACATGTTGTACTCGAACGGAGCATCTTGCTGGAACGGACCGCAAAGGTCAGCGCTGGTTAAACTTGAATGCGGTCTCGAGCACAAGTTGACAGCAGTCACCGAACCAAACCGATGTGAATATCACTACGTATTCGAAACACCAGCTGCCTGTGAAAATCTCAGTGATTCGTCTGAAGAGCTCTTACACGATGAACTTTAATCCTTACCAAAATTGAAACCCATACTTTTTGAGAGAAAAGATAAAATCCTGGAATTGGTTTAAACGTACTCAGCTCCTTCCCCACCCATTGGTAGAGATTAGTTTTTCATTTTTTTGTTTCCTTGATTGTCATAACAGTAACATTCATTCCTTTGTACTGTGTATTTATTATTAAAATTTCAACAAGGTTTTTTCTTTAAAGTTGTCGTCAAATATACTTTCTTATTTATTCGTGTGTAAAATAATTGCTTTCGTGTTGATAATTTGACTAGTCTCAGTTTGCGATAAAGTTATCTAAAGATATCCACAGGTTGAACACGTAAGCCCATTCGAAGCGAAATGAATCAGTCTCAGCAGTAACCATCGTTTGGAGAGGTGAAAGTGAAAGTCTGATAAGAACTGAAGTGTTAATGCAACTAGTGCTGCAAAAAAAAAAAAACACAATTGGATGGTGCAGTAAACAAAGAAGGTATTTATACCTTCATCGCGTCACTGTTTTATCTTGGCATCATATTCCCATATTCACCACATTTTTTCAGGATACTGGCAACACCGCACAGCAATAGTTGTTTGCCAAGAAATTCTCACCATTTAAGAGCTGTCATTTGCGTTTACAGTCATTAGAATTTGTTTTGGAATTTCGAAGGAGTGTGTTATGAAGTGCTTTGCGTAGGATCAAATGGCTAATTGGACGAAAAAACCTCCAGTGGGGTCATCGAATCGAAGAAAATGGAATTTAGAAGGTAAGCAGCATGCCGTAGCCCCTGAGTCAGTCATAAATCGTTCCCATTTCGTTGATTCCCCAGACCGAACTTCGCTGAATAATCTCAAATACCACTTTGCAGCAGATGGTTGTTCGGACGTTCAATACGACCTTGCCAGACAATTGTTGGACAGTAATATTGGTGAGAATCCTTTCGAAAATGGTAAAATCGTGCCTTTATGCTGTTGTTTGATGTTTATTTTCAGAACACAATGAGACTTCTTCTCATGTGCAAGGAATCCATTGGTTGCTTCGAGCCGCCCAACAAGGTCATGAAGATGCCCTTAGGCTGCTGCAAGAGTGCTTTGATAGCCGTCGTGGAATAATTGACTCTAATATTGATGACGTAAGAAGTTGTTTGGCAATGACTGCAGGCGAGCGTGCAGCAAGAAAAGCTGCACGTGATCTCTTCGCCTGTCTGTCCAATGGCGGAGAGCACATTACGCCAAAGCAACTGGAGCGTAAAATGCGGGAAATTTATAAACTTCAAAAGCGGCGTAAGCGACATAATGACTCTACTTCTGAAGAGGAAGAGGAAGCGGAGCAATTAGAAGGAGTTAATCACACGAACGGGGACATTTATCCTTGTCAGGGGCCAGATCTAAATGTCTCAAATTCAGAGAGAGTTATTACAGAAGCAAATCTTGTAACAGCCGCTGTTAACTACGCCAATGGCCGGCTACCAGCAGTAAACGACGAGTTGACACTGTCAGTTCCACATCCGAACACACTGGACCATGTTCCTTGCTTTCACCGCATCATATTCCACCCAATTATATTCTGCAAGCTACTGTATCATCGATTGATCAATTTAATTTCCTCCTTTCCCGGTTCAGTGTCGCCCAGCATTAAGCTGGCCCTGATATTTCTCGTGTACACACTTGTTTCTAGTGACAATCTCACTACTTATCTGCCCATCTGCTTTTACTATCTTTGCATGGCAGTCATGGTGTGGTCAACTTGCAAGATGCTGAAGTCCAAGCACGACTTCATAGATTTCCGAATATGGTCGGGCTTATTTCTCAGCTATGGTGACAACAATGTGCAAGCGGACACATCGGAGAATCGCTTTCTGAAGAACAATATGAAACCGTATCTTTACTTTTTCTGCGCCTTTGTTGGGAATCTCATTGTTTGCCCGTTGATCAGCAGTGAATGGTTACCGCATTCGGAGATCACAATAATCTCATTCGTCATGGTATTCACCTCAATGGTTGCATTTATGTACACTTCATCGCAGAGGAGATTCCCCGACGTTTTGATTCTCTTCTCGTTCGGGGTCAACGTTCTGGCAAAGTACCCCTACGAGATGGATGAAGTTGTCAGTACTGGTTGGAGATTTCTTGACCTGAAGGTGCCAACGTTTTGCTCATTCGTGATCGGAAACGGCATTGAGTTCTGTTTGAACTGCCGAACGGTGTTGTACTTGCTCATTCCCATATTCCTCGTCCACCTCGCCAAACGATCAAACTGGAATGGCACCTACACCTACCTCATACCCCACTGTGTGACACTAAGTTGGTTGCAGCTGTGCATAACAAGTTCTCAGAGCGCAACAATGTTTGGGGTTGTTCGAGCCGCTCTTGGACTGGCAGGCATTTTGCTTTTCTTGCCGTTGTTTGGAATTGTTTCGCTCATGGTTCCGGTTTTCCTTGCCGTTGAGTACATAGGACTAACCGATCCTCGGATGCGCTTGGCGACAACTCTTGTGGCAGCAGCTTTTGCCCTCTTGGGCTCCTGTTGCATGGCTGTAAACCAAAATACCCAGAAGTACATCACATTCCTGCAGGTAAGCTATCCATTCGTGATAGGTAAGCCATGAGCTCCAAAGTCAATTGAATTTTTTCAGATTGCCGTGAGTGTTGTTGCAGCCGCAATTCTCACCTTGCCCTACATGACATCAAGTTTCAAGGCTGTACACACGGAAACGTCTCTCTACTCGTCTCTCATAAACGACAAGCCGATCATCCCAACGTCTGCGGAGGAAGCTCAGCCGCACATCTCATGGGAGAAATTCTATCATTTGTGCGGGCAACCAGCTTGGGAACAACAAAACAAGATAAAAACCCAGTTGCGTTGCACATTTCTATCTGGAGCAACAGTATCCTGGGAGGGAACAGTCATAGAAGTGCAAATTGTAAGAGTTACGAACCCGCGGGCCGATCTCATCCGAGACTACCTCCCGTCATGGTTGGGAAACATAGTCCTTTGCCTCTATGGGGAGACAAACCGCTTGGAGTGCTCCAAAAACGATCCGCTGTGCGATGAGCTGCGGAAGATCAAAAGCAAGCAGAAATGCAACCTGAATCGGTGGAACGTGTACGAGTATGAAGTGCTTCTGCGAATGCCAGCCGGACTCTTGAGCAAACCCACCGATGTGCGAGTGCATGCAAATCACAAGTTTGGCAACTTCACTACTCGCATCCGCAGTGGCGATCGAGTCCTTGTCGTGGGTAATCTGATGGACACACGGAAACACGCAAATGGACAACAAGAGGACTTTGTTCTTGGCTCCGGAAGACCGTCTATTGAGTTAATCGGAATAGAATGCCTCCTGTGCAGCGATAAGGATATCCCACCCTTGAACTTTAGTAAACCCAAATCAGCAGTGGATGCAAGGATGCGGGATCTGATGAGAGGAGTCAAGTATTTGCTAAATGTTCTCCTTAACCCTTTGATAACAATAAAATAAATTTATAAGTATAAGTAGAGTGACTTGCGTTGGAGGAATGCAATTGCTGTAGATGTTCTATTTTACGTTGTTGAGAATTGTCTTTCACAATTCTCCCCTGTGTGTGCATATTGTTATGTTGTAAAGGGGATTTTGTCTAAACAAACAACCACAGTACCTAAAGCTTCTACGTGAATTCCTAAGAGAAAAAATAAATCATTAAATAAACGTTTGTTTGTGGCAATTTATTTGTATGTTCAATTGTGAAAGGTAATTAAAGTTGGTTCCAAACTAAAACGATGAGTCCGAATTCAAAAGGTGAGGTCTTAATTCTCAATTTGAAAGTGCAACAATGTACCCAGTATTAAACTATAGAATGAGTGACACAACGGAGCTCAGTAAACTGCGAGAAGGTGTAAATGTGGTTAAGAGTTAAGTGAAGTTAGGTCCGCCAGTAGAATTCAATAAAGGAGTGTGGGAAACCAGAGTTTCAAAGAATATATAAATTTGTCTTGATGATTGAAAGAAACTAAAGTGGCGCACACAAGTGGAGAAGGACCTCAACCAACTTGGAGTGCGCAACTGGAGACAGCTGGCGAAAGATCGTGCTGGCTGGAGAAGCATGTTGGTTGAGGCACAGGTCCAACCCGGACTGTAGCGCCACAACAAGAAGAGGATTGAAAGAAACTTGCCAGTGTGACATTAACCCTGCGCCCTCAGCAATTTACCATTGAACGATCATCTCTGAGGCGCAAGCCTGTAGCATACTCAAAACCATCTGTTCGCTCTTATTCGTGTTCCGTCGCAACTAATCATTTACTAGTTAATCTGTTATGTAATTATATCCCTAATATCCAGTACAGAACCCAACCTAGCTATAAATAGAAGATGAGCTCAATTTAAGGACTGTCAACGCAATCCATACCGTTCGGGCAGAGTTACACTAGCACGGCGGACGAATTAAGATCGACGGATAATAAAAATAATAGTATGCCGCGACAGTCCACACGGACCAGGGCCTAGCTTGCTCATCAACTACTCGTGTTGTGCGCGCTACTGTTCTCTTACGAGTAGAAGAGACCTACGTCTCCGAACGGCGAAGTTTGTGAAGCTTTCTTAGACCGTTATTACCCTTTGAGTGTTGTCAGCAGCTCGAAAGAGGTGGTGCCGCAGAAAATTCGAGGTGTTCAACCGGGAATCGAACCTAGACCTTCTGCGTGTGAGTGTTGCACTCTACCCACTACCCCACGGCAGCCACAAATCTTCAGGGACCGTCATATAAAAGTCTTTCAGTAATTCATTCTTTAGTGAAAATTGAGCAGGTTGTTCGAGTTAGGAAAGAAGTTTGAGTAACTTGAAGCGTCCCTGTCAAAGTCACCCGTCTTTGGAAGGAAGTTCTCGTTGCACTACCAATGTCGCTAAGAATCTTACCGCCACAGCCTTTAGATGAGACAATGCGCCATTAAGCAAAGGTACAATGGCCAGACACTAGGTATTTAATTTGAGAAGAACTTTTGATCATTTAAGGGAATCGTAATGCCTAAAGCTTCATCCAACCATAGAAGAAAATCAGTTGTGCCATAAAAATCTATCATCAAATGGAACATCAGCAAAGTGCAGGTCTTTCCTTCAGAAGTGCCAAAAAATAAATAAAGAGTTGGCACTTTTCACGGTCCATGTATTCAAATAAAACGAAAAGCTGCATCCAACATGTCCGCAACAATATTTCAACACGCTCTGGTGAACATGCTTGTAGCGCAGGCGCTTGTAGTTTGTACAGCTGACAAGTGTTTGGTGTCGCTGTCACTTGTGTTATCTACCTTCAATTTAGCTAGGGAGTAAATTCGTCACACACATCTCCCCCAAAGACGAACTCATTAAACAATTAAAGCTAGGTATGTGACAAACTGGTAATTGATAACATAAAACGCAAACTATATTCATCCACGATGTACAAACCTCTAGGAGAGCACAATCGATTAGCTTATAAGTACTTTCAGATATTCTTAGTTGTAGCCGCCTACTGGTAAGTACATTCCAATTAGACTTCATCAATTGATTTATATCTGTTTCCGTCAACAGGGTTATTTCCATTTTGACTGTTTTTGTGAACAAAGCGCTTTTGAGCAGCACCGAAGTTAACTTAGACGCCCCTCTCTTTGTAACATGGTTCCAATGTGTGGTATCGACTGTCATTTGCTTCACAATGAGCCGGCTTCATCGGGTCTTTCCGAATGTAATCAGCTTCCCGGAGGGTACACCACTTGACATAGACACATTTCGTAAAGTAAAGATTGTGTTAATTGAAACATCTCGGGTAGTTGATTAGCTTGCTTTTCAGATATTACCACTGTCAATTCTGTTCACGTCGATGATAGCAACGAATAACTTGTGCTTGAAATATGTCGGCGTTGCGTTTTACTACGTTGGCAGGTCCCTCACCACAGTATTCAACGTTTTGCTTACGTATGTTCTGCTAAAGCAGAAGACGAGCTTCAAGAGCATAATTTGCTGCGCTGCAATTGTGTCAGGATTCCTCCTGGGTGTGGATCAAGAAAGTCTTACAGGTAAAATATTTATGCAAGTCTCCCTAATAAGCAATCAATCGTTATCCCCTCACAACAGATTCCTTCTCATGGAAGGGCACAGTATTCGGAATTCTCGGATCCCTGAGTTTATCCATGTACTCCATCTACACAAAGAAGGCACTGCCGCATGTTAACCAAGAAATTTGGTTATTAAGCTACTACAATAACTTTTACTCTAGTCTCCTCTTTCTCCCCCTCATCATTCTCAACGGTGAGTTGAGTGCAATAATAACATACGAACATCTCTTTTCGTGGTGGTTCATTTCGGCAATGATCGTCGGAGGCTTTTGTGGTTTCGCGATCGGATTTGTAACCGCTCTTCAAATAAAGGTAATTATTTAAGACCCCTCCCCAATTCTCTCTCATTTCTTCCCTCTTCTTTCAGGTTACCTCACCATTAACGCACAATATTTCTGGAACAGCGAAGGCATGCGCTCAAACTGTGATCGCAACACAATGGTACAATGAAAGCAAATCATTCCTCTGGTGGACATCGAATATGATCGTGTTATTTGGCAGTGCCTGCTACACCAGAGTAAAGCAGTTGGAAATGGAGAAGCAGCACAACCGAGCAACTGCATCAGCAAAAGTTTAATACATGACAAAGTTTATTTTTATTTTGCACTAAAGATTTCAATAGACTTTAATTAGTGGCTCTCATTTCCTTAACCGATTCCTCCTCCTCCGGCTCAATTGCTACCTTCTTCGAGCTGTTGACCTTATTCTCCTCGGGGACGTAGAGGAATGGGTTGATTTTCAGTTGCTCTCCACTGGGAGGACTCTTTAAGAGCACTCGAGTGATGAATTTACCCTCACGCTTTGGGCGAACGGAGTTAACATCTTTCAGCACCGATATCAGGTTCTCCTCTAAGTGTTTGATATCCATGTCAAGCTGAAAAAATAACCGTTGTTTAAATGATTGATGATAATCGCAGTCTCTTACCGTTCCAATACAAGTTTTGATAAGACCAAAATCCTGTTGATGCTCATCCTTGGTGGCTGTGTAACTAATACCGTCCGAGAACTTTTTTATCATCTCGGTGAGATTAGTGCCGAGGGTTTCATTTTTTGGATTCGGAAATTTCCGCTTCATCAGACCTCGCAGGCTGACGAGCTCTGGAAGAATATTAGGATGGGCTATGACGAATTGATAGTCGGTAAGGAGAAGATCTCCGTTAGTTATATCTTTAATAAGTTCAACACCGCCCACAAGGCTGGCACCGGCTTGACGTGCTTCATTGATAAGGTCCTACAAAAACAAGACTTAAATTTACGCATACCATGGATTCCATACAAACATACATTATTTTTTGTGAACACAAGAATCTTTCGCTCTTCACCATGATCGAACTTATTTGGAATCATTGCCATGCGATTAAAGTTGTCCACGAATCGATTGGCTTTCTCGCCCTGCATATTCAGTTCAATTTCGATGTTAAGAGGCGCGTTGGGTACATTGTACATTGTCGGATGGTGTGTCTCCCGATGACATTGAATTGCTTCTGCTACATCATATACCCTCCACTGGTAATATTTCCCAACATAACAATTGTCCTTCGGAATAGCTTTCCATGAGTCGTCTATGTGCTTGCTTTCCTTTGACAAATTTAAACTGAAATAGAAAAGAATAGTTTTTTAATTTACGTTTTACGAGGTGCCTCGATATTTACCCTTTATTTCTTTGATTATGGGGTATGAAGCCGACTTTCTTCACTTCAACTTTGACTTTCTTCTTGCGAGCCTTTTCACGGGTACCTTTCCTGGCGGCTTCGTGCGTTGCAGATAAATGAATTTCTCGCAGTGCAATCGACGTTTGCGGCCTTATTGCAAGTGAACGTATGAGTGAAACTACAGTTATCATTTTGGTTTACCGCTGACAACAACTTAATTAATAACTTTCAAGTAAAACACTTTTAAAGGAGCAAATATTCTTTCATTTGGAAAAACTCGAGAGTGACATAACCTTTCACTAAAATGACATTTGTTGTGAAAACATCTGCATGTATTTTAATGTAAGCTAACGTAAAATAGGTGGCAGGCGTGATGGTTGAAAGAAAGTTTTGGATAATATTAAAAATATTTTAGCCGTTAGACTATCAACCACACATTTTCAATAATTTTGTTTGCATTTTGATCGCAAAGTTTGATTAAAGCATATATTTAACCTGGATGTATGAAAATGTTAATACATTGTAAAGTAATTTAAACGTCACTCATTGTAGTATTATCTGTTTCACGATGCGGCTGCGTCAATCGATTGCTTTCTTTCGAGCCTGAACATTTCGTTTCATATGAATACTACGTCGTAGTAATTTTTCAAATTAATTAAAGATATGACAGCCATGGGATTTCAACAGCCGACACGCTCTTGGAAATTATTCTAATAAATCGAAAGCTTTAGCAAAAGAAAGTTTCAGCCATGTTTGGTGAAGTAAACAGTTACAAAAATGAAATGAAGGGATAGTTATCATTTAATTCTTTTGCACTCTGAATGAGCCAACGCATACACGCTGTGTCACTTAGTCCGTTAAAGTCTGCAAAATCTTTTATGTACAGAACAGATTTGTATGATATCTTTTAATATTGTTTTAAAAATCTTTTCCTGAATAAATGTGATCCATATTAGGAATGCCTATGCTGACAAGTGAGCACCATAGCTGGAGATGCTTTTTCTATGGAAGTACTCATAAACCTTCGCCCGATTCGTAAGCCGCAATGCTCCTTCGGCTTTAGTTCTTTTGTAAACATATTCTTTTCCAGTTGAAGGCCAGGATTTTTTCGCAAAATTCACCACAATGGCGACACCATACCCAAATTTAATGAGATTCGTCGGGATGATTGATTTGAGTCATCTAAAACGAAAGAGCAAGCGGCACCAAAATTTTCTTCAAAGCGCACCACGGTTTGACCGACATTTAGACATTGAATACCGAAAATATTAATTAAAGCCTTTTTTTATACTAGACGTTAAATATTGTTGATGTGACAGGTTAATAATGGAGCCAAAATATGGTGATGCGGCTCTTAAGGTAGCAGCGAAATAACGTGAATTTTAAATTTAAAAAAAGGCGTCGCTTACCGTTGTTTTTGAAAGAGCATTTTTATTAAGAATCCTTAAAAACAAGAAAATACACAATTTTGGTCAAGAAAAGAAACTGATCCCGTGTGCTTCGTTTACGGGTTTATGACACTGTTCGCACATGTTACTAAAAATTTTTGCTGTTTGATTGAGTTCCTGCAAACATTTTAGATTATTGAGACAAAATAGAGATTTTGTGACACTAACAAGAAACGAGAATATGGCTTCAGTCAATATTAGCTTTTAAACAGAAAACGTTTTGATTATAAGTAGAAATTCGTCGGAAGTATAAATACGAATGAACCATAAAATCCTTTAAAGCTTGTATAATTTAAAAAAAGTTGGGGGTTATCCTTTAGTCAAACAGCGAGGACAAATTACTTAATTTCTGTAAACAATGTAAATTTTCAACAAAAAAGAAAGAATAATTAAAAAATTCCCTAATGAAAGCATGTGCGCTTCTTTCATTCATATTGAACCTAACGAGCTCCAAAGACCGCGTAGATATCTGTGTTTATTACTCGCGTCTAAGTTATAGTCGCAAAGTCTAAAAATATCGGCGAATCTCATAAAGATATAATTTTTTTCCGCTCACACTAGACTTCATCTCATTTGAAAAGTTTCTCTTAAACTTGTGTACACAAGAAACAAACTTAAAATGCGAACACTTTTTTTTCTAAATAAACAATCATGAGCGTCTGTCGCTATGTCTGCGCGTGTATATGCATGGAATGGTGGTACTCACTGAATACCACCAGAAGCTTAAGATTTGATGCTGAAGGAGCGTCTGCAGCGCACACACTTTTGCCGTCTCAACCCAACTGGACAATGGAATACTTTTTGCAAAAAATTACGAAAAAAAATGAAGAATCTGTTTCTCCTTGTTATTTCTGTGTGTGTTTGTAATTCATTTTTACTGAATAAACAACTTTTATTCGCTGTGTACACATCGGAGCACAACGCGCACATATCGTAAGTGATCCGTAGTGCTGCAGAAGAAAGGACAGTGGATGGACCCAGTGGCGGAATGAGATACTCCCAGAAACTAAGCATATACACACAAACACGCGCTGTACGGTAATGTTTGTCCAGAAATTTAAGTCACTTGGGGTTTCTTTAATTTGGAATTTCATCTGATCTTGTGCGAATTTGATTGCTTCTGGACTGTCTCATCGCAGAGTCTTCTATGATCAAGGGTGAGTGCGCGGGAGGAAAATTTCCAAGTTTATCACATTTTGCAGAATACTCACAAATACTCACAATAGGTGGCTTGAATAACATTAGACCAAAGAGTCCGACATCTTATATGAGGCATCATCGGGTGGCCTTGCAACATGGGATCGTTAATTGGTTTTTCCGATCTTGTGTTATAAATAAGTTTATATCCTTTTTTATGGTGAATTCTTAATTTAAAGACGCAATTCGTTATTAAATTTAAACATGGTAGACAGGCAGCGGCTTCTGCTTGGGAACACTTAAAACGATCTGAATCGTTGTCTACTTCTATCAGACTTGAGCTTTTTGTTTATTAATGTCTTCTTATTCTAAACGTATGTACATACATATAGCACATGGCGATGTTTCGAAGTTGCTGTCAAAATTACAATCACGTGTAGAGACGAAATTTTTAAGAATTTCCTCATGACGACCAAATTGAATGAAGATGAAAGAAAAACAAATCGATAATCTCCCAGATGTGGCTTTGTCATGTTTTAATTAGAGTTTGTACAAGGACGAATAATACATCAACTTTAATTTAAAAAAAAAGTGTGTAACGCTTGGTTAAAGAAAGTATTTTTGTGTATAAATTATCACATGTCACACATGCATTGTAAGCCAAGATTGTTTTGAGTTTTACGTTGAGTTGAGCTGTTAGTAGTCTCAAATCATGACACCAACTGATAAATTGGGACAAAAGACAACAAGCTGTGGTGAAGTTTAAAATCAATAATAAATAACCATGCAGTTCATCTAGAAGTTAATTTACAGTTTTTAGGAATGTATGGTAAATTTGCGTAATATTGAACTTGACTTAGAACTTGTCTTAAAGTATGCAATGTGGAATATAACAAGTAATAGATGTGAAGTGGCCGCAGTGACGTAGTGGGTAGAATGCGAAGCTCACACGCAGAAGGTCTGCGTTAGATTCCCGGCTGAACAAGTCGAATTTTTCACGGAATCACCTCCTTGGAGCTTAAACTTCGCCGTTCGGAGTCGACAAAAAATTGTAGGTCCCTTCTACTCGTGAGAGAACAGTAGAGCGCACAACACGAGGAGTTGATGAACAAGCTAGGCCCTGGTCCCCCGTAAACTGTCGCGCCATACAATTATTATTATTATAAATTGTAAAGAAAACAATACACGAATATTAAAAGGAATATTTACGTCGTGGCGTAGTGGGTAGAGTGCGACACTACCACGCAGAAGGCTCCACGTTCGATTCTCGATCTGAACACTTCGCATTTTCACGGTATCACCACTTTCAAACTGCTAACAACACATAAAGAGTATTAATAGGAAATAGAGTTATTTCTTAAACTTCGCCGATCGGAGTCGGCAAAAAACTGCAGGTACCTTCTACTCGTAAGAGAAGAGTGGCACGCAAAACACGATAAACTGATGAGGAAGCTGAATCCTGATCGCCTTGTTGACTATCGCACTAAACTAAATTTGTACACATTGCATTTGCGTACCACCAACAAAATAGCATACTTTCAAGAGCTGAATAAACTACGTGGCAGAAGGACTTCTTCTTCTTCTTCTTTTTCTTCTTCTTCTTCTTCTTATGGCCGGTGGACCTGGGCCTCAACCAACATGCCTCTCCAGCCAGCACGATCTTTCGCTAGCTGCTGCCAATTGCACACTCCAAGTTGGTTGAGGTCCTTTTCCATTTGTGTGTGCCATCTTAGCCTAGGCCGTATCTATGCAATATCTGTGCAATAAGCCTGCCTGTAGTTTTATGACTGTTTCGAAAATCATTTGTTCCTCAAGACAGAAAAGAAGCAGGTTGAATAAGAATAAAGAATAATCTTTTTTGCGTAACAACAATCCAAATTTAATTAGGCAACAAACCCGTGGTCAAAACGCTGGCTTTTCTAGATTAAGTTTTAAACATTTTTCTTAGACATTTTGTACGTTTCAATTTTCCTGTCAAACACTAACAGTACGAAATTAAAAGATATTTGTTCCTAATGGAACATTTCTCATAACAAATGATCTTGTAACTAAAGAGCTTTTTAACAAAAAAAAAAAAAAAAAACTGTACAACAAGTGCATGTGCATATGACAGTGACAGTTTCTTTTTAAATAACCCATGCGGCGCAAGAGTCTCCTGTAATGGAGATATCGTGCCAAAAATAAAATACGACTTAATAGAGCAGGTCTGTAGTAAACAAGCAATTTGCATTAAGTAAGCAAGAAAAACATGAAAATTATTTAAACAGTAGTACAAAATGCAGTGGAGACCAAAGAAATGTTGTAAAAGTCGTTCTAAAACCAGGTGCCAAAGAAACATTATCAATAATACTCTACGTACTCGAAGCGATTATAATCTAAAACTGTACGTAATGAAAAGAAATGTTTTAGCAGACAAAGCATATACAATTTTTTCACAACTAAAAATGATTTTCAAGAAACTGTCATACTCCCATTGTTGTTCCTTAATTAATTGCAACCTTTTCTCCTCCTGCGCTACCCATGTATCCATTGCAATTTTGGCGCATTGTGTTTTCGCAACCAAATTAAACAAAATGCAAATAGTTACAGACTTTGAGACACAGTGGACAAACAAAGTAAAAACCAAATTTATCAAAATTACGATTTTATCATATTGTTTGCAAACTATATGATAAAATCAAAATGCATTACATGCCAAAGAATTTGAAAATTCCTCGAAAATTGAGAACATACTCCAGGATTAAGAATTTAAATGCATTTCAAAAATTCTCCACCTCAGTTCGTTCGTGTTGTTTTTTTTTTCTCTTTTGAAAACCAAAGCCCAGAGCATCATCAAAAATTTCAGTCCGAAAATTTGTTGCACCCAGCGTCGAGTTCTTTATAGTTAGTTCTATTCCTAACAAGAAAAACAAAACAAAAAAACGTAATAATACTCTTAAGATTGGAGAGTGCTTGTCTAGCATCGGTACGCATCAGTCTGCTTCGAAACTTCGTCGGGTATAGTGTCTGTCCATCGGCTCGAGGAAACCAAATTCCCACCCAATACTTAAATCAACAACAGTCTGAAAATAGTTCCACACTCGTGCGAAATAAACAAAGCGTTTTCGAAGCATCAGCATCAGCACCACACCAAACCGTTTCAAGCTCCAAGCAAATTGTAATTGTCGCGGCTCGTCGCCTATTTCGGAAATTGTTTCGAAAAAATGAACTGAAAAATCACTTTTTTGCGTAACTTAGGACCTTATAAAGTTATCATTTCTGACAATCGACACTAAGTGGAAAATGCTTCGGCGGATCACAATTCCCATCAGCTCAATCGCGTACACGAGAGTTTATTTTTATCGAACCAATGCGCTAAGCTTTTTCTGAAAGTGGTCAAATGATTTACACGTTTAGGCACTTTTCTCTCCAATTATTTTTTATAATACGTTATTATCATAAAATAAGAACGAACAACATTAACTGGAAAAGCGCGCCCGAAAATACCGGAGATCACACAAAGCCAAAAACCACATCAAGGAAAACAAAAAATCCATTTATGAAAAAAGAATCAATAGTAAAAATAAAATCACCCCCGACCAAGTAAAAGCAACCTTTTTCGGCACGATTACTTTTAAGTATTGCCGTGTTGCCCATCAATTTGGAAAATGCTTCGGATCTTAGTGGAAAATGGAAAGTGCTCATGTACGATTATATAAAATTAGCTTCTCTCAGTTGGGTGTGTGCAAAACGAAAAAGAAAATATAATATTCAAATATTATACTGTTTGGAGAGAAATGAAGATATTTTAATGTGTTTTCCTTTCGGTATACTTATAGTGGATGAGTACAATGTCTGATCTTGTGTTAGAGGTGCTGTTGCGGTGAATAATGTTGATGGATTGTTTTAAATTTAGGTCATTGTTTTTTTGTTATTAGCTCACGGAATGAATTCCTCCGCACATCGTCGCGGTGTTCAAAGTGTTTGTCAATGTGTTTGACTTGATTTTATCCTCACTCCATTTTCCGCACATTCAAGGTATATAAACACTGTTTTGTTTTAATTAATTTACACCGAAAAATTATTTTATTTCAAAATTATGTCAATCACGTAACGCTGCAGAAGCGAAATGAGTGCGTCTCATTTTGTCGAAAGGAAAAGTTGTTTTGTTAATAAGATGCACGCGGTGCTAGTCTACATTTTGTCAAAATAAATATAAAACCCCGAGTGTGTGTATTTAAGTATACATACGTGATGAGACAAATGGAATCCGATGAAAGCAATAAAGTATACACTTCATGGGGAACGATGTATTTCTGGGATGACCTGCTGATATTTTTTCTATATCCGTTCGGCGGATTCCAATGCATTGCATATTGTGTTATTGAAATTGATTGTTTCGTGATGGTTCCGTGTGGGCAGTGGATTGATAAAAACTTTCTGAGGAACCGGAAGACTTAAGTTAAGTGCGAAGTTTCATTGTCCGTCTTTTGGCTTATCAAACGGCACTAGAAAACACACACATGTATTTCAACGAGCCACAAATCTTTCGACGGGCAGTAATTTACTTTCGAAACTAGACAGTAAATTTTATCAGTAGACAGATCAATTTTAAATTAAAGTAAATCTTGTTGCTGAAAATGAAATTGCTGTCTTCACTAAATCCTCACTCGGACATAGGAATCTTTAATCGTCTTAGTGACAGATCGGCGCATCAACTTACGGTCAGCCAAATAACAACATTTCTTTTTCCGACAACATTTTAAACATACCTTTGTGTTTGATGTATAATTCCTGGGCGTATGAGTGTTATAATGGATAGTCACTTATAACTTTAAATTATGCGTTTACAAAAAAGAAGAATTAAAAGAAAGTGGGATTTTAGATTTTAACAATTCAGTACAGTGTTCGTTTATTGCTCAGGACAAATCATAAAGACGTTACAGGCGAGATAAATGCTTCCCAAATGGTTTCCGAATAGGATATAACTCGGTGCCAAGCTAGAATTTAGTACCAACTCCAAACGTGAATGTTTGCAAATATTTTTAGAGGAAACTATTCATAAGAGTTATCGAGAACTTCAAAAAAACATTGCATTGCTCTAAATTAAATCGTGTATCGAAGTTAAAGTCAAAGGAGTGCATATACATACCTACTCATGAAGCAAATATTTACTTCGAAAATAATTTACATCTATAGTTTTATTGAATTGAATCTTCTAAATTTCTGATTTTTAGGACACTGCTTTGTTTGACAATCGTTTGTCTTTGAATTAATTAGTGAACTACATCGAACTTAAAGCGTCCAATTGTTCCTTTTTGTTCAGGAAACAATCATTTACAAACATTTGGACCTTTTTTTTTTTTAATAAATATCATTTTTGTATTTAATGTAGAATGGAGTGTTTTTTGATAGTTTTCACCTTTGAAATAAATATGAAATGATGTTGTTTCAATTTTGCTAACTTTAGGTATAAGGAGATTGACTTCTTATAGGTTTGGCAACATAATTGTTTCGTGTTTACAGAGTTTAATAAATTTTTAATGCAAAAAAACTAGTGTGTAAAGTAATTTAAGTACACTCTCATTAATCTACAGGGTTCAGAAGGAACCCTAAGTCCTTTCACAAAATTGACTTACAAAATTTCTGTTTCTTAGCTTTCTTCACTTTCACTGCATGTCTTTACATTTTTTCTTAAAACATAGTTATTGACGACACAAAAGTTTCAGTCCATTTTTTTATCACATTTGAACAAAGCTTGTGTGATCAATATTTTTTCGCTTTTTATTTATTTCTTAGTTTTTTTGAAAACTTTATCAGAGTTAACATTCATCAGCATTTTTGATTAACAGCCGAACTTTTGCTTTAAAAAAACTCAGCTCGTTTTTCTACTTTTAAAATTTGATTACTGTTAAAAGTAAATAGCGCCCTTATTGAAATAACAGGTTCTATAATTTTTTTTACTTATTTTTGTTTCAAGTTAAGTGTTGTTGTTGACCAGAAACCTATACGCTGTCATATTTCCGCATTTTCTAAAGCTTAAAAAATAATTTTTCAACGAACACATTAAAGAATATATGTCTAAGACTTGTTCAAAGTAGACTACAGTATGATATAAGTTTATGGGGCGGTGGAAATCGAAGCAAACGTCAACAGTTGTCCTTACAAAATGTTATTATTCGTAAAATTTGTAAAACATTGCGCTTAGCTGATTCAATGGAGTTGTTCCCGAAATTGATGCTTCTACCAGTGGGGCACCTGAATATTTTTAATGTGTTGAAAGTATTTTTATAAGAAAGCTGGATATTCGCCAAGGCCTATTTAAGATAACCATTACGAGCGTAGTTACTCTGAAAATTATTTCTTTTTAGTTTTTTTATCGAGCGCGACACTCACACGCCGAAACACCGAAGTTCCAGGCTCGGTTCTCGGCTGAACACCTTCAATTTTTCTCTTTCGAGCTGCTGCAATACTCAAAAAGTAATAACTTTCTAAGAAAAAGCGTCTCAAACTTCGCCGTTCGAAGTTGACAAAAAAAGCTGTAGGTCCTTTCTACTCGTGGGAGTACCAGCCCAACACGAGTAGTTTATAAGTAAGCTAGGCCCTGGTTCTCCTGTGGACTGTAGCGCCACACAATTATTAATACTATGATTCCTTTTTTGCGCACTACTAGCATAAGAATAATAATAATAATTGTTTGCGCAACAGTCCACAGGGGTACCAGAGCCTAGCTTGCTCGTCAACTTACTCGTGTTGTGCGCGCTACTGTTCTTTCACGAGCAGCATAAGAAACTTATATAAAATTGCAGCTTGCAAGTTTTTTTTTTAATTTTTGTTGCGCTTTATAACTTGATTATGTTCCTGGTAGTTATATAGCATCTACGTTTACCGATTATTTCATTTATTTCTTGCGTTTCCGAAAACCTTAAACTAAACAATTCTACATGCGTCTAGTTACTCATCAGATTTTATCAAATAAAAATTGTTAGAGCTCCAAATACATCAAAATCAATCCCCTTTTATTTCAGTTTTTGACATAATCCTTGTTGTTTTGTAAAACATAAGAATGGATAAGGAAAAATCTCATTCAGCGACTAACAGTCAGAGATCATCTTCAACGCGCGAAAATCCCCCCACTCCACCACCGGATGTTGTAAAAGAACATAAAAAGAACGAAGACCGTGTGTCATCAACTCAGAAGGAGTTCTCCGAACCCATGCAACGATTGCTGGGTTTTGAAGATCGCAGATCCACATTTTATAAAACCCTCGAAGATGCGCTCGCTGTAGATTACGTGCGAATCAAAAACGATGTCGAAAATGACCGAGTCCCAAACCATTTGCCCAAATACCAACCAAAGGACGGTGAGGTTGGCACAGTTGATGAGAAAACTGCTTACTATTGCAATCTTTTGAAAAACGAATGCTACGAGTATATGGAACCCCTACACGAAGGAATTGGGCTTTCGATTGCTGCCGCGATTGAGACGCACACTGCCTTTGCGCATTTGAACAAATTGCAGGATTTATTAGATAAAATTTGTGATATGTTAGATCAAAACTACAAAATGCAGATTTACATGCAGGACTTGAAAACATGGACAGACCTCAAGAACATTGAAAAAAAGGTGAGTTCACAAAGCCAATCCATCATCCACACTCATCTCGAATACATTTTGAAGGATATCCTCGAATATGAAGACCTAGAGTTTTCGGACCCTGAATCAGATCTGGAAACTAACTTATCCTTGCTAAACTCTATCTTGGAAGCTGCCAAAACTACCTCCAGCAAGCGAAATATTGCTAAACAACGGTAAGTGGCGGTGTTTCTTGTCTGTACATGTGTTTTGAGAATATGTTATTTTGCAGTGCACGGGAAAGGAGCAAATCTGTATTTTCAGAAGGTGGGAGTCAAACAGTAGAGAAGGATCGGAAGTCACAACCCCCACTTCGGCGGCAGAGTGCCTTCATCGAAGGTAAGGCAAAAGTTTCAAAATGGACGAAAGTCAAAGCTGCTTTCAAGTGGGAAAAAGCGAATGTGCCCGCTCTTAACGAAGGCAAGAGCTCTGATTCCGGTATTGGGTTAATACCAGTCAATCATGAAGTTGCCAGATACTTGCGCGTTCCTTCGCTCCCCGGCGGCGGTAGTTCGGCGGACAGCATTCTCAGTTCATCGTCAGGACACCTACTCAGCGAGACCGGCACCCCGGGTACTATAAGTTCGGCCAGCTCTGTCGACGACATCGAACGTGCCTCTCAGTCCACAAGTAAGTTCACGTTCGCTTAACCCAGATCCAAGTGAAATACGTTGCATTCGTGCGTCAAACCATCGATTTAGGAAAACTGCTATGATTTCATTGCTTTCCCTCACGAAGAATTTCCCCAGAAAATTTGTTTGATGCTAGAAGAATTATTAAAGAGTAAACAAACCGATTTTGCCGAACATGAATATTCCGAGAAATTTGATTTGAATTATTTGCTATGCAGTGAATACACAAGCACAAACTTTAAGTGAAGTTGTAGATATATTTAGACCGTGGAGAGGGCCCATCTCCTCACGCCGCATTCTGTGTTTCTGGATCATGGGGCTATTAAGAAACATTTCGCCTAGTTTGGATCAACATTCGATTATTTTTGTACGTTCCAAAAAAATCTCAAAACTGTGCCCACTATGAAAGGACTAATTGTTTTGTTTCTGTATATAAACAGAATTCGTAAAAAATTCTCCCCGCCCACGGGTGTTTCTTGCCGTTTTCCTCCCCAGCTATTAGATAAGGTGATGATGCATTAAAGAATTTATTATGTTTTTACTTGTGACACAAGCCGCCCACACTTTGGCTTCGCCACAGGGGGCGGTTAATATATGTCTTTTTGAAAAGCCAACCAAAACAAGCTAATGAAAGGCCGTACAGACAACCTGTCTACTTTTAAGGACAAGTCCAAATAATGTTGGCTATTTTAAAAACACTCTAAAACGTTTTGTTTATAGTGCAGCGACTATTCATTTATTCCCTTTCAATTCTCACATTCTGAAGATTGTTGGAGGGTTCGCAGTGGAGACTTAATGAGTTTGGATTGAGCCTCATGTATATCCCGAGGGACCTCTGTTATATATAAGAACACTTCTATATTTGCACACGACACTTTTACTACAGATAAAAGCTCAGAAATGTGGATTGTAATTGGTCTATACCGACACGTGTAATAGTGTCGATATTCCTGAACGTTTAGCCTTTATTTGATTAACTGGGAAAATAGGTTCTTTCAAATGATTGCATACATTCGTCGAAACGGAATTTTGAGTTTAGTAAAAATTTTAACTAAACATGTGATACTGTAATTGTTAACATAACACATTTAATAAATACCGTGACATATAGGGAGCGCCACTAACAAAAATTCATTGTCGACTGAAGCTTAACGGACAAAAACTACAATTTTAGAAAAACGGATTCTAGCTCAAGGCACGTGTTTATATTTTTGTAACATTGTACGAGCGTTACCTTTTATATTTCGGGATTAGAGAACAAAAACGAATATTAATCATAGAAAATAGCTTTATTGTTTTAAAAAATATTACCCATTGAGATCTATGCACTTTTGCATGCTATTTTTTGCATACCAATTGTCGGAGCACTTTGCCACTCTGATTGAGGTATCTCCAAAACATGCATTCTGAACACATCACCCGCTTCTTCAGGTGTCGAAAAACGTTGACCTCTCATTTTATTTTTTACGTACGGGAATAAAAAGAAGTCATTCGGTGCCAAGTCAGGACTATATGACGGATGACTCATCAAATCGATGTTTTGAGTGCTCAAAAATGCAGTTGTTTGAGCCGATGTGTGAGAGCTCGCATTGTCGTGGTGAAGAGTGATCCGTCTTTGGCGGTTAGTTTTCCTGATTTCTTGGAAGACAACTGGCAAATAAATGGTTGTGTTCCACTCAGAACTGACTGTTCTGCGTTGCACTAGTGGTACGGTTGCGACATGTCGAGTTTTTTCCGAAAAACAGGCGGTCATTTGCTTGGAAGTGCTTCGTGCACGAGTAACTTTTGTTGGATTTTGCTCAATTTGAAACATCCATACAGTCGACTGCTGTTCACTTTCGAGCTTGTATGCGTAAATCCTCGATTCATCACCTGTCACGATGTCATAGACGTGTTTCGAAGCACTGCCATCGTATTTTTGAAACATTACTTTTGACACGAGCCCGAGTGGCTCCAACGAATACTCGGACAAAGGTTTTGATTATTTTTCAAGTAAACCAACTAATAAAATACGAGGGGCGTTCAATATATTAAAGGCTTGGACTATAGGGTGGGTGGTAGATTTCTTCGAAACCACAAATCTCGCGCAGCAGCCTTAGAAACTCGCGCTGTGTGAACAGGAGCGTTGTCATGAAGAAGCAACACACCCGCTGCGAGTTTACCCCGCTTTTCTTTTTAATTTCCTCCCGCAAATTATGCTAAGTGGAAGCGTAGGATGTGGCGTTAATGGTTTAATTTTTTATTTTGTACTCAATGAGCAAGATTCCCTTTGAGTCCCAAAAAACTGTTGCCATAAGCTTCCTTGCAGACGGGGTGACTTTGAACTTCTTCGGGGGTCTGTTTCTTATTGATGCCACTGCATGGACTCTTGTTTGCTCAGGGTCATAGTGGTGAACCCATGTTTCGTCCCCAGTAACAATTCGATCCATAACACCGTCCGCGTTCTCACTACACATCTCCAAAAGCTCTCTACAGCATGCGATTCTCACGTTTTTCTGAGGCGCTGTGAGCATTCGTGGCATCCACCTTGCACTGACATTTGAAACGTTAAGATTGTCATGAAGAATGGTACCAGTTGAAAGCTTGGTGATCTCTGCCATCATTTTCACCTTTATTTGGATATCCTCAAGAACAAGTTTTTCGACTTCTTTGATGCTTTCTCCCCTACGAGCAGTAGCCGGGGCGACGGAGCGGGGTTCCTATTCAATGCTCTCTCTGCCTCTCGTGAACACACTTGACCACTTTTGCACAGTTGATAATGAAGGTGCGGAACCCTGGTAAACAGTCACCATCTCTTTATGAATAGTCTTTTGACTTTTTCCTTGCTTAGTGAGTAATTTAATTATCATCTCATGTCATCATCATCTCAGTTTCCATTATGATTCTGTTTAACTACAGATAAAACGCGAATTAATAATCACATTTATATGAAATTTTACATGAATTCACTAAAATAAAGGTATTACTTGATAAATAAGCCAATTTTTATATAAGCACAGCTTCACCCCGAAACCGAGAATGAACGCCCCTCGTAAGTTGAATTAGGTGTTATTTTTTACATATATTTATTCTTTCTTACCTCTTCTTCAATAGCAAAAGAAACATTCAAAGGAAAACTCAACATAGCGGTTAGAAACATGACAAAATGTTGTTTCACTTTCATTTTATACTGATATTGAGAAGTAAGCTTCCGTTGTTTAAACTCTTTTCAAAACTTTTTTGAAAATCGCTCCACGTGGTAAGCAAGTATCTTTTGAAGTAAGACAATTGATCGTAAAATTGAAGTGAAGGAAAAACAGTAAGAGAAATTCCTGACATTGTAGGAAAAAGTAAATCTACTGTCCATGACATTATAATTAGACACACCAGAGATTTTAGATTGTCTTATAGGGTAGGGTAAGGCAAACTACTCAATGAAAGAGAAGAACCGTCAATTTTGAAACAAAGAAAAAACAGATCTATTTAAAACGGTAAAGGATTTACAAATGTTGTTAAAAGAAAGTAGTGGAAAAGATGTTGGCTTAAATAATAATATTAATTATTGGCGCGACAGTCCACAGGGTGACCAGGGCCTAGCTTGCTCATTAACTACTCGTGTTGTGCGCGCTACTGTTCTCTCACGAGTACGAGTTGAAGGGACCTACAGTTTTTTGCCAACACCGAACGGCGAAGTTTGAGAAGGTTTTGTTTATATAATTACTATGAAAGAGTGGCAAGAGAAAGGCCCTTTACAAGCTAGAAAAACAAAAGTTCAGGAGTGAAATTCGCTTAACAATATTTAATTTATACTTATGATTTCTGGAACACGGGAAATCATTTATTAAATATCTTAAAAACTTTTCTCTCATTTTTCTCTCTCTCATTTTTTTTAACTTAAAAGGCTCTTTTTATTGATGAAAGCAAATTTAATTTGCATGGATCAGATGTCTGGCGGCATAATCTTTTGGAAAACAATACCAAAGCCAAAGTCAAACATGGAAGAGGTTCTGTAATGGTTTCTGCAGTGCTTTGGTAGGAAATTTACATTTTATAGATGGTAAAATGGACATATTTGTGAACCTCAACATCTTAAAGGTAAACTAAAAGCAAAAGCGCAGAAAAGTTGGATATTTTAAGTGACTTTGTGTTTTACTGGAACCATGATCACAAACACAATTTACAAGTAGCAAGTAGTTAAAATTGTTGATCCACAACTGTGCTAAGTTGTTACAGACCAGTGCATGTGTCTGTCCAGACCTTAATTTACCGAACAAAATTTAACTCATTGATAGAGTTTGGTAAAGGCATGATATTCTATTCAGCCAGAAACGTGCAAAAAATTGATAGATATGCCAACATACTCACAGGCAGTTTTGCAAGCTAAAGGCTACACAACTAAATATTAAAATCCAAGTTATATTTCGTTCTTCTTTTTATTCTTATGGCGCTACAGTCTGGGGTGTACCTGAGCCTCAACCGACACGCCTCTCCAGCCAGCACGGTCTTTCGTTAGCTGCCTCCAATTGCACACTCCAAGTTGGTTGAGGGCCTTCTCCACTCGTGTGCGCCATCTAAGCCTATGCCGTCCTCTGTTACGTTGTCCCAATGGCTTTGATTCGAGGGCTTATCGGTCCAGAGCAGTGGTGTCCATACGCTCTACATGGCCCAGCCATCTGTCGCAGCGCATGTCGCTGTACAGCCCATAAAGCTCGTCATTATATCTTCTCCTCCAGATACCATCAACGCAAACAGGACCAAAATTCGGACGCAAAACTTATCTCGAAATGATTAAGGGCTTCCTCATCCGCTTTTAGTAACGTCCATGTTTTTGCGCCATAAAGTAGGACTGGGATGATCGAGCTGTTATGTAAAGCGAGCTTAGTCCTTGAAGAGAGGGCTTTATTGCTCAATTGCCTCTTGAGCCCAAAGAAACAGCGACTGGCAAGAGTGATTCTGCGTTTGATTTCGGTACTGATGTTCTTGTCCCCATTTATTGCGGAGCCGAGGTAGACTGCCTAGGTAGGCTGCCTAGGGTGATGGTCTGTCCGAGACGTCGATGTTGCGTGTCCTTCCTTGATGAGAGCGTGTACTTCATTTTGTCCTCATTTTTACTATTTTTCGTTAATTGTCCGATTATTTGATGTGCAGTATAAAATGCGTTTTGTTCCTTTTGTCTTATTTTTAACAGCTATGTTGAATTATTCTTTAAATGTTTGTTTTTGTTACTGAAGAAGAGGTATCAAAAAAGAAAAAAATGTATGTCAACTTATTTTCTTAGTTGGTTCACTTGAAAAGTTATCACAACCTTTGTCTGATTATTTGTTTGAGCCACTGTATACAATATAAATAAGCAAACAATTCAGTGAAGATATGGCGGCCTTCGAAAAATCTGGACTCTTCACTTCACCTTAGATGTACAAAGATGAATCAGGATGAATAGCCGCCTCTTAAAATACAAATAAATCTTCACCTATTTCCATTCAATTTACGAATGAATTTTCACACGAATATACATGACTTACTTTTCAAACTTACACTTTGATTTATTCGTTAGGGCGTGACTCATCAAAAAGCGATTCCAAGTGTGATTCCCATATAACTGTTGATGTTGATAATTATCGCAGTCATTCCATTGACGGAGATCTCGGCTCGCCCTACAACAGACAAGTAAGCAGCATAATTCCGATCAAATCCTTTTTAATTTGCTGTCTATTTCAAGGAATTGAAGGATTCATCGCCCATCGAAACGAAGCACCAAAGAAATCCAAGTGATAGTTCGGAACATAAGAACAGTCCCAGTACCAGTCAAGGCTCCCTCGATCGAATTGTCGAAAGGAAACCCATCAAATCGGCCTCACTTAAGGGCATGCGCAAAAGCAAAGTAATATCCGACTTCGAAGTACTCCCAGAAGATGTCATAGTTGATGTTACCAGTCAGACAAAACGAACCAGAAATCTTCCCACTCCTCTCAACCTCAATCTGAAACAAGTATTTTCACTAAAAATTCGTCAAAGAGCCTCCCGGTCTTACATGTTTTTAATTTTTTTAAGGATTTAAGTGAATCTGACTATGCAGATATTTCTCAATCACCCAGTGTAACTGGACGGAGCTCATGGGAGAAATCGAAAACCAGAAAGTTGCAGTCCCCAGGCAACTCTTCGGTGCCCAGCAGTCCGTCACGACACTCAGAGTTCTTCCCAGAATTTGGTAAGCCGATTGAAGTGCCATCTATCTAACGCATCTGGGTGTTGTGACACATGTTTGTTTGCTCTGACCTCTACTCCCTCCAGAAAGTGAAGACCTATCGAGTGGTGATTTTTCAGAACCGACTACTCCGCATAGCAAGCTATTTTCGAATAATAGACTGCACATGCAACAGGAGGAGATCAATCAACGCTATATTGCTCTAAGAGAACGCCTCAATAGTGAATTCGAGGCAAAGCGACAAGAATGGGAAAAAATTCGACACATGTACCACAACTCCAAGATATCTGGTTGCTATAACTAACACACAAAATTGCTTCGTTCAATAAATGGAAACTCTTTTAGCTTATCACCTGATCGGAAGAGACGATCCTTCACCTCAGCAAGCGAAACCGATGTCCACGAAGCTGCTGGAAGAGAATTTGACACCGGACTTCAAGAAAAAACTCCACAAATGGCGGGTTAAGAAACAAATATCTCTGCACGGTCACATCTCGCCAAAGGAACACCAGGTATCCCCGACAAAGGATTCAGACTCAAAGAAGATCGACTGGAATCTGTGGAGGACGGGTCAGATTAAATTGGATGGCCAAGGGCTCAGCCCGTTGCCGGATCAAAAGGATCTACCCGAGGAGTTCCAAAAGAAATTAGGTTCGCAAAACAAATATTTTTTCAATAAATTGCTTCTAAATGCTGAGTGGTTTTAGAACAATGGAACAAAATAAAGAGTTCTGGACCTGCCCATAACGGTCACGATTTCATGAAACGCGCGTCGAAGGTGGAACCGGTCAAAAAGGTGCACGATGATGAGAAGCAAAAAGCGGACAAGGACAAATCGAGAACACATGAACGAGACAAGCTAGAAAAGTAAGTTTACCCCCTCTTCATCATCTTTTCTGTCTGTGTACTTATTCAGCAGCTTTCTTGCAGACTATCAAAGCTTAAGTCAATTGTTGCTGACGCCAAAGCAAAGGAGATTGAAGTAAAAACAACCGCTGGTGTTATGAAGTTTGAGGGTATCTCAAGAAAGTTCACCCGCAAACTGTATGAATGGGAGAAAGCACGTGGCATTGGGCCAGAGTCGTCAACATTTGCCCTTCTACATCCCGGTTACTGTCCTCTAGATGTAGACAAGATCCCGAAAGAGGGCAACAAAAGTAAGAAAGCCTTCCGTGGTCGAAAATAGATTCTGTAACTCTTTTCTTCCTTAGATGAAAGCTCACCGACCTTGAGCAGGTCCCTATCACTTGACAGTGTTTCCCCCACCGTCACCGTACCTGTCATATCTCGTCACACATCGAGTTTGTCCCTTAACCACGTCGACGACTTAAATGAAGCAGAAAGCACAGACGCCGAACTGAAGGTAAAACTGCACGACGAACCAGAAGAACCAGAAGCTGTCATGGTCGAAGTTGAGGATCATATTGTAGAGACCGCATCGCCTTTGGTAGCAGTTGTTCCATTGGCGGAGCATCGAACCCCGGTATATAGGTACGCCGAGGGTACTTGCAGTGACTTCTGGTAAAACATAAAATACTTCCACAAATCCTCCAGCATCCTTTGAAACCGAGTTCTATCCTATCTGACTTAGCAATTCCCGAAGTATTCAAAGTTTTGAGTCACATCATAACGCCACCACCAATAACAACAATGGAGAAGATAAGATAAAAACGTTGAACTACATCAACGATCTGTGGCTGCAGTTGGAGAGCAAGAATGAATTCAGTGATGACAACCTCACGTATTTCCAAACGGTGTTCTCGACTATGAGGGACTCGTTTTCGGAGTTTGAAAACAACCTCAGCAACAGCCTCATCAAGCAAACGTTCTTCAAGGCCAAAGAACTGGTTGAGGACTTGTATCAAATTGTATGTAGAAGATGTGATTGTATTTGGTGAAAAATGAAAGTGGAATCTTTCGTTTTAGACAAAACTCTTACAACTGGATGAAGCTTGCTGCAAGGAAGTGATTAGCGAACGGCAAATGATATTCAGAAGGAATTTAGATGATCTGCACACGACGCTGAATGAAGTTCGTCAACAAGTTGGTAAGGATGCAAATTTTGTTTTATTCTGAGCAAAATAATAAAACCAAGGTCGTAGTTCTAGTGCTTACAGAACTTTTATTAATCGTTGCAAAATGCAGAAATCTTTAGTAACCGCTTAGTTTAATTTAAAACGGGAACAAGTGAATACACTTCTTGCTCCATTTTGCATTTTAAGTGGTTTAATCAGAGAAAAGCGAAGGAACGACAAACGAGTGTGGTTGTTTAGAATCAAATGTTTAGCAAGCAAATATTGGAGAAGTGGGTGATTTTATCATAGAAAGCTTAATTACCAGTGTAGACCAAATGAAGCACTTAATGTTTCATATTTTAAAAATGTTATTACGGCGTTTTCGTCATGTGATATAAACGATGTCTTTTGACAAGTATACGATCTTAAGTCAGAAGTTAATCTCTTATATCCAGAGAACAATAGAGTTCTTAAGTTTATACCCAAACGTCGTCACCATAAATCAATGGAGGACGTTAGTTTATACCCACACCATATCTCCATAACCAGGGACCAACTACTTTAGTTTATATCCACAGGTTGTACTGTGTTTCAGAACGTCGTGAAATTGCGCTAGGGCTAACCTTCACTGACATCTAAATGTACTGTGGTAGTAGTAAATCGATAAAGTACATGCCCTGCAAATGCCCCTTGTTTGACTACGGTGGGTTCTCAACTCCGCTTGCTCTTCAAATTAAATTTTGGCGCAACAAAAGTCCAATTAAAGCGATTTTTAAAGGTTTGCTCGGTGTGGGTGGTGGCAAAACCTCATATGAATCGTGTCGATCCTTACCTAATCTAAACTGAAATGGATGCAGAATAAAACAAAAAAAAATGACAAATTTACGACGTTATTCCCCAAATTTGCAGCTTCAACACAGAGACCGATTTATTCCTGAAGGATACCAAGAATACACATTTAGTGTTCCTGCTGAGGTTGCTAATAAGCCTTGTTATAGTTGTGAAAAGCCTTAAAATGCGAGATGAATGACAGTTTCAGATTAGGAGCTTACTATTTAATTCCATTGAATTTTTGAACTGAGTCGTGCGTGTAAAGGGGCACAATGCAGCAACGAAATTTGTGGCAAATGTTCTCCCCCTTTCCACTCTTTGCTATCCGTAGTGTAAAATTTTGTCCTTCATGCTTGCAATGACCTTTTTTGGATTCGTGTACTTACAATGCAAAGTAATAAGCAAAGACTACTGAATAATTGACTTCCGGTCATTAAAGGTAAAAAGACAGGTTAAGACATAGTAGGTAGTGTTAAGTCAAATTCGGAATTATCATTTATTTCTTTTTACATTTCTTTTATACATTTAGTAGTTATATTTTTCTTATTCTGTACTAATTTAAATTTCAAACTAATATTAAAGTGGAATTCAAAGAATACAATTTTTTTAGGCTATGTTCTAATAACCTTCTTCATCAATGTTTAAGTTAAAATTGAATTTAATTTATCCAAAATTATAAACGAACTTCTTTTTACGCATCGAACTATTCCGAAGGTCCGTCTTAGAAGATGGGACTGACATATTGAGGGCGCTACTAACAAAAATTCATAGTAGATCTGTTAAAATTGCTCTGATTTGCTGCAAATGCCTACGAATTTCTTCGAATAACTCCCAAAAGGCTGTTTTTACTGTTTTTTTTTTTTAAGAAGAGAGAGAGCTCATGAGAGAGCAAAATATTTCCCCTCCCTAAGAACTGCTGCATAAGAAAAATCTGTGGCCAGCAGATGGCTGTCAAAGTGAAAATAAAAAAACCTCTGATATTTCATATATCTGGGAGCTGTTTACGAATTTATATGAAAAGTTACTCTCTGCAAGACAGATTTTTGCCCAATCTACTCAACTACGAATTTCTGTACACAAATGAATTGGAACAGACCAATTATTTTTAGGAAGTATCAACATTCAAATGATACTTAAATGTCCACGACAATCTGATTATTAACTTACAAGTTACAGTGCTTCAAGTGACGCTACTTTTGTGATTTTTAAAACAATGAAAAAAAAAACAGAATTTCGTGTGTTGATTAAACATCGCTTTTTAATGGGAAAAATTACCGTGCAGGCGCAGCAAGGGTTTAAAAAGTGTTACAGGGTATCTGCTCCATCAAAAACAACTATTTGTCGGTGGCATGCTGACTTAAAACGTGGCCATACAGATACCAACGATGCTGAACGCTCTGGAAGGCCAATTGAGGTGGTTACACCTGAAAACGTCAAATAAGTACTCAAAATCGTTTTGGAAAACCGCAATGTGAAATTGCGTGAGATAGCTGACACCTTTAAGATATCAAATGACAATGTGTACACTATTTTGCCTGAACATTTGTCCATGAGAAAACTGTTTTCCAAATGTGTACTGCGTTTGCTCACAATGGTCCAAACACAACTACGTTTCGATGATTCTGAGAGCTATTTTGAGTTGTTTCGATAGTACTTTTTGGTTCGGTATGTCACAATGGATGAAACATGCATCCACCACTGTACTTCAGAGTCAAATCGACTGTCAGCGGAGTGGACAGCAGCCGGTGAAGCACGTCCAAAACCACAAAAGTCGGCTGGCAAAGTTATAGCATCTGTATTTTAAGATGAGCATGGAATTTTTTTTATCGACTATCTAGAGAAAGATACAAAAAAATCAACAGCAAATAATACATGGCATCATTGGTGCTTTTGAAGGAAGATATTGAAAAAAAGGTCGCATACGTTGCTGTAGCATAGTGGGTAGAGTGCGACGCTCACACGCCGAAGGGTCTAAGCTCGATTCCCGGCCGAACACCTTGAATTTTTCACGGCACCACCTCTTTCGAGCTGCTAACAACACTTAAAGAGTAATAACTGTCTAAGAAAGCTTCTCAAACTTCGCCGTTTGGAGTCGGTAAAAATCTGTAGGTCCCTTCTACTCGTGAGAGAACAGTAGCGCGCACAACACGAGTAGTTGATGAGCAAGCTAGGCCCTGGTCCCCCTATGGACTGTAGCGCCAACAATCATTATTATATGAAAAATAAAAATTCAGTTCCAATTGGCTGCCATGGACCAATTGTACGTATATCTTTGAATTACTTCCGCACCCACTGTATTCTCCATATCTGGCCTCTAGCGACTTCTGCCTCTTTTCAGAATTCGAAAAGAGGCTCGGAAAAAATACGGCTGGAATGAGTAGTAGGTCGCCGAAAATAAAGCTAAAGATAAATCATTCTATAAAAAAGGTATCGAAATATTAGATTGTCATGACAATTTGACAAAGTATTATTTGAACAATTGTACTTCCTAAAAAATAATAAGGATTTTTTGTTAGTGGCGCCCCCTATATGTCAGTCGGGAAATATTGAGTGACGTGTTATATTCCTTAACTCCTGAACAATGCTTCTTTCAAACCATTTTCTTAACAAGCACTTAGATCTTCAATTGTTAAATACATTTTTTTATTTTGTTCTTATTTTGGCAAAGTACACAAAAGGAATACAAGAGAAAGTAGCAGCTGAAAAGGTTGTTAGTGCTTATTATTTTGCACCTTGAAGAGTAAACCTTCTTCTTCAAAGTGCTGCGAACTACAAACGTAAACAGATGTAGTTGGGGAATATTTCAAATAAAAATTATTTCAAAATAAAATTAAACTGGTTTCTTTATTCAAAATTGCCGCTGCCAGAGAAGCTCAACGTATTTATATCAAAATTGCATTTGACTTTGGAGACTTCGGACTTTCTTTCCTTCTGCACAGATGTCCAATCAGGTGGCGCCATTAAGCGAAATTGCCGAAACGAAATTTTGCAAGGCAATTTTAGCATTTTTTCCGCACATAATTTTCGCCTTGCTTGAACTGTATTTTTACCCTCTTGCTAGTAAATCAGAAAAGTATATCGAAAAAGCTGTTGTCGGTTTCCATCGTTCGTAGCGCACCAAACAAAAACTTTACAAGTAAACCAAACTGTATCAACTGTTCAAATAGACGTATAAGAATAATGCGGTTAAGGGCAAAGTTTTCTGCGACAAAATTCAATAAATTCAACTGTTGTTTTCAACCGAAATTACATAGTGTACGAAGTATGCATATATTTATATGCGAAAGACGTTAGTTTTGAGAATACCTTTAAATCAATAGTTAAAAACAAACATACATACGTCTTTGAGTAGGATGAACATGGGATTATGAACTGTATAATCCATAATGACCGTTACTTAATTGCGTGATGAAATTCAATATTTTATGCTGCACAACAATCCAAGATGTGTTAAAATTAAAATGCTTTCAAAAATCAGTTTCTGTTCAGAACAATTTTTATAACTATTTATTTCTGTCTATTTCACACATTATTTTTCTTTTCAGAGTTTGAAAGAAACAACAACTATATTGACCTTCCCGAAATAAATGTAACAACCTCAGATGATGGATTGGCTAATCATTATAGCGTCTCAACTACACTTGCAAACACAGCTGTTGCCGTTGCCACAGCGCCACTCACGTCCACCCTCGATGCGTCAGATGACATGAGCACAACTGTTGCGGAAACGAACGATGGCGAAGTCGTGCGAAAGCCGCCAACTCGAAATTTTAGCAATGGCAGTGGAAAGAAGAAGTTGCGACTGCGTAAGATGGGCTCAAGGCAAAACAGTAAGACCGAGAGTGACAGTAGCGATGGGGAGTGCGGTAATGTTCTTGAGACGCCGCGGAGGGTGAAGCGCAGGGCGAGCAACAGAATGAAGCAAAGATCTTTAGACGAGGAAAGAAAAAACAACGAAGACACTCGGCCAGATGACACAAATGGCGGCGAAGATATTGTGTATGTGCTTAAAGTGAAGCCCGGTCAACCTATAGAGCAGCAGGAGATACCTCAGGACAAGAACTCCAAACTGTTGATTTCACCAACAGAAAATTGCGTTGAACTTATTCCTGCACCTCAGCCAGAAGCTCTCTCTACACTCAACAGTTCGAATATTTTCGTGAAGACCAAGCGCAAAGTTTTCACCACTGTGGAGGAGCCCGGTTCCACCGATAAACTTTCCGTAGTTGCAACCGAGGTCGAAGCGACGGACAGTCTCTCAAAATTTGGTGCAAGCACAACTAATTCGAAAGCAGCAGCAGAGACCTCAGCACTTTCTAATTCATTGGCAAACACAAAATCCACAATTTCGCCTGGAATCAGGAACATGATATCGAAACTCTGTGAGAACATGACTCTTGAGAAACTCGCCAGCTCGCAATCTCTATCCAAACAATCGCCAATCCTACAAAACCAAATTGTAAAATCTGCCAGCGCTGGAAACATCTTCCTCAAACACTCTTCCGATGTTAAGAAACTTCCCGATTGTAGCCTCTTTTCTAAGTCCCTCAGCTTTGTCAGTCTGAAACAAGGTTGGGAGTACTATCACACAGTTCCCCATTCGCTCCAATCGATCAAAACGCGAATCCCCTTAGCCAATGACAGTTTCAGAGTCATCAAGCGGAATTCTGGCAGCCTCAAGTCCAAGCCTCCATACAGTCCAAATTCAATAACAGAAAGACGAGAGCATCTTTTCAGGAAAAACAAAAGCAACAGTCCGGCAGCCATCAAAGCAAGCAGAACAGGGAAAAGAATTGAAACCAAACTGTCGAAGTCAGCAACTGTTGCCCCGGTGTGCGTTTCATCTCCAGATAAGAATGACAACACAGTCCCTAGAATTACGCGAAAGCTTGAAAAGAAATGCGTCACTCCAACCTCCAAGACCGCAAATTTTGAGTTCAAAGAATCGTTGTTGAGCACTTCCACGTCGGAGCCCTCGACACCCATGAACGAAGTTTTAGAGAAACCAAGAACTCCACTCTCGGAACGCGCCATACGCCTGCAAAGAGCCAAAGAAGAATTCCTAAAAGGCGGATCGCTGCAGAAGGTCTCCATGCGACGAGACGACGCTTCCGCACACAGAACGAAGGAAAAGTGGGAGAACAGACACAGCAATCAGAGCATGGGCAGCGAACTAAGCAACAGCGGCGTAGACGAAAGGATCCTCCTCAAGAGCGTAAGCGTTGGAATGCTTCCTGCTGATTCAGACTGCTCAGAGGCGCTAGGAGGTGAGGGAGGGTACGATTCCCTGCCACGATCGGTAAGTCGATCTGGAAAGTTCACCAGTAAGCTGGGTTTTGCTACTCTGGCATCAAAATTCCGTCGTGTTAAACTGCGACGTGGGAGCAAAGAAAACGCTGTCCCCATGAAAGGAAGTGCGCTATCGACACTTTGCAGACAGAGTCTTTTCGTTGACTTGAACTCCGTCGCCCAGCAGAACCTAATGAAGTCTCAGAGCTCCCAAGCTGCCATTGGTGGACCCAGTAAACAATCAGATCCCCCAGCGGTGGACAAGGAAAAGCTGAACAAATCAAAAAGCGATAATTATTTCCCGCACAGGAAAAAGGAGAGCTGTGTCTAATTCATCGATCTGAAGTGTAAAGTCTAAAACTGTAACTAATTCTTCACTATTTATTAATTTGTACATAAAACATACATACTACAAACATATAAACAAAACATATATAAATAAACATACACAAAACTTTGTTTTTAAAAATTTAAATAAACCTGTGCTTGTTATTCGTTTATTATGGTGGGTGTACAAGTGAACCCAAAGCAACAAAGGAGATGATGTCGGATATATTTTGTCTTGAGGTGCAAACTATCCTTGTTTACATATTTCGAAAGGTAAGAGTAGGACCAAAGGGCCAAAAATTAGAAGGGAAGATAGGTAGGCAGGTGGGTTTAAGTACGCTATCCTAACAGCAGGAACATATGGGGCCAGCTACAGCCTGGGAAGATGCGCGGAGTTCCTAGACAAGCACATTAGCTGGCAAGCTTACTTCAGAAAGTTGCCCTAGTCCTTAAATCCTCATAATGGCCATGTCCAATGTTGACGGAAAAGTGGCTGAAATCATAAAAAATGGAAATATTACAGCTTTGCTTGGAATGAGTCAATTGTTCTGCGTTTTTACAATACGTTGAAAGAAGTAAATGCTTCCTTTGTTATCCTTCTTCTTCTTATTCTTGTGGCGTTACAGTTCGGGGTAGACCTGGGCCTCAACCAACATGCCTCTCCAGGTAGCACGATCTTTTGCCAGTTGCCTCCAGTTGCGCACTAAAAGTTGCTTGAGGGCCTCCTCCACTTGTGTGCGCCACCTTAGTCTAGGTCGTCCTCTGTTACGTTGTCCCAATGGCTCGGATTTAAAGCTTTTTCGGGTCGCAGTAGGGATGTCCATACGCTCTACATGGCCTAGCCATCTTAAGCGTTTTATACGTAGACGCCTCACCAGGCGCATGTCGTTGTACAGCCCATAGAGTTCGTCATTCAATCGTCTGCTCCATATGCCATCAACGCAAACAGGACCAAATATCTCTCGAAATGCCTAAGGGATCCTCATCCACTTTTGGTAACGTCCATGTTTCAATAAAGTAGGAAGTAGTCCATGCCATAAAGTAGGACTGGGATGATCAAGCTGTTGTATAAAGCAAGCTTAGTCAGTCGAGAGAGGGCTTTATTACTCAATTGCCTCTTGAGCCCAAAGAAACGGCGATTGGCGGGAGTGATTCAACGTTTGATTACGGTACTGATGTACCGATACTATTTACCGCGGAGCCGAGGTAGACGAAGTCCTTGACTACCTCGAAGTTTCTGCTGCCTAGTGTGACGCTCTGCCCAAGACGTCGATGTTGTGTGTCCTTCCTTGTTGACAGAATGTACTTCGTTTTGCCCTCATTTACCGCCAGACTTATTTTAGCCACTTCCGCTTCAATGCCAGCAAACGCCTCATTGACGGCCCGCTGTGTTCGTCCAAACACGTCTATCTCATCAGCGTACGATAGCAATTTGACTGACTTCTGAAAGATCGTGCCTCTGGTGTTGATATGTGAGGTACGCACAATCCTCTTGAGGATGATGTTAAAGAAGTCACGTGATAGTGCGTCGCCTTGTCTAAAACCTGTTTTAACATTAAAGGTCTCGGTGAATTCGCTACAGAACTTGACGGAGTAGCGGGAATTCTCCATCGTCATCCTACACAATTTGACGAGTTTGGAAGGAATGCCAAAACCAGACATGGCACTGTATTGCTCGACTCAATGCACACTGTCATATGCGGTCTTGAAATCAACGAAGTTGCAATCTGTACTTCCGGGGTCTTTTCCAGGATCTGCCGTAAAGTGAAGGTATGGTCCATCGTAGACTTCCCTGGCGCTACTAAGGTGGCTGATCTCAAGATAGCTGGCGCAGTCAAAATGGTCACCTTTCTTGTGGACCGGGCAAACGACTCGGAGATTCGACTCATTGGGCATGTTTTCCTCCAACCATATCTTACAGAGTAGCTGATGTATGCACCCGACCAGCTGCTTTAAATAGTTCTTCGCTTTGTTTGACTTCAGCTTGGACATTGCTATCCTCACCTCGTCTAAGTCAGAGGGACGGAATTGTTGTCTATCGTCGTCCAAATCGAGTAGAACATTTTGCCTAACAGCGGAATTGCAGCTTTCCGATGTCAAACCGGTTTGGCCTGTCTTGACTGCGTTGCTCTTTCGATATTCGGGCTTTTACCTTGGCTACAACAAGGTGTTGATCTGAGTCGTGATCATCGTGAACAATCTGGCGTATGAGTGATCAGGAGATCGCGAGGCGCCTTTGTGAATGTTTAGGTGTGGGAACCGCGTGCTAGCCGCAGAGAGGTACTGAACCGAGGTGATGTGTCGTATAGGCTGCGTTCACCGACGAATCCAGCACAGATGTTACTTTTCCCAGCTGAGCGTTGAAATCTCTTAGAACGATCTTGGTGTCTTAGCTGGGTCATCGATCGTATGTTCTTTCTAGGAGATCATAGAAGTCATCCTTCGTGTTGTCATCCTTCTCCTCTGTCCGGGCGTGAGCGCATATGAGGCTGATGTTCGTCGGAGCTCAAAACTTTTTCCCTAAGTCTGCCTCGAACAACAAATCCGCATCCGAATAAGCGCTGCCTTCTCTCTCTGTAGCAATCGCTATAGTATATGTCGCAGTCTTTCATCGTTTTCTTGCTCATCCCATCGCCCCTGCAAGCTCACATTCCACGTGCAAAACTGAAAATCGTTGTCCTTTAAACGTTTGCTTGGGTCGTCAGCAGTTGAACTAACGATTTTTTACGCGTTGAGGAAGCTACCCTCACAACCCTTAGGTAGGCCAACCTTTAAAGAACGGCCTCGGCAGCGTAGGGGCTTTCCTGGCACAACTGGTACTGCTCTTGATGCATTCGTAAATCTTCCCCACCTTGATATTCACATTACAGAGTGTGCATACGTCATTATTCGAATCAAAATAAGTGGTTCTTGCCTTGCTGGAACTTTGATGATCTTGCGCACCGCATCAACATTCCCACGGATATGAAGTCTGATGCGAGGACAACAATAATTCAGCTGCGTCGCCTGCACAAATTCGACTATCCTCGTATCTACGACCGTCTTTGGCCAAAAACTGAGCCAAAAAAAGAGCTTCCCTCGACGGTTGAGTCTCTAGTCAGCACAACATGAGATGACATGACTCTCCAGGACCCAGGTTGACCAAGTTCATTCTTCCAAGTGTCAGTAAGAAATTCCCCTATTTCTGTAGACAGGAAAGAGTGGCGACGGACACATCACTTGCGCTAAGCACTTAACTGCACTAGATTATGAACCCCTCTACGACTGAAGGGAAGAAGGTGAAGACACAGCAGAGCACTTCCTCAGTCCTTGTCACGTCTTTGCTCGCATCAGGTGTCCGTTGTTTGGTTCTGATGCGTTTGGAACTTCAAACGTAAACTCCACGAATGACATCGTTGTGGAGATCCGACGTAAAATCGCCCTTGGCAACCTATGGTAATTCGGTCTGTCAAAACAACTGGGCTCGAAATTCCTGGATCGAAAGATGAAAATCATGCTCTACAAAACCCTAATTCTGCCAGTCCTGCTTTATGGAGCCGAAAGCTGGACATTTAATAAGGCGGCAGAGCAGATTCTTGGTGCCTTCGAAAGAAAAATTCTACGTCGGATATACTATGGTCCCGTCTGTGAGGAAGGCGAATGGAGGAGAAGACACAACCGCAAACTCTACGAGATGTACAAGAATGTGGATGTAGTCCGGAAGGCAAAAATCCGTCGACTACACTGGCTCGGCCACATTGAGCGAATGGACAACAACGCTCAAGCAAAGAGGATATTCGAATCCGAGCCTACTAGTTTTAGAAGGAAAGGAAAAACGAACCTCTGGTACAGAGACCAAATCATCGCGGATGTAAGACAGCTTGGCCTTGATGACTGGAAGCAGCGTGCCCAAGACCGTCACCGATGAAAGGCAGCAATTGCTTAGGCTCAGACCCTTCATGGTTCGTCTGCCTGATAAGTAAGTGTTCTCAGTAATCTTAAAATCTTCAACTGCCTAATTCGGCGTTGTCGTACAGAGTGTCTTCCTCTCCTTTGGTGTTGCCGGTTTCTTTTGTTTCTTTGCAACGTTGCCGTGGTGTCACACGTTCCTGATACTTAGACACTTTGTATAAAGTGCAAGTTAAAATATCAGTGAATTACTTTTTTTCTTGAAACTGTTGCGGAGTTAAAAAAAAAAAGATATAGGGTTGGTAAGCAGGTAATTGCTAAATTTTTCGAGAAAATAAAAGACAATTTTTTGGTTGAACGAAATAAATTTATTCTGTAATGTATTGTCCATTTTGAGCAACGACTTTTTGCCATCTTTCCGGCTTCTGGGTTTTATCAGTTATAAACTGAACCAGGTACGATTTGACATCATTATCTTTATTGAAATTTTTACCATTCAATGAGTTTTGCGAAGATCGAAATAAGAAGTAATCAGACCGTGCAATGTCAGGACTATATGGTGGATAAGGCACAACACTGTATGTATTCAAAACCATCCAGAGAATAAATTAAACTTCTTCTTCTTCTTCGGATGGCGCTACAGTCCGGGGTGGACCTGGGCCTCAACCAACATGCCTCTCCAGCCAGCACGATCTTTCGCCAGCTGTCTCCAACTGCTCCACTCCAAGATGGTTGAGGTCCTTTTCCACTTGTGTGCGCCATCTCAGTGTAGGACGTCCTCTGTTGCGTTGTCCCTGTGGTTCGGATTCGAAAACTCTTCGGGCCGGAGCAGTGCTGTCCATGTCTACGTGGCCTAGGCACCTTAAGCGTTGTATCCGTAGACGCTTGACTATACTCATGCCGCCGTACAGCCCATACAGTTTGTGGTTGAATCTTCTCCTCCAGATGCCATCAACGCAAACAGGACCAAAAATCGCACGCAGAACTTTTCTCTCGAAGAGACCAATGGCTTCCTCATCCGCTTTTAGTAGCGTCCAGGTTTCTGCGCCGTAAAGCAGGACTGGGATGATCAAGGTGTTGTACAAAGTCACTTTGGTCGTTCGGGAGAGGGCTTTATTACTCAATTGCCTCTTGAGCCCAAAGAAACAGCGATTGGCAAGAGTGATTCTGCGCTTGATTTCGGTACTGATGTTGTTGTCCCTATTCACCGCGGAGCCGAGATAGACGAAGTTGACCTTTTTTGACATCGAAGGTCTCGGTGAGTTCGCTACCGACCTTGACGGAGCAGCGAGAGTTCTCCATCGTCATCCTACACAATCTGACGAGTTTGGTAGGGATGCCAAAACTAGACATGGCACTGTATAGCTCGTCTCTATGCACGCTGTCATACGCGGCCTTGAAATCGACAAATAGATGGTGGGTGTCGATTTGTACTTCTTGGGACTTCTCCAGGATCTGCCGCAGTGTGAAGATCTGGTCGATTGTGGACTTCCCTGGCCTGAAACCACACTGATAAGGACCTATCAGGTTGTTGACGAACGGTTTCAGCCGCTCACACAGTACGGCATATGCAATGTTAAGAAGACTGATCCCTCGGTAGTTGGCGCAGTCAAAGGGGTCTCCTTTCTTGTGGACCGGACAAACGATGCTGAGATTCCACTCGCCGGGCATGCTTTTCTCCGACCATATCTCACAGATGAGCTGGTGCATGCACCCAACCAGCTCATCCCCAGCCGCTTTGAACAGCTCTGCGGATAGTCCGTCCGCGCCAGCAGCTTTGTTCGATTTCAGTCTCGATATTGCTATCTTGACTTCGTCGAAGTCGGGGGGATGGAATTCTTGTCCGTCGTCGTCCAAGTTGAGTGGGACATTCTGCCTAACAGCGGAATTTGCGACGTCATCGCCGTTTAGGAGTCTGCAGAAATGATCCTTCCAGATTCTCAGCACCGACTGCGACTCTACCACTAGTTGTCCATTTTGATCCCGGCAGGCTTCTGTCTGAGCCTTATAACCACCGGATAACTGTTTTATCTTGTGGTAAAAATTTCGGACGTCATTCCTGCCATAACACCTCTCCATTTCCTCGACCGTGCGCTTCTCGTGCTCTTTCTTTTTTCTTCTGAGAAGCCGGTTCTCTTCCCTTCTTCTCTGTTTGTAGACCTCACAAACAGCTCTCGTCGTTCGATGCAGCGTTGCCTTGTACGCTTCTTGTTTGGCTGATGCGCCTGCCTACACTCGTCGTCAAACCATGGGTTCCTCTTAGGTGGTGGCGTAAAACCCAGCACATCAGTGGCGGCCTCTTTGATGGCTTCTTGACAACGTTTCCACTTGTCTTCTATTGTTTGTGCAGGCAGCGTCGAACTTTGAGATAGTTTCAGGGAGAATCGATCGGCAAAGGCTCTAGCGATCGGTTGCGATTGTAGCTTTCCGACATCAAACCGTCTTGGCTTGTCTCGACTCCGTTGCTCTCTCAATATCCGGGTTCTTACCTTGGCTACAACAAGGTGATGATCCGAGTCGGTGTTTGCACCTCGGAAGGTTCGGACATCGAGAATATTGGAGGAGTGTCTGACGTCGATCGCAACGTGATCAATCTGGTTGACGGTTGATTGATCAGGTGATCGCCAGGTATCTTTATGAATGTTGAGGTGTGGGAACCGCGTGCTGGCCACAGAGAAATTTCGCCCCGAGGCGAAGTCAACTAGCCTGAGTCCGTTTCCGGAGGTGTTGGCGTGCAGGCTGTGTCTTCCGATGACTTTAGCAAAGACTTCTTCTCTTCCCAGCTGAGCGTTGAAATCTCCTAGAACTATCTTGGTGTCGTAGCTGGGGCATCGATCATATGTCCTTTCTAGGAGGTGATAGAATAAATTAAACGTTATATTCAAAAAGCAATTCTGTCTGATTCCTACGCTCGTTGCCCGTGGACGGAATGACAACCACCGATGTACTTGCTGGTATTCAAGCAAGCCCATTAAATTTATAGACAATGGACAAGTTTTTGAAGCTCAGAGCTCAGGTGTAGAGTCCTCCATCAAAGAAAAAGAACGTGTTTCATCTAAAAATATTCCGTTTAAGTACCTGCATATACATTTAAATCGATCATTCATTCAATCATTTAAATTCCTGACAACATAAAGTTTGGGCCCGCTGGCGATCACTGTAAAAGTAAGATTTAAAGCTCAATGAAGTGTTAAATCACATAAATTAATTGAATGGAAAAAAAATGAAAATATTCAGTGGTAACACTGTACCGTGAAAGCCGGATAAACAATTTTTCTATTTTCTAATTACTCTCGCAAAATACACCCAAAACAAGAAGAAAAACTGAAATATTTTAATACGGCTGATAACAGATAATCGATCCGATAAACATTTATTAGAGTCAACCTCGAAAAACATACTTATGCATGTATTTGGGATTATCGCTGTGCTGCTGCAGATATTTCGAGATAACATATTTCTGATTTGAAGTAGTTCATTATTTTATGACAAAATTGATACCAGTAGGAATCGATTGTTAGAACTACTTGGGTGGTATTCAGTAACTGGCATATTTTTTCGACAATGAAGTGCATTACTGAAATACTTTTCGCTCTTTGTATTTTGCACGTGAGTATTATTTTATATCGCATATATTTAATTCAAAGTTATTATTTCGTGTGTTAGACATTTGATTTCCGAATTTATTTTCGTTTTTATTGGCAACTGATTTAAGTGTGTGCATAAATTAAAATAATTCTCCCGTATACATTTTTAATCCGCTTTAAAATATTGCGCACATCTGTGCGCAATGAAAAATAAACATTTTATCACCGCACAATATTGGTGTGATTACAATAAATTGACGTGAGTAGGAACTCGCTGTGTTGGCTAGTGTTTTAACAAAATAAATATTAATTAAAAGTTAATCGCTCAAACTAAAAAAGTAGGACAACAATAATTGTTTACGCTGCGTGTGAAGGCAAACATTTCAAATTAATTATTCTACAAAAACATGCCTCAACATAAATGTTGTATACGACAAAACAGTTGCTGAAAATATAACTGCATTGTAAGAATTTTTATTAGAAATATTAAAAGTCAGTTTGCGGCAATTGTGATAAAGTGGGGAAGTTTTTTAACTTCTATATTGTGGCTATCACTTCTTATTTAGATGTATATAACAGGAAGCAATCTCATTCGGGCTCAGTCTTTGGCCAGAGTAAGTTCTGGGCATAAGTATGACGGGCGTTCAATATATTCTCGGTATCAATATGAAGGAAAATTCGAATTCAATTTTAATTGTTTTCATTTCTCAATATAATATCCCCTAACATCAATGCATTTGTTACATCTTGAGGTACGTTTTTTCAAGCCCTCAAAAAAATAAATTTGCAAAATACCCATTTATTGCCGACTTGAGTTCTTCATCATCCGAAAATCTTTTTCCACGAAGACATTTTTTTCAAATCTGGAAACAGGAAATAATCACTAAGGGCAAGGTCTGGACTATAGAGTGGGTGTTGGATTTCTTAGAAACCACAATCTCTCGCAGCAGCCTTGGTAACTCGCACCGTGTGAACAGGAGCGTTGTCATGAACAAACAACACACCCGCTGCAAGTTTACTCCGCTTTTCTTTTCAATTTCCTCCCGCAAATTATGCAAAGTGGAAGCGTAGGATGTGGCGTTGATGGTTTCACCTTTTTTTTACTCAATGAGCAAGATTCCAATTGAATCCCAAAAAACTGTGGCCATGAGCTTCCGGGTAGACGGAGTGACTTTGAACTTCTTTGGGGGGTCTTTTCCCTTTTTTATGCCACTGCATGGACTCTTGTTTGCTTTCAGGATCATATTGGTGAACTCATGTTTCGTCCTCAGTAACAATGCGATCCGTTACACCATCCGCGTTTTCACTACACATCTCCAAAAGCTCTCTACAGCATGCGATTCTAACGTTTTTCTGAGGCGCTGTGAGCATTCGTGGCATCCACCTTGCACTGACATTTGAAAGGTTAAGATGGTCATGAAGAATGGTGTGAATGGTACCAGTTGAAAGCCTGCCATCATTTTCACCTTTATTCGGGTATCCTCAAGAACAAGTTTTTCGACTTCTTTGATGCTTTCTCTCGTACAAGCAGTAGCCGGGGCGCCAGAGCGGGGTCTTCTTCAGTGCTATCTCTGCCACTCTTGAGCTCGCTTGACCACTTGACAAATCAACTGTGGCGCGAGCTGTGTTTAATCTTGCCCCGTTGAAACTACAGCTCCTGAGCATAAGGGTTGTCAATTGCGGATCGAAATCATGGGTGTATAAGGGCCACTTTTCACTGGAGATTCTGGCCAGCTTTAGTTTTGAAAAGTACGGTCTAATCATTCTACCAACCCATAAAGCACTCACGTCAGGATGTGAGTGAAATTTATTGCTTAAAATTTTGCTTATGAAAATTGAGATCAACGACAATTTTTTTAAGACCTATGCACATCAGCTTTGCCTTGCTGGGCTATTCTGTAACTTCAAATCTTGCAATGCCTAGCCGAAACAAAAAATAAACTATTTGCAAATTGACAAAATGGCTGTCAGTTAAAAAAGTGTTGAGAACTTAAAGTTGTATAACTCTAAAACATATTGAACATAGCTATGTTTCGATATCTTAATGTTTAGCCATCTTCACATAGAATTTTTGCATCCCTTGCATTTGTGCATATTTATTAACTTCAGTTTATTTGTTTTTTTAGAGTACAATAGCACTCACCACCAGAAGGGTACCCAGCATCGACTTTTACGAAGAGGCCAAACAAGAAAATTTGAGTGATGAAGAAATTGAACTTTTAAAGCCCATAATCGACAACCTCAATCTCCAGTATGAGTACATATCAACGGCAAAGACCGAAGATATCAACATCCTAACCGAGAACAAAATCAAGGACCTATCTTTTAAAATCCTTGAAACCGTCTCCGCTGATGACGATGACTTGAATTCTGCCTTCATCTACGATACAAGCCTGCCGAGCATAAAGGATTTTAAAGAATCCCCCCTATATGGATCGTCTGCTGAAGAGATCCGTGACATGGAGAACATCCTACAAGAGAGCATCAATGAAGCCCAATTGACTGTTCAAGACATCGTTAGGCGCTCCACTGAACTCGAAACAACTCTGCTCACCATAAACAAGATTAAAATCCTCAAGTACATTTTTAAAATGCTCAGTAATGTGTTTTCTCTCGGAGTCAGAGTGGCGAGAACCGCCTACTGCACCTATTCACACCTACCCCTCATAAACTCAACACTCACTGAAGGCAAGGCGAACGTCGGGTTCTGCTACATATACACCAAAAATGCAGTCAAGCAGTTCCGCGCAGATATTCAATCTTCAATCCACACAATTCGACAGAATGTCGAGGAAATAGTCGAGATCTACAAGAAAATCGCAAACCGAGAGTCGCTCCTGGGCAAGCTGCTCACTCTGCTTATGAACGTCTCAAAACTGCAAAGTGACATCAAGGAAACGCGTGAAGAGGCCAACAAAACCATTAACCAACTCCAGAATGAGCTCCCAGCGACGATCAACACTTCAAAGGAGTGCGCGGCGGTTGCTGTGCCCACCTTTGTTAATCAACTAAACGAAACAGTTACTGCATTGACAACTTGCTATAATTTCGTGGACGACTCCACTTGGGGGCCGGAGCCGGAACCTGAAAGCGGTGAGGAGAGTTGGGAGACACTTGTCTAAAGAAATAAATTAAACAATTCTTGAAACAAGTGCTGGCTTATTTATTCATAACACAATTGTCGAGTTTAGCGGACAGACTCTCAAATTCCTTTTTTAGGTCTGCGATACCCTCGCACTTTGTGTTGGCGTAAGTATCGACATTGTCCGCTCCACGTCGTACAAACAATTCAACGACCTTGTTGGCTTCAAAGATCTCCTCCTTAATTTCAGCAATACGCGTAACGCCGCAGAGAACGCTCGCGCCAGTGTTCGCTTCCTCTAATGACATGCATTCTGTCTTGATGTCTGCAAATCGCTTGGGAGCACCTTTGATGATGGAGACTTGTGATCTGACATTTTCCACAGCATCAGTCACTAACTGCTTCAAGTCCTTTGTGCAGGTGTCGTACGTGTTGACGACTTTCCTCATGAATTGTGCAATGGCGAGTTCGTTCTGCTTCAGGCATTTCTCCATGCCTTCCCCTTGACTTTTCAGTGCTTCGATTTTTCGCGTGAAGATGTTGTTGTCCTTCACCTGATCTACCTTCTCCCTGATGGTGTTCAACGTCTGATTGAGGCGATGTGTCACATCTACAGATATCATGTGGGATTGTTCGGTGGCATCGTCTATGATCTCGTTCAAGCCATCGTACACTGGACCATTCGGATTGTGCTTCTTTAAGTGCCCACCCTCTACATTAACCTAAAGGGTATGTCCTAAAATAGTGAATTGTGTAAAATGCGTGGTACTTACAAGGAAAATGCACGCCAATGCGACAAGGAAGTATCCGTTCATGGTTCAAAAATGTCTGTTTCTGTGTGTCAAGAATCAACTGCGGAACAAAGCGAACTGTTGGCTGAACGATTGGTGTGGGGTCTTTTATAGGCACAAGGAATAATGTTTTTATTCAGAAAAGAAAAACATCTAGATAAGAGATCGAGAAACAACGCACAAATTGATTGGGGAATGATAAGATTTCTTTTGAAAATTTTCTGATAACAGCTCCTTTAACACTAGTACAGGGTTTTTCAACTTCACAGCTTCGCCGGTTTGCCCTACCCTTTCTGTCAAACAACCATGGACTTTGATTTGATGTAAACATTGTTAACCAGAGAGTACACACATATTTCTAAGTTAAAAAGAAAAAGAAATTGAATGCGATTTAAAATTATAAAAATCCTCGAGCTATCTCGCCGAACTGCAAATCTTAATAAATTATCTTAAATCTTAGTAAAATTTAAATTTAAATCTCGACGTTGCACTTGTTTTTTTCTAAAATTTTCCAAAATGCCCTTCTGTTGGTATTTTTTAGGTTTTTGCATTTTAGGTACATCGCTGTAGAAATTCAAGGTACATATTATTCACTTTTATAACATCTTACCAGGGATTTAGACTCGATATTTAAAACCAATATTAAGACCCCATATTTCGAATCAGATAAAACGAAGGTTAGTTAGAGGTGCAATGCTATTATTGCATTGGAACATGCCTTGGAATGCTACTGTCATTGTACGTTATTTCAGTATACTGTTACTCACATAATTGTTGGACCAAACACTGTTTTTTTTATAAGGGATGAAGTCAATGCATTGCGTGTTGTGTTCAGGACACATCAATGGCGGCTTATGTCTGGAGGATCTCAAATTAACAATTTTCGAATGCTAAGAAAAACGAAAACACACACGAAAAACGACCTAACAGAATTATTGGTGCAAATAATTTTTGTTCTTTAAAAGGAAAAGAGTAAACGTATGCCATAAGCAATAATTAATACAGATATTTCTTAACTGCTAGCGGAACTTTAATTTATTTGTGATTATTACGTCTTTGCATGGATTTATGGGTCGAAAGAGCAAAAATATTTCGTTTGACAAAGACAGTTGGTAATTTACCATAGGGCTCTAGAGAAAACGGTGACCGCCGTGGTGTAGTGGGTGGAGTGCGACGCCCACACGCCGAAGGGTCTAGATTCGATTCCCGGCTGAACACCTCGAATTTTTCACGGCACCACCGCCGACGCTCACACGCCGAAGGGTCTAGATTCGATTCCCGGCTGAACACCTCGAATTTTTCACGCCACCACCTCTTTCGAGCTGCTGACAACACTCAAAGAGTAATACTTGTCTAAAAAAAGCTTCTCAAGCTTCGCCGTTCGGAGTCGGCAAAGAACTTTTAGGTCCCTTCTACTCGTGAGAGAACAATAGCGTACACAACACGAGTAGGTTATGAGGCAGCTAGGTCCTGGTCCCCCTGTGGACTGTCGCGCCAACAATTATCTAGAGAACACGCAGCGAAAAATCGCAGAGTTGCTAATCAAATTGCATACTCAAATTTGTTAAACAACTTTGAGGATGTGGGCTTAGAGTACTGGAAATCAGTTATTTTTGCAGACTAAGACAATGTATTTGGCTCAGATGGTCGTGGAAAAATATGGCGCAACGTTAATACAGAGCTCAGTCCAGAGAACCTATTCTTCTTCTTCAGATGGCGCTACAGTCCGGGGTGGACCTGGGCCTCAACCAACATGCCTCTTCAGCTAGCATGATCTCTTGCCAGCTGTTTCCAATTGCGCACTCCAAGTTGGTTGAGGTCCTTTTCCACTTGTGTGCGCCATCTCAGTCTAGGACGTCCTCTGTTGCGTTGTCCCTGTGGTTCGGATTCGAAAACTCTTCGGGCCGGAGCAGTGCTGTCCATGCGCTCTACATGGCCTAGCCACCTTAAGCGTTGTATCCGTAGACGCTTGACTAGGCTCATGCCGCAGTACAGCCCATACAGTTCGTGGTTGAATCTTCTCCTCCAGATGCTATCAACGCAAACAGGGCCAAAAATCGCACGCATAACTTTTCTCTCGAAGAGACCAATGGCTTCCTTATCCGCTTTTAGTAGCGTCCAGGTTTCTGCGCCGTAAAGCAGGACTGGGATGATCAAGGTGTTGTACAAAGTCACTTTGGTCGTTCGGGAGAGGGCTTTATTACTCATTTGCCTCTTGAGCCCAAAGAAACAGCGATTGGCAAGAGTGATTCTGCGCTTGATTTCGGTACTGATGTTGTCGTCCCTATTCACCGCGGAGCCGAGATAGACGAAGTCCTTCACTACCTCGAAGTGTTGTGCTGGCCATAGTGACGCTCTGTCCGAGACGTCGATGTTCTGCATCCTTCTTCGATGACAGCATATACTTCGTTTTGCCCTCGTTTACCACCAGTCCCACTTTAGCCGCTTCCGCTTCAATGCTAGTAAACGCCTCATTGACGGCTCGCTGAGTTCGGCCGATCACGTCAATGTCATCCGCATAAGCTAGCAATTGAACGGACTTGTGGAAGATCGTGCCTCTGATGTTGACGTGTGAGTTCCTCACGATCCCCTCAAGGATGATGTTAAAGAAGTCGCATGGCAGCGCGTCGCCTTGTCTAAATTCTTTTTTGACATCGAAGGTCTCGGTGAGTTCGCTACCGACCTTGACGGAGCAGCGAGAGTTCTCCATCGTCATCCTACACAATCTGACGAGTTTGGTAGGGATGCCAAAACTAGACATGACATAGAGACGAGAACCTATTACCGTCCGTAAAACATGGTGCAGGTTCGGTAATGGTATGGCGCTGTATGTCATATTCGGGGGTGGGTAATTTGGTCTTTATAGACAGGAAAATGGATAAAATAGTGTACTTGAACATTTTAAAGCAGACAAAGTGCTGAAAAAATAAGAATTGAAAGAACTTTTTAGTATTATTAAGTCAATAATCCCAAACATAAAGCTAGAGTTATACTGGACTGGTTGCTCTATAACTGCCCAAAAGTTATTCAGACTCTACCCCAAAGAACCTTATAGAGCATTTATGAAAGTGCCTGGAACGCGGAATAAGGGAACACACAATTTCAAATCAAAATGACTTTAAATACAATTTAACAGAATAATGGCAAAGAATAAGAACAACCAAACTTACAATACTTAACATTGATAGCTGTAGGTTTGGCCCAATAATTTGGTTATGCTTTTTTCTTAAATGGAAGGAATTATTTTAAATTAGTTTTGTTGCATTACCCATGAACGAAGTTTATTTATTTTATTTTTGTTGTTAATGATCTTTGGTTTACACTTTCATTTGTTTCAATTATAATTGCTCATATATAATATTACAATATGTTCCACATTTTAATAAGAATTGAGTTTTGGCTCAATAATAATGTGAGTAACTGTATATCACTCATTTGAAGCGTAAACAACAATAATTTTTTTTTTTACTCACAAATGTGCCTGAAAAGGTGTTTTAGCGGGGAGGTCTTCTTCATTACTCTAATATGATGAAAACTGCTCCCAAAAGTCATCGTGTTTTGGTGGAAGTTTATGGGGAACATGCGCTAGCTGGTCGCCGTGGCGTAGTGGGTAGAGTGCGACGCCCACACGCCGAAGGGTCTAGGTTCGACTCCCAGCTCAACACCAATTTTTCGAATATTTCACGGCACCACCTCTTTCGAGCTGGTGACAACATTCAAAGAGTAATAACTGTCTAAGAAAGCTTCTCAAATTCCGCCGCGCGCGCGCACAGCACGAATAGTTGATGAGCAAGCTAGGCCCTGGACCCCCTTTGGACTGTAGCGCCAACAATTATTATTATTATGCTCTAGCAGAACGAACGGGCCAAAAGTGGTTTTATTTTCACAGCCACAGCCGAAAGCATACATATTCCTTTCCATTGTTTGGAGTTATTTGGAAACTTGACGACCATCCACTTTTGCCACAAACATACAAAGCATTCAACTTAACAATCGAACTTACAACTGATGGCAGTGTTTAACTAAATGCTGCGGTCAAGATCTTCAATGTTCTAGTTGCATGATCAATTTCTTTTTGAAGTTTTCGCTTTGAGTTAGAAGGGAAAGTTCTTTTATCATTGGAGCTAGTTCCCAATCGGTAATAAGTATGGGTCCGAATAGAAAATGACCTTAGCAAGCAACAAATTTGATTACTTGTCTATGAATCTGCTGCTGTTGCACCCTCAATGCAATGATATAATTGTGTAGCCGCTCAATTGGACCTCTATATTATACCGTTCCCTATTTATGGGATAACAGGATTTCAGCTTACTTACTCAGCTTTTGGAGTTGTTGAAAAATAAAGCTAAGGTCCGTACAGCAGTAGTAGAATTGACATTATTCTCGCAGATTTAGTTCGGTTTCTACCTGTGACTCCTCAAAAAAAAATTAAGGAAAAAAATGGAAATAGAGAAGCCTACGAGGGTCTTAATCATTCCAGTACCGCTACATGATCCACAAAAACAAACAGTTTTAACACGGAAGAGCGAATGTAAATTTAATAATAATAATTGTTGGCGCTACAGTCCAAAGGGGGACCAGGGCCTAGCTTGCTCATCAACTACTCGTGTTGTGCGCGCTACTGTTCTCTCACGAGTAGAAGGGACCTACAGTTTTTTGCCGACTCCGAACGGCGAAATTTGAGAAGCTTTCTTAGACAGTTATTACTCTTTGAGTGTTGTCAGCAGCTCGAAAGAGGTGGTGCCGTGAAATATTAGAAAAATTGGTATTGAACTGGGAGTCGAACCTAGGCCCTTCGGCGTGTGAGCGTAGCACTCTACCCACTACGCCACGGCGACCACGAAAGTAAATTTGAATAAGTAAATTAATTCTTCTGAGGCGTTACTGTTCGGGGTGATCCTCAACCCACATGCATCTCTTGCCAACACAGTTTTTTCTTTTTCTTCTTTATGCGACGCTACAGTCCGGGGTGCACCTGGTCCTCAACCAATATACCTCTCCAGCTAGCACGATCTCTCGCCAGTTACCATTTGAGGTGTCTAAATTGTGCGCGTAAACTCAGCCTTAGTCGTCCTTCATTTTCCGAATGGCTTGACTTCGAAGACGTTTCCGGCCGGAGTCGTGTCTGTGACCTAGCTATCGTAAAGTTGCATCCGAAAACGCCTGACCAGACGTATGCTGTTATAAAGCCCCTAAATTTCGTCGCTAAATTTTCTCCTCCAAATACCATGTAGACAAACAGGGCCAAAAATTGCACCCTGATTTTTTCCTTGGCTTTCATCATTCACTTTTTGAAATCGTGCTTCCTGCCATTAATATAGCCCTGCATTTATAAAACTTGCGAATTATCTCTGCGAGTGTTTGAGTAGTGAGTTCACCAAACTGCGAAGAATTACATGGGTTTTGAGAGATTGGATTTCTTTTACTCCATCCGAAACTCAAGAAAAGAAAAAAGGACCTCAACCAACTTGGAGTGCGCAGCTGGAGGCAGCTGGCATGAGATCGTGCTAGCTGGAGAGGCATATTGGTTGAGGCTCAGGTCCACCCCGGACTGTAGCGCCATCCGAAGAAGAAGAAGAAACTCAAGAAAAACAATTATTCCGCGCCATAACTTGAATGCTAAGTGAATTATCGATCGAATGACAGAATTGACATGAAGAATGAAACCGATCTTCTTGCTGCCAATGTATATTGAAACGTACGACTTCAAAGTCAATTGTGGTTAAAATGTCTGACATGAAAACATAACCACAAGCCCACACGGAATTCAAGTAATTTTGAATACTATTTTAATATCTTTCATTTTCCAAGCTAAATAAATATCAAAATAACAATTTTAAGCACAATGACGTCCAGTGGATGTTGTTTTCCCGCTCTTTAATCAAAAACAATCATAAACGTTTATATAAACTGAAGAGACTCATTTCATGAACACAGTCATCCCTGCTCTTCATCTGAATTTCTTTTGTAATGACTTAGACTTGAGTCATGCATCCCCCCCAAGAAGGAAGCCAGCACACTCATTCATGTATGTGAAACACAAATTTCGAGAATCGGAAAAACGATAAATTGTGCATTAAAAAAAAGCATGTTTTTCGTACTATCGCACGCCTTTGAAGCAGTGTTCTCGATAGCATCCGTCGATAATGTCTTCCTAAAATCGAATCTGATGTCTAGATAGAGTAAGTTATCTCCTTAATTGATTTTAATGTCAGAACACAATGTCAACATTCCTCAAAATTTATCGTTGTCACGTCATTTATCGACTTCGTATATAAGTGAAAGCTTTCATTGATTTTGAGACAGTTCGCAGCTCATTGCTCATTCACGGAGGCATTAATAATTTTACCAGAAGAGAGATGCGCGTTTATATTCTTTTGATTTTGGTCTGCGGAATCCTGGCAGTAAGTTCACTTGATTCAATCAAACAAACTCTAACCAAATTTATTCAGGTCAGGGGATCCCCGCTCAGTGCTGAGGGCAAGGGGAAGAAGACTGAAACTTTAAAGGAAAACAAAACAACTAAGACAGCCGAATTAAGCAAGTTAACTGAAACAGATAAAAATGCTGAAGTGGTTGACGTTGTTGAGACAGTTGAGGCAGTTGAGGACGAAGTCATCGATGGTTCTTTAGAAGTTTTGAATGACATTGGAGCTAGTGAAACGAACGACGCAACGGAAGTGGAGGCACTCCCAACGGATGTAGAAAAGAAATCTGCCGAAATCACAGCAGAAGTGGAAACACTCCAGACTGATTTGGAAAACAAATCAGAAGAAAAACCCGCTGAAAGCAAGTTGACGGAATCTGCCAACAAGCCTGAGGAAAATGCAACTCCATTTGAAGGTGGTTCTGATGTCCCTGAAGGCCGCCCAGTCGCCCAAGCCAACATCATAGTTCACACCATCTTCCAATCGCAGCCCCTAGTCCCAGACAGCATTCCAAAAGTTGGACCCATCGAGCTTAGTCTGCGAAACGTGGTAGCAGCATCCGCAGCTGCGACAGAGGAATATTTCATGAAGATGTCTACGCTGAATGCCGAAATTTCACAGCTGATCAACAGCAAGTCGGAGATTCTTACCTCCCAAATAATGAACAAGCTCTTCGCGCCCCTCAACAAGGTTGAATCCACAATCAAGAAAACTGGCGACTGTGGCAAGGCCTACGAGACATCCCTCAATTCCATCTTCAAGGACATCGACTTGAGCTTAAAAACATGCTCCAAAAATCTCACGGACATTGAGAGCCAGTACAAGAGCGACAATGTTGGGGCACTGACTTCACTCTCCTTCGCCGCTGATGAGATGAACAATCTGCCAGACTCGTGTGAAATCTCGCTGAATTTTGCCGTAGGTACGTTCTGCATCGTCAACAACCTGGCCGAGATGAACGATCGTGTACTGTCCGACGTCAGCTTCATAAAGCGCAGCACTGCTCAAACCCAAGAGAAGACTGCCGACGCAATTGCAGCCTTCGATGTGTGTCAGCAAAAAATGTCCGAGTCTGTCACCGGAAAATTGGCCAAGCTCTTGAAGGAAGTCACCGAAAAGTGCGTTGAAAGAAAGAATACTAAATCAAATTAAAGACCTACAAACTTGAATCTGTGTTTCACTCAACCCACTCCACGGTAACAGCAGCGTCATAGTTCCGTTTCAAACAAATCATCAATCGAAATCGTGGAATTAGACGCATCCCCAATGCCAGCCACGATCAGATACACACCATCTGGCACACGTCATTTGTACACGTGTGCCACTGTAGCGATTCTGATTATTTCTTTTCTTTCTGCCGGAGAGGAAACCTTTCTTTTTTTTGTTGTCCTGATCTCTTCCTCAACTGTTCCGTTCGAGTGCCAACCTGAGGGAACCCACCTATACTCGCATACCATCGCGCGCGCACTTATTCTGGCAAAGGATCTCCACCAGATAGTGTTGTCCTCCGAAGTGTTGTCGGGAAAAAATGTCCAAAAAATTGTTCCACACTTCGGCTCCTCCTCTTCTCTCACTGTTGCGATCTTCTCCAAAATGTAATGGACGGATACAAGAAATGAAAAAAAAAAAACAAAAAACAACACGAAAGAAAGAAATTGTTTGAAGCCAGAATTGTAACACCAGATGACGATGCTCCTTACAACATATGCTGTTTGGAAATCGAAGCACTGTGCCAGGAGCAGCAATCCTCCTGTAGTCCTGTGGCTTCTGCTCCTTGCATGCATTTGTGTGCCCGTAGAGGAGGCTCAACAAGAAATTATCGAAATACATCGACCTTATGTGCGCTCTTAAAAAATTTGTGCGGTTCTTGAGGCGCGAGAAAATGTCACAATTTTTTTTGTTTTAAGTAGGACCTGCCACGGTGAGGTGACATGGAGGAGAGATAACCCTGAAATTGTGGTCGCGTGAAGAATGGGTAATTTTCAAGAGCGTGCCAATTTTCATTTACTTAGATGTTTGTTGGTCGAACCTCATTAGCATTGCTAATCGCCAAGAATCACCTGCCATCCGATTGCTACTTGTCCATGCAGTAGCGGTATTGACTCGTGTTTCTCTATTAGAGCAACTTACTCTGCTTGACATTTGACACAGTCTACTACACCACACCACCAAGCAATGTTACAGGAGATTGTGGTACTCTACCAAATAGTGAGGGAAATAATGTCCACTCAGATTATTTTCCAAGCAATATTCCACAACCAAATCCACTGGAAATTAAACACAACGTGTTGCAGAGCATTAAGCAGAATCTGTCGACTAGCCGAGTTGATAGTTTGTTGACTGATTTTCAAATTCTTTTCAATGTACAGTCACTATGTTGGCGGTGGCCAAAAGATAATGTTTCAACAATATAGTTCGTCCGAATCTGAAAAAGCGTTCCAAAGGATTCCCAAACAAATTCAACAAATTGGAAGTTCCAATTTATATCTGCACTTGTGTGTATCCTGTCCTATCCACTCATTCCAAAAGTCGATTTGTGTCATTTTGTCGTTTGTCGGTTTGTCGATTTATGTAAAATACAAACTCCTTAGTTCATTCTCTGTCCAACCTGCCAGGCACGTGGATACAGCTGTGCACTGCCAAACAGCCCCACGTCCACCGCAACATGAATTGATGTGACATTTATTTGACAAGTTTCTGATGGATCCTTCATCTGGTTGAAAGCTGACGCAAGATTCACTACCAATGCTTTATTGTTATGGAAATTACGGAAGGGGATCTCGAACCTCATTAACATTGCAAATCGCCAAGAATCACCTGCAATCCGATTGCTACTTGTCCATGCAGTAGCGGTATTGACTCGTGTTTCTCTATTAGAGCAACTTACTCGCTGCTTGATGCTATTAATTGAGTAGGAGAGAAGGATGGGAACAAAAAAATTCAATCAAAACAAACAACATGCAGCCGCGGTCTCAGCCAAAGACGCGGGCACATGCTTTTGAGCGGATTGTATGTTAAGCGCGTGGCGTCCACACTTCTTACAAAATACGCCAGATGGAGGCATAGATAACCCCGGCGAGAATATTTATAACCTTCAATGAGCAATTATCAGACCTTCCTTATGGCGCGCACCAACTATCCCTACGCACACACCAGGGACAACGTCTACCTTTCCTCCTCTCGACTGTTCAGGAATTGAATATTATTTCTTTAATTTTTTTCCTCTGCTCCGTTTCTTCCTGACCATATGTTCTTCTTAAGGATCCTCCATGACTCGACCGCACTTTTGGTCTTCACATCCTTGCAGGAACAAAAAGACGGGGAAACTGAAGAAATCCAAAAAAACAAAAAAAATGCCGAATAAAATACATTTTAAACGGTTAACCCATTTTTTGTGTTCAGGGGAGAGGGAGCCATGCGACTACATCGCAATTAAATTCTTAATAAATTACCTTAAGTACAAACCTGACGAAAACTAATTTTTGCTTCACAGGAATACAGGTCAATTAGGTTGGGAAGATGGGTTCTGTGCCTGTTGAGTGCTCGCCCCAGATTGCATGTCGCAGAAAATTTTTAGCAAGCTATTATGTTCAATCGTGGCTTAAGATGTCCAATGCGCTGTGTAGTAGTTCATATGAAATCAGCAGTGATAGCATGTGATTTCAAGTCTCTCTTGATTGATGTGGTTTTAATTAATGATTGCTCTCACGAACTCATCAGCGGTAATTTCTTCCTGGAATACGATATGAGCTATTTATTTTTGATATTATTTCACTTCAGTTGATGATGTCAACTACCGGTTGTGAGCCGTATGAGGAGATAGGGGATTGTGGCGCCTTGATGATTTTCTTTTAATTAATTCTATTAAGTAAAACTAATAATAATAATAATTGTTGGCGCGACAGTCCACTCAACTACTCGTGTTGTTCTATCACAAGTAGTATTCTATCACAAGTTTAAAAGACCAAAAGATCTTTGCTGACTCCGAACGGGGAAATTTGAGAAGCTTTCTTAGACACTTACTCTTTGAGTGTTGTCAGCAGCTCGAAAGTGGTGGTGCCTTGAAAAATTCGAGGTGTTCAGGCGGGAATCGAACCTAGACCCTTTGGCGTGTGAGCGTCGCACTCTACCTACTACGTCACGACGGCGACAATAAGTAAAACTATTTACTTCAAATGTCTTGTTATGTTGCAGATAATAAGGTGCCTCATTGATTATTTAGAACTAACGTAGAAATGGGCAGTGTATTCCGGAAATAATCTATTTCTGCTAATAGGATTGAGTTTTCTATTTGTTACAAAATTTAATTTGCATATGTTTGCGACCCTATGTACATTTCGCAGGCTTATCAAAAAAAAAGTTTAAATAAATAATTTGAGTATGCAAGTATTTGCGTAACTCTTATATGTACGGGAAGTCTGTTAATTACTAAATAAATAGCATGAATATGCCACTTATGTATAAATATACAGATATTTTCGAACAAAAGAAGGTTTTTTCTCTTGAATATTTTTTTATTTTGACGAACTGTTGCAGAGGTCTAAGACCCACAACCAGAATAATGTGTTCCACCATTATGTAGATTTTACCCTCTGCACTTATGTTCACTCCAAAGAAGAGTAAAAACATGTAATTATTGTAGTCTTAAATTATGTGGAAGCAGTCGAATACAAGTTCAGTACTGTCGTTCTAGAAAAAAGACGCAATCAAATCAACAAATGTGTTGATGTTGGTCCTTGAAGCTAAAAATTTATTTAAAAAGGTGGAAAGATAAGACCTTCTGTGCTGTATCAGATTAAACTAAACGCAACCTAGTCAAGGGCTAAAACGTTGGCGATTATACCTTTATTCCCGACTTTCTATTTAAAGCTGTTGTAAGTCATTTTGACTATTTTTAGATTGTTTTAATATGTAATTTTTATGAAAAAAAAAAAACAAAAAAAAAAATAAGCCGTGTACTTGTGAACACAAAACCCAGATTAAGTGTTTTTTATTAAAATTTGATTATGCACTGATTATCCACTCTATTCTACCCTTTTTTATATACAATATAATTGCGGCCGCGGTGGCGTATTGTATAGAGAGTGGCGCTTACACGCCGAGGGATATAGGTTCGATTTCCGCCTGGACACCTCGAATTTTTCAAGGCAACACCTCTTTCGAGCTGCTGATAACACTCAAAGAAAAATAACTGTCTAAGAAAGCTTCTCAAACTTCGCCGTTCGGAGTCGGCAAAAAACTGTTGGTTCCTTCTACTCGTGAGAGAACAGTTGCGCGCACAACACGAGTAGTTGATGGACAAACTAGGCCCTGGTCCCCCTGTGGACTGTCGCGCCAACACTGGCGCTCGCTAAAGGGTTTGTTTTTACCCTTAACTGACCGGAATTAACGGAAATAAGTCACACCACGGTCCGAAGGTGTAGAGGAAGAGAGGGGAAGGAGGTACCGATGCACATTGATTTTAAATGTCTGTGGATTGTAATTGGACGAAAAGTTGGGCTAAAAGAGCATTTTCGTGTGGTACGGCTGAAGAACCAGTCTCTAAGTGGGCTTAAGGATGAACGGGTTAGCATTCTTAGCGACATGCGAGTATTGCCACAGTCCACAAAGAATTACATAATAGATACATATATAATAATAATATTAATTCTTGGCGCGACAGTCCACAAGGGGACCAGAGCCTAGCTTGTTCATCAACTACTCGTGTTGTGCGCGCAACTGTTCTCTCACGAGTAAAAGGGACCTTCAGTTTTTTGCCGACTCCGAACGGCGAAGTTTGAGAGGCTTTCTTAGACAGTTATTACTCTTTGAATGTTGTCAGTAGTTCGAAAGAGGTGTCGCCGTGAAAAAGTTGAGGTGTTCAGCCGGAAATCGAACCTAGACCCTTCGGCTTGTGAGCGTCACACTCTAACCACTACGCCACGGCGGCCACCCCAAATTTTATTGCATGCTTCCAAAAGGCATGAAATCGAAAGGATCATGATCTGTAAAGTACGCCAGATGGAGTAAAACCTCCCAATCACCGTTCAAAGGTAGTTTTCGACCACAGCAGCTACGTTGGGCTGAGCTTATCATATTATAAAATAACCTTGTCACGTCCTTCGATCGCTTCTTCTCGCTTTTTACTCAATGTACGACTTAATCGCACTTGTTGCAGTTGATTACGTTTCCCATCAAAGGTTTTCTTGACTAAGGCAGGTTATAGTACACCACCGCTGTCTAGTCTCACCATATATCGAACCTTAGAACTGTTGCCATTTTTTTTTTTTTGCGCCGATAAAGACGATGATCGAATAAGTTCACCAGCCTGTGCATAGTGTTCGTCATATATTCACCAACCAAATCCCTTCCTCTGATGTCTTTCAAAGTGCAGTTCGACATAACTCGTACGGTACCCTATTTTCTTGTTTTTGAATAGATACAAATTTTCTTTAAGCGAATGGAAATTACATGCTGATTCACTCCCAGTGATTTTTCGAGTTGACTTTTCGCTTGGGACGAATCTTGATCCAGTTAAACCTCCCAGTTCTAATTTTCCTACTTTTTTGGGTTGACCAAGACGCTCTCTATCATCGATTATACAATTACAACTTTTCAAGAGTCAAAAATTCAGGCTACTTATTTTCAATTTGGGTGCAAATTTCTTCTAATTTAAGAAGAAAATTCAAACTTACCGCCTAGCTGCTTATTTAAGACAAATCCGTGCATTTTCGAAGAGGCAATAGAGATCTTTGTTTTCTTAACCAGACGCTGATGCTGAAAATATCTCACCTTATCGATAAAGTAGGTAATCGATTCGAAGATCATCTGCAACTTGCAGGTGTCGTCGTTCTCTTTTAAATCGAATACAAATGTCAAGCATATATTTTTCTATTTCACTTCAAGGCAGTCACTTTAACGGATTTCTGATCTTAAAAAAAACATCAATTAAGTGGTTCTTTTAAGATTATTCTTACAGATCGCTAAAGCTATTTCCTTAATTTTTAACACAATTTGCTTCTTTTCGCATTCTGACGGTTCCTTAAAGGTTTTCTTCCGATAACTTGGTAGTCCGTTGCACCAAATTAGGGTTAAAAGAAGTCGTAATAAGTTTTTGAAATTTTCTTGAAACTTTCTTGCTATTTGAGACCCTAAATATTTAGCTATACCTTAAAGCAACAAGAATAGGAATGTAAAACACAAACTCGTAGACACAAAAGCAATTTCGGCATGTACTCGTAAAATGTATTCCTTTCAACAAAACCTCAGCTATACTCAATTCGCAAGTCTCCACCGGGTCGTCCTCCCCTTGATGTCATCGCCATTTGATGCCGCAACAAACCGTTCGGAACCGCCGCCGTCGTTTTTACTAAATCAAACTCTGCGTTAAATTATAATTTGACACCCTCACCCAAAAAAAGACGTTGTACATTCTACTTTTTTTCTTTCTGCCCGATAAATCAAAAACTGTGAACATTAAGCTAAAACTTCGCTCCGGCGACCGTCCCATGTTCTTTTCTCAACCCTTTTGTGAACCCTTTTCTTAGCTAGCATTCATTTTGTTGTTGGCTGCCTTAAGTCAAAAATCAAATCTTTTCAAAAGCAATTGCCACACGCAAGTCATCTACTTGTAAAATTTTGTCTACCAATCTCGATTAAGTCATTCGATACAATTTTCCACGTCATTTGGCCGTAATTGGGCACCACCGGCCAGCCATCAGCCACCAAGAAGTCAACCGCCCGCAAAACAGTGTCTCGAGCCTCCACCGCCGCCGCCACCGTAGTCGATCGGTGTGTGTCCATGGGATGCGTCGTCCTCTTTGTGCTCATCTTTGTGTTGTGACTGCTCCCTGTTTCGTGGACGACTTACCTCAATGACACTCAGCTTTCGGTTGACGAAAATTCGTGTGAAAAATTCACAACTTAAGTCCTTGACGTGACACGACGATCGTTGCTTGTCAACCAAAAGAACAAAGCAAAAAAAACGCGCCAGGTCCGAGAAGATTGACGGCGTGCAGAGGCAATGGGCCAATTATACAGGTAATTTAAATCGCAACTCATCCGAGTTGGTTTCAAATATCGGCGCGTCTCGAGGGCTCGCAGGGAGGCAATGGCTGGCGTAATTAGCCTACGTGTGCATTCAAGGCGCATTAACGCCTTCTCAGACAGCAGGACAAACGATTATGTATACGTGCGGCCTAAGAGGATTCCATCAAAGTTGAATCGGCAACCGTAAGAAGTCGCCGATCAAACCCCACGGGGAGTTGTGCGTTAATAAATTTTCAATCTTAATGTTTATTGTGGAGGAAAATCCCTTTCTCATTCCAGACTTGCATCATGACGATCAGTGAATCAAAGTTATGGGAGACGAATGAAAGGCGCTTCCTTTGTCCTTCCCCGGTGGTACTCGGTGAATTCCTGATTAGTGAGACTCGTGAATAGTCCTTTTGTCTGCACGCTTGCCATTGGATTTTTGCCCACACAAACCACCACCGTGGCCTCTTGGATTGATATAGTGACCCTTGTTTATTATGGCAGGGGCGTGTTACGCCTGTCAACATTTATGTTGGTGGTCATCGGAGATGGTCAGCTCTTCACCGACTCGCCGTGGAGTTAAGTGTTTCTCTCTTGTCTCTCGGCACTCTCGTCTCACTGTGTGTTCCTTTTTCGCTTTGTTCTAGGATGTCTTACAATAACACACCCCGTCAGGTATGCACAAAGGAACGATATTATTTTAAGGGAAGATTCATTACTTCATTTGGTGGTACTTGTTGGCCTTAAAAGAGAACTGATCCTGTGTGGTGTGAAATTCATTTAACCACAACTAATTTTATTGCTCAATTTTTTAGTCATGCATTAAGATTTTCTCGGTTTTGTTAAAAAAAAAATTAATTGAAACTTATTAGGGGTTTATTGTTAAGGACACTGTGCAGGGGACAATGGGAATGCAATAAAGGTGTTTTGGAAATAAAATCATTTGCATTTACAAGGTTTCAAGTCTTTGAATCCGTGCCATTGGGACAACGCAGCGGAGGACGACCTAGGCGCACACAAGTGGAGAAGGACCTTAAATAATTTGGAGTGCGCAACTGGAGGCAGTTGGCGAAAGATCGTGCTGGCTGGAGACGCATGTTGGTTGAGGCTCAGGTCCACTCCGGTCTGAAGCGCCACAAGAACGAGAAGAAGAAGTTGATTTATTGCTTGTTGCTTAGAATTCTTTGAGAAGAGTGGGTGTAACGACAAAAAACATTTTTTTAGAAAACTTATGTACTGTCTGTGCTAAACGTCATAGCCAACACTTTAAGACTGCTTGCAAATCGGGATAGCAATCAGCCAAGCAGGAGTTTTCTGTTAGATTGCAAAATTGATTTGTAGAATTTCTGTATTTAATGACGTTCAGTTTTAAACTAATCAAACTCCGAATTTATGTTGGGTTTGTGTTGAATTTGGTCGCCGCCGTGGAGTTGTGCTATACGTAAAGTTGGGCATTTACACGCTGAAGTCTTCAAGCCTTATTCCTGGACTTAATTCCTCGTAATTTCCTTACGGCAATATTCCCTTCGTGTTGCTGACAACATTCAATATTCATTGTCAATAAAATAGTTTCAAGATCGTGCCGTTTTGAGTGACCCAACAATTTTAAATGTAAGAGCTGCTGCCAAAGAAGCTAGGTCCTGTCCTTTCGTTGACTGTTGCGCCATCCAATGTAGATATAATAATAATAATAATTCGATGGCGGGACAGTGCACAGGGAGGCCAGGGCTTAACTTGTTCATCAACTATTCGTGTTGTGTGTGCGATACTGTTCTCTCACGAGTAGAAGGAACCTACAGTTTTTGGTCGATTCTAAACGGCAAAGTTTGAGAAGCTTTCTTAGACAATTCTTACTCTTTGAGTGTTGTCAGCAGCTCGTGCCGTGAAAAATTCGAGGTGTTCGGCGAGGAATCGAACCTAGACCCTTCGGCGTTTGAGCGTCGCACTCTACCCACTACGCCACGGCGATCACTTCAGTGTTGTGCGCGCTACTGTTCTCTCGCGATTAGAAGGGACCTACAGTTTTTGGTCGATTCTAAACGGCAAAGTTTGAGAATCTTTCTTAGACAATTCTTACTCTTTGAGTGTTGTCAGAAGCTCGTGCCGTGAAAAATTCGAGGTGTTCAGCAAGGAATCGAACCTAAACTTTTCGACGTGTGAGCGTCGCATTCTGCCCACTACGCCACGGCGATCACTTCAGTTAAACTTAAATAATAATAATTGTTATCGCGACAGTCCTCAAGGGGACCAGGGCCTAGCTTGCTCATCAACTACTCGTGTTGTGCGCGCTACTGTTTTCTCACGATTAGAAGGGACCTACAGTTTCTTGCCGACTCCAAACGGCGAAGTTTGAGAAGCTTTCTTAGACAGTTATTACCCTTTGAGTGTTGTCAACTTCGAATGAGGTGGTGCCGTGAAAAATTCGAGGTGTTCAGCCAGTTGAACTTACACACGCACAAATCTTAAAAGAACATAACGCAGCGAACTCATTGACTAGTGAGGCATAACTTCCCATTAAAATGAGAGGTTTGAAATTGTGATCATCCAATCACGTTAACGTCGTCCGCGTAAGCTAGCTGTTTACGCGGGCTCTTCGATCATGCCTCTTATGTTGTCTTGTGAGTTATGCACAATCCTCTCAAGAATGATGTTAAAGAGGTCATATGCCAGCACATGATCTTACCTTCCTTGACATTGAATATCTCGGTAAGTTCGTTACCCACCTCGACGGAGCTGAGAAAGATTTTTATCGTAATCCTACACAATCCGACGAGTTTGGTAGGAAATCCCAAAACTAGACATGGCATTGTACAGCTCGACTCAGTGCACAATGTCATTACGTCCTCAACTAGGTGGTGTATGTCGATCTGTACTTCTTCCGTCCATTTCAGGATCTACCAAGTTAAGATATGTTCTATTTCCCTAAACCACACTTATAAGAAAACAGGTTGTTGATAAGTGATTTTAGGCGGCTTGCAACAAACTTGGAACTCGAGGCGCACACAGGATAACAGATTATAAGGTTGTTTGTGACTTACGGTCTGCGACAGATTATTTCAGTGCAACCATGAGTCGAGAAAAAATTAGTGGATTACGTTGATTTAGATGGGCAGAGTATTGCGGCACGTTGTAATAAGAAATTAACTTATAAACATAATACACAAATCCTATGAAACCGCAGGTATCCCGAAGGGCCACGATAGTTACTTTTTTGACACAGAATCGAGCACTGTTAGCAACTACGTCACTTTACTTTATAACAGACAAATAAAAAAACAAACACTTCCAACACAAATAAATATGACGCAAGCATATCGTGTCATTGATACCTCTCGCACGCAAAATCTCAGTTACGGCCTAATTCGACTCTAAAGTCGCATGACTGGTGGTCCAAACAAAATCATAGGCGGTAGAGTAGCCCAAATTAAAAGGCTGACAACGCACATTTGACAAATTGGAACCGACTCCGAACACCAAGGAAACACCCGAGAGCGATAATCAAGTGCAAAAGGAGAGAGAAAACCTAACCATATCCTCCTCAGCACGACATATCTATCGATGTGTGGCTTCGCTTGGGATGGTATCAAAAGACACTCGCTGTGGCGGCATTTTGAAGAGGCTAACAAGGTATATCCTTAAGATTATCTAATCAAGGCCTGGAAAAATTAATGACGTGCAAATTAGCCACATTATATATGATCACCGGCCACAATGGCATAAGCAGCAGCTACGTGGCTGGCAGAAGCCCATTAACATGATGCGGATGTGCATAACGAAAGGGTACCGCAACTGCACTCCGCCGACGACCCTTTGTGCGTCTGTTTTTTGCCCCTCCAGCATAAGGTGGAGCCGCGTGATGCTGATGTTGATTCGAGAGAAGAGCAAACACAAAAAAAAAAAAAACGAAATGCAACAAAGGAGACAGTGGGAGATTCGAGGACAGATTTTGTTGCTGCTCTGGGGGGGATTTTTTGATCTAGTTGCTCGAATTGGCACCTGTTTACAGGTGTACAACGGCAGCATTGATCTTATGCCAAGCAAAATTGCAGCAGAGGGTACTGCTGACAAAGGATGAGCATTTGTCCGATGAATTTGTATGAAATGGGCTTTGCGTGCAGCGGTTTGCAACAAACTTGAGGCTCGATGCGCACACAGGATTACAGATAATAAGGTTGTTTGCGGTGACTTACGGCCTGCGACAGATTGGTTAAGTATCCACTTTGTGGTATTTTGATTGCTGTGACGTGTGGCACATTAGGGGTGCAATCTGACAATGTTTCAAGGCAGACAGTGTTAACCGTGTCTTTGGACGATCATTTTATGAAGAAGTGTGGCAATGAAATAATTGGGCAGGCGGAGAGAGCAAGCGATTGAGTGTAACAAGGTTTTTGGAAAAAAAATATTTTCTTTCGCAAGTTATAAGCCTACTGTGCTTATAACTTGCGAAAGAAAATAATAGTAGAATGTATATTAACATCATTTGTTGAATAAATGTTGAGTTTTGAAAAAATGTTTTCAATCCGAAAGAGGATCTTATTCGCATTTCGAAAAAAATCTAGAAGCCCTCAGTTGTTGTAAACTAAGTTTATGATTCAACAAAATGATTTTTTACACTGTTATTTTTCTAACTGTGTATTTTATCAGCTATACAACAACAAATCATGAAACAAGGAAGAATTGTGAAGATCTCTGTTGAGAGTTAAGTTCAACCATTTAAGGGGATTATAAGTAGCTTTAACAATTCGACACAGAATTAAGTGCAATGCACGTCCATGAATGCATGACGACGAATTCTATGCAAAAATGTCTTACTTGTAATAAAACTTTATACTCCAAGATCAAGTATGTAAGAACTAAACATTCTAAATTTGTTTGTATTTTCGATCACATTAAAAAGAACAGTGGTGTAAAAATTATCGAATGGGCCTTAATTGCGACTAAAAGAAAGAAAATAAGGACCTTTTACAATAAACTCTAAACAAAATAAAGTGTAGAATAAACGAGACCAGCCTTCTTAACATCGCATACAAGATCCCCTCTGCCGTATTGTGTGAGCGTCTGAAACCTATTGTCCACAACCTGATAGGTCCCTATCAGTGTGGTTTCAGACCAGGGAAGTCCACTAGACCAGATCTTCACATAACGACAGATCCTGGAAAAGACTCAAGAAGTGCAAATCGACACTCACCACCTTTTTGTCGATTTTACGGCCGCATATGACAGTGTGCATGGAAACAAGGCATGGTTCAAGGTCAGTAACGAACTCACCGATACCTTCAATGTCAAAAAAGATTTTAGACTGTCATGTGTATTCTTCAACATCATAGTCGAGACGATCCTGCATAACTCACAAGTCAACACCAGAGGCACGATCTTCCAGAAGTCAGTTCAATTGCTAGTTTACGCGGATGACATTGACATGATTGGACGAACACAGCGAGCCGTCAATGAGGCGTTTGCTGGCATTGAAGCGGAAGCGGCTGTAATAGGTCTGGCAATAAATGACAGCAAATCAAAGTACATGCTGTTATCAAGGAAGGACACACAACATCGACGTCTTGAACAGAGTGTTACACTAGGCAGAAGAAACTCCGAGGTAGTCAAGGACTTCGTCTACCTCGGCTCCGCGGTAAATAGGGACAATAACATCAGTACCGAAACCAAACGCAGAATCACTCTTGCCAATCGCTGTTTCTTTGGGCTCAAGAGGGAATTGAGTTATTGCTAGCCCTCTCTCTAAGGACTCAGCTCGCTTTATATAACAACTTGATCATCCCAGTCCTACTTTAAGGCGCAGAAACCTGGACGTTATCAAAGGCGGATGAGGAAGCCCTTATTCTTTTCGAGAGGAAAGTTTTGCGTGAGATTTTGGGTCCTGTTTGCGTTGATAACATCTGGAGGAGAAGGTTTAACGACGAACTTTATGGGCTGTTCAGCGACATGCGCCTGGTCAAGCGTTTTCGGATACAACGCTTAAGAATGATAGGCCATGTAGAGCGAATGGACACCACTGATCCGGCCTGAAAAGTCTTCGATTCTGAGCCATTAGAACAACGCAACAGAGGGCGTCGTAGGCTATGATGGCGAACACAAGTGAATAAGGACCTCAACCAACTTGGAGTGCGAAACTGGAAGCACCTGGCGAAGGATTGTGCTGGCTGGAGAGGCATTGGTTGAGGCCCAGGTCCACTCCGGACTTTAGCGCCATAAGAAGAAGAAGAAACGAGTTTTTAACTGTGAGCCCGCATCTCTTACAGATGTAGATGTTTGTAAGAGTAATGTCAACATAAAAATATGTGGTTGTCAAATATCTCCGCTCTGTTGCTCTTCATTCATTGCTTCATAAAAAGTGTTACAGTGATCGGATTTAGTTCAAATATGCGGTTCAGTTGGGTAGCATTAACCGTCTGGCCATATGTGAGCAACTCATATCGGATGATTCCCTTCCAATCCCACCAAACACGCAGCAAAACCTTCCTGGCCGTCAATACTGGCTTGGCCACTGTTTGGGACAATTCGCTTGATATTGTCGTATGTGATCCATTTTCGTCGCCAGTCACCATCAACTTCAAAAATGGGTCGAATTCGTTCCGTTTCACCAGCATATTGCAGGCGTTGATTCGGTCCAGAAGGTTTTATTGCGCCAAATCATGCGGCAAACATTAGTTTCAACATTAAAACCAATTACATCAGATGAGTAAATGCAAGTATCGTCAGCGAAAAGGGAGGTGCTACAATTATTAAGTACAGCAATATATAAGTTACAGCTCTGAGGGACTCCGGCATTTATTTGTTAATTGAGTGAGGAGTAACCGTACATAAAAACGTTTAAACTACGATTGGAAAGAAACGACTGAATTATTTTCACAAGATAGAATGAAAGGTGTGCACTTGGAAGTTTATGAATTAAACCATCATGCCACACAGTATCGAATTCTTTTTCAACATCTACATGCCAGTACTTCTGCCATTAACCAAATTGTTGTTTATATCACTGGTGATGGGGTGCACTTGATGAACTGTACTGTGAAAAGTTCTGAAACCAAATTCCTCAGGAGGAATAATGTGATTGGTCTCAACGAAGAATACAACTTAGTTTTTAATTATTTTTTCGAAGCATTTGCTTATACAACTGAGCAAGCTGATTGGTCGGCAACTTGAACAATCACTAGGATCTTTACCTGGCTTTAGGATAGGTATTTTCTTGGCAGTCTTCCCAAAATACCCCAAGGTAATGCAATTGTTAAAAAGGTCGGTTAACTTAACTAGAGCAAGTTGTGGCAGATTTTTAATGCAAATATTCCTAACACCGTCAAAACCACCCTATTTTTTGACTTACAGACTCTTTATTACACTTTTTAATTCTTCTACTGAGATGTGGTTAAAATCACTTACTAAGTCTTGAGTAATACCAGGTATACCGGTATGAAGTGAGAGTCAAGATACAAATAGGGAACATAGGGAACATTTGTTGTGAACGAGCCCCTATTTTTTTTTTTTTGTTTGTTTGCTATGACATCTTTGAAAAATATTTAGTATACATCAAGTCCTTGAACAGACAACATCATATTTTTTCATCGTTTTAAAAATGTCGAATTTTGTACCAGAAAGTGCTGATTTTCGGAAAGCATTAATTTTTTGTTTTCATTTGAAAAAAAGTGCTGCAGAGTCGCATCAAATGCTTGTCGAGGTATATGGTGATCATGCTCTATCAGAAGCAACATGCAAAAGATGGTTTCAACGGTTCAAATATAATGATTTTGATGTGCGAAATGAAGAACGTGGAAGACCACCAAAAAAGTTTAAAGATGCCGAATTGCAAACGATATTGGATGGAGATGACACTTCGAGTCAAAAGCAAATGGCAGCAATGTTAAATGTTGCACAACAAACAATTTCTGACCGTTTAAAAGCTATGGGAAAGATCCAACAGTGTGGAAAATGGGTGACACATGAATTGAATCAAAGACAGATGGAAAACCGAAAAAACACTTGTGAAATTTTGCTTCAAAGACACGAAAGAAAATCGGTTTTGCATCGGATTATTACTGGCGATGAAAAAAATTTTTTTTTAATTTATTTATTAATTATTTTCTACTTTGAACATGCCGAAATCCTCCCTTTCTCTCATACAGTTACAAGCTTTAGCAGTTTCAAGAAATTAATATAATTTTGTGAATAAAGATTAAGAAACTTCTGACATCATTGCGAAACTCATAAGAGATGTCTGTCTTTTTAAACATGAAAGGATAAAAATGCATTAATCAGCGGTTGCCGTGGGGAAGTGGATAGAGTGCGACACTCACACGTAAAAGGTCTAGGTTCTATTCCAGGCTCGCATTTTCACGGCACCATCTCTTTCGAGCTGCAGACAATGCTCAAACTGTCTAAGGAAGCTTCTCAAACTTCGCAGTCCGGAGTCGGCAAAGGAGTTCTAGGTCCCTTCTACTCGTAAGAGAACAGTAGTGAGCACAACACGAGCAGTTGATGAGCTAGCTAGGCCCTGGTCCCCTGTGGACTGTTGCGCAATGCAGTTATTATTATTTCAAGCCTTAATCAGACTGTAACGGGAGCAACAAGCTAATAGGAGTACCGTGAATAAAAGTTATTTTTTATTTCTCACATCCTATTAGGCAGTAGGGCAATTTTCTATTTAACAAAAGAAGGAGAAAATTAAAAAGCAACGTAAAAGCATATTTTGTTCATCAGATCAACTAATGTTTACTACAAAAACGAGTTCAGCAAAAGAACATGTGTTGCGTGTAACGACATATTGAAAAACTCATCAAACTTAAACAACCAAAGTTAAACAGTTAGGAACAAAATTGCTTGCACATTTTCACAATGCAACCTCTTTATTTCATGAAATTCTTTCCGTAAATATTTTAATAAACGGAATAATCAGATGCGAAGCTATCGTTTCAATTTGAGAGTAAACTAATTTATATCAATAAATCAAATCTATTTCCGTCTAATTAACGTCTTCCCCATCTCAGCGTCTTCTCCGTGGCATCAAATTCATAGTACACACTATAATTCCCGACACTAACTAATTATAGGTGATTTCCCTTTGGTAATCGCCAGAACCGCAAGGCGAAACACTTAATTTCCCATAAGATTCTGCGAAATACAAACAAAACACTCCTCCAACGTCTTAATCAATCGGTCGCCGGTCCTCTTCATCATCACCAGCAGCAGCGCCAGCAGCCGCAGACTCGCCGTGCCCCAATAAATGAAACCGAACTTGATTGGGAGTTACGTTGCTGAACCGAGGGACGTGTTCGACAGCATCCGTAGCGTTTCAGTGTGACGTCCCAGAGCAGCAGTCAGTCAACAGACAACGGCGATGACGATCCATATGGATGGTGATCGATCGATAAAGGTCTGCGCATCGAAAAACAAATAACAATTCCGCAGTCCTCCTACCGATTTTATTACCGGATGATGGCGGGTCAAACACTTAACTTAATTTGGAAGCCCCATCCGCAGCGTGTTATTAAGCGAAACCTTTCGGCGTTCCTTCCAGTGTTGGGTTGAGAAATTTGCGCTGGCTGTGAACAAAACACTGTGCGAAGCGCCAAATTGATCACCTCGCGAAATCATACCCGATTTATCTCAACCGAATGGGCGACTCTGCCGTAATTGAGAAACCGACGCAGGGGTGCCTTACTGCGCTGATTGCAAATACAATTCGTTTTCGCGTGAGAGTGATATGTATGTACAGATCAGTTCTTCTTCTAGTCTTCCCCAACCGGGAAGTGCTTCCTCTGCAACGTGGTCGTGGGAATTCTGTGTGCGTTTCTTTATCCTTTTTGGCGCAGCACTTCATTCATTCTTCGGGCGGCAATTGACGATGTTGAGGTAATTGGGCACTCACACGGAGAACACAGAATTTGCCCTGTAATTAGCACACCAAATCACTCGGTTCCGCCCCGGAACAATTAAGTCATCAATGCGGTTCGTGTGAGGTCCTCACTGGCGGCAGAGTAATACACCACCTCGGAGAAAGTCATGTATATGGCAGACTCCTACACTTCCTACATTGATTTGCCAGATACTCGTAGATGCACACAATGTAGCCTGGTATCCCTTTCAGATGAGTCCTAAATGCTGCTGGGTTGTTTGTTTAAGATAATTAATTTGAAGGCAAAATGTTGGCGTTGGATTTCAGGTAATAATATTTGAGAACTCTGTAGAAATCGAGTGAGTTAGAAAAGTTAAAATGTATTGTTTTGTATGAGAATGGATCATTGCAACATGGCGTAAAAGTACTTGGTAGAGGTTGCTCTTCATTATGGGATTTTGCTGACACTTTATGAGTTCTATCCACCTATTGTCAGTGAGCCGCGTGTATTCGAAAATACATCGTTGGGTTGCCTTTTATATTTCGTAATTGAGCAACCCGAGTGTTGCAATCTGGCAACCGCCAGCTTTATCGTAAAGTTTGACATTTTTGAGGTTATACGTACTCAGAACGTTTTGACATACGAGCGCTATTTGTGTTGTTTACAGTAACTTAAAAGATTCATCTCAAAAAATGCAATTAAATCGTGGAAATTTTCGCGCGATTATTTTTTACAACTTTCGACGTGGAATAACTCAACAACAGTGCATCGATGAACTTAATTCAATTTTTGGCGATGAAGCTCCATCGGACCAGTGTTTACCGATGGTATGATGAATTAAACCGCGATAGTAGTTCACTCCAAGACGAATATAGTGAAGGTCGTCTAAAATCAGTTCTTGCTCCGGAAACCATTGATGCTGTGCGTCAACTGATATTGCAAGATCGTCATGTGACCTATCGTTAGATTGAGACAACCTTAGGCATTAGTGGGATCAGCATACATTCAAAATTGCATGAACATTTGACCGTCAAAAAAAATTGTTCGCGTTGGATCCCACACAATTTGTCAATCGCTCATAGAAAGGCTCGTGTCGATTGTCCGAAAGTAATGGTCCAAAAATACGATCGCGGTGTTTCGAAACACGTCTATGACATCGTGACAGGTGATGAATCGTCGATTCGTGGAGCCCGAAAGTAAACAGCAGTCGACTGTATGGGTGTTTCAAATTGAACCAAATCCAACAAAAGTTGCTCGCGCACGAAGCACTTCCAAGCAAATGGTTGCCTGTTTTTCGGAAAAAATGGACATGTCGCAACCGTACCACTAAAACAACGCAGAACAGTCAATTCTAAGTGGTACACAACTATTTGTTTGCCAGTTGTCTTCTAAGAAATCTTCACCACGACAATGCATGCTCTCACACATCGGCTCAAACAACTGCATTTTTGAGCACTCAAAACATCGATTTGATGAGTCATCCCCCGTATAGTCCTGACTGGGCACCGAATGACTTCTTTTTATTCCCGTACGTAAAAAATAAAATGAGAGGTCAACGTTTTTCGACACTTGAAGGATCAGTTGATGCGTTCAGAATGCATGTTTTGGAGATACCTCAATCAGAGTGGCAAAAGTGCTTCTTCAATTGGTTCAATTGCATGCAAAAGTGTATTGACCTTAATGGGGAATATTTTTTAAAACAATCAAGCTATTTTCGATGATTAATATTTGTTTTTGTTCTCTAATCCCGAAATATAAAAGGCAACCTTCGGATGACCGATCCGGTGGCCACCGCACCGTGGGCAGTTTCATAGAGATCAGTGAGCAAAAGGTCAGTCACTTTTAAATATTACGTAAACAAGAAAAAACTGTTCCTTTTCACAATGTCTATGATATTTGTGATATGGGAAATGCACTTTCCCTTTTCTTTATGTTTTGCACTGAGTTATTAAAATCACCAAAGTTGCCAAATTTCCTGTGAAAATTGCAATTAAAGGAATGAAAAAAAAGTTGTTAATTTACAAATTCATAATTTAAAACCAACAATTGTATAATTAGTTCAGAAGTTTTACAGTGACAGCGTTTGTTTTCTTTCTTTGTTTTAATGTTTGCATAATATCTTCTGTTCCGGAAAAGTTTGGCATATCTATTAATTGGCCATATTTCTCACATATATCCTTAGTGTAAATGTGATAGCAGAAGTGCTAAACTTCTGCCGGAAATATTAGTTTTTATTTTTTAAAAATTGTGTCAACAATTTTTCGATAGAGTTTTTGTTTTTTTTTTTTTAATTTTGTCAACCATTTTTCGAGAGAGATATTCAGTTTTATTTTGTTATTGTACTGTCCTCAGTAGTAATTAAGTTATCCTTTCTAATTATCTTGGCTTGTAAATGTTTAAGGTTCTGAAGTACAAACTTATGATGATGTTTAAGAAAACAACTCGTTGAAGATGATTTTTTTTTTTGAATCAAAATTTCAAAGCCAAGAATATCCGTCTTGTTTCGCTACAGCTTTTATTAAACCAAAAAATTCTATCAGAAAATCCCTGCCCTTCATTTCCGCGGTGCTATCGTTCATTAAAAATTATTTTTCATGAACTTGTAAAGATCGAAAACATATTACAGATACACAAATCCAAAGTCTCCATGTGTCAAATATAACGATCGATAGTAAAAATTTTTTTGTGAAACATGAAACGATGTTTTCAATGATTGATGGAGAGCTTTGCAGCAGTTTATCCGACACAAAGTTTTCCATGAGATGTTAATTATGCAATGCAACATGCAAAGACTTCAACAACGTAGGCAAACTGATTAAATTGCCTGTATCGGAACAATATCTTTCTTTTGGTCTTTCTGTTTTACATGCATGGATCAGATTTTCGAATGCCTTCTGCATGCTTCATATAAGCTTCCAGTTCAGGAATGGAGAACAAGCCACATAACAGAAGTTATTAAATATATATTATAAGATTCAGAAACCATTCCATTTTTATTAAATTTGTCATCTATTTCTTGTTAATAACACATTTGTCTTTGAAAAAATACATTATCTTAAATGATAAACAACAAAATCCCCAAAAAAAGTTTTGTAAGTTTTACCTAAGTTTATATTCAAACAACCCTCCAAATTCATCTTTTCTTAGTTAAACTTAAATTTGGACTAATGTTCACTCTTATGCATTTCAAAATAATTTATCGCACAAAACCACTAATTTTGCCTCACTGTGCGCCGTGGCGTAGTCGGTAGAGTGCTTCAATCAAACGCAGAAGGTCTAAGTTCGATTCCCGGCTGAACACCTCGAATTTTTCACGGCACCACCTCTTTCGAGCTGCTGACAACACTCAAAGGGTATTAAGTGTCTAAGAAAAAGCTCCTCAGACACGAAGGTTGTTGTCTGGCGGAAGTGTGTGTCTCTCCAGTGAGAAGATAATAAAATAATCTCAGTGAGTGCAAAAAAAACATTATTTTAATAATTATGTCGTGCGACGTTATGGACTTAAATTTACCTCCAATCAATGAAAATATTCCTCCGGACAAGTAATTAATTAATAATTGTTGGCGCTACAGTCCAGAGAGGACCAGGGCCTAGCTTGCTCATCACCTACTCGTGTTGTGCGCGCTACTGTTCTCTCACGAGTTAATTAATAAAATTAATTCCTTGCCGTCGGAACTATTGAATGTAACGTGCAAAGAAAATTTGAGTGTTAGTTTGAACTGGTGGAATAAAGATGGCCCCAGTCCGAACCCAAGCGCTATAGCCGCGAACGTCGAAGAGGGTCAGAAAGAGCCCGTAGCAATCGTTGCACCGGTATTATCTGGCGTCACGCCAAAAAATTACGTAAATCTCGTCAATTCCAATGTACACCAGGGTTTCACTGGAAAAAAAGGCGGTACAGTCCAAAAAAAGTGTCCATCCCAACAATTATTACGACTTCATACGTAAAGAGGAAATGTTCGATGAAGTGAAAGACACGTTTCAGGACTCTCCTCGTGGGAATAAAAGGAAATTGCCAACCCCATAACAGCAGCAACAGTTTTTGAGTCAACAACATCAGCAGCATATTATTTTAGGTTAAGTTGGATAAGCCATTTGTAAAAATCTGTCATTTTGAGCAGACAGTGTTCAACAGAGATGAAAAATCAAAACATATACATTATTTCTTTGAACTTAACAACCACAGCAGTTGAAATTAAACAGTTTAACAGAATAGCCAGACCAATTCTAAGTCGGCAGCATTAAACAAAAATAGAAATGAGATTGATAATCTTTTGTATCTCTATCTGTACATGTATAAAAGAAAATCTCAATAAACTTACAAGGATACATACATTCAAGAAAAAACTCCTCAAACTCCGCCGTGCTGAGTTGCCAAAAAACTGTAGGTCCTTTCTACTCGCGAGAGAACAGTAGCGCGCACAACACGAGTAGTTGATGAGCAAGTTATGCCCTTGTCCCCTTTGGACTGTACAATCAATTAATTAATGACCTCGATCCCAGCACCTTTATGTCCTAAGTAACATGTAAGTTTGCTTTGTTTGCTAATAGTTCGTTTAGGTTCTCTCTTTGCCCACTCCTTCCCTAGTTTAAGTTTTTTCCCCTTTTGTGAAACAGACATGCGTGCTGAATGAACCCTATCCTCTGTACAACACATATAGTTTGTCGTTGCGCCTTGTTCTTCATACATCCCCAGCGTAAACATCACAGCAGCAGACAGCACAAGTTGTCTCTTCAAAGCGCCGTCTCCGTGGTGTGGGATATAACTGCGATTGTCAAACCCTAATGCAAATTAACCTTCGGCTTTCGAAGAAGGCCGATATCAACAAATTGTCTGTTGAGATTAAAGGAACAGCGATGCTAAAGGGTAATTCTGGGCCCAATGTCTCTATGGTCCTGGTCTTTATATCCTCCTCGAAACCAATTATATTATTATTATTATAAACATTCTTTATTGATCTTCACTTTGACAACTATTAATAGAAAAAGAAAAATTATTTGACATGGCAAAATGCCGTCTGTTGGAGATTGACATCATTTGAAATAATACAGTGGGCACAGAAAAATAAAATATAAAACTGTATGGATAAAGTTACAGAAAAAAGAAAAAGCTTACTGCTAAATGAAACTATTACGGTAATTCAAGGCATGAATATCGAAACTATAAAGCAAGTTCCAACCCTCCGTGCCATTGAGTATATTCTTTGTTTCTTCAAGGGTAAGATAAACTTTTGAGAAATAAAGCAGACGCAGTTCTAGTAATATAGGACAGATTGCAATAAAATGGTATATATTTTCGACTTCATTGCGATTGCAAAAAGTGAAAGGTGGCATTGACATCTTGTCGATGCTGTACGTAGTTTAGTCTCAACGGTTCAGTTCTAACTCTAAAAATAATGCTTATTTGTCTGCTTTGAGAGTTCTGTTTTAAAGTAGTTGCTGAACCCCAGTGTATGGTTGAAATGTTTGTACATATGTCTCGACGAAGAGGAACGAGCTCGATTTAGGCAATCTAGATACATCTTGTCATCGCATTTCCTAATGCATTCGTATAATTTATCTTCCCATCATCTGCCTTTCATCTGATCCTCCCTTCATCTGAATTTTTCTCAGTGAGCCTAAGTGCAATGTCAAGTGAAGTTGCGGTCTCATGCCATTCTTTAAAAGGTGATAAATTATATCGAAGCGCCATCTTGGTAAGCCTCTTTGAAAGATTATTGTTCGACCTTCGCATTACTTTCAATAAATAGTCTGCATTTGCTTTCAAATTTTTATGGTAGATTTGCGACAAACCAGATTCTACGTAAATAGCGTACAATTACAAATTCGCGTGAAGAAAATCCGCTGGACAATTTCGCACTCCTCAAGGAACTTAAATCCAAACACTTGGTTTGCAAAGCATAGACATGAATTCACAGTGTCATTGAACACCTTGAACTTTGACGCACTACCGATTCGTTGGTTACCAAAGAAAGTTCTCCACATTAGATTAATTGCTGGCTTAGCCGCAACCGCTTTCTTGTGAACATGTGCGCTCATATCATGATTCGATTTTATGGCAAAAGCCAGGTAGATGAACACTTACTGACAAGTCGAATGACACAAAAACCACCTTCATCGGAACCAAAAACAGAAGCTCATAGAAATGATAAGAAAACATTCATCTTTAACTAAATTTTCGAGTTCACTTTTGCCATTCTTACTTTGATACGCGATCTATCTCCATCATAAGCATCCCTCTTGAAGAGTCCACAAACAGCATGTACCACATATACAGCACAAATAATCCCGAGTAAAATCCCAACAATGTATCCAATGTAATCCCTATATCTGTCTGTTTTTTTATTAGTTTAAGTTTTAAGAGGAAAAATCAATCCGCCACTTGAAGGGATGCGACGCGGAGATCTCCTTATACTCGTAGGCCAACCATTGTGCGGTTGCGGATTCAGGATCAATCAAAATTTCCTCCTTTCTGTAGACAATTCCTGCGGGAAACGAAAATAAAAAAGAAGAAAAATATTACAAAAAAACCACAAATTTCTTCAATTCCTAAAGTAGGGAACTCCAAGACAAGTGCCAGTGTGTTTTTTGGCCCAGGATACATCGTGATATTAAACAAAATTTTCACTTCCTGTTGGGACCTTTACGGTTAATTTGTTTTTTCGATGTTTCTTCCTTTTTAATTCGAGCTAGACTTGGATTCTTTTCTATTCTCTTCAATTTGTCTGCCGCAAACATACCTGAAGTGATGCGGTAAAAACGAAATTCGTTCCCAATTGACTTTTAGGGATTTTGTGATTACATTTCGTAAGTGGAAAAAACAAAATTCAATTCAAAGGCGGGAAGCTAGAGGCGTTATGTCAATTGTGTGGGAAGATGCGTGATGGGAGGGTGCCAGATAATTGCCATAAAATTTTTGTAAAGCAAAAGCAGGAGCCGCAAAAAATTGCGCTGTTGTTTGAATTATATTGTTTTGTCAGTTTTAATCAGTGCGGCAAGACTAAAGTAGGTTCGACGTGTTTTAGGTAATAAGACAATGTTCTTCCCGAAGTACAAAAGCACCAAGCCAACACGCTGCCATGCGACCTTTTCCAACCTCTTTCTTGAGAATACCGTGAGTAACTCACAAGCCAAAGCAAGAGGAACGATCTTTCACAAATCCAGTTCAACTGCTAGGTTACGCGTGATTGGACTAACTATCCAGTCGCTAATGAGGCGTTTGTTGATATTGAATCGGAACCTTAGCTATTTTCCTGAATCTGGCGATAAATGAGGGCAACGTGAAGTTAATGCTGTCGCAAGGAAGGCCAGATGATGTGACTGAATTTATGAATCACATGATTCAAAATCACATGTTTGAGGGGCAATCACCCCAACTTGGTCTGATGCGAAGCCTTCCTAAAACTTCTGCCGCTCTCTGGGTCTCAGTGCCCGTTTGAGAATGCAACTCCAGACTGAGCCGGGAGTCCTTTAACCGCCTTGCCTAGCCCAGGGTGAACAACAACCAGACTTAGGCTTAGGAACAACAATGTGTTCATAAAGTTTATCATGTCAACATTATTTTTTCGTTGTAAGCGACCTTGATACTGTAGCAGAAAAAATAATAAATAATAAATAAATAGAACTAATCACCCTGTTCTAGATTTGTTTTCGAACACCAAGTAAACGGCTTACATGTACTTGCAAAAGCTTTGCTCAATCCATCTGATCAGGTTATCGACCGCGAATACAGCTTCATTATAAATAGGAGACAAAATATGTTTTTGTCTTCTTTTCCGTTTATCGACCGAGTAATAAAGATAAGAAACTGTGTGAGAGTTGTTTTTTTTCCGATCGCCCATCACTCGAACCTCAATCCTCCCCCGCCTACAATACTGAATATTGCCTTTTCAGGAATGTTTGCGAACCACACTTTATTAGAAATCCTTAATTAGAAAAGCTTATTTCGAAATGGAAGCAGAAACCCCTGCTGGGACAAACAAAAACAAAATCTGAATAATATTCGACATGACGCGGAAGTAGAAAAGAAACAAACAAAAATCTGTAGTCACATACATATGTAAAAGGTGTCCCAACTTCTTGTTAAGCAAGATTTAAATTTGCCGCCATTCGAATTGTCATTGTTTGACATTTGAACAATTGTTATTGTTTGTTAGTAGAAGGTATAAGGTTAATATAAATAGATCGCTACAGCGAAGGGAGTTCGACAATTGGGTATTGGAGAGACAACATTAAAATGCTGATTTTGCCGATAAAATCATCTTTAGTGACGAGGCCTATTTCCATCTTGATGGCTTCGTGAATAGGCAGAATTGTCGCATTTGAGGAGAGAAAAATCATCGAGTGATTCACGAGAACCAAATGCATCCTCAACGTGTCACTGTGTGGTGTGGATTATGGGCTGGAGGAGTCATTGGACCTTTTTTTTTATTTAAATGAGTCAGGTCAAGCGCAAACAGTCAATGGTGCTCGATATCGTGAAATGATAACCAATTTGTTCGTGCCTAGAATTGAAAAAATTAATGTGGAGGAGATGTAGTTTCGACAAGACAGCGCCACATCTCAAACAGTCAGAGAAACAATTCAATTGCTGCATCAGTCATTTCCCGGTCGTGTTATTTCGCGTATTGGAGACCAGAAATGGCCGCCTAGATCGTGTGATTTAACACCATTGGACATTTTCTTTGGGGTTTTTTGAAGTCTATGGTTTATGCGAATAAGCCAACGACGACTCAAGCCTTAAAAGAGAAAATTGGACGCTGCATTAATGAAATACCGCAGAATTTATGCAAAACGGTCATTGAAAATTTCATTGATCGCGTATGTGTGGGCGGCCATCTGGCCAATGTGTCATTCCACACATAACCTCATCCTATCTACTTTACGATATTATACGGAATTAACGACTTTTTTTTTAAATATTTGCGTTTTATTGAAAATTTAAATCCTGCGTTCTTGTTGAGACACTCTTTATAATATTATTCGAAGTAACACTGCCTTTAATCTTTTATCATCTATCACAACATAAATTTGGCTGCAGTGCGCTTAAATTTATGACATATTTCTTTCTGCACAGAACTGGATTTAAACTGGAAAACTGGAGAGCTGGAAAGCTGGAAAACTGAAAACTGGAAACTTTCTTTACTAATTCATTTTTTTACTTTTTTTAGGAGTTGAGTATTTTTCGATCAATAGAGTCGACCGAATAAAATTCTCAAGTCGAAGTAAATTAACAGGCACGGTTCATAAAACTGTAAAATATCAGACTAAATCGAAATACAGAAATGTTTACTCCCATTTGGTTGCTGCAACTATGATTTTAAAAAAAACTGTAGGTCTACTCGTGAGAGAACCAAAGCGTGCACAACACGAGTACTTGATTAGCAAGCTAGGTCCTGGTCTCATGTGGGCTGTTGCGCCATCCAATTATTATTACGTGTAGAGAAACATCCCACTAGGGAAAAAAGTAAAATTGATTTTATTCGAACTTGGCCAATGTTAATTTCTTAAATGTTAATTTTTGGACTTGGATGGTGCTTACTCAGTTAAATAACTTCTAAATTGCATTCAGAAGCATAGACCCGAGACTGATACAACGAAGGACAACACGCATATAATCAAATGTTTAAACTTTTACCTAAGCCATTTTTAATATCCGACTAAAATGAAACAATGGCCCTAAAAATCTCTTCAAGGCACATACACTCCAAATGACACCATTTGCCATTTGAGACTTTGAACCATTTAACTATCCAACGAACCTTCTTGCGTTGCTCGATCACTGCATGCAGTAAATCCTTTTTAGGGGTACGGACAAGTTTTCCTGGAAACAACAGCCACAAACTGATTTCAGAACAGTTTCTGGATAAACCCCGCCGTCTCTCAAGCGAAACCAAAACATTTATAAACTTCCATTGCAAAATAAAAACAAAACGATTTGATTTTTGTATAAAAAGATAACATTTCATTGTCTTCCGGTTCGATTCAACTAAAGGTAAATTTTACATTAACAAACTTAACTAAAATGTACAACTTATCGCTTACGTCCTAATATTAACAAAAAACATTTACACAAGGTACTTGACTGGTTTCGTGTTTCAGCACATAAATACTAAATTTGAATAAAATTAAATAAACGCCTGTACTCGTCTTTAGTCTCAATTTCAAGCACAAATCGGGATTCTCTATTCAACGCAGCAAATCGCCAAGTGCCGAGATGTAGGTCTGCGCCATTTGCAGGGTTTCGTGCTTCGACAACTGACGGTCATTTCCCAGGCAGGGCAGATACTGGCGGAGCCGGTCGAAGGCCTGATTGAGGTTTTGCATCCGCCTGCGCTCTCTGGCGTTGGCGGCTAGGCGCCGCTTCTTCTTGATTACGGGTGATACTTGCTTGCCGCGCCTCTTCTTTCCGCCTTGGGGGTTGGCTTCATCGTATGTGCTGTTGTCACTTTGGCTAGCACTGGCACCAAACTCATCTTGAAACAGCATCATGTCCTCGTCGGAAACCGAATCGTCGAATATTCCAGACTCCGAAAAGTTGAATTGATTGAAGTCATCGGAAATCATGTCGGGATAGATGATCTCCTCACTCGACGGTAACTTTTGAATAGCTGAGGCTGCTGGACCGGACGTGGCTGTGCTCTTGCGAGTGTAGGCTCGTTTTTTCGTAGTCACCTTGCATGTTCCTATGTTCGAAGACCCCGCTGGGGCAATGGGTGCCGGGTCCTGCGCTTGCATTTGAATTTGTTGCGGGAGCATCTCCGCTGACAGCTGTACCGGCACCCCGGCAGATGTTATAGCTCCGTTGTAAATTGTATTCAAATCCACATACTCGGGACTGGCGGACCGATAGCTAGCCGGCGAGGGAGTATTCCACCCGTCCGAAGAAGTGTTTTCAAAAGTGCAGAATCCTTGATTCGGAAACTGCACGCCGTTGTACGCAGCCATTGGATTGAAAAACGTCTCGGCTGGCGCCTTCAGTGATTGCAAATCATCCGACGTGGGGTAGTAATAACGGAAAACTTCACTTGACGCCATTTGATAAGATTTGAATTCACAATTTAAAAAAAATAATAATCACACACAGCACAACTTAAAGGACTACGTTTCACGCTGTTATCCGTTCAGAGGCAGAAGCGAATCTGGTCGAACAGGTAAGGCGACGCCTATTTATATGCCCGGTGTTGGTTCCTTGGGATTACCTGGGACATGCTCATACAAAAAGGTCCACTTAAGTCGGTAGGTATATGTGTTGCAAGGAAAACAAGGGAGAAGCGCTTGGACTGGTTACCAACCAGCACGTGCTTCTTTCCGCAGAGTCGACCAATAAGGTAAAGCGCCGATGTATACCTAAGTGGTGGCGAATCTTAATCCCCATTGGCTGATAGGGAACGGCAACATCCATTGAGTTTGTGCATGCGGAACAAAGAAGAAAACAGGTTTTACGTGAAACGTTAGTCATACATGTTGCGAAGGGGAAACTGCGGACGTCGAACAAATGTGCTCTCTGACAGAAGGTGGTGCTTGTGAGTGCCCTATTTGTGCGGATTTGTACGAGTCCTTTGTGAATGTTGAAGGCAATTTCATGCTGGTTAAAATGTTCTTAATCATAGAAGGATACAAAGGAGTGTAAATGTGAAATGAGCTGAGAAGGTTTTTTATATTTGAGAAGAAATTACTCTTTTGACCAAAATAAAGCATTGAAAAATGGACAAGAATGTTTTTTTTTTCTATAATTTTTATTAACTACGTATTTTAATACTATAAATGATTTTTAAGATTCAAGTAAATTTACTCAAGAATCAGTTAAAGAAAATTTACATTCGCAGCATTTTGAACAGTTTTAATTTGCCAAAAATTGGTTTTTGATATTACAGAGATTTGTTATCCATCATATAGAGAGAAACCATCGGATTCTGTCGTACTAAAGCAACTTTGGATGCCACTTTGTGCTCTACCAAATGGGTATGAAGAAAGTGAGATTCAAATAAAGGAAAAACTTATTCAAACTTAAAGGCAATTATTCGAAAACACTTTAAAAGGGGAATTCTTTGCCTTTCGTTTTATGTGGTAAAGCCAGTGAAGTAACAACTTATTGGCTATCGGACTACATCCGCATATTGGCTAGGGGTTGTGTCTTTTCCTTCATTTATCTATAAGGCGCAGAGGCTATTTTCGATAGTGTTCAGAAACTGCTTTGCCTTTGCAACAATCAGTCGGACATGTAAAAGATCACTCTTACAGAAAATGTTAGCTCCACGAGTTTAAAGCTTAGTCACTGGCTCTTTTTAACAGACAGAAGTAATTATAATGGATTCCTATAGGGATTCTAAGTAGTTTTTTGACATTTTGATAACCTCAATCCCGAAAGTAATAACTGCCCTGTGTGAAATTTCAAATTTTAGATCTCGATGTTTGCGCTTTGACCGTGTTCACGTAGTTTAGGCTACGTTACACAAATTTTTATAAAGAAATAGGACACATTTTTATAAAGAAAAATTTGTGCATATATTTTTTTCATAAATAATTTAGTTTTCATGTATTTTTTTAGGTGTTAAGCTGCAAAATAATTAAAACAAGCCGGGAAGAGTAATACAAAACGTCTCAGGGTAAATAAGAGTGTATGCTTCAGGCTCGTAAGGTATTAAGTAATTCATATACCTATTGTATAATTGGTTTAATGGTTTCTACGTAGAATTTGAGGATTATAGACAGTTTTAAAACAAGTTCATCATATTCAATGGTTTATTTTGACTGAACTTCTACCGTAGAAGAAGTCGGATATAATGACAATTTTTAAATATTCTATGTTTGCTTTCTTTTCCAATATTGATGCATAAGAAAAAGAAATGTTATTCATGTTTTTTTCGGCAGATCAGCGCTCTGTAGGTTGTTAAAAAATCTGCAGTTTGAAAGTCTGAAATCTATTGATGAAACAGGACACTCAACAAAAATACGCCGTATTGTAAGCGATGTTCCACAACATGGCCATACGTCTTTAGGTTCATACTCGTAAGTGGTTGCTAGTGAACAAAGTTTTTCCTACTCTGACTCTGAAAAGTTTCAGTTTTTCTTCTCTACTAAATGATTGGTTATACGCGGTACGACTGGCTACGGGTTGATGTTTCCGAAGAAAAGTTTCAGAGTTTTTTCCAATTTTCCGCAATGTTTTGTCTTTGAAAATGTGCAAATGTCTTTTTCAACAGATGGTGCTGTTTGGGTTATTCGATGATAAAGGAGTAGCGATTAACCCTTTTCGCTGCGAGGTCAGCGGCGTCATTAACTTCAATTCCATAGTGTCCGGGTATACAAGCAAATATAACATTTGTATGGTGGTACAAGCAGTTGCTTAAAATTTGGAGAGAGGCACATTTATTTGTCACATTAAATAATCCCTTCAGTATACCAAGCTTATCTGTTAAAATCAAGGAATGTTCAGAAGTTTGTTGAGCTACACAAATAGAAACATATACATATAGAAATTGTGTATGTTATGTAGTCAACTTGCCTGATTGCACTTTTATATTTCTATAGGTACGAATATTCGTGGTCGCCGTGGCGTAGTGGGTAGTGTGCGATGCTCTAGGTTCGACTCCCAGCTCAACACCAATTTTTCGAATTTTTCACGGCACCACCTATTTCGAGCTGCTGACAACACTCAAAGAGTAATAACTGTCTAAGAAAGCTTCTCAAATTTCGCCGCTCGGAGTCGACAAAAAACTGTAGGTCTCTTCTACTCGTGAGAGAACAGTAGCGCGCACAACACGGGTAGTTAATGAGTAAGCTAGGCCCTGGAATGTAGCGCCTTTTTCAATGCAAAGCAATGAAAAATTATTGAACCAGAATTGACTGATTTCATTAATTTTAATAACGACAGATTTATAACACGATAACATCATGACCCTAGAAAACATCTTTATAGAGCATCGATGATTAATAATGACTTCTGGAAAACTGATTGATTATCCAGGAATGGGTACTAACGACGTCCAGTGTAGGAATCAATTTATATATCACACAGGTAGTCCCTACATGTGAGATCTGTCTCAGATTACGATGTGATAAGAGTGAATGATATGAGGATATTTTTTAAATTCTGTTCTGTGATGTATTTAAAGTGAATTCAATGCGTTCTATGAGAGAACTTAAAGATACAATATGTGTAGTTTGAGTTTCAATGTAATTTCGCAATACATATTAATTCTATTTTTCATACATATTATTTATTGAATTAAAAACTAATTAAATTGTTTTCAATCCGTACAAGAAGTTTGATTTCACAAGAATATCGAAAAGTGGCGAGTTCATATTTAAATTTATATGTCTAATATCTCGAGTGCTCTCAATTAGTAATTGCAGTCGGAAATCTGAACATAGTCTTTTTTCTTAATCATTGCTGCACTATGCGAAGTTATGTGCCATATAGCGAATTGAAGATTCACTATGATCGATTTACAGTACAAACGTCGGTCAGTTTCAGCGACTTTGGCGAATGTCGTGGCCATCAAATAGTGCACTGACTGTCCTGGTATACCCTAAAAAGGCCGCAGTAGATCTCTTAAAAGACCCATATAAGTGTTCCTTTGAAAAAAAAGAACTTTACAATGTCCTTTCTGCAGAACTACATACACTTTACTTTCCTATTCAATTTCTGCATTGTAATGCAATATCCAAGAACGACGGCAATAACTTCGTTGACCATCGGCGTCACTTGTCATCAAAATCATAGTGTGAAAGTGAAAATATGCAACAGATCAGTCCCGGGACATATAGGGGGCGCCACTAACAAAAATTATGAATTAAATATTTATTTTTATGCAAATGCTTGCTTGCAGTTGTGACATTTTGCTGTTATCTTGAGTTCACTCACGTACGTTATAGAGAATATGTTACTTTGTCGCACGTAATGTGAAATGGAGCAAATTTTGAACATGGTTTCTCCCTTTTATTGAGATTTGTTTGGTGCATATACGACACTGTGCAAAATAACAGCACCATGTTCGACTTTGTCACTATTATGCTAGTTAATAGCAGGTCATGGTCTTTGCACTCCCGAGAAACGTGCCTTTATAACATAAATTGCTTTCTGAGGGTAAAACTTACAAATTTATAAGTAAAATTGGGTGTTCAAATAAAATGATCGCAAACGCCAAAAAAGAAGTTCATATAGAAGAAAAAAGAGAAAAAAACACGAAACTTAGCCCCTCCGATGAACGACAAATAGTAAGATCTGTTAAATCAAATTTGATTTTGGACGCTAGGAAAATAAAAGAGGAGTTAAATATCCCGAGGCGACTTCAACAATAAGAAAAAGGCTGGTAGAGAAGACTTTACCTTCCATAAATCCCAGTAAAGTCCCGCTACTGTTAAAAATTAACCTACTAAAATGAACCAAATTTGCGAAAGAACATCTAAACAGAGAACCTTCTAAATGGTGCAATGTACCAGACCAGAGCATTTGTTCACAGGCAAAAACACCAAGAGTTTCAACCGGAGTGTACTGTCAAGACTCTAATGCACGGTGGAGCAAAAATTAACGTATGGGATACTTTTCCTATTATAGTGCTGGTCCCATTTTTTGAATAAAACCGATAATGACCGCTGGAGTTTATGTCAGCATAATGAGAGAAACCATGCTACCTTACGCAGAGTGGAATATGCTGCTTAGATGGATTCTACAGGAGAACAATGACTCCAAACAAACGAGCAAAATGGCCAAAGATTTTTTTCTAAGCAATGGCATTGAAGTTATGGAGTGGCCGCCTCAGTCGCCGGACCTGAATCCCATAGAAAACCTTTGGACAGATGTAAAGAAGCCTATATACGAAGCAAAACCTGAAAATACAAAACAACTATGAGATATTGTACAGGTTGCGTGAAAAAATATCCTTGTTCAGCGAAGTCAGACCTTAATCTACTCCATGCCACGACGTTGTAACGCTTTACTTAAAAATAAACATTGTACAACCAAGTGCTAACACAGTAACAAAAATAAAAACAAACAAATTCACTATTCCACTAACTTTAACTTCATATTTATGAATTTTTGCACTTCGTGCTATTATTTTGCACACTCTGAAATTTTGCGTCATTCCGAATATCGGTCTTTTTCTAAGTTCAGAATGCACCTTTTTCTTATCTTGTTTATGGGTGTTATTACTGATGGAATAAGGATGTTGTGCCATAAATATGATATGTTTACATGACGGTAGGAAGAAGTTATTAGCAAAATAGTGACAAAGTCATACAAGGTGCTATTATTTTGCACAGTGCTGTAGCTCACACAGTTGTTTTGTTGGAAGGATGCGGTTTCGTGAGCTTCCTTGATGTTGACCAAAATTCAATATTCAGATCTTGTGTGTATTTTCCGTAAATTTCGCATTTTGCATCCTTGCTGTCGTTGATGTCACATTAAGACCTCTTATTAGTTACTGTCAGCGACCATGAGCATTTTGTGGTCCCGAGTATGCTCTCCTTCTAATATGTTAATATTATTATCAGACCTGTTACTTTTTCTCTACATCGAAAAACGATCCTTGTGCCCGGAAAACTAAACAGCAACGAGTTCTTCTTAGGATCACAGAACTGGTCCAGAAAGTAAGAAATCCTACTCAAACTCTGTCGCAATTTTTAATTTCATTGGCTTCCTGTTTAGCATTCTGCTTCTGCTTCATTCTGCTATCTAGTTAAGAATATTGCAACACACTAACTGCATTCGTACAAATATCGAAATTTCCCTGCGGCTTTCCATCCAACCCAATTCAAACCAATATGGGAGATGCGACATTCCTCAAATTCACTTGATTCTCTTTTTCTCCACATTTCAAACCTTATCCTCTGCTATCGTCTTGCTTTGACATTTGCCAACACGGCAGATAGGAATCTAAAGAGGCTGCCGTAATCCTATCGCAGGCACAAAGAAGGACGACAAATGGGTTACCGACACTGTGACATGAATAGCGAAACAAACATAATTTGGTACACACCCCAGATTGTGTTCACAAGATCCTTGAAGATTTACGATGGGAGACTCGACGATGTACAACATTCCCGAACAACGAAAGGAGTTGCTACCCTTTATTTGATCAGTGAATTCGAGAGCGTAGATCAGTGATAGCAAAGGTTCTGCCTCCGTTTGTATGACATTTGCTTCCAACACACCCCCAGACTAACTGGGATTGTCGCTATCACTTGTCTAATTTGGCTTCGACGCATAAATCAACCGAAATTCGGTAACGTAGAATTACATTTGATATTGGAGAACTTGGCACACTTCAGTCGCTTCGATGCAGTGAAGTTTTAGGGGCAAGCAGACACGCTCACAACTTCTGTGGTCCACAGCAGACCGTTTCATGTCGATCGACACTCACCGTGCCGAATGTTCTGGCACCCAGAAGATAAGCAGTCAGACAGACATAATGATTGTGCGGCAAATCTCAAATAAAAATTCGTCATGCCGCATCTAGGATGGGCGACTTTTCATCTCTTACCTGCGGGCATGCCGTCGGCCACGAAATGCTCAATCGCATCATGGCGCTGTGTTTTGCCAAAATATTGTTTTATGATTTGAGATGTTGATAGATTTTTGGCGATAAAAGCGATAATTACTGAGGCGGTAGTGGATTTGTTTCTGCTATAACAAGGATCAGCGCCGAACAGGAAGGAACGTAGTTATTAATTCTAATAACAGGCATGAGCAAGGAAAACTAAACTTCCTTTTTCTGGCTTCGTAGATGAATATCTCGCTTGATCTTTTGGAGTTTGCGGTCGCAAAGTGTAAAGGAAAAGATTATTTCACTTGGAATCGACTTAGCCGGGATTTTTTCGTGATTATCTTTGTGTTCAAGTGCTTGTAGCGCAAGTGCGTATTATACATCTGGGATGGGGGACTTTTAAAGGTAGATAAGTGAGGATTTATGGTCCATGGTCATTGATGTTTCAAAATAAAAACTGAAAAGAGTTGCGGTTTGTACGTTTTATCTTATTCTCTTAGGGCTGTAGCCAAGTGTGATTCACTTAAAGCTAGCGAGGTACAGAATACGTTATTAATCCATGACATCAAGTAAAACTGACTACCAAGATCAGTCATATTTTAAGTGGCAAACTAAAATAAAATCGGGTTTGAAAACTCAAAAAATGCAATTTCAACAATTTTTATGCTGCAGCCCATTTTAAAACAAGATTAAATAAGCCAACTTTTTTAATCTAAATAGGACAAAGGGTTCAATGTTATTACATTTTCGTCTATTATGCACCAAATAATAGTTGGAAGAAATGTTTTCAAGTAAAAAATCCGCTAACCTATAGTAGATGCGCGTGTTACCTTGTTCGTGAGCTAAATTTGAATTTTGTAAGAATTTGCCATGGTCTGTAAGTTTCATTGGCCACAGTTGTCGAGTGTAAATGTATATAAATCAACTTTTAATGTGATTTTTTTAAAACATCACTTCCACTAAGTTGCTCATAACACTTTATAAAAATTTAAATTCCACCTATTAAAGTCTGCAAAATATTGAAGGACCTTATCATAGAGGAACAGTAAAACACACAACAAAAGTAGTTGTGCCGTTCGTAAAAAAATTGCGTCCCTTGTTTACGTGCTTTCTAAAGACTACATTAAGTATCGAATAAATAGGGACAACAACACCAGTACTGAAATCAAACGCAGAATCACTCTTCGCTGTTTCTTTGGCCTTAAGAAGCAATTGAGTAATAAAGGCTTCTCTCGAAGGACTAAGCTTGCTTTACATAACAGCTTGACCATCCCAGTCCTACTTTATGGCGCTCTTAGTTTTTTTTCGAGAGAACAGTTTCGCGTTCGATATTTGGTCCTGTTTGCGTCTATGGCATCTGGAATAGAAGATTTAACGCAGAACTTTTCGGGCTGTACAGCGACATCCTGCTGGGCAAGCGTCTTCAGATACAGCTCTTAAGATGGATAGGCCATGTAGAGCGTATGGACACCACTGCTAGGGCCCGAAAAGTCTTCGGATAAGAGCCATTGGGACAACGCAACAGAGGCTAAGATGGCGCTCACAAGTGGAAAAGGACCTCAACCACTTGGAGTGCGCAATTAGAAACAGCTAGCGATCGTGCTGGCTGTAAAAGGCATGTTGGTTGAGGCCCAGGTCCACCCCGGACTGTAGTGCCACAAGGAGAAGAAGAAGTATCGAAATGTGCATGAACTTAGTTACGAGTAAAAGTTATACACAATGTAACACGGAGAGGTACCATCGAAATGTTTGAGTCTTTGTTTAGCACTAAGACCAATTTTTTAGACTGTTTTCTTAAGTTCAGTTTTGGTGAAGAAAACTGTTGTTTTTATTCCTCAATAAATTAATTACCAAGTTTTGAAAAGTGTACGTTACAAAAACTTACACAAAAGTGGTATAAGAAATTAATAATAATTGTTGGCGCTACAGTCCACAGGCGGACCAGGGCCTAGCTTGCTCATCAAATGTTCGTGTTGTGCACGCTACTGTTCTATCACGAGTAGAAGGGACCTAGACTTTTTTGTCAACTTCGAATGGCAAAGTTTGTGAAGCTTTCTGAGACAGTTATTACTCTTTGAGTGTTGTCAACAACTTGAAAGAGATGCTGTCGTGAAAAATTCGAGGTGTTCAGCCGGGAATCGAACCTAGATCTTTCGGCGTGTGAGCATCGCACTCTTGCCACTACGGTGGCCACGCTATAAAAAATTACACATTCAAAATATTATCGCGGAACGATCTAGATAGTTCAAATTGGTAATAATTGTATTATATCTTACAGAACAAGACAAACAATACCACGTTCTTCAAAATTATGTTAGTAACATTGGTCAATTTACTCTTTTATAACACCTTCCGATAGTTCATATTCATTAAATATTACTAAAATAAAAACTTGATTTTGCATCACACAAATTTGACACTTGCATGAAAATCACTGGGGTGCGTCTGGGGTAGGAGATTATTTTATTTAACATTTCAAAATATATGAAACAAATAAATCACAAGCTGAAAAAGCATTGACCACATCTGTTGAATATGGTGTCCCTAGAAAATATAATCGTTAAGAAACATTTTCAGAAATTTACCAAGTCTATTTAAAATATGCAATATGAATTCGAGTATCGTTGTGTTTACTTTCACTCTTCTCGAACATATGTTTACATCTTAAACTGTATTGCATACATATTTATTTTTTGTAAGGCATGAAAGTTAGACGAGTTGTGCTACAAGCTTCTCAAAGAAGTTAAAGATTTCGCCTTGGACGCACATCAACAACCGATGAACTATGGACGCCCCAGCAGATCAACAAATAATGAAAACGTTGTTATGGAGAATCATTGAATTACTATTAAAGAATTTGCTGAAAATGTCAGCATATCTGTTGGCTCATGCCATGCACATTTTTTGGAAATTTTGGACATGAAGCGTGTGCCATGGAAGTTCGTTCCAAAATTGCTTAATTTTAACCAAAAAATATGTCGCATGAACATGTTTCATGAATTATATAAAGATATAGATAAAGATTTAATTAAAAGGGTCATCACTGGTGACAAATCATGGATATATGGTTATGACATCGAAAGCAAAGTTCAACCGTTTCAATGGAAGAACCAAGAAGAGCCAAGACCAAAAAAGCACGCCATGATCGATCAAATATAAAGGTTTAGCTGACTATTATTTTTTAATTTTTGCTAGTTAATCGGGAATTCTAATACGATCAATTAGGGGTATTATGCGAAAGTCGGACTCGCTTGCGAGAAGCAATACAAAAAAAGCGCCCGGAAATGCAGAAAAACAGATTATGGTACCTGACCACTCGGACTTTTTCCTAATTTTTTCGCCAAAACAACATCGTAATCACGCCTCAGCCACCATATTCACCGGTCAGTCACTGCAACACACGATTGAAGAGACCCATGAAAGGACGGCGTTTTGCGATGATTGAGGAGATACCAACCGAATCGCTGAGAGAGCTCAAGGGCATACCAAAATGTGCATATCAGAACTGCAGTGGAAAAAAACACTGGAACATGTGTATTTTGTCCGAGGCGGATAAAATAGAAGCTGGTGAATAAGTTAATATCATCATACTTAATAAGTCCCGCCTCATATAGAGGGCGCCACTAACAAGAATAATTAATAATGTTTGTTAGTGGGCCCCCTATCTGTCCCGATACTTATTGAGCGACCCTTTATAAAGATAGTATATTTCTTGCATAGTAAACAGTCTTTTAAATAAACTATTTGTTCTCTCGTATTTTATGTAACAATTTGTAACTCAAAGATTTGGATAATATCTCAAACAAAGTACAACACAATACACCTTCATTTTAAATAAAAAAACATTTTAAAATTTGTTTGGTTAAATGTTAAAAAGGCAGAAAAAAACCTTATTTCTGTACAAATGTTACTCTGAGACACTTTCTAGTAATTAACATGTAGTTGGTTTTTTTATAGAAATTTCAGTTAAAAACGCATCTCGCACATATCTGGTGTTACCATCAACAATGAGCAAATCTGCCTTCATATAATGAAAATGGATTATCGCCAGAATATCGATAAATTGGTCATGATGTGAATGAAGGCAATAACTAGTCACACAGAATGTTGAGACCGAAAAAAATGCACTTTCAACTATTCTTCATTGAAAACTACATATCTCTCAAAGAATACCAATACCTCACTACAAGAAAATATGTATATCGCAAAGAATTGACAACACCATACCCTCATTACATGTTTGTAACTAAAAACATGATAATTTCCTCCAGAATAAAAAGATTTAATTTTTCTGCAATTCATATCCACTGAATGGGGGAGCACATCCTCCTCCGCATATTCCTCGCAAACCACCCTTCCATAATCGAATTCAAGCATTTATTGCGTCATTAATTGAATTTATGAGAGTTTCTTATATAAACAGAAGAGAGAACTCGAAAGCAACGAGACTTCATTGATGGGATATTAAATTTTCAATGCACTAGCGAGTGTGGTCAAATGTCCTTCCTCGAGCATTCTCGCGCGCAATTCCACAGCCAAATGGAGCCCCCATGGAGCATTTAAAACAGAAAAAAAAAGAGAATAAAAAATCAACTCAACGCTGCTGGATAACATGTTTACAGAAGGGGGCATTGTTTGTGCAAAAAGTGGGGGAGAGAAAAAAAACGAGCACCAGAAGAATGCTAGCAGAATTTATGTCAATATTGACACATGCCATAACATATCATTTCGTTCCCATTGAAATCCGCATATGAAATTATCTGTTGTACCTGCCCTTGTGAGTTCTCTATTTGCGATGGCCCGGAAGACCACATCCACGTCCGAGCTGCGGACACGTAGATTCGACGATGACCAGTTGAGGCAGAACGTGTGTGTCCTGTCTTCACGTACTCCCGATCTCATGCGATACGGGTGGATGTAGGGAACGCTTGTACTCATAACTTTCACCCGTCCCTCTAATAAATCAATGAGAAGGAGTTCTTGTAGGGCCAGACAGGATTGTTCGCACTGCAACGTATGCATTACTTGGGTGAATTGTGTGAGCTCCCGGGGGAAGAGCATTTGGTCAGTTACCGACTAAACGTCAATCGGAAGACATGCAACTCTCAAATGGTTGACAGGTTGACGAGATTTGCCTGTTGCCCTCCATTAAATTGACAGCACGTGCGCTGTCGAATCGCTTCTTCGTACGCAAGCGATCGTGGAGGTAGACACGCTCAACATGCTATTTGCCGTATATTATTAACAAATTATTCTTGTTAAGCATGCCCCGAAGAATTGAGTGCTCCAAATAGTGTCGATGTTCTGACCCACATTGCAGGGAATTTTAAGTGTGAATAACACTGTTTGTGAAAGGACCAGAATGAAGTAAGCTCGACCAATAGAACAGATTCCTTGCCCGCGACTGCTAAAGATGCTGCGACTTTAAAAGAGCTGAAGACCGACTTCGCCCGCCGTCAGAGTTTTTATCTCATTTTCACACAGACCACTTGCCAAGTTGTGCGTAACTCGATACGATGCCAATTAAGGTGATTGACCACTTTAACTCTCAATTAAAAATTATATCGCCACTTTTGTCAGAGTGCCTGAGCGGGGCTTATAAGAACTCAACGTCTCTCGGGGAGTTAGCAAGAATCTGCAGATCTGACCACAAAACAGAATGGGCAAACGACGACGAGAAAAAAATACACACAACCGAGACGGTCCTCCTGAATAACAGTTTATTAGTACACTTTTCCATGGACCTAAACATTACACCAATGTGAATGACCACAAGGTAACCTAAGAAGTCCGGTATTAATGCCCCATCGTTATGGCATTAAGTGAGTAAAATGGACCACCGCGCAACGATCCACGAACGAGCCATCATCTTTGGCGACAGAAAAAAATACACACACGCACACACAAGAGGGCTCCTACTCCTACTTCTTTTTAGCCTCCTTCGGTAGTCCAGGACAAAATCGGTTGCACTCAGACAATTTCTCCTCGGTGGAGTGGTACCACTCACTTATGCGACATTGATTCCTCGGCGACATTCTCAAGCCGAAAAAAATATCAATTTCGTTCTCTACCTTGGCCCCCTCAAAGTTCTCAGACTCTGCAGGAACCTCCAGGTACCCCAGATGGGATCCTCATTTGAACGGTGAATTTTTTAAAGGCTGTTAGACGTGGTAGTCCATCTCTCGTATGCGGCAGGACAAACCACGGCGATTAAGTAAGTCGACATTATGGACCTCCTGGAATAAATCTCTAAAGTTAACAATGCTTTGGCTTGTATAACAGATTATTTTACGTCGACGATGCCGCCACTGCCGAAATCCGTTTTTAAATCTGCCTGAGTACCTGCCAACGACAGCGCGACAGGCGGGAGGGAGAGAAGCATAGAGAAAAAAGGCGATACCACAGAAATGCACAGTGAGCATAGGACATGGGAATGAAATCTGGCCGTGCGAACTAATTTGAAGTGCTGAAGCTCTAATAACAGTCATTAGGCACCGACGAAAGCAATTTTTAGCAAACATTTGTAATCTCATTACTCAAACCCACGATAATAGCGCTAGTGGCATGTAATTTTCGCACCTACGACTGACCCAGATTGAAGTGCCTTTTTGTCGGTCTGAATTCAATCGGTAGGAAGAGTCGATGAAACGGAACGGGGATTGATAATATACCGCACATCCGGGGAGGAGATGAAAGGAAAAACCGCAATGTATGATGTGGTTTTGAATCCGGAAGGTAGTTGCATGCTCTCCCGCCTAAAGAGACTTCTTTATAATGCTCACTTCTGTGGCAAAGGGTTTTGCTGAAACGGAAAAAGTTTATGTTAAATATCTATGAATGTTTTAGTTCATTTTTCAAGGACAACAAACATTTTGAATGAAAACGTTAAATGTACGAGTTTGAATGCTTATGCATTTGTGGATCCCACTGCATGTGGCCATATGCACACTGGCGTAGTGGGTGAAGTGCGACACTCACATGCCGAAGGGGTAGGTTCGATTTCCGGCTGAACACCTCCCATTTTTCAAAGCACCACCTCTTTCGAGATGCTGACAACACTCAAAGAGTTGTAATTGTCTAAGAAAAAGCTTCTTAAACTTCGCCGTTCGAAATCGACAAAAATCAGTAGGTCTCTTCTACTCATGAGAGAACACTAGCGCGCACAACACTAGAAGTTGACGAGCAGGCTGGAGCTTGGTCCCCCTGTGGACTTGCCGAATATTTCAATTACATTTCAATGCTGTCTTTAGATGATACTTTTTTTATTCTTCTTTTCCATAAAATAAATAATTCACACCAATTTGTTTATTCCGTTCCAATCCCAAGAAGCGCCTGCTTGTACTCCCACAAATTCACAACCAAGTGGACTTTTAAGGGACAGTCTTTCAGATTAGCGGATTAATGACTGTTAATAATGGATACATGTTTCTCAAAGGTAATCATTACAATTTTCTTTCCAATTTGTGTCCAAGGAGCATAATTTTAATTTAATATAAATCGGATAATAGCAGATTTTCTGAGTACTTTTTTGTAATAAAAGGATGATTTACAAGGGTTGCATTTTATATTTCGGGATTAGAGAACAAAAACAAATATTAATCATCGAAAATAGCTTTATTGTTTTTCAAAATATTCTCCATTAAGATCTCTGCACTTTTGCACGCAATTGAACCAATTGTCGAAGCACTTTTGCCACACTGATTGAGGTATCTCCAAAACATGCATTCTGAACGTATCAACTGCTCCTTCAAGTGTCGAAAAACGTTGACCTCTCATTTTATTTTTTACGTACGGGAATAAAATGAAGTCAATCGGTGCCAAGTCAGGACTATATGGCGGATGACTCATCAAATCGATGCTTTGAGTGCTCAGAAATGTAGTTGTTTGAACCAGTGAGTGAGAGCACGCATTGTCGTGGTGAAGAGTTCCGTCTTCGGCGGTTGGTTTTCCTGATTTCTTGGAAGACAACTGGCAAACTTATACTTGTGTACCACTTAGAATTGACTGTTCTGCGTTGTTCTAGTGGTACGGTTGCGACATGTCCAGTTTTTCCGAAAAACAGACTACCATTTGCTTGTAAGTGCTTCGTGAGCAAGTAACTTTTGTTGTATTTTCCTCAATTCGAAACACCCATACATTCGACTGCTGTTTACTTTCAGGCTCATACGCGTAAATCGACGATTGATCACCTGTCACGATGTCTTAGATGTGTTTCGAAGCACCGCGATCGTATTTTTGGAGCATTTCTTTCCACCAATCGACACGAGCCTTTTTTTGAGCGATTGAAAAATTGTGTCGGATCCAACACGAACAAATTTTTTTGACGGTCAAATGTTCATGCAATATTGAATATATGCTGGTCCCACAAATGTCTAAGGTTGTCTCAATCTAACGATAGGTCACATGACGATCTTGCAATATCAGTTGGCGCACAGCATCAATGGTTTCCGGAACAACTGATTTTAGACGACCTTCACAAAATTTGTCTTGGAGTGCATTCATTACTTCAATGAGAACAAGTCCAGTGGATTCTTTTTCGCATACAACATTTTTAATTCTGATGATTATTTTTGCGTCATTTTCTAAAACTAAATTGAAAGATAGGCAAACTAATAGGTCTATAACAATCGGGATTATCTTTGAGTTAACCACGCTTTGCTTTAGGTACCACTAACACTGTTTTCCATTTAACGGGAAAGTAACACAGTTTGAGACACACTTTAAAAATAAAAATTAAATAATGAAGTGCTTAGGGTGGCATTGCCTTTAGTAACCGGTAATTTATCTTATCTAGGCCATCTGAATATTTTTGTTCTTGAGGCTTTAATGAACCAATATTGATTATCATTATTATATGGTGGCTGAAATGAGATTAGATTCATCTAATGAAATATGTTTTTGCGGTGTTAGTTCTGCCGTTGTAGTTACATCACTAGGTTAGGCTGAAACAATGTGATTTTTAACAAAAGTTTAAGCTAAGATATTGGCTTTAAGGGCAATGTAGAACTGATCATCTCTATTTTCATATATTTGTAGAAGAAAGAAAAAGTCCGTAAAAGAAATCTTGCACCACACACTGTTCCATAATGACATAAACAGTGCTATCTAGTTCTGGCTTAGAAACGTACAAGCCATTGGTCAGTTGAACGACCCGAAGTCTCCAAATTCAAATGCATTTTTGACATAAGTACGTTGACCTTCTCTGGCAGCGTCGATTTTGAACAAAGAACGTTTCAATTGTAGCAGTTTAGTTTTATTTAAAATTTTCCCCAACTACATATTATTGCCACTTTTTTAAGGACTTTCTTCCAAAATGGCTTACTACGAGTAGACTTATCAAAAAAGAAAAGAAGCTTATTCAGTCGCCACCAAGGAAGAATGCTCACAAGTGACTCAACAACGAAACAGCGACCTAATTGCACAGACTTTCCCTTGACACACGTCCGGCAAGAAACAAACATTTCAAACTGTGTCAAGTCAACGTCTGTTATGCTGACGGTGCATTGCCTGAAGAAATTAGATTAAGAAATAAGTTAAAATCGTAGAATAAGCTAGAATTATGTAACTATAAAAGAGGTAAACAAACCCCGAACAAATGTCTGTCTGTTATTAAACTTAATGAACGCTTCTTTTTTTTAAATCCATTTTTTTATTACTTCATAATAGTTTTCTTAAATGCTAGAAAAAAAATACTTAAACTAGCTTACTTATCTTATTCTAGGATTATTTTTTCCTTCTGCCTTTCGGCCTATTTTAGTTTTGAATTCAGCGTATTTTATAATTGTCTTAATGCCATCTTTGTTCCAAGAGAACTTTAAAAACTTGGAGATTAAAGTTCTTAAGTTTACTTAATACTAAGACTAAAACCTATGCTAAAAGTACATAACTCTAACTTACGTCTAAACTTATATGTGCTTAACTATTTACATTATTTTTAACTATGCCCGTAACATTATACGGACGCGTGCGACCGGATGTATGTGTCATTTATATGCCTTACATATATATCTGTTGGCATTTTGGGTTTTGTTTTGTTTTTTTTTATTTTTTTTATGTTTTTAATTTTTATTATTTTTTTTTCTGTTTTATTTTTTTGCTTAATTTTTTATATTTAAACCAATGAGCGCTTCTTATTGATAGCAAGTTCAAGTGCTTAATATCATTTCTTAGCAATTGCTACATTGCTTGGTGCATCATTTGTACAACTGTTCCAAGTTTATGTGCTTGGTACACTTCAAATACACGCAACCTGCTCCAAGTGTACACAGTGACGGACAAATAAATAGGACCATTGAACTTTCATAGAAAAACTAAAAGCATTTTGTAACTTTTGTCATTTTTATTTTATTTCATTATTGTTTCAATAAAGGGAAAATAAAAAAAAATCATAAAAAACTGAAAAGTATTCGGGTCAGAACAAGAAATATCTTTTTCAATAAAAAACGTGAATAGAAAGGGGACAAAACAACAAGACCACAATAAAAAAATGTAGTACATTCATAGTTTATGTACGATGTTCTGATAAAAACTTGTCTGTTTTTGACAAGCGTTTAATGTGGACGTCATCTGCTGGAGATGTTTTTCGTGGATGACCTGTTGGCATGTGAGATTTTTGCGACTGTAGCGCTTTAAAAACAAAAGTCTTTGATCTTCCCACTAGTCTGGACATCTTCCGCTATGACATTCCTTCCTGTATAAGTTTTCGCATTAAGACCCTTTCGGTTGCCACGCCACGCCTCATTTTATTTGCTTTCATGAATAATTGATGCATTTTAACACACAGATATCGTCATTTCTATACTTGGAGTGAATTAGTTCACAAATAATATAAGACACAATTATTCTCACTAAAAAAAACAAAAAACAATTAAGCTAGTCTTATTATTTTGTACGGACATTGAGGCAGTTCCTTCACGTTTAAAGACAAATTTTCTTCAAATGTTCTTGTTTCCTTGTATTTTGTTTTTTTGTTGCGAAAGAAGTAACGTTACGAACAAAGAGAAATATGCAAACAGATGTTATATTTCATTTCAGTGAGAATATGGTAAATGTTCGATGTTTTCCGTACTGATCTTTTTGTTTTGTCCATAGCTGTATGCGTGGTGTATCTTTCAGAAAAACGCTTGTGAAACAAAGCTACGATCCCGTCTTCAATTGCATTTTTAACAAATGTTTTTTTATAAAAAAAGAAGTCAAAACGGGAACGAATCCATTTTTATATTTCAGGGTTTCAAATTTGTATCAACTATGGAATGCTTTCCGGTAGAAAATATGAGTTTTGAGAAACGCATGCTCGACTGTGTAACACTCGTCATTTAAATTAAAGCACAAATTTAAGTTTTAACAATTTATTCACAAACTGTTCTGGTCTCTGCCACAGAGCATTTGCTCTCGAAAGCGAATGAATTCTACATACTCTTAACTCTCTGCCCGGTATTCCGTCACAATATTTCGTCCCATTCTTGGAAGCACATTTGTATTTGAAGCCTTCTAAGTATTTCAATTCCGAAGTTCCTACAGCTACTCTGGAAATAGTGCTTTTAAAAGTAATCTGGTCAACAGACTTTTACACAGGGTTAAAATCAAGTTTAGTGATATTAAGATTCCTGCTTATCCATGAGTTGTAATTGTTCCTACTGGAATCAAAATGATATCGTAGTTTTTTGATTTTGTTATTGATCTTGATAATAATAATAATTGTTGGCGCTACAGTCCAGAGGGGGACCTGGGCCTAGCTTGCTCATCAACTACTCGTGTTGTGCGCGCTACTGTTCTCTCACGAGTAGATCGATCTTGATAATCTGACAAAATATACGAGTATAACGAAATATGGCCGCCGTGGTGTAGTGGGTAGAGTGCGCCGCTCACACGCCGAAGGGTCTAGGTTCGATTCCCGGCTGAACACCTTGAATTTTTCACGTTGCTGACAATACTCAAAGAGTAATAACTGTCTAAGAAAGCTTCTCAAACTTCGCCATTTGGAGACGTCAAAAAACTGTAGGTCCCTTCTACTCGTGAGATAACCGTAGCGCGCACAACACGAGTAGTTGATGAGCAAGCTAGGCCCTGGTCCCGCTCTGGACTGTCGCGCCAGCAATTATTATTATTATTATTATAACGAAATATGTTTCATTAAATCTCTGTTTCATAAGGAAAATTGATTTTATTATAAAGTTGGCATTACTGTCACCGACATCTGTGTCAATCTTAAACATTAAGACATACATAATGCATTTTTAGTAAGCAGCTAAAGCTACAAGTTTTTTTCATTTTTATAATATCTAGAACTATTTAGCAAAGAAGTTTTACGCTGGGGGCTTTTACAACATATTTTAAAAAATCGGAAAAGAAAACAAATCGTTGACAGTGTTATAAAAGTCCATTGCTACAACCTTGGCACTTCTTTGAGGAGATGAAGTGTAATTTGAAAAGTCGAAAGTAATTTTTGGTTTTTGACAATAATTCCTGATATTATCGGCCAGTATTTAGTGCTACGTGTTGACTTACACGTTTCAGAATTCAATTTTGAATTCATAATAGAAAGCCATAGCTCAACCTCCAGGAAAGATTTTCATATTAATGTGTGCACATAATAATCAGAAAAAACGTACAGGTACTCAGCTACTCTTCTTCTTCTTCTAGTGGCGCTACAGTCCGGGGTGGACCCGGGCCTCAACCAACATGCCACTCCAGCCAGCACGATCTTTTGCCAGCTGTCTTCAGTTGCGCACTCCAAGTTGGTTGAAGTCCTTCTCCACTTGTACTCAGCTACTCAGCTTTACTAATAAATGAACATTTCATAAAACCACGAATTGCATATTTAAATTGTACAAAATCCAAAAAAATCAACCTATACTTTCAATCTATACCTACCTATACTACCGTGCTGAAAATCAATTCATTAACTCAATAAAAAATAACCAAGCAATTAAAAATCGAAGTTGTGTCATCTGTTAAAGCATCACTTCCGTTTCGTTGAAGATCCTACTTCAAGATTGCCTGCCCTTCAACCGAGAATCTAAGGGTATCCACTTAAGCGGAGTCGGAAATAATCATCATATATGTCTGACACAAGCATTGTCTTCAGTCATCCTTTTCTTATATTCATCCCTAAGTTATTACTCAGGTGAATCCTTTCGCTTCGCCACAGTCATCCGCATCGCGATCGTTGTATCATCTTCAAATCATTTCCCAAAACAGAAATCCGGAGGTGAAACCGAAACAGGTGGCCACGTCTGTAGCAGTACTCTTGTATGTGATTTTTCATTTCATTTCTCTAGCGCATTTCCCACTAAGGACCGGCGCGTAACCCAACTCAAATAACGTGTGAGAACGTTTCCGATCTGAAGTGAACATCTACACCTCGATCCTCGACTCCTTTAGTTTGAGAGTGCCTCTGCCTCTACGGGAGCCAAATGAAAAGGAAATGAATTTTGATATCGTAAAAATTGATATACACCCCGAAAAGGGTTACGCTTGTAAATGAATCCTTAGCCTTGACTGGTCAATGAAATGGACGGAAAAGAAGAAAAAAAACTCCAGAAACACGGTTTAGCGGCAGTGACACGTGCGTGAGATTTGATTTTCGCGTGAGATGTCCACGTAAAGGCGAACGATCAAAGCTTAAATAGGCCTTGAATCCGAGAGTTTCCCGAAATGAAATCGAATTTAATTTTGATATCGAAGTAATTGACAGGCGTACACGCCGAAAGTGTAAACGAAAGTGTAAGCGAATCCTAAGCCTTGACTGGTCAATAAAAACGAATGAAAGAACCATACCGAAACACGGTTAAACAGTAACACGTGCGTGAGATTTGATCTTTGCGTGAGATGTCCTCGTAAACGAACATGATCAAGGGTTAAATAGACCACAATCCTGTTTACAATGCCACCGTAATTGCAGGCGCATTGTTGGGCAGCAGCGGTAGCACTTAGCGTTCTCTTCAGTGCACCGAGTCTTCAGAGTTTCACACAATGGTGTGGCAGTTTGTAAACAATATTGCACCCAGGATGTGGCATTGTGAGTCTTCATTGTTGTGAAACAGTATGTTTTTTTTTGTGTGTTCTGTAGTTTTCAATGTCTGGTCTTGCGATTGAAAGCGAAGGTTTCAATTTCACTGAAAAACACTTAAGATCTTGAAAATGTGCCAAAACAATTAAGAATTGAATACCGTTTAGAGTATATTTGCTACTGAGTACAGAATGAGCACAAAAGATTATAGGGTTTTATTTCTGTTGTCGGGAAGAAGGCAAAGGGGTTGATTGGAGAGGTTTTGTGTTTGAGGATAATTGGCGCAGTCTTTGTTTATGTCAGTCAGCGGGATTTCTTTAAGTTTACGATTTACTTATTCTGTCAAAGGACGATGGGAATTGAATTCACGTATGATTTCAGTGAAACAGGTTCTTGAGATAATTGAGAATTGAATTGAATTGAATTGAATTTGGTAAAAGAATGCCGTGAAGAATATAACATACAAGTGATCGGTGGTGTAAAGAAATAAAATTCAGATTAAAGTAAAATATTATTAAGAATCATCCAAATTAGACGTTTTCTTAAGATCTGACTAGTCTTCTATAGCATGAAACTAGAATGTCATGTAGCTTGACAAGTTTTTTTTTAATTGTTTCTGTACACATGGGAAGTGTTGCCTTAACGTAATGCGAGGAAAAGGTTAATGTTAAAGTTATCCGGAATGCAAACAGAAACGCTTTAGCTAACAAAATAAATTCAAACGGCACTTAGTCTGTCCATTTAAGGGCATGGCTACATTGGACTGCTTTTAGCATGTGGCCTTTTTACAATCCAAATGTCGAAAACCCCGAATTGAATAATAGGCATTATGAATTTATGTTGAGGTGTTTTCACTTCAATGTTGTTTTAATAATATAATATTAGTATATTTTAATTGTACTTTCACTTAATTATTCTTCAAAAATTCCTGTTTGATAAGTGAGTGCTGAGAACGATCTTACGCACGAATCAAATCGTTCCAGTTTTTATGTCCAAACGAATTTTTTATTGAAATTACGTAAAATCTACATCACTCAAAGGGATGTATATTTTGTTTCAAAACAGCCGAACCAGTGGCCCCCAAACTGTTTTCCATTCCTCGAAAAGCCCATTAGTCGAAAAGAGAATTGTCAGAAGATCCCCATCCTGACCCGTACAGGTATTTGGAGCGCAGGGTAATTATGTTGCAAAATCATCTTGTCATGTCTTTCAGTCGTTTCCGACGGTTTTTCAGGCAATGCACGCTTAAGCCCATTAGTAGTAGTCGACAACGTTTCCCATCAATGGTTTCGCCTGGTTTTACACCACAACGCGCATTAGTTGTTGTCAATAAAGTTTCCCAACAGCACAACCCGCGCAAAACTCGATTAGTTGATTAGCAAACTAGGCCCCGGTCCCCTGTGAACTTTTGAGCCTCCAGTTATTATTATATTATTATTTCACCACACCCTTCTGGTTGCATAATATGCAGAGCACGTATGAACTGAACATGTTTTTCTATTACGCCGTTCTAGACGATAATGGAACAGGTTCACCAGATATTATTTTTTCCTCTCAGACTCATAAATAAGTCCCGGGACTCACATATAGCGTGTGCCACTAACAAAAAATCTATATTATTTTTAAAAAGTGCAACATTGCATTGATACTTTCCAAATTTTAGCAACAATCTGATTATTGGGTTGCAAGTTACAGTGCTTCAAGTGACGCTACTTTTGCGATTTTTAAAACAATGGAAAAAATTGAATTTCGTGTATTGATTGAACACTGTGTATTTTTATTCATTTTTGGGAAAAATACGGTGTCGACTCAGCAATGACAATAAATAAAACTATGTTTGAATGAAATTAACTAGTAAAAGAGCTGGATCATAAGAGAGACAGAGAACAATTCCGAGTAGCCAATGAAAGAACTTAAACATATATAATAATAAAATATCGTATAAACACGATAATCAAAACTTTTTTATTTCGATGATTTAAGCGGAAACATACATTTTCAGCAGAAACAACAGATTTATAATAATATTAAAAATTGTTGGCGCCATAGTTCACAGAGGGGCCAGGGCCTAGCTTGCTCATCAACTACTCGTGTTGTGCGCGCTACTGTTCGCTCACGAGTAGAAGGGGCCTAGAGTTTTTTACCGACTACAAACGGCGAAATTTGAGAAGCTTTCTTAGACAGTTGTTACTCTTTGAGGGTTGTCACCAGCTCGAAAGAGGTGGTGCCGTGAAAAATTCGATGTGTTCAGCCACGAATCGAACCTGGAACCTTCGGCATGTGAGCGGCGCACTCTACTACCCACTACGCCACGGCCGCCACAACAGATTTATAAAGCATCGTCTAATTATTGAGAAACCTACATAACCCCTGCAATAAGAAAATTCTTCCTTTACAATTCCTATCTTTGAAATTTCGACAGTAGCTTTTGTAAAACTCGGAAGTCAGTGTGTTGAGTTTATGAAGTCCGCAACATTTACCCGCAAGAACTATGATTTGACCGCGAAATCAAGTCAATAACTGCAAACTGTAAAACATATCAGTCAACAAAGAAGACACCTTTGTAGAAAAAAAAAATTAAAAACTAAGAGGAGTAAAATTGCTAGCGTGGCGAACAAACAACAAAAAGTTTTGTCTTCATGTTAGCATTTCAATTTTCATTACTTTTAGATAGATAGATTTTTTTTTCGCATAATACTGATTACATAAGTATATATTTTACAGCTGAAAATTTAGAAATATGATATTATAATATCCCTTTTCTACAACATTTTACAACTAACTATGCGAAATTCTGTTTATTGAAAATGAGTAATATTCTTTCTTTTGGAGGATAATACGAAAAACAGAATCTAATTACCAATTAAATAATAGAGATTATGTATCACTTCGACTATTAATAAGAGGATTATCCGCAATACTACAGCGTTTATGAAAGCGTAGTTTCAATTCCAATATCCTATCAAACATCAATTCAACATTCACTTTTTTGTGGCAAATTTAACATCAATTTGAGTAGTTTGTTTTGAGATATTTGCAATCTTCTTGTATGGCATTTCGAACAGTTACCCCAGACTTGGAACCAGTAAAGTATAATCGCTTGAAAAATCACCTTGTGAACGATGATTTTGTTTTCAAGAAATAGTAAAGACAACACCTGAGTTGAAATAGACTAGGTCAGACACACCTCTATTCACAACGACGATGATTTCAATAACTTTGAACAATTCTACAAATATATGAAGGAAAGCGAAAGTTCTTATATACATATCTTATACATATATCATGTCATTATATATATATATATCTTATACAAAAGACCGTGCCATACAGCATCAAATGCAAAAATAAATATTAAACAGGATCATTCAGCTTGATTTGCCTGTAGCACGGTTTGACTTAACACTTGATGAATGGAACTACGATGTGCTCAAAAATCAAATACAATTTTCCACACGTATTTCAAAATGTTCCATAGCAATGGAGTTAGTTGGATGTAGTTACACAGGAATGCTCCTGCAATATGAGAGAGTTTGGATAAAAACGTAAAAAACAAACTTAACAAGTTTACATTTACAATATTCACACAAAAGATTTCAATCTCTTGTTATTTTTGCCTTAAAATAAAAACACAATACTTGGCAAACTATCCAATCAATACCATCGGCAAAGTGAAAGTAACGAATTTATCTACTCAACACCATCTTTTATCAAGCAGGAGTAAACAAAACACTTGTCCATACATCCTGCTGGGAAAATAACATGGGTGCACGAAGGTATCCCTCATCGAAGTTGGATATGAAATAACATCTCATCCACTGTACCTTTTTGTGTTACCAATTTATTTCTGTCAATTTTCAGAGATTGTCAACAACTTTCAGTAGCTACAACACTGGCGAAATGCATGTACACGAATACACGCTGTTCCCAGAGTTATTTGCTCCTTCCAAGAAGTTGCCGTATATCAAAATTCATCAGCACTGCAGTAATTGATACTTAATTCTTCATTCCTCAGGACAAGAAAAGGTAAAATAATTTCTGAATCAATTCACGGAAAACAAGTGATTTCTGTTCTGGATTAATCCTTTAGGAAGGATTTCATCGAAGACGACGCCGAGTGAGTGAGTGACCGATTACTGAAAAAATGTCTTGGGACATTATGTGCCAGAATGATTATTGACGAGTGCATTTTTGATGAAAATTAAATGGGGTCAATTGTTCTTTAGGAGAAATGTGAATCTATCACTGTCCCAGGTTTTTGCTCAGTTTAATAAAACTCAACATGCCATTTGAAAAGGAAGGAACAGTCAAACGATTTTTGTTACCCAGCATAGACTTCATTTACCAATCATTTTAAATATCAAATTTGTAAAAACACATTTAAACAACACACACCCTTAGCCAACGATGGAATAGCGCTGAGTAGCTAAAGTAAAGGTGCCAACCGACAACAATTATTCGTATGTGGGCAATCTTAAAATAAAGTGAAAGTAATGTGCAAGATGCAAGATAGAACACTGCGTTAATATTTTCCGATTCAAAAATTCCCTAAATGGTGGCAACTTTCGAAACAAAGCATTTACTTGATTTAACTCTGATTCAATTAGAACCACATCCATGCACAACCCTATTTCTCGCTTTCCTACAATTTGTTTACATTAACAAGCCAAATACACTAAAATATCATTCGTTTAATTTCGAATTAATTCCCAAATTACATGAATCAACCAACAGCTACAATTCAACAGCAGAACTGCACCAAAAGATAGCCCACAAATTACAGGTTTCAACACAAATTTTTGGTGGCGGTATGCAGACTGTCAGTCACCAATCCAGAACCATATCGTCTTCACCTTCGTATCGTTTCGTTTCATTGAAGCAACTGAAAAGGAAGTCGAAGATTATTTAAATGAGCCGCGCTCGTTCGCCTGTTCGTTCAACATTTCACTGCGCATTGCAGTGCAAAGTGCGGCCAGTCTCGCTTCGGGTGCACCGAGGGCACATCACCCGAGTTCGTATCGAATTACCCCCATGGAGATGGCAAGTCAACTGAAATTATCCAACCTGTGGTTTGGCGCACACTTCTTCTCAACTTGATTCCGTTTTCATGGTTCGGCGCGCATTAACCTGCAACAATTTTCACATCAGATTAATCTTGGTTTAGTGCATTACCATTTTGATTTGGGAAACTTTTATAATTCAGAATGAATTGCCAATGCACCTAATTGTGGATACGATCCACTTATTTTTATCATTCTTGAATTAAGAATCCAGTCCAGAGACTAGATAGAGTTGGCATCACCGTGAATTTAATGGAAGTTTATTGACGTTTAGTTAAATGACATTTCGGCAAGTGCTTGTGTCGTGCCTGCTACTGTTTAGTTCATTAGTTCGCAGGTGGGACCTTCAGCCTGCAAGTGTCGAACTTACTCACTGCTACTATGGTGACGGCCGTTTGTTATTATCCTTTGTAGTCAGGTTTGTTTGCTTCAAGCTTTATTTCTCAAAATATTTTGCAGCTCACGCATTTAAATAATATTCACAGCTCATGCGACTGCTCTTACGTTAATACTTTTACGAAATTTCGTGTTTTTAAGACCCGCAGCATGTGGAATGAGGGGGCATGGGCTTGTCCACGCGAGGTAACGTTGTTGAATGCGCTCAACAAGGCGAGCTGTCAAAACCATCCGCGTTAGTTCACAGGTCAAGTTGGCATACAGCCTCCTCGCGGCGCCCCTTGGATAGCCATAACAACATCCGTTGCATGGTGAGTCAGTGTATGCAGCGAACCCCTCTGCCCGAGGGTTTAAATAATGGGCCTAGCCTACCAGTCTGTGCGTTGTGCGTGGGGTTAACTTTTTCACCACGTAAAAATAAATAGTTCAGAGACACCGAAAAACCTCGGATAGTGAAGGATAAACTTTTGACGATCCCAACAAACATTATAAGGACAATGTTTTTCGGTTTTGCACGTGGAATAAGAGGTTCCTTAAAAGACCAAGTGCAGCCGAACAACTTGCGGAAGCCCTTGACTGCTACAAAGCAGACAACGCTTAACATGGCTAGTTCATGTAGAGCGTATGAACACCGTTGCTCCGGCCCGAAAAGTCGTCGAATCTGAGCCATTGGCACATCGCAACAGAGGACGACCTAGAACAAGGTGAAGCCCACAAGTGGAGAAGGACCTCAACCAATTTGGAGTGCGCAACTGGAGGAAGCTAGCGAAAGATTATGAAGCCTGGAGAGGCATGTTGGTTGATGCCCAGGTCCATCCCGGACCATAAGCGCCATAAGAAGAAAAAGATGCCGCACATGCCAAAATTTCACGACGAGTATTAAGTAAAACAAAAACGAAACCAAATATGCGCGAGTTGTATTCATATTTTATTTGAACAGTAATCAGCAACTATTACAATGTCTGAAGAAGTCTACTTGGAAGTAAATCTTTTAAGGAACACTGAAGGCCTGCTCAGCCTCCACACGAGTCTGTAGAAATAAAAGAATTAGTGACTCCTTGAAAATGCTTTGGACGTGATATTTAATTTGCTGCAAATATCGGATTTCAAATCATAAACAGTACTCTTTTAAGAACAGTCCTTTCAGACTTTCAGTGTATGTCTCCTCCCCCTCAGTGTCTCCAGAAAAAAAATAAACTCTCAACTCAAACAAGACCATTATCTTCATATTCACACAACTCTCATGTGCAGATCAAAACAAAAATAATGTTCGTGAATGCGTCCGCTTATCATCAAAGCGACGGCCTTCCTGTGCGTACTACCTGTGAGATGTAATATGTCAAACCCTCTACGAACACCAGTGTTATCATCAATGAGATCCGCTTGCGATTCATAATCTTGGACAAAACACCTTCTGCTCGTAGTACACGACAAACATTCAATGCAGCAACGAAACTATTTCGGTGACCACAATTGTCCATCCAACGAGTTATTTCGGCACTCTGCAGCCGACAAAACCCTCCCCATGGTCAGAACAAACCCAACTTTAGCAAGCAACTGATAACAATTTATTGCTCGTTAAGAGATACGCATGTAGGTTACAATGAACCTTTGTTCTGCGGTATTCCAGTAGTGACGAGCCAACAATTTGTTTTGGATGTCAACCAATCGGCAATGTCGACCACCAGTTATACCTGCAGCTCAGGACTGAATACGGAATTTTAGTGAACTTCTGACCGGCGCAAGTTGTCCTCTCGGTCGAGTGCACCTGCCCCGGTGGCACATGCCCAAGTATCCTGTCGGAGGTTTTAAATGCAAATATGTTTGAGTAAAAAAAAACAAAACAAAGAAATGTGTTCCCTTGATGCGCAGGCGATGCGATATCTCCAACCCCTGTGCGTTTCATATTTACGATGACACTTTGCACTCGTCGTGACCCCTGTTCCTGCTATTGGGAAGACCCTGGCAACGGCACACACCAAAAGGTCCCGCAAAGCGGTGTCCTGCGATTTTCCACTGCGCCCGTGACAATTTCAGGCGAGGGACGATCAAATCTCGATAACAAATTGCACCGCACTCGGTGGCACACATGAAACGCACCCGCGCCAATCCGCATCCGATTGAAAGATAAGACAGAAAGTCAACAAAAGGGTCGTTGTGCGAAATCGTAAGGACGTCCAAAGTGAAGCGCATCTGTAGCGCATGTTTCACAGACTCTGCTTGACGACGACGTGCTTGTAATTAGGTCAACATCCCCTACGCTCTCACCATGTGCTCCGATTTCTCAGAAAATCTAGGACTATCTGGAGCAACCCTTCATGGTGTGATTAATCAAACGCATGGAGGCACGGAGAAAGTATATCGCTAACACAAGGACGCATAATGAATGAAGATGTTTGGGGATGACCCAAATCGCTGCTCGGGACCTCTTTGTAATTATGGACCATCAATCTTTCGGGTGAACGCGGAATGATCGGCTTGCGCCGTCCGTCGCGTCAAGTCGGTCAGCAGCGCAGCGACAAAGAGTTTGGGGGCGTGTGTTGCGCGGAGTATACACTATTTGAATTAACAAATTTCTTTATGGTACGTTATTTATTGATGTGGTTAATCGTGAGTCGGGCCCCCAGAAAATAATAGGCTACAATAGTGAAAAGAACAAACAACGCGGCTCGAAGAAAAGCAAACCGTAAATCGCGCCTTTTTTATGCAGACACGAATACATTCTAGTCTCCTAGGAGATAATTGTACCGATGTAAAGGTAATAGGTGCAGATATTTATTTACGGCACTCTTTTGTGACTGGTAAGGAATGAGATATTTGGAAAATATTAGGGATTTTAAAAGTTATTTTTAAAGGATTAAAAAAGCCGTCAGCAATAACGCACTAAAAGTACAATTATTTGATCCATTTGATTTTGTGCGTTAATATTCTTGCGTCGTACTTAATTAGCAATGATTGAGTAAATCAGTAATTGTGCCTGCAGCAAACATCAGGAGACATTTAGAACACCTGATTGATATCTGACTTTGACCATTGCCTGTCGTAGTTGTGATTTATAGTTTAAGAACAAAATCAGAAAGATCAGAAGTTGATCAATTTACAATACGATAATGAAATCCATGACAAAACAAATTACTTAAAGCAGTAGTCTTTACAGCTTAATCGCTAAATATTTATATTCATATTCAACGTCCGTGGCGTTGTGTAAAAAGTGCAACAATAACGCGACATACATAGGTCCCAGGTTCCGGTATTGAACACACACGTTTTGACTGCACCACCATTTCAAGTTGCTGACAACATTCCAAGAGTGCTATTTGCTCATGAAAAGGCTTCTTAAATGCCTCCTGACGTATTAATCGTAAAAGAACTGTAGCGCGCACATCACGAGAAGTTGCTTAAGATGATTGACTCTTATCCTATTCTAGACCGTTGCGCATTCCAAAATGCACTTAAGACACTAGCCCTACCTGTGATAAAAATATCCTCTTCTTCTTCTTCTTCTTGTGGCGCTACAGTCCGGGGTGGACTTGGGCCTCAACCAACATGCCTCTCCAGCCAGCACGATCTTTCGCCAGCTGTCTCCAGTTGCGCACTCCAAGTTGGTTGAGGTCCTTCTCCACTTGTGTGCGCCACTTCAGTCTAGGCCGTCCTCTGTTGCGTTGTCCCAATGGCTCGAATTGAAAGACTTTTCGGGCCGGAGCAGTGGTGTCCATACGCTCTATATGGCCTAGCCATCTTAAGCGTTGTATCCGTAGACGCTTAACCAGGCGCATGTCGCTGTACAGCCTATAGAGTTCGTCATTATATCTTCTCCTCCAGATGCCATCAACGCAAACAGGACCATAAATCGCACGCAAAACTTTTCTCTCGAAAAGACTAAGGGCTTCCTCATCCGCCTTTGCTAACGTCCAAGATTCTGCGCCATATAGTAGGACGGGGATGATCAAGCTGTTATATAAAGCTAGTTTAGTCCTTCGAGAGATGGCTTTATTACTCAATTGCCTCTTGAGCCCAAAGAAACAGCGGTTGGCAAGAGTGATTCTGCGTTTGATTTCGGTACTGATGTTGTTGTCCCTGTTTACCGCGGAGCCGAGGTAGACGAAGTCCTTAACTACCTCGAAGTTTCTGCTGCCTAGTGTGACGCTCCGTCCGAGACGTCGATGTTGTGTGTCCTTCCTTGATGACAGCATGTACTTCGTTTTGCCCTCATTTACCGCAAGACCCATTTTAGCCGCTTCCGCTTCAATGCCAGCAAACGCCTCATTGACGGCTCGCTGTGTTCGTCCAATCACGTCAATGTCATCAGCGTAAGCCAACAATTGAACTGACTTCTGGAAGATCGTGCCTCTTGTGTTGACTTGTGAGTTACGCACGATCTTCTCGAGGATGATGTTAAAGAAGTCACATGAAAGTGCGTCGCCTTGTCTAAAACCTTTTTTGACATTGAAGGTCTCGGTGAGTTCGGTACCGACCTTGACGGAGCAGCGAGAGTTCTCCATCGTCATCCTACACAATCTAATGAGTTTGGTAGGAATGCCAAAACTAGACATGGCACTGTATAGCTCGTCTCTATGCACACTGTCATATGCAGCCTTGAAATCGACGAATAGGTGGTGAGTGTCAATTTGCATTTCTTGGGTCTTTTCCAGGATCTGCCGTAATGTGAAGATCTGGTCTATTGTGGACTTCCCTGGTCTGAAACCACACTGATAGGGACCTATCAGGTCATGGACAAATGGTTTCATACGCTCACACAATACGGCAGAGAGGATCTTGTATGCGATGTTCAGGAGACTAATCCCTCTGTAGTTGGCGCAGTCAAAGGGGTCTCCTTTTTTGTGGACCGGGCAAACGACGCTGAGATTCCACTCATCGGGCATGCTTTCCTCCGACCATATCTTACAGATGAGCTGGTGCATGCGCCCAACCAGGTCATCTCCAGCTGCTTTAAATAGTTCTGCGGACAGTCCGTCCGCTCCAGCAGCTTTGTTCGATTTTAGCTTGGGTATTGCTATCTTCACCTCGTCTAAGTCGGGGGGACGGAATGCTTGTCTATCATCGTCCAAATTGAGTGGAACATTCTGCCTAACAGCGGGTTTTGGGTTGTCATCGCCGTTTAGGAGTCTGCAGAAATGATCCTTCCAGATTCTCAGCACAGACTGCGACTCTACTACTAGTTGTCCAGTGATAAAAATATATTCCTCTAAAAGTATAAAAGCTGAAACTTCTCAGTTTGAATTATTATTTGTGCAATAGGAAACAAACCAATAGTAAGAAACGACAAAGAAAAAACGAGAACTGTGACAATATTTTTAAAGTTAACGTAATGACCAGCGCAGAATGGGGCAAAAGTAGTGGTTTTGTGCAATTAATTATTTTGAAAAAGTGTAAATTGAATTTTTGCGTTTTAAAGCCATGTATAAGAGTGAAAATAAGTTTAAGTTAAACTAAGTTTACTAAGAAACGACAACTTTGGAGGATTGTTTCAATACAAACTTAAATGAAACTTACAGGAACTTACAGAAAATATTTTGTTCTTTATGTTGGTCTTTATCATGTAGAATAATGCAGCAATAACGAGTTGTTAACAATGAGTACGTTATAAAGTTAATAAAAATAGAAACTATGAATACTGCTTTTGGTTCTTGTATCTTATAATATAAATTTATAAATACATTTAATATTTAACACAATTTAATTTATTTATTTTCGAAAGAAATGTTTCCACATCAAACAAATTAATATTATCTGAATAAAAGTCCCCTTTACTTACAAAAATGTTGATAACAAAGGCTGAAATTTTGAAATCTTTGTTTCTTAATTTGAAAGCTTAACTGACCGATGGGCAAAGTTCAGGAAGAAGCAATTAAATGGACATGAATTAAAATTATTTGCACTATTGTACTCATAGAGTGCAAAAGATACAGTAATACATCCAGCAGATGAAGACATTTTTTAAAAGAAATTAATCCGTTGAGCCATTTTACCCCTGAGCTAATGAACATTTATTTTGTACTTTGCCATTTGGTTTTAAGCTGGTGTTTGAAATTGTTTAAGTTCGCTGTATTATTTATAATTTCGCTGTATTATATAATTGTATAATTGTTGTTTTTCATTTATATAGCAAACAAATAATCTCTACACATTCCTACCTTCTCCAGAAATATAAAACATATTTTTAATGGAGCGCTTAGGAACAAAGATATTAAGAAATCGAAATTAATAATATATTTTCCTTCATATACAAATTTCACAGTAAACTTGCCAACTTTGATGGCTTTACTAACTCAGTACAATACAGGAAAACGAATGAAAAGTTTATTTTTCTTTTCACAAATACCGTAGACTTTGTGATAAAAAAAACAGTTTTTTCTTGTTAATGTAACATTTGAAAGTGACCATTTGCACACTGGTCTCTATGGAGCTGTCCCACTGTGCGACGCAGTAAGCCCGAGAAAGGCATTTTGAAATCACATAAAGCTACATTTGTCGGTGGCCGGGGCGTAGTGGGTAGAGTGCGACGCTCACAGGCCGAAGGACCTAGGTTCGACTCCCAGCTCAACACCAATTTTTCGAATTTTTCACGGCACCACCTCTTTCGAGCTGCTGACAACACTCTAACTGTCTAAGAAAGCTTCTCAAATTTCACCGTTCGAAGTCGGCAAAAACTGTAGGCCCCTTCTACTCGTGAGAGAACACTAGCGCGCACAACACAAGTAGTTGATGAGCAAGCTAAGCCCTGATCCCCCTTTGGACTGTAGCGCCAACAATTATTATTATTATTAAAGCTATATTTCAATCCTGGCGGGGTGAAGAGAATGACGACTGTTACAAATTCTCCGAAGCAGAAATTTCGAAATTTTGTAAATGACACAAAGCTAAGACAGAGTAAACTTTAATCGATCGATATTTGAATAATAACTTTTTTTTTCCACCTGCGTCAAGCGGACAACCCTTTGGGTCATTGCCGGCTGTTCAGAAGAAATTTAGAACGAGATTTAGAGATTGTAAAACTTCCATTGGCAGTTTCTTATTTTATTTTTACTTGTAAGGAATTTATTTTTTCATGTTATACACCCCTAATCTAATGTGTCGAATGCCACATTTCGGTAATGGAACATTATGTTGCAACAAACCTGAGGAACGACACTCCTAATTACTTATTATTTCAATTGTGCAAGAAATTATTTTTTTCCAGTATTCTAGAGCTCACATTTCGTTATAAGCTTTGAAGCTGTCGTAGTTTGTTCGTGTATCCAAATGCCCAGTATCACTATTATGAAAGGATGATTTTTTAGCCATTATCTTTTTGGCAGCACTAGTTTAAACAGCTGACGCACTTTTTGTGGTTTGCTTCACTGTCAAACATCTTCAGTTTGGTCTATAATTTATCCATGAATCGTCTTACAAACAAGCAACGCTAGCAAATTATTGAATTTTACTATCAAAATGCGTGCTCTGTTAAAAAGTTCATCGCACGCTTCTTCTATTTTATGGTCGAAGCTCATTTTTGGTTCAATAAGCAGAATTGTCGATTTTGGATTGAATATCAGCCAAAAACATTGCAAAAGCTACCAATGCATCCAGAAAAAGTCACAGTTTGGTGCAGTTTATGGGCTGGTGGCGTCATTGGACCGAAATTCTTCAAATATTATGCGAATAGTAACGTAACTGTGAATGGTGAGCGCTACCGTGAGATGATGTCCAACTTTTTTTTGTCCAAAATGCAAGAGCTTGACTTGCATGACATGTGGATTCATCAAGACGGTGCCAAATGCCACACAGCATGCGCAACAATGGACTTATTGAGGGGCGAGTTCGGTAAACATTTTATTTCGCGTTCGGGACCGGTCAATTGGCCGCCTATATCGTGCGACTTAACGCTTTTATCATAGACAATTTTTGTGAGGCTATGTTAAAACTCATGTCTATACAGACAAGCCCGCTTCAATTGACACTTTGAAGACATTGACAAGACAACATTGAAGCATTTATTCGTGAGATATGAGAGTATGCCAAAATTCGACTAAGCGGATGGACCATTTGAGGCGTTGTCAAGGTCAACATTTACATGAAATAGTCTTCAAAAATTAAATTATATGCACCGTACTATCGATTCAAATAAAGATTTCATTTTTCTGAATTTTATTTGTTTTTTTTTAACTTTGCTATAGCTTTTTAAAAATCACTCTTTATAAACAATGTGATTTTCTTTTTGCACACCTTCCGAAACATTTCTCCCTACTCCTTAAAATGACCATGATCTTCAGTCCTTTTGTGCAAACAGAATCTTCTATGCCTTAAATTAATAAGCATTATGATCTGTCTGAATTTTTGGCTTTTCTTTCAAAATCAAATCTTCAATCTCAAGAGCCGTCTGTAGCGTCAAAGAAATTTTAGACGGGATGCTCCAATTTTTCTTACTCCCAATTTAAATAATTTTTTTTATAGTCACCTTAGCATTCCCTTGTTTAATGCAAAGAAAGTTGAAAATGGATATCCTTAATTAAAACTTATAAGTGTTACGCTATATTTAATCACAACTGCGTAAAAAAATTGGCCACATCACCATTAGTAGTTTTTTTTTTCAAACCTATAATCATGACTTTCTTCAAACCATATTTCAATTCGATTTCTTTCAATTCAATGTGAATTTTGACCGTAGCTTAATTTAATTTACAAATTTAAAAACCCACTTCTAAGCCCACAGGAACATCTTGCTCAACTAGGCAACACCTAAAAAACTGCCACACTCCTAACAACATATATTCTCTCCTTTTTTTTAATCAACACTTTACTGTTACACAAAAACCCACCAACGAACAAATTGTGTCACAAATGGTAGGCAACCAAGGCAAACACCTTGTGCAAATTAATTAACACTTCAATAGTTAGGACGACCACCCGCAGTTATCGCTTAGAAACATTATGGCCTTGTGCTAAAAGCAAAAAATTCCACACACAAGAGCGTGTGCGTTGCTGTGGCTCATGCTGCATAACCGGAAGGTAAACTCTGCCTCTTGTTTTGCTTCCGATTTCTTTGCCACAAGCACATGTTTATCGTTGAGCGAGCCTTTTTTGTGAACTAAAATATAATTTCGAGACATCGTAACAGGTGCTTTTCTTGTGAAACCATATAATATTCGAAGACAACAGTGAAAGTGTGTAAAAAATTAAAAAAAAAATAATAACAAAACTTTGCTCCCGTTAAGGATGCGATATTATTCGGGATGTATTGGAGAAAATGCTCGTATGTTCATATTTATTTTATTATGAATAATATTTACTCTATGCCTTCTACTACAAATCTATTTTTCAAATAATCTCCTAAACAGGTTTTCGTATATTTTCCCTAAATCCGTAACTGATCCTGTGGTGGTCGGTACTTGAGAAAATTAGAAACTTTTGACTCCTTTTTTTGTGTGAAATGCCTTTTTCAAGTTTCACATCTCTTGGAGAGATATGTTACTCTCAGAAAAACAAAACAACCATTTTGCTACAGTAGATGACTATAATCTTTGAATGCATGTTTTTATTCAATTTTGAAATCATTTATCTCCGTTAATATAGGCCGAACAGAAATTATAAAACGAAGAAGAATAAAGGTAGACTATGGACTAGTGAAATTTATACACGACCTTATGTACATTGAATTCAAAGTTGTAAATTTCTTGAGAACTGTTGTTGGTTAGATCTTTCTTTGAAAGACCTTTCAGATTCAGAACAACTCCCGGAATCACAATGGTTATGTGCAATGTATTCCTAAAATTTAAAATGCATTAAAAGTTTCAAGTTTCTATAAATTCTCTCGGTCATTACCAAAAATTAACAGAGCATATGAAAAGCAACTCCTTAAGGCTCTTCAGTATTCCTACATTTAACGCAAACTTCATTCAATTTACAAAGGAAGCTACCTTAGGCTACAGGCTGTTAAGACGTATACAAAAAAGCCCTGCGAAGGAAAACTATGACAGCACAGGCCGAAAGCCTAGCCTACAAGACGGGAGAAGAAAGAACTTCTTCCTCTAAAGAATGTTTCTGATGGGCTCTTAGCACCAGAGCATAGAGTGCTAAAAGCCACGTAAAAGCCATGACTTTTGATTAAAAACTATGTTAAAAGTAAGTCATGGTAGAAGAAGTGCCCTTTAAAGATGTTTATGTAAAGTTATAGTTAGTTGTATTTAATAAATTACGTTAACATTTTTCAAAGCTATATTTCCTTCTATTGTTTTCCACGACATCTAGTGAGCAAAAATCCAATTTTCTTCTATGCAACCACAGTTGAAAAATCCCTGTGCATACCTGTCTTGGCTGAACTCTGAAATTGATTACTGTCAAAAACCAATACGTCAACGTCCACATTTTATTTAAGCCGATATTAGAAATTACACTTAACTATTTAAAAATGCCAACAATTGGAGTTAAACGCGATTTGCTCTTCGAAGCACTTGGAAAAAAATACAGTAAGTTGAGAAATACGCCATGTTTCACAAATACAATTTTGTAATTTTAGCGGATGATGAGTTCCAACAACTTTGCTTCGCTTTCGGTCTGGAATTAGATGAAGTGGTTAGTAAGAGATTTGATGAATCACATAAATTTTTTGAATATCTTTTATATTTATTTATATATTTAGACAACTGAGAAACAAATGTTGACCAAAGAGCAGGGTGAAGTGGCTGCAGCTCAGAACGCATCAGAGGAGATCATCTACCGAATTGATATACCAGCTAATCGATATGACTTGTTATGCATGGAGGGACTTGTGACTGGTCTTTTGGTATTCCAAGGAATGTATGTTGGAAAAGACGAATAGTCAAATCGCAGCAAAAGCCTTATGTGATGTTTTTATTTCTAGAATGAAGCCACCGCAATTCATTCTTAAAGAACCTGCTGGCGGGATGGAGGCTCGTCAAACGCTGAAAATTCTTCCTGATACAGCACAAATACGTCCTTTTGCAGTGGCCGCTGTTTTAAGAAATATTACTTTCACTCAAGAATCGTACAATTCTTTCATCGATCTGCAGGTAAAGGGATATTCCTTCAACACAACCCCAATTTACCTTTATCGTTGTTAGGACAAATTGCATCAAAATATCTGCAGAAAACGAGCACTAGTCGCAATCGGTACCCATGACTTAGACACCATACAAGGACCGTTCGCTTATGAAGCCCGAAAACCCAGCGACATCAAGTTTGTCCCACTCAACCAGAGCAAGGAGATGGATGGAAATGAACTCATGGATTTTTATGCAAACCATGCTCAACTTAAGCAGTACCTACCTATTATCAAAGACTCTCCTGTATACCCAGTTATCTATGATTCGCAAGGAACTGTTCTTTCCCTACCTCCCATTATAAATGGTGATCATTCAAAAATTTCACTCAACACCCAAAACGTTTTCATTGAATGTACAGCAACTGATTTAACAAAAGCTAAGGTAGTGCTGGACACTATTGTATGCATGTTTTCGGCACACTGTTCGGAGAAATTCACGATTGAGCCATGCAACGTGGTGTCCCCAGATGGAAGTGTTGCAACCTACCCCGAACTTGAATATCGAAAGGAAATCGTTTCAGCTGCAAAGGCCAATAAGGCCATTGGAATCGCTGAAGAAACGTCAAAGATAGCCGAAATGCTAACCAAAATGTGCTTAGAGACGACGGTGGAAGGCGAAGACCAGCTCCAGGTAACTATTCCGCCAACCCGCCACGATGTTATTCACGCTTGCGATATATATGAAGATGTTGCCATAGCATATGGCTACAATAACATAAAGAAATCATTGCCGTCCTTCATGCATATAGCAAAACAATATCCGTTGAACAAGTTAACTGAACAGTTGAGGGAGCAAGTGGCTCAAGCCGGATTCACTGAAGCCCTTACATTCACGCTGTGTTCCCGTGATGACATAGCCACCAAATTGAACAAACTTATTGATAATCTGCCAGCTGTGCACATATCAAACCCAAAAACGCTTGAATTTCAAGTTGTGAGAACCTCGCTTATACCTGGCCTCTTGAAAACACTGGTAGCAAATCGCAAAATGCCTCTGCCTCTTAAATTATTCGAAATCAGCGATATTGTGATGGCAGATGATGAAACAGGTAAAACACAAAAAATTTCAAACTATATCCAAATGCATGTATCTGATGTTGCATGTTTTTGTAGAAGTCGGTGCAAGAAATGAACGACGACTCTGCGCAGTAAACTGTAATAAAACGGCCGGATTCGAAGTTGTTCACGGATTGTTGGATCGCGTAATGCAATTACTGGAAGTGCCGTGGAAATCAGCTGAAGGTTACTGCCTCCAATCAACAGATGGTAATTATTTTTTTTCTACAGTTAACGCCTTTTTAAATTCAAATTTTGTTTTTTCAGATCCCAGTTATTTCCCCGGCCGGTGTGCGAATATTATGTACAGAAACTTCCCCATTGGTAAAATTGGTGTTCTTCATCCTACTGTTCTGCAGGCATTTGAATTAAGTACACCATGTTCTGTTATGGAGATTAATATCGAGCCCTTTGTTTAAACTAAAATTTTAAGTAAATCGTAAAAAATAAAATTTTAAATTCATCTAAAAGTGTGTTTATGAATAAGAAACTACCAAAACTTTCGAATAGGCACAGTGGGTTCGTTTTTGTTTAGAGTCGAAGAGTTTTTATTATTAAAGATTTCAGCTTATGTTAAGACATCAGTTAAAGTTCAGAGCGTCTTTGGCTTCTAGCTGTTATGAGGCAACGACGGGAAAATATAGCAGTGCAGAAAGAACACCGTTCTAGAAGACAGGAGCAGTAGTAGCTGGCCCCCTGGCCTACCAACAATAAAATACGAAATAATCGAGTCTCCTTCACCGAAGAACCTTACAGATGTGGGATTTGGTTTTACGTGATCACCTGCCTTTACGGCTTATATCACGGGGTCCATTTTCCCAAGAGTCGTAAGTAACGCAAGACTAAACGCCTTAGTTACCCAAGTACCAAACTGAGATCATGCTTGAGAAGCAATCACCCCACCTTGGTTTGATGTGAAGCCTTTCTAAAACCTCTTCCGCTCTCTGGGTCGCAGCTCCCGGTTGAGAATGCAACCCCACACTGAAAAGGGATAGTTCCCTAACCTCCTTGCCTAGTTGTGGGTGAACAATCAACTAGACAAGTCAGCACAGTACACTATCCTCGACTCTACCCGCGATGTTAGGTGGTAAACCACAGCCACCACCATACTCCCACAAAGAGGCATACCGCACGGTAAGGCTGGAACGAAGTTCCAGAGGCTCCTGACCTTCCGTGGCACCAGAATATAGCCTCTGGTCAAGCTGCCACTACCAGTCAGGTTTTCTCAAAGCCTGGGTCTGATAGCCGCCATCCCGCCACAGATGGTCTTTTCTCCATCAGTGTTTCCGTTGTCACTATAAATAGTAATACGGATGTGATTCTGAATCATGTGATTCACAAATCCTGTCACATCATTTGGGGAAGAACCTTACATTTAGGACAAATTCGTTACTGATCAGCAAGATCAACGAGTTTCAATTCGATATCTAGAATCTGTTTGTGAAATTCAAAGCCGCATATGACAGCATTTATCACTGGAAGCTTCTTCGTTGTCTACGGCATGACGCTAATGTAAATGGAATTCATATACATTAAAAACATTGGATTCCAGCAGGATGCCGTGTCGGGGATGTTGCAATAATTTTAAGGACAGCAGAAGGACTAGATGGTCAATGCAGCGAGAACATGACGAATCAAATTGGTTTCGAAACGATAGAGGATAAAACTAAATTTTTGTCGTCAACTAAAAATCAACCCGTCCAATACCTCGAATAATTAAAACACCGTTTGCTGCAGATAAATAGAAAAAACACAAAGAATCTTACAGGCGTATCCATATGCGCGTGCAGTCCTTGGGGAGGTAAACCAAACCTCTGTCTTAGAAGTCAATGAGTTGCGAAATAAGAAGCTCTGGACCTTCAATAATGAAAGGCTTCAAAGATCACTGATCTGGTAATTCCGATATTTTTTTACATACTTAAATTGGAAATAGAAATAAATACTAAAATTACACTTAATTCGGAAAACCAAAGAGCAGCCAAAGACCACGACCAAACACAAAGTTTCCAATTAAATAAACACTCTTTAACATTGGTCGGAACGACGCAGCAGAAATAAAACAATTTGCATAAGTTTTTATTCATATTTTAATAATATAATAATTAATAATATTTCCGTAGGTTCTCATACAGCAATAATTATAATAATATTTCTATTCAGTATAACATATACCTTTAATGTATATATATATTTTGTTTTATGTATGCATTTCATTAATAATAGTATTAATAATAGTATATTTATATAATTTTCTGATTAATGCAAGTGTGGTTTGCATTTTTTATCCGTTGAATTGATTTTCTTCAGTTTGAAGTATGCTGAATATATAATAGTAATTATTATGTTTTCTTGTTCATAGTAAAGATATAATTCAAACAAAACATACTGTGTTGAATATTGATTTTGTTTTATTTTGTATGTAAACCAAAATGAGCGTACGGCCTATTACATACGTTTTGAATTATTTTTTCTTCATTTTTTTGCGTTTTTTTGCTTCTTTTTTTGTCAGCTAATTCATTTCGCTTTGATTTTTTTAAGTGCCACCTATGCGCGGGAAATATTAAGATTCATGCAATGCATTAAAATCACCTCATATTGTTTTGTTTTTCTTGTGTGTAACTTTATATTATTAACTTACATTCATAAATAGGTTAAAAGTTGATTTTTCCATTGTTTTGTTTTCATTTATTTTTTCTTTAAATCTTGTGTTTATATGCTTTTATTACTTTTTTTAGAGGCTAAATATATTTTATATAGCGATGATAATATGACAATAATAATATTAATTTAAAAAATATGACATTTTAAAAATGTTTTATTATTATTTCGTGTTTTTTTTTTTCATCTTTAATGTTCTTCAAAAAGCAATGAGTGTTCATATTTTTAGGATACCTATTTTGAGAAAGAAAAGAAAATCCAATTTTTAAATATCAAATTAGTTTCTCTCTGAGACTTTCAACCAGGTGCCCACACAATCAACTGCCCTATTCTGATTATGTGAACGTGTTGCAAGTCTGCAGAAAAAAACAACCGAAAGTCTATATCCGAAAACTACTTCCAAAATCATGTCTTGTTCGTCTTTTTTCCCCACAGAGAAGAAATCTGCATGTGTACGGTGTGTTGTTGTGTGCTCGAATTTGGTTGGAAAAGGCGAAACAATTCGATTTTGGTGGGATCTATGTATGTGGTGCATTTTCGACTCTGTCGCTATAACTTGTGTATAGTCTCTTTAAATATTGTATTATAAGCATATATGAAGTAATTTTAGTAGTAGAAGTATGGTAATCATTTTTTTCTGTTTAATCTTTTTTTTTCATCATCGTCTACTCATATGTTCATTTCATCCTATCATGCAATTCTAGTTAATGAATCAACTGTATATAAATATGACTTCATAACTGTTAATCCTTATAATTTTTGCAATCTAATGAATATTTTCTTTATTGAATGGATTACATATCGCTTGCGGATTTACACTCGAAAAGTTCAACAAAATAAACGTTTAACTTTGTTTTTAAACCTTCTACGTAGTCATTTTTATATCTTGCTATTTGTGCTGAATGCAATTGTTTATGTTCTTCTGGATACAATAAATGTATATCTGAATTGTTTAGCAACTCCATAAATATACTTGTTTTGTTTCATTTAACACGCCTACGCTAAATTCAACAAAATGTTCTGGAAATACCTCATGCTCCAAAGTGTCCAAGCGTTTAGTGGACTCCACCATGGAGAATCGTCCCATCTCTTCCGCCTCCTCCTCTCATCATCATCTTCATCGTCTCGTTCTACTGCGGTCAATACGAAATAAATACACTTTATATTGAGATTTTCTCTCATTTTTTTATCTTTTCCTTTGATCATATATATTTTGAATATGAAAAAAAAATCCTGCTTAAAATATATATTTATATGTTTGTTTTCATTTATCTGTAATTCACGTTTGTGTGTTTTCCATTTAAATGATTGAATAGTACATTAATTATGATGATTATATGCAATAACCTAAAGATACTTTAAAAACATTTCAGTGTCTTCGAAATTACCACAAAGCAAATAAGAAGTAAGAATTGTTCATAAAGAGGGATAAGTGAAATGGTGTGTGTATAAATAAACTTTGCTTCTTGCTTAATTTATATATAAATGGTTATTCTCTATTACACAAGACAAAGCAGGTGAAATATATGTGAGTGTGTGGTGGATGTATATTGTTGAAGCATATTAAATGAACATGAATGAAAAAAAAAATAAAATAAAACTATGAATTATTCAATAGAGTTTTATAATATTTCGAATATTATTTTCGTATTATTCGGTGATTGAGTTGACGAGGATGTTTCTTTGTTGTTGTCCTTCAAATTGTGTTTCGTTTTAATTAGTCCAATTGGAGGGCCAAGTCTGCAAGTGAGGAATTTGATTACAATTTTCTTTAAATTAATCAAATTTACAAAATACTTACATTCTTATCATGATGATCCCATAATTCAATCTTCTCTGGCATCTGATTTGGATCGGTAGGTCCAACGTACGAAAAGTATGGTATTATGTTCATTGCCTGAGGAGCCTGATTTACACTTGGTGGTGGAACTGTGGTGTGGTAATCCATTATCTGCTTTAATCATAACCATGAAACGAATATAAATTTTACAAAACATATTCTTAACATTCTGTCTTCATTTTCAAATACATTACATACATACATACAAGAAAATGTATTGAAGGGAATAATTGATAAAAAATAAGCATTTATAATGGGACACGATCCTAGTCTTTGGTGGCAACTCGGCTTGTATGACTTGATTAATATTGCTTAAAGTTTAATACAGAATTGGAAACAAATCGAAACAAATATATTGATCTTAAATTTGAACGGATTTAATGAAATGGGAAAGAATAACTTCCTAAATGTTGTGCAATGAAAAGAGATAGATAAAAGTTCGGTTAGAAATTCAAGGCTTGAATCAATGCTTATGAACTGACACGTTGGCCACGCCTACTTTTTAGAATCGGAACATAACAAATAAAATGTGAATACAGACAATTTACACTGAAATGCATTGAATTGAATTACTATTTTCTCTTCTTTGGTTCTCATTGCAATCTGGGTCCGAACTAACCTAACTTTAGCAGCGGAAACTAAGGACTACCATTCTAATATCTGAATTATTATTATTATAAGCTTACATGGAACTGATCTGGCTGATGATAGTCTCCAACGCCTGGATAATATCCGTATTGCGATTTAAGCCAGTTGTTTTGTGGATGATTCAAGGCCGATGGAGGTTGTTGCTGATTTTGACCCTTGTCCATCATCCATTGTGGCATAGGTCCACCAATCGTAGCACGATTGCCAGCCGCAGATGCAGTGTTCCTGTTTGCATCGAGGGACAATCCACTAGAAATAAGTGCCGGATTCACTGAGGGATAATTGTTGTATTTCCATGAAGCAGCACGTTCAGTGCCAATCGGTCTTGGAATTTTCCTCATATCTTCTTGTCCCACTCCAGTATTTCCACTGTTGATTGACATATTTTGTTGTTGTTGCTGTTGTTGTTGCTGCTGCTGCTGTTGTTGCTGTTGATTCATTTGTGGTGGCATGAGCCCATTCGCTTGCGACGGCTGCACATTTGGATTGTTGGGTGACATAGCCGCGGGTGATCCACTCGATACACCACCCATTGCTGCTGGTAAGCCGTTTTCTAGAGTTAGCAAATCATTTCCAGCCGAAGGCATAGCGTAGCTGTTGTAATCATTCGTTGGATACCAGCGTCCAGTAGATCCGGTTTGGGGTTGAGATTGCGGACGTCCAGGAGCTGCAGAAAGGGCTCCCATTTGCTTCGGTCCTGCGTTATTATACCCACCCCCGATGACCATATTGGGGTTGGTTTGGTGGAACATGTTACCCCCACTGAGTTGTTGCTGGTTTCCCTTATTTGATTGCGAAAAAACAGATGCTCTTGGGTTTAATCGAGACATATGCAGTGGATTTGCGGAGGAATTGTTCATCGGCCCTCCAACGGCGCCACCCATCGAAGGGGCAGCTGTTCCACTGCCGCTGACTCCACTTCCGAGATGATAGGACGGGAGTAATGAGTCCACATTGTAGTTCAATTGGTGCGAGAGATTTGATTGCGCCATTTGATCGTAGTATCTGCTGGCTGGTGCATTTTGGACATTCTCGCCAACTGCTCCCGGTCCATTTCGTCCTGAGTTTGATCCAATGGGCCCGAAGTTCAAGACTGGTGTTTCAATTTGAGATGTCGCTGGACGATGCTGCCCGCCTGTTGGCCTTTGGATGGCTAAACCGCTAGGTGGGGGAGCTATTGCCGGTTGAACAACAGATCCACCAAGGCTGGGGCCGGTTCCGACTATTGGCTTCAGTACATTGGACATTTCATTTTCACTACCAACGTTCATTGCTGAAGAAGTTGGTATGGTGGGCATTGACGATACAATCGACAATGACTGCTGCTGCTTTTGCGGTGGTTGTGCACCAACGACACTTGATAAGGATGCAGCAGTGCTTCCAGGTGACGTGGCTGTAACCGATACAGGCAGTATATTCAAGTTCGGTGGCTGAACTACTACAGAGCTACTGGGTGGGGACGTTGAGTTACTACTGGATGCTTTTGAACTCACTGGAGAACTGTTTATGTTTCCTCGATTGTAGCCGGGTGCTTTGGAAGCATCGGCTTTTGGAATTGAATCAGTGTTCGTGGGGTTGTAGATTGTTTTGTTTTCCCATTGATTTTGGTAAGTGTCATTGAAAAGGGAATATTCACTTCCGATTTTCGATTGAAGCGGTGGTACTATAGCGGGGGTGGATAACGGTAACGAACGCTCTGTCAGTGAAATTGGCAAAGTCGTATTCGCATTTTGTTGCATCGATAAAACAACTGGAGACGAAGAAACATTTGGATTTGACGGCAAAGATGGTGCTCCAGCGGACACTGAAGACTGCTGACCTATGGATGTTACAGAATGGCCATGTGCAGGCTGAGTTGTAGCCTGCTGCGGTGCTTGCGAGACTGCTAAGCTAACAGCGACATCTGCCGCATTAAACGTTCCAATTGGACCTGATAGTGTGTTCAAATTACTCATGCTGTTCGAGTTATGGTTCGAACCAGTGTTCTTATTATTCTTTTTGGGTGAACTGTGGAACGAAGTGGACATTTGGTTCTGCACGGACACGGTTGGCTGCTGACTGCCGCTTACGTTACGTTTTTCCGTTGAATTGCTATTATGTCCAACACCGGACGTTAGTTTAGCGGCAAATGTTTGTCCACCGCCAGCAGCAGCAGCTGCTGCGGCTGTAACAAACGGTTGTGGCTGTGACTGGGAGGAAAGTTGATTCTTGGAAACCGTGTTCCTCTGAGACATAATCACATTGGTGTACGTAGTCGTGGTTTTGGTTGCACTTGACAACGAATCGCTCGCTGTCACATTGCGTGATTTCTGAGATGAAGTTGAGTTCAACGAAGACGAGGTAGAGCTTCGTGGGTTTTGCTGAAAGAAGAATCCCTTTGAGGAAACTGCACTTGCTTGCAGACGCGAGGAACCAACACCAGTATTTGAATTGGTTGAACTCTTTACCGTTGATTGCTGAGACGATATCGAGCCCACACTCTTGTTCGACGTGGTTGTTGGTATAGAAGACGAAGAGACAGGTTTTGTGGACGAGGTTGCACTCTTCGCGTACGATGTCGATGCAGTGGTCGTTACTGAGGTGCTGCTACTAAACGTGCTACTCGAAGACGATTGCGTCAAGGGAGTATTCTTATCCCATGAATTTACTACAAGAGGTAGTGGCTTAATATTCGGGTTTATTCTTGGCAACATCTGAAGAATATCAACGTCCGGGTCTTTTATCAAAGCCGATATTAGCATGTGAGCTTGTTTGGTGGCATCTGCGAGACCCTTGATGGTGATGCTCCGTTCGGATTGATTTTTTCCTTGCTTCTCAACTTCAATGTGCGCTCCGGTTGTGGCGCGGATGGCGTTTATGTTGCTACCTGCACGTCCAATGACACGCGATATAGCGTTTACAGGAACTTGAACTTTTTTACAAGTCATCTCAGGTGCCGCGGAGGAGGAAGTCGATGACGAATTTGAAGAAGTTTGTTGCTGTGTTGAACTTTTGCGTACAACCTCCTTCCAGCCATCTTCACCTCGTTTTGCAGCCACGGTTCCAGTAGGTGCGGCCGACCCAGTTTGTGGTTTGAGGGGACTAATTTTTGCTGATGCATGTTGATCGTCATGCTGCGAATTGCTAGCGCCCCTATGCGACTTGTTATTGTGCACAGTGTCATCCTTTTCGGAGTTGACATTTATGTGACGCGAGGAGAATACCATTGATTTGCGACCACTTCCTTCGGAAGGATTCAGCTGTTGCTTCTGTATGGCACCACCGCCAGTTGACGCATTTGAAATGGGGTGTGATGATGTATTAGTTTCGGGTGTTACTTTCTTTTCCGCTTGCTTTCGTGCAGACGGTTGTTGGGAAGGTACGACTTCTTCTTTTGGAGCAAGATTTTCCTTTTCCCTTTGTCTAAGGGAATCTTTAGCGTCCTTTCGCTTGGTATCCTCTCGTTTTTGGGTGGGCTTGTCCTGACTTTCCAGAGCAGCTTGTGCCTGTGGTTGTGGTGTTCCAACTTGCTGTTGAGAGTTCACCTTGGTCTTATACTCAGTGATTTTCATGGCAGTGGGCGGCTCAGCTTTCTTGCTTTTGTTGCTTGTCGACGCAACGGCCTCATCCTTCTTCTTGTCCTTTTTCGATGATTGATGTTCATCGTCGTTCTGCACTGCAGCACCGTTTGTTGCAGTGTTCATTGCGGGACTGTTCGAGCTTCGGTTGTTATTATTTTGATTGTTTTTCTTCTTTTTATTCTTGTTCTTGTTGTTTTTATCAGGTTGTGTGTTAGCCGCTTTTATGTCGGTGCTCGAACATGAACCTTGGTCTATGCCTGAGTCACCTTCTTCGCGGTATGGGTTATTTATATTCACTACATCATCTTCCTCGTCGGCAGCTGCATCTTCTTTGTCGCTATCGTCTTCCTTCTCGGAATCCTTATCACAGCCTTCGCCGGCATTTTCACTTCCGTTACTTCCCTCCAGTAATCGCCGTTTCTCCTCCTTCTTCTCCATCTTCTTCTTCTTTTTGCGCTCTCGTCGGCGGGCGGCAGCAGCGCGACGACTCTCCTCCCTCGTCCTCTCCATGTCGAGCTCTTCCAGCAGTATTGACGCATTCTTGTTCGCCTTTACGGCCTGTGCTTCCTTTGCAGCACGGATAATGTTTACACAGTCGTAGCATTTCTCCAACAATTCCTTGTCGCTGATGGTGCTGATGAACCTGTTCATCTCCTGGTCGGAGGGAAACTGCGTTACATACTGCACCATCCATTTAACTACTTTGGTGTGTCCCTTGCGGAATGCCGCCATCAAGCAGGACACCCTCCTGTTGTCCTGAGAGTCTATATCCGCGTTGTGATTGTACAATATTTCAACCACGCTGAGGTGGCCTCCGTGCGCTGCTAACCAAAGAGGAGAATTTCCCTTCTTGTTCTTAACCTCAACGGAAGCACCCCTAAACAATAGAAGCTCGACGAACTTTAGGTGTCCTTTATCGGCTGCAATAGTTAATGCAGTATCACGGGATGTTGGAACTGGGGCCGCATTCACATCGGCGCCCTTGTCCAAGAGCACTCGCCCAACTTCAATGTATCCGCCAGAGGCAGCCTCCATTAAGGGTGTTAAGCCAGTTTTGGCTCGATGTTCAACGTTTGCTTTTCGATCTAGTAGCAGACTTACCACTTCGTGACGACCTTGAAAGCATGCAAGGGTCAAAGCGGTATTTCGATTCGTCTCAATTTGGGCATTGATGTCGGAACCTTGGTCAAGGAGCAACTTAACTGCTGCCGTATGGCCATTCATTGCTGCCAACATTAGAGGTGAAATGCCAAGCTTGCTTCCTGTGCGAGAATTTATCTCTGCACCATTGTTGAGAAGCAGCTTTATGATGTTTACATATCCACCGCTTGCGGCCAAACTCAACGGGGTATAATCAGACACATTGCGGTGCTCCTTGTTCGCACTTACTCGCAAAAGGAGCTCTACAACTTCGTATCGTCCGCCGGAACAAGCCAACGACAAAGGAGTGTCTTTTGTTCTCTCCGATTGCGCTTCCAATTCGGCGCCGTGCTTCAGGAGAATATCAACCACTTTTTCGTGACCAGCAGTTGCTGCAAGTATGAGCGGAGTAAAGCCTTTCTTATCACGGTGCTCTATATTGGCTCCACGATTTATAAGCAATTCGACTAGCTCTTCATGACCACCAGCGCATGCTAATGTTAGGGCAGTGTCATGGTTGGAGTCAGTTTCAGAGTCGACGTCGATTATCTTATCGGGGGTGGCGGCTACATTCGTGACTGCTTGCTGGTATTGCTGAGTAGTTGTATTGGCTATTGAATGAACGAAAGTTAGAAGTGGATCGCTTTAAAGACTTCTTGCGTGAATCTTACCTTGACTACCAGCTGGAGTTTGTCGCAACAACGAATAACGATTACGATCCTTTCGAGAGGCTTTATCAATAGCCTTTTTGGCAATTCCTCCTGAAGACTTCGTTGTTGTCAATGACTGCTGCTGTTGCATTTGCTGCTGCTGCACTTGCTGTTGCTGCACTTGTTGCTGCTGTTGCATTTGCTGTTGTTGCTGTTGATCTTGCTGCTGTGATGTTATTGTGCAAACTCCAATACTCACATCAGTGGAAATGGGAATAGATGGGCAGAATTGGCTAGTAGAAGCATTTCTGTTCACCGCTGGCTGAGTTTGGGTTGCCACTTGAACTTGCTAAAAAAAGGATTCAAATTAAAATGAACATTTGTGTTTTGTATAGAAATTTACCTGTGTATGTTGAGAACAAGACTGTTGCTGTTGCTGCTGGAATTGTATGAGTTGTTGTTGTTGCTGTTGGTGTTGCTGCTGTTGTTGTTGTTTCTGCTTGAGAACCTGTTGATTCAAGACCTGCTGGGCTAAGGCGGCTTGCTGCTGCAGAATTAAATTGGTTTGGGTAACTTGATTAGTTTGGACCACAGGCTGGCAGATTACGCCCGTTTGACCCAAATCTTGCACAGTGTTGCATTGCTGCTGTTGTTGCTGATGGAGTTGCTGTTGTTGTTGCTGCTGTTGTTGCTGTTGTTGTTGCTGCTGCTGCAATTGCTGCTGCGTTGGCAGAAGAGGTGTTGATTGCATCTGCTGATGTGGCTGTTGCGGATGCTTTTGCAATTGTCCTTGCTGCTGCTGCTGAACAGAAGGCATTTGGAATAGTAATTGCAACGATTGCGAAGACTTTTCAGGATCAACATTGAAAACGTAGTTTGTCTGCTGCTGGGTATCTCCGGACAACAATTGCTGCTGGCCGGCAGCTTGAAGCAAGGACTGAGATATCACCTGGTTGCTGCCAGACTGCTGCTGTTGAAGCTGTTGAAGATCTTGGCTACTGGGCAGTGCTTTGATTCCAATGTTTGTGGCCTGTTGTTGCTGATCATCAGAAGCAATCGGAATCAACGAAAGTGTCGTTTGCTGGAGCTGATTCTGCAAAATCAATCGGTATTAACCCTTTGTCAATTAATCTAAATAGTTTGGTTACATACTTGTAGCTGATTGCAAATCTGCAGATCCTCCACTTGTTGAATCTGCTGGTGCAGCTGATAGTCCAGGAGCAATTGATTCGTTTGCCTTTGCTGTTCATTTTGCTCCTCGGGAGAAAGACACATGTTGGCTGTGCCGGATGATTGAAGGTGTTGGCCATGGCCATTCCAACGAGTCTTGCATATAGAATTCAGCCCCATATCACTCAATTCCGAACAGTTTAGGTTGGTTGTTAATTCCTAAATGACATAGAAAAATATGGAATTCTTGCTATGAAAAGGTTTCAGATTGAATTACCTGCAACGAGGGGTCGTGAATGACTTGAAAAATTTCATCAACTGTAATGTCGTAAATTCGGTCACGTCCTCCATCCTCTTCTGCATTAAACTGCTCCAAGGATTCGCTCAGTGGAGCGTACATCTCGCAGTCGTCTTCTGTGTTGTCGTACATCCGAAAATGCTCCTCATTTTGAGCAAAAGTGGCTGCGCCGAGAGAATATACTAAATACTTGTTGCAAAATTGTTCTTTGATAATGTTTGTTATTGCATTCTTACCCTGCTGAGTAAATTGTTGCTGTACGTTCGACAGAGTGCCCGACTTGAAGTTGCTTATCTGCGGGTAGACTTGTACCAAGTCACTTGCATGAAAATCTGACCGAAAATCACAAAGTGCTTGCGTTATGTCATCCTGTCGAATGTTGGAGAGAATCAAGCTACCCAAGGGATGACCAGATAACTTGCGACTCTTCGAGGGAGAATCTAGTCCGATATCCTCTTCATCATCCTCAGCATCATCTTCGTCCTCTTCGTTCTCCTCCTCGTCATTTTCGTCCTCCTCGTCATCATCCTCTTCGTCCTCATCGTCATCTTCATCATCATCCTCATCTTCGTCATCATCGTCGTCGATCTCCTCATCTTCATCCTCTTCATATTCCTCCACTGTTGCACTCCTCTTGGTTGCAGTGTTATTGCCAATAGTAGACGAGACTTCTCCACCACTTGCATTCATCACATCAGTGCTTGAATCGTCCGCGCCACCAATTCCACTGCATGCCTGAGTAAAATTCGAATTTGCTGGAGGCGATTCAGTTGGAGATTTTGGATGATCAACAAATAGATGTTGGATAGTCTTCTGCATGGGATAATTCGGGATTTGGGCAGCTACCATCTGCAACATCTTAAATTGAGTGTTGACCCCTAAGTTGTATTCGTCGGGGTCTGCAGCAGAGGATGAGCCGATTGAGTTGATTGATTCGCATGAACCAGATGGTATGTTCGGAGGCATATCCCTAAACACGTGAAAAGAGACGCAGTAAGTTTCAATATGTTTTCCCTTTCTTTTTGCCACTTTCTTACCTGGAATCATTTGACTGAACCATAGACGATGCTGCTTGAGAACAAGCTGCTTGAAGGGCTTCATGTAGATTTCGAGAACCAATCAGACTATGTTCTAGTTCTTGGGGAATGAGTACCGTTTCATCACCTACAGCCGCTGACGGAGTCTCAGGAATAGAAGGACCAATGAACTTGGATTGTTCAATTTGGGTTGCCATAACAAAGCCCTCCATAAAAGCTTGATTTCTGTCGATCTTATTGGGCTCCGGGGTAAGCAGTAATGGCTGGAATGTAATTCATTATGTAAACTCTGTTCGTCGCTCTTGCAAAGATAACAAATCCTACCAAGTTATTGTAAATGGAAACCATTTGATTCTGCTGCAGAAGGGGCAGTCCAGGAAAGACGGTCTTTCGCATATTCTTCCCATCTTTCTTTGAAACAGGCTTCACTTTTGGTCTATCACTAATAGCTGTACTTTGCGACACCTCCGAGGGCGTTGTGATTTGGGTAGTTGTTGTAGTGGTTGTGTTATTGCTGCTTGTCTGAGGGCAAACAGATGTCGCTGCAATCGTATTCGGTGCCACCAAAGAGTTGCTATATGGCGCCAGCGAGGTCAGAGCTCCAGTCTTGAAGAGATCTGCAACAGCAGTGGTATCGTCTGGAGCTGCTGCCATATTTGCCCCTGTTTGCAATGCCGAGGCAAGCAACATTGGCATATTAGGGGGGTCATCTTTAGGACCTGCAACACGTTCAAGGATTCCTTGTAAGAGGTCTTCGGGTGCATCCATGTCTACTGAATTACCTGTAGCTGCTGAAGATGCGCTGACTCCACCGCTGGATACGTCAAATGAAGGTAATATTGTTGAGGGCGCAGCCTTATTATCACGAACTAACTGCATGTTCTGAGAGAATAATTAAATTCTTATACTTACAAAATTGTCGTTGCTGTAAACACTTACCTTTTGGAATTCTCGGATGATGTTTTGTCTCCGTCGACGTTTCTCCTCGTCGCTTGACATAGACGTTGAAGCGGTTGATGTACATGCGGTAGTACCCAGGGCGGGTGAAGCATCGTCCTCACCCAATGGTTGGGATCTAATTTGTTGGGCTTCGGAACTAGTCAAATTAAGCTCGAACGGTGATGGAGGCTGACGATTTTTGCGCAGCAGACTCTTCTGCTTGATCGTATTGGAATTACTGATGGTGGTTGTTGTCGATGCTGCAGTGGCGTTGTTTACAGAACTCGGACCAGCGTGGGTTTGATTTATTGTTTGCGTAGATGGGGTGTTGTTGCTGCTGATTAACTGATTGACAATTCCTGATTGTGTTCTAACACCGTGCGCGAATCCCTGTTCAAAACAATGAAATAGACGACTCTTAGCGATAAGAGCTTCCTGTTGCTGGGCGTTTAAGGAATTCGGGTCGATGGCAAAGCCTTCCGTAGAATTTGCAATCAGTGGTTCATCCAAATAGTCAACAGAGGGAAATTGCTGCTGATGGAACAGTTGTTGGTTGGAAACTCTAACAGCTTCAGGTACTTCATGCAATCCTGGCGGGGCACTAAGTTGCTGTAGCTGCTGTTGAAGCTGTTGTTGCAGTTGCTTCTGTTGTTGAATGTTAATTAACTGCAATTGTCCAGCCGTGTTAGCAGTGTTGTTGATTCCGTTTGCCTGAAGTTCATTCTGATGGTTTTGCATGAGATGAGGGTACTTGAAAAGCAACTCCACTACACGGGTATGTCCGCCCTTGGCAGCCTCAATAAGCATCGTGCTATTATCTTTAAGCTTGTGGTAGGGATCGGCTCCGCTTTTGAGGAGAAGTTCAACGACTGCTTGGTGACCTCCGGCACAAGCCAGCGAAAGAGGCGTGTGATCATTACTTGTCGTCTGCTTGTTCACATCTGCTCCTTTCTGAATGAGAAATTTCACGGTGCAAAGGTGACCTGCGCGACAAGCCTTCATTAGAGGTGTACGTCCGCCCTCAGACTCGTGTTCCAATTCTGCTCCGTAGCTCAGCAGAACTTCAGCAGCGTCTGTGTGTCCATTCTCTGCGGCGTGTGTTAACGCAGTGTCTCCAGTTTGAGTTTCCGCGTGGACGTTCGCTTTATTCTGTAGTAAAAATCGAACAAGATCGGTGTGACCCTCTTGAGCTGCCTCCATGAGTGGGGTTGATGCACCAAGCTCCAAATTGGCTCCTTCTTTAATAAGAAACTCAGCAACTTCCATAAAACCACCACAGCATGCCAGGGTCAATGCAGTCTCCTGAGTCTCTTCGGTAGTGGCGTTTATGTTCGCCCCCTTATTAAGAAGAAGTGCAACCATTTCTTCGTGCCCCTCACGAGCTGCTTCCATTAGGGGTGTATAGCCTTCATCGTTAACTTCTTCTATATTTGCTCCACGCTCAATCAAGAGGGTTGCTAGTTCAACATGTCCACCGCAGGCCGCTAGAGTAAGGGGCGATTCAAACGAATCCGTTGGCATATTTACTTGCGCTCCAGAGTCAAGTAACAGGCGAGCCACTTCAACATGACCATCCATTGATGCCTCCATTAATGCTGTGTGCATTTCATCCGTTTTATGTTCCTGATCAGCTCCAGCTTGCAAGAGAAATCGAACCATATTCAAGTGTCCTTTATAGCAGGCGAGCGTAAGGGCACTTTCTTTGAATTCATTTGAATGGGTGTTGATTCCTGCTCCGTGCTCCAACAAGACCTTCAAGAAAAAACAAATTTAGTGGTTAAGATAATATCAAGAGCACAAAAAGAAAACATGTTATGTCCTAAACTTGAGTATCAGATAAGATCAAAGGTTGTCATCGATCGAATGAAGTGATCTTCGGATTGTTAACTTAATCGACGAGAAAATTCACTCAAGATCTCGTATCTCGGATTTAATCACTTACACATTCATAGCCCGTTGGACTTTGAAATGTATTCTTACCTTCGCAACTTCGACGTGTCCCGCCGATGCAGCTTCCATCAAAGGAGTATGGCCATTTTCGTTTTGTTCCTCGACGTTGGCTCCATGCTTAAGCAGTTCTTTTACCACATCGACATGACCACCGGCGCATGCAAACATAAGCGGTGTATTGCCAGTAGTACAATGAGCATTTACATCGGGATTATAGCTGAGTAAAAGCTTGACAATATCATAATGACCAGCTGAAGCAGCCTCCATCAGTGGTGTACAATCTTTTTGGCCTCTGTCGTCTACTTGTGCTGCCGACATTGCAAGAAGTACCTATTTCAATAAATTTCGTTGAATTTCAAATTTAATCTGAGCGGTTTTTAAATGCAACTTACTTGAGCTAACTCATAATAACCAGCTGAACAGGCCATCGACAAGAGAGATTCACCATCATCGGTGGATTCATTGATATTTATGTTACCCTTGCCCAAAAGTCTTCTTACGGTGTTCACGTCATTGTCGTTACAAGCAGCAATAAGTGTACGTGAGAAAATTCTTGTAAAATAAAAACAATTATTAATCTTTCTCATAAACACTTTAAATTAGTCTTACGTCTTATCCCTGGGACTATTCGCGTGTCTCATTTTGGTAAGCACTTGTTTGGTCTCATCAATGGCATGTGTTGCGTGTCTTAGTACAGGTGCTTTTTCATGCGCTGCAAATTAGAAAAGATAAATTGATTTAATCAAGAGTAGGAGAAGTGAAATTCGAAATTTGGTCTAAGAAAAGAAAATGTCATTCTTTACAATTTGGGAAACATCTAGTCCGTAGCAACATTGTATTGTAGATTTTTATTTCTCAAGAAGTGGAGAATGAAATTTAATCAACGCGGTTTTTAATTGTGAAAAAAATTACCAAATTTATATAGAATTGATAGAATTTAAACAAAGAAAACACGTTAATCTGAAGACTGCTATTTTGAGGTGGTTTCGTTTCATGTTTTCAATAAGTGAGATATATAATTGTAGAATTTCTCTTAGCTAAATATCTGTCAAAATTACAAACTCTTGAGAGAAGACACAGATGCGAAAATCTTTCGTACTACAGTATGTCACTTTTCGCTTTATAAAAAAGAAACTAATTGCTGAACAGATTATATTACAGATTATATATATATATATAAAAACGATGCGATGCAATACACCCGCAGCAACTCTTACAGTTTCAATTATTCTAACAAAAACTTATGAATATATGTAACACATTGACAATTAAAAAAACACACAAAAGTCATATCTTTTATTTCACAGATATTGCTTACCTGCAGCTTCATACAACGCAGTAAGACCCCTTGAATCAGTTGCTGAATCCAGCAGGAAATTTCCACTAACTTCATTGGGGTCTTGCAGTTCGTCATCTTCATCCTCCTCCTCATCATCACCATCGTCTTCGTCATCCTTTCCCTCACCATCGTTGCCACAGCTTTCTGGATCTGATTCTGGAATATCATCCTGTAAGAATAACATCAAAAAGCAAAATCTTTGCAATTAATTTCTCTGATAATGCCACATTTATCGAGTAAAACACTAAAGCACAAAATTGGAAGTTCAATTCTCTTCATATTAGTAAGACAGACTCTATAATTTCTGCAGTGGTAGGTTCAGCGAACTAAAACTTCCGCAAAAAAAATGTATACGTTATTTAAAATAGCCTCTAAAAAGCTATTGCTTCCGTGAATGTCTAAGGCCAGAGCATGCTGCAATTGATACATATCTGCCTTTAGCTACATACATATATCAATTGCGTTTGTTTTTGGGGCATAGTTGTTAAATTATATCGATATGGATAATGAAAAAGGACTGCGCAGTTACAGAATGTACTTTTGTTGGTTTAATAGAAAATTTATACAAAGTTATGGCACACACAAACGTTATTTTACTTTGTTACGTATCCTATACATACTCTCTGTTAATCAAAATGTGTGTTTTGTCTTGCTTTTACTTTTCATTTGGAATGTTATCTTTTTAAAGCTTAGATATGTAGCTAATATGCATCGAAACGCGAACTTACCAAGAGATCTGGCCTTAGACACAAGCATGCCAGAAGGATCTATAAATGAAAAAAAAAATTCCAGAAAAATAAAAAGAATTAGTAACTAATGGTGATCGAGACTGATTTTATTTTAAATTGATTTTTTGTTTGTTAAAGCTTTAAGAAGCGGAAGTTACACTCTATCCTGAATAGTCCAAGTCTCTATAGAAGGTATGTAGTGAGATTATCACGACGTTAAACCGATATGCAAGGGTGCACCGCCCCTCCCCTTTCCCACCTCTCATTCGTTCTATGGTTTCTTGATTAATCTCCAATTAAGATAATTTCTCTTTTATAAGTTCATTGTCTTGCCAGTGGGGACAAGTTAAAAAAATAACTAGGTAAATGAAAATTAACAAAAAAAAGAACAAAATAAAACTATCTCACACTTTTCTGTACAGAGAGCAAATATTTCTTTTCTGTTTCGTTCTCTCTCACGAGTATACCCATAATAGCAAGGTGAAATTTTGTCGGTGGTAGTGACAGGCTATAAGTGGATATTTAAACATATTTCTGACGTGTGCTTCAAAGGTTTCAACTTGACTACGATGTGAACACCGTCAGACCGAAAATGAAAAAGAAAACAAACATTCATGACACCGCTGCGCTTATCTTCACTCGTAGTTTTTTGAATTCCTTATGCGATGATAATGTTAGGTTAGGTGTTCTTTCAGACTGACGATAAATGTTTTCAAAATGTTTGCACCAAATACCTGTGCACGTACTTACACCCTATGTATTTACCTACCTGCAGATGTCTATTCACTGCCGTAGTGAAACAAAATTTCTTAAAATAAATTTTGTAATCATATGAGCTTCTATTAGACGCAACACATTTTTAGCAACGCATATAAATAGGTTATCACTTCATATTATCGTTTAAAAGTAAAACATGTGCTACCGTGAAAAAAAAAAACTGAAATGGTACATTAAGTCGATCAATCAAGAAACTCATGACTATAAGCAGGCAGTAGTAGCATATATAACTAGCACTGTTCAGTGGAGAACTTCGATCGCACAATCGCTCTGACAATTAATTCATCATTGAACAACTACTTATGAGAAGACTTATAGCCGAACATGCATCCAAAGGAGTGGTCGATTTTTTGTGTAAACACACAAAGTCTATGTTGTATGTTGCAAGTTTAACATATTTTCAGTAGATTTTAGACTAAAGCAAAAAAAGAAAAAAACCAACTATGAGTAATTTCGTGTTTTTCCTTCTATCCCTTTTCGAAATCATATGGTTTTCCCACTCTTACTTTGTTTCTTTCGAAACGTTCTTCACCAACGTACCACTACCGGCGTATTGTTGAAGCTGTACACAGTATTCCTACACTTCACTGTGTACAAATTTAATTCGATGGCTTTACAAGCGGCTTGTGCACGTATTCACACATTCTCGCCGCCTGTTCACATATTTACGTATACGGATGGATACTGCACACTCATGTACACGGGTACATTATTTGGATTCACCCTTCTTAATTGTACCGGGCTGTGTGTTGGTGAGTTTCAAAAAGTAGGTCCGCGTATTTCTTCAGCATGGCTGGCTTTTGGCATTGGCGGGGAAAGAGGGACAAAGGAACCCAATGGGAATTCATTTCACGAGTTGTTTGGCAGCAAAAAAAAATCGTTCTTGTTAATGCTGACTATTCTCAGTTGTCTAGAAAAACAATTAGGATCGAGTATTTTTATCGAGTCAATGGTGATGTCGACTGTAAAGTTTACCAAATGTTTTTAATGTATTTATTTTAGATATCCTGTTTAATTAGTAAACAAAAATAATAATTCAGAGGATAGGTTGGAAAGATACGTACATATATATAATATTGGTCGATAGAACAAATTTATAAAATATTTTTCTTCACAAACTCAGACTCTTATCAAACATGAATTTCTTCCATATGAAAATCATACTCAGGGAATAGTAGTACAAGCATATTTCTTATCATAGTCAAAGTTTAAGTTCATAATAAGTCGCATACTAGTTTACACACAACTTTATATGTATATGAAAATAGGTGAACAAATTTCAGACATTTAACGCCATCGTCATCGTACATAAAGCAAAATCTCCAAGAAACTTGTGCAAAAATATTTTGTGGTTTCTTGTTTAAGTAGCTTCTCCTAAATTAGATTTGAATACGTTTTATGTGGTAATTATTTAAGATGGATGATCAGATTGCAGAAGATAAAAGAAACCATTACGTTTAAACAAAAAGAAAAGCAGAACAAAAGAAACTAAATTCATGCAGCCAAGGTAGGTTTCGCATATGTACGATGACGATGCTTAACATTAGTACTACTGCGCTAATCTGCAATAGTACGAATCCACATTTTCCTAAAACAGTAGTGTGTTAGAAAGAACAAAGGCTGACGTTAAGCTCAATACAAGTGCAAACTATATTTAACTAATTTTTTATTCTGCGTGAGCAAATTTTTGATTAAAAATAATAAAGGCAGTCAGTTATTACACGTACATGGATAGTTTTCAATTGATATCAGTTCTAAGGAATTTATGATGGTTTATGTTAAGTTTTATACTGCTGCTTTAATTTCACGTTAAGAATTGGCAAATTATTAAAGCAACGTGATATAAAAAATAAGGTCCAGTAAGCTTTCGACTTATTCTGTGAAAAGGGTTGCCTATTCCTAGGAAGTCCCCATTCGGGTTATTTTGAAATTAATTTTTTTATAGGCAAAATGGGAAACAATTGAGCTTTAGAGAAAGGTATGAGCAAAGAAAACACATTCGAGTCAGCCCAGTTCGTAACAAAGTCCTGCAATATCACAGCCAGAAATTAGGTACAAGCTGCAGTGAGCACATAAAGCCATTACAAGTTAAGGTTTGAATAAACACAAATGAAAGTCTTTCTGACGAGTTAGCACGTCTTTAGTAAACACCAAATTAACTAAATGATTACGGGGTTGTTTATTTGGCACCGGAAAACTGGCATACCAACATCAACAGGTTCCAAACAATGGAAATATTTAACTTTGCTCTCTCTTCTTTTCAGCTTTGTTAAGTTGAGGCTTTACCATAAAACCATATAAATCTGAGTTCATTACTGCAGATTTATACTGAAATGTATTGCAAAACTAGCATTTATCATACTTACATGCATTTTTCCTAAAACTACACAACATGAGCATTAAATGCTACGTCGTTATTGTTGTTCTTAAGTATGCGAGGAGATCTGATATGTTACTCACTTTTTTTAAATTTTGAATTGCTTCATAATGGTGCGTGACATTCGGCTGTTAGTTTTTGATCGGATAATACTCACACACTCAGTAGAGCAATGAATAAATAGAACGTCTGCTCTACAAGCATAGAAAATTGCCTAATCGATCCAGGGGGAGTACAACCTGCAAACTTGTCAAATGCTTCACCGGCTGAGTCGTAAAAACAACCAAGTGCTGAGTAATCGTTTGTAAAGTTGTGTAAATTGTAAATATAAATGTGAATGCGCGCACACATACCGTTGCATACGCTACAGCAGTCAGTTTGTAAAAAAAAAAAACTAATTGAACGGAAATCAAAGCTCTAATCATTTTTGTCTTACAGCTTGTAGAACACAAACATTTACAACAAGAACCAATCAAACAATTTACAATTTCAATATGTTTGCTGAGATATGTTTGAATGTGCACGATCAATATGTACATATGTATACATTAATTCTTTTGTGAATTTCGAAATTTCACTTATCTTTAAATAGGTTCACAAACATAAAAATAAAATTCCTAAGAAATCGCTTCACGCTACCACTGCTGAAGCGAAATTACCATACATAATTTGTTTTCATTTTCAACTAGATGTAAAAAATAAACGCATACATACAACACCCTTTTTTAGTATCAAACTCATTCAGAGAAATAAAACGAAAACGTACAACAAATCACTGATTTGATTGTGAGCTTACCTCTGAAACTGAGTCCTCATCGGATTCAGATAAATCTGTGACTCTTTGTGCCGGAAAAACTTCTGTGTCGGTATCCGAATTATCACTGGTGATAATGTTTTGCAGGGCAGTTGATATTGCATTCACAATGCCAACCGAAGATGATGACAACGATGAATTTGACGATATTGAAGATGATGTTGAACACGACGAATTTTGTTGATTGAGGCCTAAAGTTGTTACTACTTTAATAGCTTCGGCAGCGGAGGTTTCAGCTTGAACGTAACAATCCCCAGCTACTGGATGCCTGCTGCTACTACTGCTGCTTGTGCCAGGGGCTGATACTGCTGCATTCTCTGCATCACCGCACGGGTCACCACCGACACCAATACTTACGCAACCACCACAAATATCTGTAGATGTTTGTTGGTGTTGTTGCCTGGGTAGAGGTGGTGGTGGAGGTTGTTGTTGCTGTTGATGCAGTTGCTCCGACTGGTGATGATGGTGTGGTTGTTGTTGTTGCTGCTGCTGATGTTGTCGATTACAAGAGATAGTAGATTTTTTACTATTCCCCGAACTACTACTAGTTTTCGATGGTAATCCAATAGCAGCAGCAGATGTTGATGGCGTTGTTATAGCTGGTGATAATGACGAGCAGGATGTGGCTCCGCAGGAATCAATTCCAGCAGCAATGGCAGCCATTATGGTTAGAGAAGACGATGTAATCGCCGTCGTCGCCGATTTGGACATATTTTTGCCATTTGCATTTGCACCACCACTATTATTTATATTACTACTACAAATACCAGTATTACTACCACCACCGCCACTACTGCCACTGATGCCACCACTACTGCTGGCAATGTTGCCTGTTATACTGCAGGTTGTAGTTGTAGCTGCGGCAATAGTGGTGTTATTAACACAACTATCACTATTCTTTTGATTTTTTAAATTACTTTTGTTGAAATTCTTATTGTTTTGGTTATTGTTGTTACTACTGTTAATCCCCGAGGTACCAACGCCACCTCCCACGGAGTTTTTGCACGACTTTTTCGTCATTCCTATCGAGTTGTTCTTCTTTTTTGATAACAACGAAGAGGATGATGACAACGACGTCAATGGCTGCGAAGAATTTTTTGACTTCGTCGTCGCCGTTGTCGTTGTTGATGTAGTCGTTGTCGCAGTTGTTGTTGTTGTTGCTGCTCCTGCTGATGTTGGTGAACCGTCGGTGACAGGGGTGAATGTATTGGTTGTATTACCACACACATTTAAATCGGTTTTTTTATCAGATTCATTATTCATTTTTTTTTCTCTCCTTCTTTCTCTGCTTTTCTTTTTTTTCGTTTCTTTTTCTTTTAAGCTTCTTTTCCACTTTTTGCTCACTTTATATATTTTTTATTATTTGACTTTTAACAAATTAATTAAAATTATTTCAGTCCAATCAATTCACAAAATAAAGACAGAAAAAGAAATATGCTCTAAACCTGGAATGGAAATTCACATTTTTTCTTCTTAAAACATGCGAAATGAAGGGAAATAATTTGTTACCCAATATTATTCCCCTTTATTTCATCACCAATAACGAAGAACGTATAAGCGAAAAAAAATGTTAAAAATTAATTCCGACAAAATTTTTCGTTTTTTCTCTCGTTTCTCCGAACATGAGATTTTTTTTTGCTTTTTCTAATGAACTCTAGCTCGAGCACTTACACATTAACACAATAGACAGCTTAAGAGAGAGAAAAAAAAAAGTAAGGGGAAAATTTTTTCAATTGGATTTTTCGACCATTTGAAATTGCCGCAACGCAATGAATTTTAGCTTATTATATTCACAAACTTTTGAAATTTATATTTCGTATATTATTTCTTTTTACCGATAATGTTAAACCGCAATATTTAGAAACTTATTACAGCGATTTCGTGTCCGTCATTTACTCGAGTCAGGTTCGCCATCATGTCTTCCGGATGCATACTGCTATACAGCATCTCTCTGCGGCCAATAGACGTAAAACTGCAGGAAAATTACTCGAGTGACATCTGCCGACCAATAGATACATGAAGCTACTGGCTGCACATTGTTTCAATCAAATAATTACTTCAAAGAATATTGCAATTAATTTTCCTTATTTAAATATAAATCGAATTCTTAAGATTAAAACATATTGGAATTGTTGAAATTCTCGGCAGAAAGTCATGTATATAACGATTATATAAAAGCTTTGGTTCAAATAGAAAAACCAAGTCATATTTTGTGACAAAACATGGGTGTTTATCGTATTCCGATATCAGTAATAATTTGATGCACTAGTGGCATATTATTAATATTGGTTTAACTAAAAGTAAGTAATTCGGGTAAATTCATCTACCTTAAATGAGTTTTATGTTCGTTAAAAAGTTGCTCGCATATTGGGTGTGCTACATCTATCTAGCTATCTGTGCCGACTGAACGCATGTAGTTATTGCTGTCAGTTGCATGATAATAGATCACATATGACAATTATAGAAGCTCTAATAAGTTCTTCACTAATAATCATTTTTAATCGGATATCATTCATCCCTGTTTTTTCATTCTTCAACTGTTGTTGTTTTTTCAGTTTTTACCACACTATCATAAGGACTTATCGAAACTATAAATGTCAATTTAGTTAGTCAAATAAACCGACGTTTTAGAGCCATCGAGTAAAACATTTTATGCGGCTGCTCGCAGATCAAGACGATTACTCGATCAGTTAAGTGTGGATTTTCGCTAAAGCCGAAAATTACTTAAAAATGTTACTCCCAAAATTAGTTTGTGTAATTGTGATATCTGTTTTAATTGTTCGCACAAATGGAGACAAGAGAAATAGTAAAAAATATTCCAAAGAAGCAAATACTCCGCATTTAACAACTGAGAGTTATGATCCCGAATTTAGAAATCTCCAAAGACCATTCAGGATGTCTAAACTTAATTTGGTTTGGTCCAAAGCTCAGCATGTACATTCATTTGGAAATTTTTAGTTGCTCGGAAAATAAAGTAAAATCATTTCTTTTCAGAGACTTACTGAACCAAAACTCAAATCCTTATACATGGAACTGAAAATACAAGACAAAGAAGAGATCGCATGGAAGCAGCTAAATTCGCAACACAAAGATAAAGAGGGCATAAAAGAGGCTGAATTACGACAAAAATTAATCGGAATCATGAGAAGCTATGATTTACTAGAACATTTTGAAGAAACTCAGGATCCAGCTAAAACTAAACCGTTTAAGGTATCGGTAAATTTATAAAAATGCCGTTGTAATCGCGTCAGAACATCATACGATGTTGTTCCATGTTATCTTACGCTAACAACCTCTTGAATTCACCTTTAGTATTCATTGCATTAATTTTATTCTTTCTTTTCTTAATTTGACTACAATATTTAAATGGAATAATTTGTATGAATGAAAGGTTAAAGTATTTCATAATTGAATTGACTTATTCAAGAATTTATGAAAATAGGGCACTGATAACAATTAATTGTCAAACGGATAGAAAGCAATGTGTTCTAAATTTTAGAAGTCTATTGTCTTTTTAAATTTGTTTTATGATTGTTTAACGGAATGTGTATTTTACTGTTTTTTTTTTTTTACAGAAATTCCATGAGGATGGTAGCAGCAAAAGTGTTTTTAAAGATAAGAAACTCAATAGACTATGGGAAAAAGCTGAGCTCTCTGGATTCACAGCCGAAGAACTAAATTCTTTAAAGGAAGAATTTCAACACCACCAGGATAAAGTGGATGTCTACTACAGTTTATTAGAAAATGTAGGAACTCCTCCTAAAACAGAATATCATGAAAGTATGAACAACCACATAAAATCCAAACGTATGTACATATATGTACGAATCAATTATTTTTTAGATGCAATCAATGAGGATGAACTAGAAAATTTCAACTTAATATCTCCGCCGAGTGACAATGATAATGAAATTAAAACCCCTTCAATGGAAGAAGCACACTATCGTAATAGTGTTAACGAGTTAAGATCTCATCATCGTGGCATTAAGGATCACTATGATCGACTGGAGCGATTAGTGTCCAGTGGTCCACATAGTCAAGACTTTATTGAACCAAAAGTGCAAGGACTGTGGCGAGTTGCACAGGCAAGCAATTTTTCAGAAAAACATCTGTCTTCCATTAAAACAGAACTGCATCATTTTGAGACAAGATTGCTTAAATTGAGACACTTACATGCAGAGCATGCCTTGCATAAGGAGAAATACAAGGTAAAATATTCAAGTGTTTGAGAGAAAACCATTTATTAAATTTATTTATTTTAGAATGGAAAACAACATAAGGACAAGAAAGATCGCTTTGAAGAAATGGAGGAACATTTGAATAAGCAAACGAAAAAAGTTCAAAAACTTCAGGAAACAATTGAAGCACAAATATTTAAGCACTCAGAGCTTTGAAAAAGCTTGTTCTAAGCCATATCTGATTTTTTCGAATATATTCAATAACTATTAAAATATGTAAAAGAAAATTTTCTTAAAAGATGCAATAAATGTCTTTTATATTTTTGGGGTATTTTATTTGTTTTATTGAGCAGAAGCTTATGAGCACATTTAAATTGTATGTACAGCAAGCTTTATTAGCTTACAGATTTTCATTGAAATTTTTGACAAAAAATTTAATATTTATTTTAGTATTTGTGTCTTCGTGAAAGTAAGGAAATATGTCAAATTTAGAGGTTTGTTTGAGAATTGATGGAGAATTCGACGGAGTTGGGCTTAATTATTAAAATAATATAGGCAATTTGCACAGCCTAGGAAATGCATTCATAATATGTAAGCCAATTTGTACAAAAAAAAAAAATAATCATTGTCCAAGAATCGTTACCGAGTGCTCAGAAAAAATATGCTTTTTGTTTTATTTTGAGTTGTTGCAATGCAATTAGGTAATATAATTCAGATCAACTGATTGTTAATTCGTTAAACCGGCAGAAATGTTGCATATTTTCTGGCGAGCGCGTAAATGGATGGAATAACGTTTCTGATATTTTGTTTAGAATAAATTAAACGAAATGATTGGAACACAAGTACAATATATAAAATTACTTTTAAGCATATACTTTAAACTTGTACAGAATAATTCCTTACAGTAGGGACAACAAATACATATAAAGTCGAGACGAGCATTATGTTAATGATCACACTTCGTTGAACCTTTTTTGCGCTAATAAAAACTTATTCATTATTACCTGAAAGTTTATGGTAGTTAATGTGACCTTACACTGGATAGGGTAAGGTAAGCGGTACTTACCTACTTGTAGTAATTAAATCATTGCAGAAAATGGGACGGGATGGCGTAGTCATTTTTTTGCCTTTTTTGCCTAAATATCCAAAACAGAGTTTGGAAGAGTAGAATTGAGAGTGCGTTTTATTAAGTGAAGCATTCATTAAATTCATGTGTGTCCTTTGTATTAGGATACATTATTACCTGAGTGCTATACTATTTCTACATACTTGTAAAATATGCTCGGTATTTCAGAGGGACAATATCAGCTGATTGTACAGGTACAAATTTCGATAGAATTAGTTAATCATGATCAACAGTGTCTAATATATCGCCCAAAAATAAAGTTGTAGATCGATATCTGAAAAGTTTAAACCAACGATGAGAGAAGCAGACTCATTTTTATGTAAGTTCAATTGCTTAAAAGCTTACACAGTATAGTTTAATAAGGTAAAACAATATACAATACTCAAGTTTCATCATTAAATATCGTAATATCGTAATCTTGTGGGATTAACAAATGTAGTCTCAGCCTTCATGCAAAATAAAACGGATAAAATGTAGAAAACTACTAGAAAACGTATATGTATTTTGTGAATATGCCAGCTGATTTGGATGTTATGTCAAATTACTTGTCAAAGTTTTTCATTGCAGGGATGTGTAGTAGTAAATGCGAAGAATAGTTGTGTTTTGTTTTGATTTTTGATAATTTCATATGGAAAATTAACATTTTCACATACTTTCATTGTGTAATTTAATACTATGAATATAAATAATGCTTAAATAGATCTAAGCACAACTGGAGGATTGCATTGGAGAGATGTTATGGCATCCAGCAACAGTAGTAATGATTCAGATGAGAGCAACAGTAAGGCTCCAGAAAATTTTCATGTCTCATCATCGAACGATGGCTGCGATGAGGATAATCAAACCCAGCAAAACTTCCGCCTCAGATGTCCGTTGTGTACAACATTGCAGAAACGATTTTATTGTCGCAGTTGCGTTAGGAAAGGTGATTTCGTACATTCCTCACACCACTTTGAAGAGAGGTATGTTTTAAGCTTCACAATCAATATGAGTCATTATGTAGAAAAGTGTACTTTCATTTTAGCTTGGCAGAAAAACAAAAGAAATATCTGAAAATACAGGCAAGCCTTAAGGTATTCAGCAACCGATATGAGCGCCTAATCAAGGAGCGTAAAACTTTTGAGAACATGCAGTTCGAGATCAAAAGCAAAAAAGAACGCATTACTTTGCTTAAACAATTGATAGCCAGTAAACAAGTACAAATCAAAAAGAAAAACGAAGAGAAGGACGCTCTCAAAGCTGCAAATGCTGATAAAAACAAACATCTGCCAAAATACCCGATCAAAGTAAAGGAACTGGAGGATTATGTGCTGGATAGAACTGAGAAAATAAACAAGTTGCGCGAGAAGAACAATGAATTGCTGGAGAACTTAAAGAAGGTGGCTTGTGTGGACATACATAAGCTTGTTGAGTACATTTTTCCAATATCCGAAGTGATGTTGAAGGATGACATACGTGAGCGGGCATTAGTTATGCATCACGGTGGGGAGATGCCAGCAGTTACGGATGACTCTGATACAATTGCTGCATTGGCAGATGCCAAGAATACTTCTTACATACGTGGAAAATGGGTCATACATGGGAGTATCAATGAGCTGCAATACAGAATTGTTGCTCCCTCATTGCCTGCAAACGGGGATTACTCGGCGTACATAGACTGGTTGACTGAAAATAATGACGATGTTCCCAAATCGGACACAAACGAGATTTCCCCTAGTAAAATTCCAGCGTTTCGTATTTCTGGTGGACTGACCTACACTACTCAGCTGACAAATTTACTAAGTTTTTACTTGAACGTTCGCCTACCTTTCAAACTCGCATATGGGTAAGTGGAGGCAAGATTTATATCTACTTTATGTCATTGTTTGATTTTTTCTTAGGGATTTCTGCAAGAAATTGAATGAGGAGCAGTTCACACGCAAAGTCTCTAGACTTAATACAAACATTATGTACCTGGCATATACGCAGTGTGTTAGACTGCAACATTTAAATGAGAACCATACCCTTGAAAATATATTAGTAACACTGGATTGTGAAAAAAGTAAGCTTGGAAGATATGGTCCAAATGAGGTAACGTATGCTCCCTTGATGAAATCTGTGGACTCTTTACTAGTGGGCATCGAGACTGGCACCGAATCGGAATCAGAAGGTAATAGAAAGAAATATAAGGATAATACATATCATACGTGTCTATACTTTTTCTCAGATGAAAACTCTCTGCGTTTGGATTGGGAAGCAGTGTCAAGTTTGCCACCGCAGGAGATAGCTTCACCAAATCCAATACATCAAAACCAACAGACCGTTAGCATGGCTGAAGGACTTGTGACAAGCGCGGCCAACCGTCTGGCATCACTTCTCCGATGGGTGAAGTAAGTTAAAAAGCGTTAAATTGCATATATGTCTATCTACAGTACGCGGAATGAATTGGATACGAGATTTAAGGAATTTTATTCACACTAAATATCAATTTGTAGTAGTTTAAAGTTGTATTTGTTATATTCTGTTCATTATCTTTAGCGTAGAATGTGTCGTACTTCTGTCCCCCTAATTGACTTGGATTTCCTCTTTAATTACTATTTCCTTTTGTAAATAAATTAAGAACGAATAAAAATTTAATTTTTTTAAACGGCTTATTTTTGGGTGGCAGATGCGAATTCCTTCGCAGATAAAAACTTATTTCAGTTGAGTTTCGAAGCAGGCATTAACCAGGGTCGGGAGCATTGATAAGCATTTTAAGAATGAAGTAAAATTTCGCAAGCTACCGCTGAAGAGGCAGATGCAGCAATATTTTTTTCGATTTCAAACTAAAAATAACTTGTTTTATGCAACTCACATACAAAAGAATCAATTCATACATATGGGATGGTTATATCACCCAAAAAAAATTATTGGCAATATCTCAGTTTAAAACTTGGAGCAAAATCGAAGAAGTAAATACCTTTTCAAGCAAAATATAATAATTTCCGTTAAACCGCTCAGTATGAAAATTAACATTTAGAGATTGATTTCATAGACATATCCTTTTCTCTTATATTATATGAAAGAAATTTGGAAGTAAGAGTCCAAAATCCTTTACTCATAATGAATATTTTCTGTGTTGTTGTAACTCAATATAAGGTCCGTATAATTGGACCAATTTCGTCAATTAATATGAATTGTATTAAGAGCCGGCGTCTGAATATGGCGCGATTGACATCATAATAGAAGTGCTATACAGCCTAAATTTTATTCGATAAGCAAGAGTATCGAAACAAGAAATAAAAGGGCCATAAGTGATATAAAATTAAAAATGCTCCTTAACAAAAATATGTGACGTATCTTGAACTATCCAAAAAGTACTAGACATATAACATAATTTTATCATTTTATTATTTCTTACATTTATACATAATAAAAACATCTATAATTATGGTGTTAAATAATTTTATCTTAAAGAATTTCATAAAAGTGCATTCCAACAGGTCAATTCCTGTTACTTGTTTGTTTCACAATTGTTTTTTTATTTTGTGTATTTATTTTGTTTAAATTTTCTTCAAAGCATTTTAAATGAAGTGAAATTTGGTAAAATTTTGTTTGTTTTGTTTTAGAAAAAATAGGTGTATTTATAAAAATGGTAAAGAATAAAATAATAACACACCGCGCTCTCTCTCTAGTTCGTTCTCTCTCACATTCGTAAATTCGCTTATTTTATATTAAAAAAAAAACGGGATGAGTTTAAAGAAAAAACTTGTATATATGTTTTCCAAATACGTCAAATACTACACGATTTCTTCACTCCAACCACTTATATATGACATCTTTTTTATGAATAAATAATTTAACCGATAATACATTTTCCTCTTATTATTATGCAAAAGTCGAAAGCATAAAATGGTGAGAGGAGAATCAATGCGAAAACAATTTTAACTAAAAGTACATTTCTCTTAACGCCCAGTACTTAAAGCATACCTCACGATACAAAAAGAGTATCTTGCGAAGAGAAATAGAACAGTCCACACTTACGCACGCCATGTCTAGGAGCGTTATTCAGTGTTTGGTTTTGTATCGGGGTTGCTACATGATGCGGCATTTGACATCGTTGATGTTGATGCGGGTGGGGTATTGTCTGGAGATGCATCGTCATGTGACATGTCCTCATCCTGTATGAGATCGAGGATTGATCTTATATAATTTTCAATTGTTCTGAGTAGTTGTTGTTCTTTTTGGCGTTCTTCGGCGAGTTTTTCCTCGACAGACTTTCTAAGAAGCTCTTTTTGTTTTCTTAGCTCTTTCACCTCGTCATCATCTTCTTCGTCATCGGCATCGTTACTTTCATCAAGGGGTTTCTCCTCTTCGGGTGCATTTGATGAAGAAGCTGATGTGGTGTCCGATGTCTTGTCGGCGGTGGCTGATGAGGGAGATTCTTCGCTCTTTACTTTTCGATCTGCCGCTGTAGAAAGAGGTGCATCTGAGTTTTGCTTATCGTTCATAACCTTCACAGCCTCTTCGCTTTCAGTAGTTTCCATTGAGTTATCTTGATTTAACTTAAGTTTCTTCTTAGGTCGAACATCATCTGTGAAAATTAAGACATTAGCATATCTAGAGAAAGTTTAATGTTGTTTTTTTTACTACCCACCATTTTCTGAAATATCACATGAGTTGTTTGTAAGCACTGCCTTAAGTGAAGTTCTTAGCTGTTTCCGGACGGATGCTGGTACACCAGTTGTTTGTGCTATGACACGAATCGCAAACAAATCTCCACACAATTCATCCAGGTCAATCTTTGCATGCAAAGAGTAGCTTATTGTGTACAAAAGCCGGGATATTGGAAGACTTGTTTTTATCTGAAAGTTTTATTTACATTCGTTTACAGAATTTCTTCGCAGATGGGTCCTGTATCTCACCTTGGGATAGTAGATTTCCAAAAAGTTTCTCACGTACTGATCGTTAAGTGAAATCCGCTCATCTCGAAGTATTATATGAATGTACTCAACTAAGTTTGGGTTGGCAAGTAGAAGTTCTACATACCTGTAAAGATCACCAAGAATTTTTCAACTCACTTATCTGTATGAAAGAGGTATTTGTTTGCTTACTTGTTAGTGCTTTTATTGTTGTAGATTCCCACCCAAAACTTTGGGAACAGATTAAAATGCAACGGTGCAGCTTCAATGGCGGCCAGGCAACTTAATTTCACTAAAGATTCAGTCAATTGATTTGTTGTGACGGCCATACGCATCATTATGTCAAGAAAGTCATGATACGGTCTATAGAACGCATCTAAGCGTGCGTCGTACTCCTTGTCAACACCTCGCTGAATAATTTCATTTTGTGGTATGCTCATTTGCACCATAGGTCGAGGCGGGCGTGGTGCATTTTTTGATAACGTTGGCCAGGGTGCTTTAGTGCCTCGCCGTGGAAAGTAAGGTCCAAGCGGGCCAATTGAATTTGGAGCATTCTGTGCTGACAAGTGACAGTTTGTGAAAATTGGCGCCAAAATGTTTGTCACATCCAAATTCGTATTACGGACAAGTTCTTTAAGCACATCCAGCGACAGATTGCATATTTCTGGTGGATTGTATGTGTTTAAAAATGTTGCAAGCCGCTTAACGGCTTCAGGCAGACCCTTCACAAGATTATTTTGACTTGATGGTTGCTGCCTCTTTTTAGGTGGGCTATCAATTCTGGTGCTTTGTCTCAGTGTTGACACCAGTAACACAAGCTCTGTCAGTAGTTCTTGCAGGTCCCCCGACACATGACAAGCTGTAGCCTCATGATGCATGGAATGTAGGGTATGTAATGCCTCAAAGCACATTTCGATTCCACCATTATATATCACAAGGAGTCGATCTTCATCGTTATCAACTGAAAGAGGTGGGTGGACAATTGTATATGCAGAATACTATCATTACATGTTATACACTTACCTAATATCCTTAATGCATTGATAAGTGTTCCCCAGGAAACACGAGCATCAAGTCCGGTCAGATAAGCTGAAAGCGTGGTTCTGCGAAATGTTGAGACTTCATGCTGTTCTTGTTCAGTGGCGTCTGGGTGTCTAGTTGAGAACAGCGTCATTAATTTAAACAGCTCGTCGACAGCAGCTGAGTACTGTGTCGGATGTGGTGTGATGTTTTTGAAAGCCCATTGAAGATTTTGATGTGCAGCCAGTTGCCGCGTTAGAGACCTGCTCTGTTGACAACACAGTCGAAGAAGACCGTAATATGCAGGCAGCATTGCGCGATTATACGCCACTATTTCAGAATCGTCATGGTCAGCCCTAAAACACACGTCGTTAGTCTCTTTATACTGTTTGTGAATGAAATTTCATACAAAATGTAGTTAAATGCAATATTTCGGGTTATTTCCGGACAGTTCGCAACAATTTGGGCGTTTTCAGGGCAGTCAAGAATAGCATGATGCCAGAATGCTAATAGTGCATGCTTGTTGTGATGTGCTGGTACACTCGGCTCAGACAACCGGGGATGAAATAAATCCCACAATGACCTCATGTACGGACCAAGCTAAAAGATTCGAAAAATAATTATTTTAATCGTCAGTTGATTGTCCACCCTGTTTTACCATGAGCTTTTCAGTCTTCGAAACCATGCAATATGTCAGCAGGCTGAAGTATGCCGTCAGCTTGGTGGTCCCATGAATTCCAATGTCGGCATAGGAGCGAGCAGGTCTTAGTAATCTCAGCAGCAGGCTTATGATGTTGTGGAGAATGATTTGTGCATCGCTGCTTAGGTCTCTGTAAAACCAATAATTTCTATAAAACGGTAAACATCACATTTATACCTGCTCAAATCGTCTTGGAATTCTTACCTCTGAGATATACTGGCATTTGTGGTTAGCTTGTGCAGAGAATGCGTCCTGTAATGTGCCCGAAAAGGTGGTGACGGAATAAGTGACACGAGTAAGTATGAGGCAGCTACACAAAATAGAAAAACAGTGCGTTTAAATTGTTCATCATTTCTTTCAGAGTTTTCACAAATACCATTTCGGACTCTTGAATTGTTGTGAGCGAGCAGAAACTGCTCTACCCAACTCTCAGCTGACTGCAGTATCCATGCATGGGCAATTTTGTTTTTAGGAGCCTGAAATGCCAACCAATCTAGGGCGGACTGTGGACAATATTCTGCTGCATCCCAAACCCTTTGCAAAACAAGTTGTGAAAAGCATGGCAATCCTGACGGACCTCCTTGAGGTTCAGTCAAAAGCGTTAACAATTTGAAAAACGGCCCGCATAATTCAGTATGTTTGGTAACAGAAGCAAAGAGCATAGTTATGATTTGATTTGCTAGACGATCGTCCCACCTGCAGAGCGCATGTATGAGATGCCTTGTCTGATGCGGATTTATGTTGTCTTTGATTTGCTGATACAGAAACGGAAATCCCTAAATGAAGTTTTTGTGACGCATTAATTCTAGAAACAGCTGATTGATGCTAAGAACGTTTTTACCTTTCCTCCAGCAATTGCATTGTAGTCCTTTTGAGACAGCCTTAATCGAAAATCTTGCCCACGCGATCGTTCGACTAAGTTAGCAACCAATGCGATCATCTTGTCTAAAGATGCGGGGCGAGATTTATCCACGGATAGCGCTTCATCCGATGAGTTGTCATCATTGTCCGAACCAACGTCAATCTGAAAAAAATATTTTTTTTTTTATAAAATGAAAAGCTCACTTATATTAAGTTGCTTACACAATCTTGACTTTTGTTGCCAAGATAGAAATCGGCTACACTTCGAATTACGTTTATTCGAAGTAGAAATACAGTCTCTTCGTCACCCATGCGGGAAAATTCAAACAAAAGGCCAAAGAATTCCGATAAGTGACGCAGATGAGCTCTGGCACCATGCTCCATCAGTAGAATAAGGGACGATATAAAGCGGGTGATGCAAGACGCGTTACCAATCACTTCTTTGCCACTCTCATCAGTTTCCACTTTCAAGTACAGGCTCGAATGCGACGACCTAAAAGTGAAATTAAGATCACCTACGCACTGTTAAAAAGGGATTGCGTTAGTTACCGTAAGCGTTGTATGACGTGAATAACAAGTCGCTGAAACATTTGTCGGACCATCTGATTTGGACACTGTATAAGCACCTGTACAGGCCACCAAGGTTCTGTTGACATATGAGTCAGAAACCATTCACACGCTTCCTGGCTTGCATTGAATTGCTTCGTCAACAGTTCAACCCATAGCACCATTGTAGGCTAAAATGTTCAATTAAACACTTTTTTCAGATTGGCTCGTTGTTATTTACCTTCTCCTTAGCGTGAATGAACGTTTCTATGAAAAATGATACAGACAACTTGGCAGCCATACATGTTACATCGTTTTGCATCAAAAGTGTCTGTGGTATATGCCCGCAAATTTGCCACATGAAACTACAAAAAAAAAAAATCGCATACAACATTAATACAAGGTCTTTAAATTGTTCGAATAGGGACTTACTTAAAATAGGTATGCTCGAAAATATTTCTATCTTGCAGAAAGTGCTTGTTATCCTGCCAAATCCAATCTTCTAGTTCTTTACTGAGTAACGAACTTCGACTGCTTTCTGTAGCCCGCGGTGATATCGCACTTGCCCCGCCTGCAAAGGGAAGGCGATGTAATTAATAACTTCTTTCAGAGGTGCTGCGGACAATCTTACCACCATTACAGTTCTTAACTTCTATATCACAATGTGGTGTTGTCGGTGTCGCTGATGATGTCCCTAAGTTATTAGTTTTCGTTGAATTTTCAATACTACTAGTAAGATTAACGGTATTTGCTTCAGTCTCATTTGAATCCGTTTGATGTTGAGTTTTAAAATTAGATGAGGACGATGGAGATACGGACGACTCTGCGCCCTTCGATGTCTCTTCTGCGGCTTTGATACTCAATGGCCTTAGCATTTGCACAGTGCTGGAGCTACAGGGATTTTCAGATGTTTGTGAACGTTGCCTTGTTTGTGTGTTGGGCATGATTCGCTCATAGAACAGCATGTAAGCAGAGTTCGTTTTTTCAAAACTGAAATCCAAATATTTCTCCGTAACGGAATCGTATGTCTTACTCTATAATAAACAATGCAAATGTGAAGAAAAATAAAGCGATTTGTGCACACAACGCAGGACCACTTACTGTCATTTCACCGCCAAAGCATTCCGCAGCGATTTGTGATGGATCGAAGGGTTTCACTTCGGCATCATTGAATAAGAACCATCGATCATGCTGTTGGGGGCTTTCATTCCGTTCTTTAATAAAACTGTAGTAGTGACCACCATCGGCTGTTCCAGTGTGGACAGTTACTCCCACCAACTCGTACCTAAAAATCATCAATTATCAAATTAATAAACAGAACATCATCATCACCACCGTCCTGCTTACTCATTCATTTCGTCCTCATCATCGGAATTATCTGGTGTCAGCTTGCTGCTGGAATCTGCCGCTGAACTGGATTCGGAGTTCTTCTTGGTCGCCTTGTTTTTCCTGTCCTCTGTAGCACAAAAAATTGTTTAGTACCATCCCTGGAACTTAAAATTGTTTGTGATTTACCTAAATATTGATGCGGCATAAGTGTCTTCTCTACGTAATTGGACATATCCAATCTCATGGGAAAGGAGAAGTGAGTGTTTACTTTCTCCTTCAGCATAGTGACCATGTTGAATGTGTATCGCATTGTATTGAAGCACAATATTTGCGGCAGTTTCTTGAAACAGGCACGCTTCTCAGCTCGAACTTTCTTACCGCACTGAGAGCACGTGTACATATTATCACCTTCGAGTGTGTCTTTTACAGTTACTTCATCCAGTGATTCACCTAGATTCCTCATGTCCGCCACTTGGCATCGGACAGTGTAGAATTCCTCAGCTGTGCGACTGACATGACCGCAATCCAGCGAAACAACGTTATTACTAAGAGTGCCGCAGAAAAGTCTTTTAACTAAGTCTTTCAGCTCTGGTGTCATTTCCTCCAGTTTTGATACGAGATCAATAAAAAACTCAGCCATGTCTTTTTGTTCCCCCGTATTGAGTGGTTGATGATCCATTTGATAGACTCTGCAAAACGACCGAGGATTGTAAGACTTACGCTCGGACTCGAGAAGGTAAGCAAACATCCTTTGCAGTTCGTGCAGTGTTGGGGCGTGCTTCAGTGCAGCTTGGGTTGGTACACGAAGAACGGCCTCTCGAGCTTGTGGCATCATGTAGAGATGCTGGATGCAGGACGCCATGTAACAGGTTGCTCCCAAGTTTGTGAGACCAACATAACCACATTCTGAACGTCCATCGTCACGAGGCCAATAGTCCCACGGGTATGGTGGATGTGGTCCCGGAGTGTGTTGTTCAAGCAACTTCCCGTGAAGCAGCGAGTAGTTGTTTGCCGAGTTCTTACTCATCTCCACGAGCAAGTCGTAGGCTGCAGCGCGCGACGTTGGCGATTTGCACTTCGGCTTTTGACGATTCGTCGGTGAGGGCATGTCAAAAAGAAATTCAAATATTTTTTCAATAAAGCCAAGTGCATCGGAACTGAACTTAAATGGTGGATCGTATTTCACAAGGTTGGTCATCAGGTTTATCAACCCAACAAGCCCGTCATCCTGGTACCCATGGCGGGTTTCGTAGAAATCTCGATTAAGAATACTCTTTGAAACCGTGTGGCAAAGCCCTTCGATGTCTATAGCACTGGCATTGGGCTCTTCCAACGATGCCTTCACCATTTCTGGGGTCAACGTGTCCACAAGACGTGCCAATAACCAGAAATAATCACGGCACGCAGGCCCATATGGCTCTTTACCTTCGTCGGAAACGAAATGAGTGTGAGACTGTTGGAAGCAAGTCATTTTCTCAGCCACAGGCAAAAACGATATTAGTTTCTGCAAAAGTGGTGCCAGCAACTCCTGATAACTTTGGGAATTTCCCAAGCATATCCTGTAGAGTCCCGCGCATATTTCACGTCGCACCGATGGTTCTGGGTCTTCGAGAATGAATTTTCGAACCCAGCCACAATACTCTGGGGCATTCCACAACGACATTCTTGCACTTTCTGAAGAGTGAACAAAGCTCACCATTATGTTCATTGTGTACTGCACAACCTGCGCTCTGCCCCAGAATCCAGTGCGGATATGCAGCTGGTTGGTAAAATGTGTGTGCGCCTCATCATTTAAAATGGATGCCAAGCGCATTAGGCACGAGTCTACTTTCATCATTTCCAACATGAAAGAGTGCGGTTTTGATATCGCCACCGGTATGTCCTCAGACCGGTGCTCTTCAAAACCTAACAACCAGAGTATTCTCAATAAGCTAGCTAGGCAGTCGTGTCGCCATTCGTTTATGGTATCGCTCGAATGGTGTCCGTTCTGCAGCATTCCACTTATGAAAATGTCATATAAATGCTGCAGCCCGCCACACTTTATGAACACCTCACTCCACTTCAAGTCGTAAGCGGCTGGGGATGGCGGATTCGGCGTAGTGGGATACTCATCGTCATCATCGTCTCGTTGAAAGTCGTTATCCTCACTTTCTTCGATCTTCTTTTGAGGATTTGTTTCGGATGCCGATTCGGATTTTTGCTTATCCGCGGGTTTATGTGAACTTTCCATAGAAGCGGATTTCTCATCGCTGACTGTTGCATCGGCACCACCTCCGCTTTCAGAGCTCTCAGTCGGACTCACTTTCCGTCTACGGCTATTCTTTCGAGGCGATTGGCTTGAGTTGCTTTTCGATGACGACGAGGATGACGTGCTGAAGAGGCGGCTTATAGTTTTTTTCGAAATATGATAGTCTCCATTGCAACAAGAGCTCGTTGAAGATGCTGAGTTATTTACCGCTAAGCTCTCCACTATATGTAGAGAATACATGAATTTCTGTAGATTTCCTGGATGAAGCAGTTCGGACAGTTTTTTCTTAATAGCGTCTTTTTTCAACTTCCGCTCCTCGGAATTCTCAGCAGTGTCGCATTCATAGAGGTCGGCTGTGAGATTTTGAAAAGACTCCAGTATGTTTGGGTTTGTCGGAAGTATTGCCAGAATGTCCCATACGCGGCGCGATAATAGCTGAGCCTTTGTGTGCGTTTGGATGTTATTATTCCCATGCACCTCCATATCGCCGAGAGTCTGCATTAGGCGGAAAAGTTTCTCAAAGTACTTGGGTTGAAGCAAAAGCACAGTTGGTAGACATTCTTTAGGCGGTGGTGGTTGCAGTGTTGGATGGTCTAATGGCTCCTTCCGACGTGCTCCGCGGCCTCCCAGAGACACGTAGACTATCTAAAAGGATCATATTTTGCACACTTTGAATGGAAAAAGTGGAAATGCAGCACTCACTTGATTATCCTTGAAGCCTACATCACCTAAACTTCGTTCGTCATACTCAGAAGTAAGCTCCTGACCCTGTGTTATTATCCGTAGAGGGCCTTCGCTCAACAAAAGCCCCAACACAGGGGCACTGACGCCGGAAGCTCTCGCTCCACCTTGTAGGTTTTCCCACCTAGAACACAAGAAAATATTCCACGTTCCAATTGCTAAAGATGTAAATGAATACCTTACCATTTAGAAATTTCTGCCTTTAACTCAGCAATCAAGTCACAAGAATGCATATGCAAAAGGGACTTCTCCGATAGTCCAGCAGGTTGCAAGACTATTCTTATTGAGGGACCGGAGCCCTCGTTCTTCAGATTACTATGCGATCCGATGCCCTTACCTTCAATAGCCCATCTTCTCAAGTGAAAAGCATACCGGCGACGGAAAGTGTCCAAATGAGTATTCAACAGCATCAAGCCTCTTTGTACACACATCAACGCATATTCCTCTTCACAGCTGTTCAAACTACATGTTACGTCAGATTTGTATTGTAACGTAAAATCTTTACCTCTGCAATCCGTTTGCGGCCTGAACCAAATGATCCATGCACTGCGATACAAATTCCTTTTCCAACCTCAACTGCTGTCCCATGTAATACATGTTGATATACTGAATAGCTGCGAGAGAAACTTCAGTGTTGTGCGCCCGTAAGGCGATTTTCCAGAGATGGAACATTCCTACGATGTTGGAGGAAGTGGTGGACACAGAGTCAGTCTGCTTTTCATAGTGGGCAATGGCAAGTCTAGCTAAGCTGCATAGTTGCTGGAATAATCCCAGCGCTACCATAGAAAACTCTTCTGGTCGCAATTCCGGCAGTTTCTTCAGGTATAAGTGCTGCAGTGCCTCGATACCCAGCGCGTGTTGGTCTCCACCTTTTGCTTGGCTCTGCAACCACGAGAAGTAGCAATCGGAGCACTCTGGGTCATGCGCCAGCCATTCCCACAGGGCGTCAACCTGCTCCAAGCTCAACCTGAAATGTTGTTTTGATGCTTTTTGTGCAAACAATGGATATGCTCACAGACCTGAAATTCTTTGGGGATCCTAACGTGCTGAACACAGACGAAAGAAAATGCAACCTCACTGATACTTGTGTTTTGTGCGAGTACATCGGTGAACCGTTCGAATTAAGCACGATTTGCGACGTATCGTTGCGATTTGCCATAGATTTTGCATACGCCTTAATGTTGTTAAAGAAGTGGTACGTCATCTTGTGCTGTCTCTCGGCCCACATTGTCACTTGGTGTGTATCAGCCGCTCGAAATTGTTGGAAGGAAGCAAACAGTTTCGGTAACAGCTTCAAGCTTACTATAACACTTTTGTTGTTGGCTAAGTTGTGTAGGCAGCCTTCAATAAATTTCGTCCGCAGCAATCGGTCTGTGCTGAAGCATAGGAGAGTGGCAAGGGCTTTCTCAGCTTCAAGTGCAAGAGATTCCCCTAAATGACCCTAAAAGCAGCAAAATAAATTTATTTCACTCGTTTTGATGTTATCTCCAGTTAACTTACAATTTTATCATCCTGTAGAAGGTCCCATAAGAGCGTGTTTCCAGGCAGACAAACATCGTTTATTTTAAAGGTAGGTTGTTGTTCCTTGCATTCGATTGCAGAGCTTTCCTCCAGTTTGCACCTTAAAGCCTTTGTAGCCTGTGAGGACTGAATGACTTTAATGGACTCTCCGGACACGGATGACTCTCGCATTGCAATTGATGGCAGTGTAAAACCAGGAATGCAGCTGTGAGTACGACTTACTAATTGAGCCAGCTCTTCCTCACATGGCGACTCATCATCATCAAAGTCTGCTAAGTTTTTTTCAGATTTGTTGCTCATTGGTGATGAATAGCTTCCGTCATTTTCCACTCCACTAAGCAGTTCACTTATATGCGCCTCCCCAATGGCTCTTATGTACGGACCCTCCCCTTGTAAGTGTTTCAGAACTGCAGCTGGGACTGGGTTGTCACTACAATCGCTGTCATTTATAACTTCTCCTTCACTGTGTGAATCTCCTTCCCAGATAGTCTCTACCAGTTCATGAGCCAATCGAGTTAAAGGAAGATTATTGTTTTTCCTTCGTTTGCGGGTTTTCTTTCGAATTGGAATAACCGATGGCTGATGTAGCTCTTCCTCACTGCTAGAGTTGTCGACAATATTGACCATTCGATGATTTTGTAACCTATGAAATAAACCAAACAGATCAGTCAAGTAAAAAGAAAGAAGAGTCAATTAAGGATTACGTGAGATCAGTTTTAGCCTTCAAGTTATTTAACTCAGATATGTCTTCGCCCTTTGCCTTTGAAGTTTCTATGAGGGAACAGATATAGGTAAAAACTAATGAGAGGATATTGAAATTGGCATTTATTATATTTATCGAATGGTGACTTTGCAAATTCAATTTTAAAACTTAGGTACACACTGTACTACAAAGAATTACCTTCAGTGGGATCACAAATGTGACGCTTCCTTCGCGCTTGCTTGCAGGGCGGTGGGGCACCGGAATCTGAACCACCGTTCTCGATGTCAATCGGACTTTTTCTGCTTGTGGAACTGCTGTCATCCTGCTGCTCTTCGTCTGTATTGCTTCCATCCATGCTGCCGCTGTCCGAACTTGAAGCTGTAACATTCGAGGCTAGTATACTCTCGGGCACCAATTCCATTTGTGAACGGCCAGCATCGCGTGACCAAATAAGTTTTGTCAGTGCAGACGCAATGTAAATACTTTGCTCAGTGTGCTCTTTAGGATCTAACCGACAAAGCAAAGAATACAAGTGCAGTGCTGGACGAGGAGCAAGGTTTTTAACTAAAGATGGCAGTATATCATAAATCGGTTTTGAACAATGCTTTAGCTGTGCAGCCTGCCAAATGAGATTAATATGCTCTTCTGTGATTTGGTTTTCGACTGCAAGGAAATTCAGCACAACATGTGCTTGCTTTATCACTTCAACGTGCAGATTCGGACCAAATAAATGTTCTATGATTTGATTCTCAGTAAGCCAGTCTCCAAGTTTTTGTCCAACTAACTCAACCTCACCAACTGTTTCAGTTGTGCAGATTTCGTTGAAAAGATTGATGTGTGCATTTATTTGTGCCATTCCTGCAAAGAATAAGCGGTTACAATCTCGAAACATTAACAAAAAAGACAAGTCTTTACCCGCTAAGCGCATTGTTAGAGTTGTGGAATTGAAGTACTTAAATGCCAACGCAAGCCCATCTATATCGAAATTAACCGATGAATCAAGCGGATCCCTTACAGCCGACCACACAAAGTCAGCCATTGAGCGAGTGGCAGCAGAACGCAAGTTCTGGTCGGACAACTGACACATATACTGAAGAACTTTGCTTCTTAACGGGACAAACAATTGAATAATACATCTGTAGTTCAACCACAGTTTAATATTCGAGACAGTAGCAGTTATTGCATGTGCTGTTGTCACTGGCAGATCGGGATGATCAAAACATGCCATCATTGCTGAAAAGCCACCAGAATTACAAAACAAACTTATATTCCGCAACAAGTAGACTGGAATCTCGTTATCATGCAAATCGCACACTATACTCAAATGTGAAGCTTCTTCTGAGGAGATTTCATCGAGCCGAGAGTGAGTGCCATGCTTGTATGCGATATAAAGTGGGAAGTTCAAAAGAAACGCTTTTGAGACAAGGATCAACAGCTTCTCCACTTCTGGGAGAATCCATTTCTCTTCGCTTTGCACAATCCTCTGCAAGTCTTCATCCGCAGAAGTGCTTGGCTGCCTCCTTTCTGCATCTGTTTGATTATCTTCCTTGCTGCCCACTGTGTTATTCTGTTGTTTATCGTCGTCATCTTCGCCGGACGCGCGAAGCTTGTTCAAGGGACAATTTAAGCTGTTGGCCGCTATTAATTTATATTCCTCGACAAGTTTATTGATGTTTTTCAAATAGTGCAAAGCAAGGCATATCATCGACTGGACAATGAGATTGAAACGCTCAAAATTTTTTATGTCCCTGTATAGGCACATACATTGTCTGAAAGGAAGGAAAACAATTATCTTAAGCAAACGGAATACAATGGAAAGAAAAGAGTAGATACCTTTGGGGCCAAGACTGTATGTAGCCAAAGGCGATTTCAATTTCATTTTTGAGTAAGGCTGTATGTTTGGCATCGTTACTTGTTATCCTCGCCTCATCTACGGAATCAAATAAAAATTGACCATTAAATAAAACCAACTTGAAAACAATTCCATAAACATTGTGAGCTTAGTATATTTTTGCAAAATTGTCACTGCGATCGGTCTTTGTTTCTGGACTTCCAGACATTCATGTGTCTTCTAAAAGATACCTCCTTTAGTTTGGTTAAATAAAATAGATTGTAAGCGATCACGTGAAAATTGTTTAACGTTTGCATTTTAAACGGGACTACTTCCAGAGTTTGTCTGCAGTCATTTGAAATCAATAGTCTCTCATCGATTAACTTCTTGGTGTAGGTTCTGAATATTTACAGCTGGCGGCAATTTTATATTCATATGCAATTAATATACAAGTCGTTCAGGTGAATCTAAAAGAATGTGCATTTCTACTTTCTGCAAATTCAGGTCCTACAAATTTTCTAAATGTATCGTTCTTTACAAAAATTTCACAGCTAGAATGTGTACTACAAAACTATTCGTTTGCGGGAAGGTACTCTTGTATCAGTCGAAATTGGGGTTGTCAACTCTACAAAGAAAACCTTAACAAATGACATAAATTTATTCATCGTAAACTATTTCTGTTAAAATTTTTCTTTTGAATTGATATTGTTTGACATTAATTACTGGCGTGGTATTTTTGATCAAACTTACATGTCTCCAGAAGATGCAAAAAATCAGCACACACGTCGCACATTATTTATGAAAAAACTCCTTTTTTTCCCATTTACAAATAAAATAAGCACTTTGCAGTTAACACTACATTCATATAAGGCGAATTGATCAATTAAAATACTACTAAAACTAAAACTACTTATTGTGTACAAGTTTAAAAGGAGAAGAATTTTCCTAAATTGTATTTTTCTTTTTTTTTTTTCTTGTAACCCAGACTTGGTGAGTTTTCCACAGGAACCTTTCCTTTTCTTTCCTTGTCAAAAAATCAACAATGGCCGTTTCATACAAGCATCGCACTGCCATCAACTGAACGGGATGAAAAAGAGTGTTCGATTACAATTGGAATCAGAACAGTGTGTTGATAAGTTTGTTTTATTAACTTATTGTGTAAGACGTATGTTTATAAGAAATCTTTAGATGCACGCTTTTGGTTGATCGAGACATCCTCAATGAACGTACTCTAATGTAGAGCCAAAGCATACTTTATTGAAAATACATTTACCTCAGACATAGCTATTTATTTGGGAAAATTATTAGACCATTAGTCTAAGCAATTATTAAGCTGTAATATTAATACCATTTAAAGTTACAGATATTATTCGAAAGGACGTCGAAGATACGCATACCTACATTATTCTGTACTGCAATGCAGACTAAATTATAGCAAAACTTCTAATTTATTGAAAAAGTGAATGCTCCAACAGTTACATCGCAATCTGAATTAACTGAAAAGATATTAACAGGAAAATTTCTTAGCTTATGATCAGTACGAAATAAACTTTACAAATCATAACTCAAACTAAAAACAACTAAAGTTAAAAAACATTTGTTTTCATGCTCCAACTCAGATCAATTTATTTTCGTAGTTAAACTGAGAATGTTTTTACATCTATTTGCTAAAACGAAATAAGCAGAAGCCAACACGCAATAAACATGTGCATTGAAGTACCTGACTATGTGAAACATGTTTTAATTTTAAATGTGACAGCAACCTAAGTCCATCCATTAACTATTATTCCCCTCGAGTCTCGAACAATATTCAATTTTCACTTGGACTGTCAGCCGCAAAAATATAAACATTCTCCTACATATGTACTTGATTGTCGGTGTTATTACCGAACTTTACACAAATAATTTAAGTTTGTACATTTTTTGGTAAAAAAATTTTTTCTTACCAAACTAATCGTATTTCTTAGTTAGAAATTTTTAAGTATTTAATGTGACATAGTGATAAGCAGCATTATGATGTTGCGTCTGACTAGAAAGCTCACATTGATTTTGTGCGCTATATGTGTGGCAATTTTTCTGTTTCTATATTTGCTAATCAATTATTCCGTGCCCGCCGACAGACAGGTATTTTTATGGTCAACAATTGAAAAATTTATTTTCGTTATCATTTCATTTTATTTGTTTTTTTTTTTTTTTTTGTTTTTGTCGAACCATGTAGCGAAATGTTCATAACATTGAAAATAAACTCAAACAGCTCGAAAATGGTTTACAATTGCACCAACAGGAAATGGGACATCTTAAGAAGAAACTTGAGACCTTTCAGAGCAACAAGAATAAATTAGATTTTGATGAGGATACCAAAAAAGAGAAGCATATTCGACATCCAAAATTTCCAGCTCAACTAAATAAAAAGGAAATGTTTAATGAGATGGTTATTAGTGCAGAAGATAACCAATGTGATATTAAAATCGATCCTCAAACTCAAGCTAATATACAGGTAAATACAGCTGAATATACTGTTGCATTGTGACGGCGTTTTTGATTTGTTGGCATAGATGTTGGAGCTGTACAAGAATATATCGTTCGACAATATCGACGGTGGAGTGTGGAAACAGGGTTGGAACATAAAGTATGACCCTCTACAGTTTAATGAACACCACAAATTAAAGGTGTTTGTTGTCCCACACTCACACAATGATCCAGGTTTCAAATTCAATATTTAACCAAGTGCATATCCGATTTAACATAATACTCTTTGTATTTAGGTTGGATCAAAACCTTTGACGCTTACTACGAACATGACACGAAGCATATTTTGTCGAATATGTTACGGCACCTCAAGGAAAATCCAGATATGAAATTCATATGGGCTGAGATATCATATTTTTCTAGGTTTTTTGAGGGACTTGGTGTCAATTCAAAATCTGAAATAACAAAGTATATGCCTTGAATAGCATACTAAGGGTCAGCTACAATTGTGCATTTTGCAGGTTGGTACAGAACCGGCAACTGGATTTCGTCACGGGTGGATGGGTTATGCCTGACGAAGCGAATTCGCATTGGATGAGTATTTTAATGCAGTTGACTGAAGGTCATACGTGGCTAAAAAAAAATCTTAATGTAACGCCGACGTCATCGTGGGCAATTGATCCCTTTGGTCATAGCCCAACACTGCCGTACATTCTGAAGCACTCTGGTTTTCAGAACTTACTTATTCAGCGAACTCATTATTCGGTAAAGAAGCGATTGGCACGCATGAGAGATCTGGAATTCAGGTGGAGGCAGATTTGGGGTGAGTTTAAATTGATTATACAGAGTTTAAGATAATGGCCTTCTATAGCTTTTGCATTGTTCCTGCGCTCCACAGAGATAGGTCATAATTAGACTTTTAATTAGCGAGAAGCGCTTGTGTCGTTAATGATTAGCGGAGATGATAAGACTTTCATGGTTGTGTTCACAAAAGAATTTTCGATTAAGAATAGTAGCCTACTGAAAATAACATGCTGAATGTTTTTTTCTTTTTTTTTTTCAAATTATGCCGGTGCTGCACAGGAGAACATTTAAAACAAAATTTTAAGATTAGATCATACCAAATGAATTTATTTTTTATTGCAGATGTTACCGGTCGAACAGAGATTTTTACGCACATGATGCCTTTCTATTCCTATGATATTCCTCACACTTGCGGACCGGATCCAAAAATATGTTGTCAGTTTGATTTCAAGCGTATTCCAGGTTTTGGCATTACCTGTCCATGGCGAGTGCAACCACAAGCTATCGATGAAAACAACGTGGCTCGAAGGTGAGTTTGTGAAAACCACATGAATTTTGTTAAATGCACAAAATCTAAAACCGCATTACAGAGCCGAAATGCTTGTGGATCAATGGCGCAAAAAGGCAGAGCTTTATCGGACAAATTCGGTTCTGATTCCTTTGGGAGATGATTTTCGATACAGTCAGAGTACTGAGTGGGAAGCGCAAATGAGAAATTACGAAATGTTGTTTGAATACATTAACAACGATCGAAAAATGTATACAGAAGCGAAATTTGCCACATTACAAGAATATTTCGACTCGGTGCACAAAGAACAGGAGTTGGCATCATTCCCTACTCTCAGTGGAGACTTCTTCACCTATGCCGACCGTGATGATCATTACTGGAGCGGTTACTACACTTCTCGCCCGTACCACAAAAGAATGGACAGAGTGCTTTTGCATCATATACGTACTGCGGAAATGCTTCACTCATGGAGCGCGTGGGACTCGTCCACGAAATTTGACGAAATGCTGGAGAACGCCAGACGTGAGTTGTCACTGTTTCAGCATCATGATGGCATAACTGGTACAGCGAAAACACATGTGGTTTATGATTACGCAAATCGTACTCTGAGAGCTATAAAAGATTGTCGTTTTGTAATGCAACAAGCCGTTTTTAGACTGATGACAAAACCTTCTGTAAGCTTTGAAGTTAGAAAGATTGATGTACATTGAAGAATTTGTTTGGTTTTTTAGATTTACAGTCCAGACTATAAGTTCACGTACTTTTACTTTGACGAATCTCGTTGGCCTGGTCCAGATGATGGGCGCACTACAATTATATTGGGAAATGAATTGCCAACGAAATACGTTGTCTTCCATAATTCATTGCCGCAGTGGAGGGAGGAGCTGGTTGAGCTGTATGTTTCAAAACCTTTCATAAGTGTTCGGGACTTCGACAACAAGCCCATTGAAGCGCAGATAAGCCCTGTTTGGTCATGGCATGGACATCATGAAGGCAATTCAGTGTTTCCTCAGGCATCTACCACAAAGTACCGATTGTTGTTTAAAGTGAACATTCCACCGCTTGGCTTGGTGACTTACATTATTCAATCGGAACCAGGAGAAACTATGCCAGAGTATGTCAGTAATTATTAAAATTAATCTCTATTTCTTAACGTGTTTGCTTTTCAGGAGTACAAAGCTAGGCAAGAACTTAATCCTTACGGTCACACCATATTCAATTAATCTGGGCGACTATCCTGATCAAGTGAAATTCGCGGAACCAAGAGATATTTCGCTGCGTGTTGGCGATGGACCCACTGTAGCTTTCCATGGTAACGGCCTTCTTAAATCGATTCAAATAGACGAATCTTCACCGCACATCCCAACGAACCTGAATTTTCTCCGCTACGGGACCCGTATCACGGGGCCAATGAGTGGCGCTTATCTTTTCTTGCCGTACGGCGAGGCGAGTCCTCTACCGATTGTTAATCCAGTAGTTTTGGTGCAGGAGGGTCCGCTTGAATCAAGTGTCACATCCTGCTTACCATTCGCTGTACATCAAACAATACTTAGAGGAGGTCATCCTGAAATAAGAAATTTTGTGGACATCGGCTCAATGGACAATACAGAAATCGTGATGAGGATAGCCACTCACATCCAAAGTGAAGATGTTTTCTATACGGATCTCAATGGCTTACAGGTGAGACGGAAATATGTAAGGTAGGCTTGCATCAGAAATTTTAAAAGTATTCTTTTGCAGATTATCAAAAGAAAAATGTTTCAAAAGATACCACTTCAAGCCAACTATTATCCAATACCGTCTAGCATATTTATAGAGGACGACAACTTCCGCTTAACGGTTGTGTCAGCACAGCCACTTGGGGGTTCGTCTCTGAAATCTGGTGAAATCGAAATAATGCAAGACCGAAGATTGGCGCAAGACGATGAGCGTGGACTTGGTCAAGGTGTACTCGATAATAAGCCTGTTCAGCACATCTTCCGAATAGTCCTCGAAAAGATTGAGTCATGCACCAAGCCAAGCGAGGACTATCCGGGGGGATTTCTCACTTCGAGTGCATTTAATGAGTACCAGACACTTTTGCATCCAATTGACAAATTCATTTGGGTCGAAAACGATTGGATAGGAGTTGAGAGATCGTTCGGTGAAGACCATGAACAACTTGAGGGTGATGTTCAAATTGCAGTCATGAGAAATATTCCAACGGAATTAATAAGCAAACGTAAGCGTCCGAGGCTTAATACAGGATTGGTTGTCCACAGGACAAACATCATGGAGTGCAGCAGCGATAGTCACCGATCTGGAGTGGTAAGCAAATTATTCTTTTAAGAGACACACATTTTTCGACATATCGCCATTACTTGCAGGTTAATTTAAAACGACTACTAAACATACCATCAGACAAAAACACTAACATCTTTTCCACATATTTGACATTTATCGGTAAGGCTAACGAGATAGCAACGGATGAAATAAACTTCTGTCCAATGGATACCAAAGCATTTATCATTCAAAGATGACGAAGTCAAGGCTGAAATCGATGGTTTATGAAAATACATATGTTCTATTGAATTTTGTGTACTGTTCCTTGTTTTCCGGTCGTCTATTTTCATTATAGGTTTTGATGTGATATTATTTTTTTTAATCATGAATGCTAACTTTTGCTTAATTAGGGCATCTTATTTGTCGACACTTTGTGAAAATAAAGGCTACCAAAAGTGAAATGTTTTTGAATTGTTTAATGATTAAAACCATCTGAAAGAAGTTGTGTCTGTAAAATGGATTTGCTTTATGTCCCAACACTTTTCAGCATCAATCTCGCTGATTATTAAGATTGAGATTTGAAAATTGCATGTACACAGAGGATACAGAGTAAATCAATGAAACAGATTAAACTCTTATGTGAATACTTTTGTGTTTATTCGTCAGTTATATTTTATATAATTTCATTTAAATATATATTTTACTTTTTATACAAATACTATACTCGTATATATCGAATTAAAATTTTCTCTTAAAACAGCCTCAAAAATTCGCGTTAACTAATTGTAAATCCTCCCTCTTTCATTACCTCGCCTTCACGTGCATGCACTTTAAAGTGTTTTTTCAAGTGGTCGCTTCTTAAGAACCGTTTATCGCACCGATTGCAAGAGAATGGTTTTTCTCCAGAATGAATTCGTTTATGGCGATTTAGCTCGTCTTGTCGTTTAAAGGCTCTATCACAACCGTCTGCTTGACAACGATATGGTTTTTCTCCCGACAATAGCATAGGTTTTTTACTCCGTTGAGACTTTACCAGAGCATTTTCTGTTTTAACTACTGAATCTGTAACTGCGTAAGGCGATGTGAAAGCTGGTGGTATATGTGTACATTCTGACTTCCGCTTCTCATCATCATTTATTGCACCAATATAATTGTGGTAAGACTTTCCAGGCTGGGTGTCGAAATCCGACTCTAGTTTGATATCCATTCCCATTGGAATTGATAATCCCATTGCACTATGAAAGATTTTTTCCTGGTCATCGGGTATCTCAGTTTTTGGTTGTCGATTAATGCAATCCAGCTGCTGTTTTGCATATATCATCGCCTTTGTGACCGTGTTCTCATCGAGGGAGACTTCTAACATTGGTTCGATATCTAATTTTGTGTACTTGAAATGGACACGTAAATGTTTTGATAAATGATCACTGCGGGAGAACTTCTTTGAACATTGTACACACTCGTAGGGTTTTTCGCCCGTATGCGTACGATTGTGACGGGCGAGTTCATCTGAACGTGTGAACCCTTTTCCGCAGAGTGGTTTTTCACAAATAAAAGGCTTCTCACCTGTATGCCATGTCAAATGGGAGCGTAGATGAGAGCTCTTCCCGTACGCTTTTGCACATCCAACTATAGGACAAACAAATCGTCTTTTAGGATCTGTAACGTCTGCTGCTGGTGCTATAACTAAATTTGAGGCCCATGAACCAGGTACAAGGTGTCTTAAATTTGCATTAGTTATGGAATTTGGTGCTTTAATTCCATCATAGCTTTGAGTGGGTGTGTTGTCTGTGATGGGAGTGGCTGGATCCGTTTGCGTCTGTGGCCCTTCAGACATCATAATTTGCTTTTCTCTTTCACTTTTTATTCTAACTAGACCAGCTAGGCATTTTTATTTTATTGAAGGATTAAAAAGAAGCACATTTGTGTCTTTATTCTAAATCAGCAGAAAAATATGTCGCGGAGAGAATAGTTAAAAAATAGTAAAAATACATAGAAAATAAACTCTTCTCGACTGCATTTAGTAAAATAAATTTGAGTTCCTCTTTTCTTTCGTTTCCCAACACGCCTACTGTCATAACAAATGAAGCAACTGCCATATCGACTTATATGAACCATACAGCAGTGTTGCCTATTCTGATGCTGAACGGAAAAGGTACTAAAGAAGTGTTTTGGTCTGTTGGAAATACATTTTAAATCCCACATCGAAGAAGTTTTGGAAACCTTTTCTCATGAAATGAGTACAGTATAAATACAGGTCTATTTTATGCAACTCTTGGGATCTTTCATAAGTGTGTTTACTGAAACCCTACTAAATAAGTAAGTAGAGTATCTGTAATTCCTTAGAGCTAACTTATAATACAGAAAGGTTAAAAAGTACTTTCGAAGCGGTATAGAGTTGGTCTCTGCAGTGGTTAAGGACTGAGGGTCGGTAATTATAAAAATAGCTGAAGGATTACGATCCTCGTAGAAGCAGACTGTGGATACAATCAAAGCAGATAAAAATATTTTTTTTTTTTCGCGTTGGCAAGAAATGAGTCTGGACCAAGTTAAAAATTAACGCTTCATGTGATCCGAAACCCAATGCGTATTGTCTCGCATGTGGATGTATTTTCAAGGTGGAAAGACAGGATTTTGCAAAAGTTGAGCTTTGATGATCAACCTGAAGATGACAGTTAAATGATAAAACTATTTTTTTTTTACTTTTTACTTTGAGATGAATTTTAATGCTCAAATGTTGTTGCTAGTATTTTTACTATTTCGTGTGACCTGGTATGTCAAAAAATAAATTATCTGCGTTCAAAATCTCCTAAAATTAAAATGTGTAAATTTTTATCACTGGCTTTCCAATTTGAATTCTTTAATTATTTTTATCCAATAGTTTTGAATTTCTTTAGGTAACGCTTTTATATATGCTCGCAGTATCAGTAGCATATTTTTTGTAGATCGAAGTAAGGACTTACAGCTTTTAAAAGTTTTCCAACACTAAGCAACACAAAATAACCCTCTGTTCACCTATTCCAAAATCTTACCAAATGGGCTTCAGTAATAGTTCCCACAATTAGGAGTAAAGAAGGAACTAGCGGCTTGGGGACTTGACGAATAGGCATGATCCGGAAGAGAAGAAAAGCACTGATTATTGTCCCTGTTTTCCTAGTACCTTTTGCTGATTTATAGAGTATTGGAAGTTTGTTGGGGTTTTTTGTATTGATATGTACTCGTCTATGCTGCTAACATTGCACTATTTGATCTCTTTTTCCCGAGGTTATACCCATCTAAAATTTTAAAATATTTGTCGAAGATAAGTTGGGTGTTAAGGGTTTCTAATAAAAATATATCACAGAAGGGGACACAATAAAAAACGCATAAAATTATGAAAAATCCATTTCAATATCCATTTTGTATATATATGTATATATATATATATTTATAATTACTTTATTTATACGTTACACCAACTAAAATTAGTTACACATAAACTAACGATATCCACCAATGTGCTTATCATTGAATTAAAACCACCAATTGCGTATCGAAATTGATGGTGAATTTATATTAGTTGTTTCGTTTGTTTTTTGTTTCTTTGTTTTTAATAAAAATGCGTTTTATACAATTTGCAATACCCTACAATTACCTCACGAAAACGGGCTCTTTTGTGTAAGTGATAAAAGAAAATACCCGTTCACGAGCTATTTTCATTTCAAAAATACCTTAATATGTTTTCGAATAATTATAAAATAGATCTATTTAACTATTTTTTTTACAATACAAAACATAATATAAATTACAAGTAATAATATTTATAACGTATGCACTATCGCATAAGTTTCCTCTTTTCTTCAAACTCACAGTTTCTTGTTTTTTTCATTTATCGTTTCGATTGAATATTTTGCTTCTTTTTTTTTACTATTAGGCGAATCCTGAATTATCAACATCGGAAGATTCATTGTTAATAGAAAAATAAAATAAAGACACTATACATAACTTGTGATAGACTAAAAAAAATTTGATTTCTTTTATGTTTAAGCGAATGTATGTACAGGAATGGCGGTACACATAGATGCCTGCGTGATTCGTTTAAAACTCATCGAAGGTGAATTTACCATTTGAATCGAAGCTCCCAAACTGTTCCATGAACAGGGTGCCCGTATGCTAGTTAGAGTTCTCACCGCCAATATCAGCTATTTCGCTGATGGTTATCATCATTTTCTCCTCGTCTCCGCTGTCATCTTCGCCGCAACTATCCGAGGATGGTTCTGGGGATTGGCTCAGCCCACCGCCCATGTCACTGGTTGAACCTGCAACCGAAGGGAGTTCAATTGTCACAATGCCATTTGAATTAGTGATGGTCTTAGCACCTGCTAGATGGCCTAATTCGGCTACCTGTCCCTCGAGGTCCTTCTCCTCCTTAATTGACATGTCCATCAGATCCAGCTGGGAGCGGGATGATTTGTAGTGAGTTTTTATGTGCTTCGAAAGGTGGTCGCTCCGCATGAACTTCTTGTTGCATTCTCGGCACTGAAAGCGCTTTTCTCCAGTGTGGGTACGTCGGTGGCGCTGTAATTCATCTGAACGGGTAAATCGTTTGCCGCAAAATAACCAAGAACATACGAAGGGCCGCTCACCGGTATGCCACCGCAGATGAGCTCTCAAGTGGGAAGTTTTGCCGTAAACTTTGTTGCATCCAGGTATATGGCAGATGTGCTGTTTCTTGCGATCGGAGTGCTTCTCGCCTTCTTTGCAGTTGGGACACGTGCAGGCAACCCGTTTAAGTCTGGGTTTTATTTCTGAGTTATCGTTAACACTGATGTTAACATTCACAGAGGTTTGGCTGGGCGGTGTCTGATGGTTTGTCGACTGAGCCGCAACTGTGTGCTGCGGCTGGGATGGTTGCTGGTGATGAGCATTGGATGAACTGCTGGCCGGAATCTGCATTATGCCTGTGCCGCCTAATGACACAGTTGTAAAGGACTGCGGATTCGACTGAGTCTGTTGAGTTTGGGGAGATGGCGCAACATGAATTGGACTTGGCGAAGAGACTTGTGTCACTGTCAGGGTCGCAGCCTGATGATGAGCATTCGAGTTTTGCTGCTGTTGCGCCGCTTGTTGCTGCTGCTGCTGTTGTTGTTGTTGCTGCTGTTGCTGCTGCTGTGCAGCTTGGAGTTGCTGTAGCTGCTGCTGTATTTGCTGCTGCTGTTGAGGAGTGGCGGCAGTAGCCGTGACCCACTTTATATCTGGCGGCTCTTGTTTAATATTGGTTATAAGTGTTTGTGTAATTTGAGGAGGAGACTGCGGGTCGTTTTTTGAAGCCGTTACAATGACTTGTTGTTGTTGTTGTTGCTGCTGCTGCTGCTGTGCCTGTTGTTGCTGGCTTTGCTGCTGTTGGCTATTAGCTTGCTGAGCCACCTGTGCTGCCGAAACTACTTGAGCTGCGCCCGGAAAATTCTGAAACCCCTGTAAATTTTGTGGCAGCTGATGAGCTTGTATAATTTGAACATTGCCAATGCCTGGTATGTTCTGTATTGGTAGAGCCTGTAGTCCAGGAAGATTCGGCAAGTGTATTATGTTGCCGGAATTTGATGGCGCTGCAGGCCGAAACTGCTGCAACGCTTGGGCTGGAATCACAGTAAGCTGATGTCCTTGTGCGTTGGTTATCGTGATGGGCTGATGTTGCTGTGCATGCTGCTGCTGTTGTTGGCTGGCAGCATTTGCTTCCTGCTGTTGTTGCTGGTTTTGATTTTGCTGCTGTTGACCACTACTCCCCGCCGAAGACGATTGCGTGCCACTTTGTTGCACCTGTCCCGCTTGAGGAGCGTTGTTTTGAGCTGCTGCAGCCGCAGCTGCGGCCACATTTTGTAAATTCGATGGATTGATTATAACATTGGGGTGCTGCTGAGCTGCATGTAGGGCCATAGGGTTGATGGGCGCCAGCTGTACCTGTTGAATTTGTCCATTCGGTGTGATAACATTGGCAATCTGCGTAAACTGGGGAATGATTTGCATTTGCGGTGGTGGTTGAACTAACCCAGGCATTGCAAGCTGTTGAACGGGTACATGGACAGTCTGGTATATGGTTTGCCCGTTGCCAGTTTGTATTGGAATTTGTACGGCAACAGTCTGTGCGATGGGCGCGGCTGTTGGGAATTGCACCACGTGGGGTATAGATGCTCCAGCAGGCCGCAACTGTATGTTTTGTCCTTCTAATTTTATCGCATTCAAGTTTTGTCCAAGTAGCCCACCAATATTACCCAAAAGTCCATTTGCAGCTGCCACAGACGTTGGTATAGTTATATTTGTTCCGGGAATAGTTATTGTGGCTGGAAGAGCGGTCGCATTTGAAGTCTGTTGATTTCCTTGACTTTGCTGTTGCGATGATTGCGGAGACTGCGTTTGACCCTGTTGCTGCTGTTGCTGGTTTTGAGATTGTTGTGCTCCTTGTACTGACGTAGCTTGGTTTCCAGAACCACTTTGTTGTACCACAGCGTTCGAGTTTCCTACATTTGCAATAGGAATTTGAATATTTGTGCCATGGATTGTGAGCATTGTTTCCCCATTGCCACCGGATGCTGCATTTGGTATTTGCACTGCTTGTCCTAAATTTTGTATAAAATGCGCAGGAAGGACAGTATTATTTGCGGCAGCAGGAAGTGGAGCTCGAATAATCTGTCCATTGGGTGTAAGAAATGCTTGCTGCCCATTAAAATTTATTGGCTGCGCACCAGCTAACTGCGAATTAATGTTGGGGATAAAAAACGCCTCTTGCCCATCTATTGTGACTGTTTGCATTGGTTGAACAATGGAGAACATATTATTTCCTGAGGGATTTTGTATCACCGCTTGCCCTCCCGCTTGAATAAATTGATGTGGAATATTCTGCAGGTTTTGAATATTAACAATTTGCTGCTGCATTTGAGGATTGTTGACAAACGCCTTTACAGGCGTCGTGTTGTTCGTTGTTGAATTAGCAGGTGAAACCTGACCAATGCCATTGTTTTTATATGTTATCATATTTCACTCCTATTTTGTCACGGGTTCCTTTTGGGAATTAAATTTTATATTCCGCCAGAGCTGAAGAATTTTGTATGAATCTTCGTTCCGTATGTGCTCCTCAAATTAAACAAACACTATACAAATATTTTCCACTCAAAGCATATGAAGGTGATGCACCATTTTATTTTTCTTTTTTCCGTCACTAGTCCGATGCTATTCCGAGACGAGAAGCCCTGCTTTGTACGGTATTTTGGCTTTTTCCGATATGATTAAAAATTCTTCACTATATACTAATAAAATACTAAAAGAGTTTATTATTCAATACGTTCCAATAATATTTTAAAGAAAATAGCATTTTTAAAGGCAAAATATTTTTCTATTTATAAATTGTTTATCGTCCCGTGGCGCGGCCATTACATTTATATCGAAACAGTGATGCCAAATCTACAATTTTCCATACGTCAATATAAAAAAACAATGGCAAACTGAATGGATTATGAGTGCGTTCAAGCTCAAAATAGAAATAAAGAATAAATTTTGAAAAACAATATATATATGTGCTTTAAAAATTTTATTTGGCTTATACGCTTGTTTAGTATTTTATCTCTTGAAATTAAAAATAATTTATCTGCCAGGCAAAAGACATAGTTTCAAAAGGATATGTTTCTTGTAATAAGAACCGTAGATGCTAAACATGTATGATAAAGTAAAAGTTTGTGTTGTTGATTTCAAGTATAAGCACATATGCATATATGTACATACTCTAACGTGTGCACATATACATATATATATATATATAATATATATAAAAATAAATTCGAAATTATTGTAACCTATTTTATAGATAGTATGTATATATTTAAAACAACATGTATCCCTCTTACACATAATTCTTTAGTTCATAACTGTTATTCCTGCTTATACTTTGTAGTAAAATTTATCTGTTTGAGTTCAAAATAAGTCTTAAGTAAGTTCGCAGCAATATCGAAATGTGATAGCATTCCCATTGTACACAACTAATAAAGAAGCCGCCCCTATACGTTCGAATTGGAAATTATGAATGTACAATTCATCGCCCTTATGTCGTGCTTTTAGAGAAAATCTACAAATAATTGTCATTATCGATGTCACGCCGAGACCCTGATTTTTATTAATTCTCGATAACTGTAGCTGCACAGAAATAGATAACATTCAGATATATACTCATATATGTGAAAAGGGGGACAAAGAAGATGATAAGATGAGATACAATTTGTTTACTGCAGGAGATAACAATACAGTGTTACTTCGGCTCAAGTGTGCGGCCTTTAATTATGTATATACACAGTAAGTGAAATAGTACATCGCTATACTATTCAGTTGAGTGTATATTCAAGGCAAATGCGTGTACTATTTCCCAACTGCATCAAGTACTGTTTGATGCGATATTTGTTTGATTTTATACACAAAGGCAATTTATTTGTTTAAAAGTGTAGTGGGAGGGCTAAGTTTGAGTTGTGATCGTTATTATAGTAAAGTTTAAATCCGGAAACATTTTACCAGGTTTGTTGTCTTACAAGCAGTTTACGTATGTGATGACGTTATCATTAAACCAGCCTATTTATTTATCACCTGCAAAGAAGCGGGTGATGGGAATCACTAAAAACTCCAGTTGACGATGTCTAATCACAGACTGTGCGCTCATTCTCTCTCTTCAAACTCCATCCAATATTCAGTCCTTTAAAGTCATTAATTTCAATTTTAAAAAACAATTTAAGTCAATTTAAAAACAAATGTGTAACAATGGGCCTAATGTTTTAATTTTTCATTAATGTTATCAATGTGATAACGTGAATAAAAATTCTCGCAGGTTATCATTCTCTTGCAAAGTGAGTTTCGTTATCACTTAACCAACCCATTTAATAATACGCATGCCTTCTAACGATAAAATTTACTGAACCTATAGTAAACAAGAGATCTTTGCAAACCTAAGAGTATAATTTAAAATTGCAGCTTAAGAGAACGTACTTCATGAAGTCTTCTTAATATGGTGTTGCCACATTCAAAATTATCTTTCTTACAGCCGACAGTGCATAAGGCTACTAAGATATTAAGGAAAGAAAAAAACTGAAAAGGGAGTTATAAATGAAATAAAAGGCTATTTATGTAGTATTAACATGCTTGAAGCATATTCCTTCAGTTAATAAAATGTTGTTTACAGTACAAATTATGCGAAATCGCCAAAGTAAATATTGTAGACTTCTAAACTAAAAAAATTAGTTTGTTTTTTAAGAAGGCTCCGTTTTGTTTAATTTTTGTCAAAGGGAAAGATGCGAAAGGAAGCTTGCTAAGGCACACTACCATCCGATAAACTAATGCCAACAGACTAAAGAAAATAATTTTTATTACATCACGAGTAAATCCTCTGAGAGTTTTGAATTGGTTGCAAACAGGAGGTCCAATAAATAAACGCATCCTAAACATGAGCAAAATAATACGGCACATAATGCATAGGTAGCGTTAAACATATAAAAGTGTTAAACATTTCTCAACCACCCTGCAACATGTACATTCACATGAAATGCATCAATATCAGCTCTGCAATGAATCACTTCAGCAGGCCTTTGCTTCCACGTGCATACTTCTCCTGCATACCTGGCAGTATCATTTCAACAGCCTGTGAGCAATCCTTTCTGACATGTAAGAAACAAATCAAAAGAAGAAAAAAAAATGTAAACAGCCCAAGATAATTTTCGGAAATTATTGTATGCCACCGCAGCAGCAGCACTGCTGGAATCTCGCCGATTCTCTTTTCATATGAAAATTCGATTTCGTTTCAAATACTCACCCAGTTGCCTATTTTGCTTTCTAACCAGAAGAGAGCAATAAATATCCACATTAAATATATTCAAGAGAATAAATTGAAGTGTGTTTTGTATCTGTGTGGAGCTTGAGTCACACCTATTTATACAATCTTATCAATTTGCTCTCCCAGCATACATGTGGTTGGCCGCTCTATTTCACTTTTCATTGAAAAGCCCCAAAGGATTGACAGAGCAAGCGACAGCAAAATTCTTGTGCACACAGAAAAGAGATAGTAAGTGAGAGATAGTGGCCGCTCTCTTCAGACTCACTGTATACGTAACCTAACCTAATGAAAATAATCACGAACGTTGGTTTCTGCTGGTATTCCCATCATCACATCACTTTCGTGCAAGTACTCAGTCAGATTCGACTTCATAATAGAATTTCTCTGCATAAACAATTTGTCATCAGCACAGATACTAGTAATATATACATATTTGTTTTTCCTCCTATTCTTATTATAATTTTTGGTAGAAACTGCATTTTTTTAATTTAACAATACTTAACACTGTCTTCCACGAATGAATATACGTTCGGTGGTTATATAAACGTTGGTAAACTACGTCAATTTTTAAAGTTTAAAACGTATCAACTGAATAAAATATAAGAACAATATTTTTCTATGTGTATCTATAATTTTTCTATCCTCTAAACGAACACACATAATTCTGAGAGTCACGGTGGTTCGTGTTTGATTTTTGATGAATTTATATAATTTTTTTTTAAGTTTAAATAAAATACGAAATCAAGACGGGAACGAAGAAAAAAAAAGAATGTTAGTTGAGTCTAATTAAATTTACTCAGTGTCAACGACGGGCGCATATGTATGTACATATGAAGTGTGCTGCTGTGTGCATTTGTAAAGTGTGTAAAGCCTAGTGCCCTACAAATGGTTTTCTTGTCGAAAATAGTTCATCGCTAAGTTTGATCGGGTGAAAAAGCGTTTTTTTCGTTCGTTCGTTTCTACTCGTTGGCTGAGAAAAGACACTTGTGAAGAAAATTCAAATGATATAAAAACTTTTTTTTCTGTGTGACACTATTAAGAACTATTTTTTTTTTGTTGAAACGGGAAAATAGAAAAGAAAAAAAGAATCCATAAAACATGTATATTGATTTTCTATGTTCGGTAAATAAGGAAAATTAAATCTTCCAACAAGGATATTGTTTTCTGTTTTCAGGTGTATTTTGAAGAAGTTACTATGTAAGATGAACAAATTAAAAAATCTTTCCCAATCAATATTAGCAAAGTAATAACAGAAGTAAACAAAAGCAAAATAAATGGATTAAAAGTGCAATTTATGTTCAATATACATACAGTATCGCAAAAAGGTGATTACTACATTAGTTTTCTTTCTTTCAACAAATCAAAAGAGAATAAACAAAACATTTTCAACAACTCCTCTCAGTATAAACAACTCTCCTCACACAGAAACTAATTTATTTTCGTGTTCATATCACATAACATTCAATTCACTGCATTATAAGAACTACCAAAACAGCTTTTTGAAAACAATATCACCTCGACAAAAATAGTTTTTTTTTGTTCAAATCTTCGCGCTATACATCAAAATAACCGCTATACAACACAGTAAACAAGCAATATTGTACATACCATCTGTACTCATTCGGATCTACTTCAAATATTCATTTTCATGTACATTTCTTTTTTGGAAATACATGTTTTCTTAATTTATTTGTTGTCATTCATTAGCCATTCGTTTAACCTTTCCCAGATTCTTCTTTTTTCCATATCATTTCAAATATAAATTGTGTGTATTTCTCTATACAATATATACATATAATATATCTAGTGCAATTTTCATCCATACCCGTAAGGAAATGAAAAAGAATTCGTTGCATAATAACTCTTATAAAGAGAGCATGCGCATCAATTTCCTGGTATTGACCTATATTTTTGTTTTTGTAAAGACGACTGAATATCTACGGACAACCGATTCTAGTTGCTAGTTCTATATGTATGTTGAGCCAGAACCATATACATATGTATGTATACCGCGGATAAAAATGTGTACAGAGAAAGTTGTTTTATTTTTTTTTTATCGTAATGCAGCAGCTTTTCCGATTCCACCGATGGGGACGAGAAGCACATGGTGTCTACCTTCTTGAATTCTGCCCATTTTTGCAGCGTCGTCATCAAATGTCGGCACATAGGGATTTTTGTTTTTTCAAATTTAGTCTGCGATAAATAATAATTATAATTTTCCCCATCCATTGTGCACTGTACCGATTTAGTTGAATACAGCGCGCAGCGTGGACTTACAATTAAATTATACATACTCATTCTGTGAGCCAGTGAATGTTGTTGATGTGGGGGAGTAAGTTCTGTGAGGGGTGAGATACCGAAAAAAAAAACGGCATAAGACCCCGCATTAAGCAGTAGCTGAGAAGAAAAGACAAAGCGACTTGCTTCAATGTCACTCATCGTCACAGCTTGTGACTGTGAGTTTAGAAATAAGCTGTTTATTGCATTTCATGTTCGCTGAAATGTTTGTGTGTACAATTGTTCACCTGAGAAATCAAGTCTTGCGCCTCAACTCTGGTGTCAAGGACAATTATTTTCCCATTAAGTACGCTAGGAAACTGTGTGAGAATCGAAAAACAAACTGTTTAATTTGACATCATTTTATGCACATTAAAAATAAACATGTCATTATTATCGTTTTGGGTAAAGAAGAAAAAAAGGTGTAAACCCACGTTCTTAAATGAAAATCAGGAAATCATTAGCCTTTTTCGCGGTGTATCCTTAACGGTTGGTAATGAAGTGAAAAGAATTGACCTGTCATTATTTTGTATTTATCTATTGCACACTGGTCGAGGTAGTCGGTTAATAATCAAGCCCTAATCAAATGGCAATTCGATTCTTATTAGCTCTGTACCTTTCTCCTTCTTTCCCCATACGCATTTCTACTCCTGTTTACACACCCACAGAAATACGTTTTGTTCGAGTCTTATAAGCAGTAAAATACAATGTTGTTTTTCTTGCAAGGGCTTTGGTGGGAAGCACAATCTTCAAGGTTTATTTCTATGCTATAGAAAATTGATTTTATTGAATTTAAAAATAAATTTTACTATAAAGGATAACCACTCGAAAATGTCGAGGCAAATGGATCGTTCCCTTTTTTTTTATAGTGGTCACGCAATATTGATTTATTTTCGGTTCTGGATTCATAATTTATGAGCAAAACAGTATTTTTCCTTATATAATATCTTTACGCTTTATGAGCACATGGTATACTTAAGTCACAAGGACTTCAAGCACAAAGGGGGTTGGACATTCTTGTACTCATAGAGGTGCACGCAAGGTGCTCTCGATTTTAAACAAATTTCATTGCATTTTTAATTAGATTCAGTTTTGGTTGGTCATAATTGAGTTCTTTCCTGCGATTCCAACGTTTGCATTCTTACGTAATCTCTTCTATCAAAAGTATGCCTTTTCTAAACGATTCAATTAACCTTCAACTTTTCTCAAGGCAAAAGTTTGTTTTATTTGACAGTTTCACGTATGGAAATGAGTTCCTAAGCTCACAATAGTTTAAAGCTCCTTGATACTTTTAAGAAGACCAGTGGTCTGATATTGTGTCGGACACCTAAAAACTTATCCACAGTGCAACAAAAATGAAGAGAGACCAGTTGTTCTTATTAGATTTCCTGCTTTTCTTTGAATTTTTAGTAAGCCTGTTTTGGCCATTTAAAAGACGATCTTTCCCTTCGTTTAAAATTCAACTTCTTGTTAATGAAGGCTACACAACTAAATTTCCTTATGTGATTTGTTTTTCAGATACACCAATTTAGCAGTTTCTGTTAGTCTTCCGAAAAATAAATAACTCAAAACGAACGAATGTCTATTCTCCTGGTGTACCGGTTGTTTTTTGTTTGTTTTTAATGCATTTTTGTTTATTATTCTTTGTTCTCTTAGATGCTAGACAAAAGTACTTAAAACTAGCTTAATATCTAATCTGCTGATCTTATAGGAGTACCTGTTTCAGACAAAAAGTGCACTTTTGTGTGTTCTTTATATAAGTTGACTGAATAAATCACCTAAGCAGCCAATGCTCCTGAACTTTGGTTAAAATATCAAATCGTGGCTTAAAAGTAATGCACTTGCTTCATTTAGTACCACTGTCATCATTTCAATGATCTTACTGATGATCAACTGATACAAAGTCATTCTATTGCTTATAATTGTATCTAGATTCTTATGTGACCGTTTTTAAGGAACTTGGTGGTTGTATGTAGTTCCAATGGAATATTCTTGATACGTTAAGAATCCATCACAGAATAGCACTCTTTTGCCCAAAGAAACGGTTACTAAAAGTTGAGTTCTCTACGCTCCTTCATGTTTTTCTGCCTAGTTCTTTAACGTTACTCCTACAACAACAATGAAAAACTCTTATTCCTTTTGCTTCATTTTTGACTTTACTTTTTACTCAAGTACCTAAAATTGTTAACATTGATGAGAGTTAAAATAAATTCTAACCTAAAAACCGCCCACTTGTCTTTAACGGTCTCCCTGATGACAGATCTTTGAATCACAACGATTAAAACCAACTTAAAAGTAGGCACAATGCCTCTGAAAATTTATTTAAATGCAGCCTAGCTAATATGATTCACAAATTAAATAAGAAGTGCTTAATAATAACACATATATAATTTTTTTCTTGAAGTACAAATATTCTAAATAAATTTTAAACGAATTGACGGACTATTAAAGTCAAACGTGCTCCAATAAAGTTTAGTTGGTTAAGAGTTTAAATAATTCCTTTTTAAATGTTGAAGTGGACGGAGGGCGGTATTGCTTACTAAACTGACAAACAATATCGAGTGTAACTTGGGTACAGAAAAGAAGTGAATTCGAATTTTGCCTTTTTAAAAATAGTATACTTAATTAAAATATAGCTGAGAAGTGAATAAATTATTATATAATTTTTTTTTATCAGATTTAACATTCATTTACAAACTACAACTTTCCCAAATGTTTTTCACTTTTAATTTAATTTAAATAATTACTCGAGAATATAAATGCAATTGATTCATTGACTTCATTTGAATTTGTTTTCCTACTTAAACTTTGCGTCATTTTGTGTCTTTGTCTACATCTTCATTTTAAGCTCACGCTTGCACATAACTTACAAAGCTGTGGTTTGAAGTACATGTTTCGGATGTGATGTCATATTTGTTTTAACGCAAACCAGAACAACTTCCTATTTAAAAATGTGATGATAATCTGTTGTCTGACATTTCCCGTACAATACTAATTTATTTCAAACCTAAACTATGCAGATCGTCATTGACCTTTGAGACAAAAGTGAACACCTCAAACTTATTTTAATCCGCGGATCTTGAGACATACATGTATGTATGCATTTTATTTTGTTAAATTGGAAAAAATGTGGCATATTTCAGATTTACCGTATCAGTGGTGTTGGTTATTTTTGGGCATTATGACTTTGATTCAAAGTCAGTTTCAGTTCCTTAAATAATTTACTGTGTTTTTGTGTTGACTTCTGGTTTTGGAGAATTGTACTATCACATAAAAGTAATTTGAAATGATATTAATAAGCAAAACCGGATCCTCGGAGGATTTTAGTTGTTTTTTAGTTGTTTACATTTCCAAATGTAAATATACTTGAATTCCTAATTCTTATACTAAAATGCAACTTACAAATTCATTTCAACTATCCAAATATTTCTTAATGTTATTAATTTATTTATTTCTTGCAAATATTTAAATACCAAACTGTTTAACAAATATGTTCTGGTATTACAATCAATCAATACAAAATGGAAGAAACCCCATCAAACTTTAATTTCGTGAAAATTCGATTTGCAAGCTTATGTATTAATATAATTTTGTTCATAATATAATTTTCATCAATTAGTTCTTTTAATGTTTTCATTTGTACGTGAAAATTAATTATTTCGCTACTAATAACTAACAATGGAACTCATTCCGGTAGGTTATTCGTGATGAATAATTGGTTGCTTTTTGTATTTCATAGGCATTTTAAAATCAATTATCTCTGAATGTTCAGAAATTGAAAAAAAAGTGAAATTGTATATATTTGTTTTTCCAAATGCAAACTAACGCTAATCACGTCAAAAAATTAACACTATTAGAGAAACTGATGTTCTTAGGTATTCTTGTGCCGGGCTGTGGTATTTTCGAGCTTTTCCGAAAGACAGTTTTCTTACAGCTATGTTATTTAAGATAATGGCCACAGGTTTACAATAGTTATCAAAAGATCTACTTATATCCTGTGCAATTAAAAAAAAGAGTTTGCGAAATTTCATCAAAGAATTGGTTAGATTGGCTTATTCACAATCATTTAAAATTATATGGAGCTTACGGTAAAGGTATAGTGTTTTGCAATTCACAAATTTTTATTTAGTGTGTCGCAACAAAATTTCGGCATTCTTCTAAAACAAAAATCGACTACTTTGGGAAGCGAGATAAGAAAACAATTATCAGATGTGTGCCATTCATTCACAATAATCGAACTTTGAACTTTGCTGCATAGAACCGTTTCATCTAAATGTTTCAAATATTAAAGAAAAACATGTAAAACATCCCGCTATAATATATCTGCTAGTAAAAATTATCACGTTTTCCAGACACTTTTGTAGAAAATCTCAACTACCCACAATTTCTGAAATTGCCGTCAAAACTTCAAAATATGCCCAGTTCAAAATACATTTGTTCTTATGTAAAAAATGGTGTCTGCGTAAACGTATATGAATTCTTCAGCCATATAATCGTATTCGTTTGAGTCCCCACGTCTGACTTTGAACAACTTAGTTTTACTTATCGCTGAAAATACCGCTGATAAGGAACGTAACGACTGATAAGAGGGTAAAGTTTCAGTTCATTTTAAGACCGATCACATGAAATTGCCTTTTCGTGTCTATGTATATGTGCAGCACCAAATGTTTAAATTATTTCTTATTTTGAGTTCCGAAAACCAACCTAGCTTCGAAACAAGTAGTTGGTTTTTTGGTGTTGTTTTGCTCTGAAGGGCGATATTATTTATTACTGTTCCCAGTACAAGAAGAGTGCATTTTTTGTGCGGGGAAACCATTTAGTTGTCGCGTATCTGGAAGCCAGCTATAAGTCTCAAAGAGACCTTCTAAAGAGAGTGGGTGTGTAGTTTGGCGCGCAGTGTAATACCCCGTGTGTGTAATATACATAATGCTTGTTCGTTATTCCGGACTTATTCGAATCGTTCTTGAATATTTCCTTCTTTTTTTCAAATTCTCTCTTTCGCTGTGGTCAGAGCTCTTAAGCAGTCCCGTCCCGTCAACCTCTTTAACCCCACCAATCGAAAAAAAACCCACATGCTGCTTCTTGTATTGTACGAAGCAAACGAGAAAAAAGGAAAGGGGGAGAGACAACAATTTTATGTTGAATTTGTGTCAAGTCAATCCAACATAGAAAAGACCCTCCTGCTCTTTCAAACACCTCCTTCCCCTGCCCTTCGACCAATATTCACCCACCCGCCAGTCTCCTCTCTTTCACCACACATACTTGGAACACATTATGTAGTGCATGGATAGTTTTTTTTGTGATTGTAGCATCGCAATGTTCGTTATGCTAACATTGCGGACATTTAATTTCTTGATATCAGAAAATTATTTTTTTCGGTTTCGGTTTCTTACATGCGTGTCCAGAGTTTCGCTTTGATAACCAATTATTCGGTGGTGTCATAAAGTTATAGATCGACCGCGGATAAATTTGCTAAATTTGCACTCACTTGCGGCCTGAAGACGATGACGTGCCTGTGGTCCCTTAATAAAAGCAATGTGACTTCAATGTCCCTCCAATCTAGTTGCTTGTTTGCAGATACACGTACCTGGCAGGCAGAGTGTGCTCTCAGATGCTTTTAAATAGATTCAAGGACAAGTGTTGCAAGCTAGAAAAATGCAGCAGAAAGGTGGTGGCAGTAGGAGGTGTGCGATGTGGCCAATATAGGCGACGGCATGTACATATGTTCTGTTATGAGAGGAAGAGTCATTTCAGTCGATGATTCTTGGCACGAGTGTTAGGTAAAAATAAAAACTGAATACGAAATCTGAGGGAGAGAAAGAGAAGAACGGAATACATCACCTCAGCTTTAATCTTTTTAGGTTTTTTCTTTTCTTTTTTTTTTTTTGGTGTGTTCATTCTCAATTTTATTTTCATTTTCATAACAATCTCCACCACTCGGCCATGCCTTTAGTGAGTCAACTATCCTTTTATGGCTTAGAGTTACGTAAGTAACACAAAAGCATCTCTGCGAGATTATCGATCCAGGAATGTTCTCTCTTTCTGACGATGTCAAAAAAAAAAAAAAAAAAAAATAAACAAATAACACAACGAGCAAAGTTTTTTTGGTATTTATTCATATATCATTTTGAGAATGAAAAGACGTTCATGCCCACTTATTCAGGTTCGAAAATAGAACTACCTTGCATGCTTTCGCAGGTGTCAGGACATTATCTTGTCATAAACTTTCGTTTACCCTCTAATTATTTTATTGTTATTTTCGTCGCTAGGTGTAATGTGTTGGTTTCTGCGTTCGTTTCGATTTGGCTTTTATTTCTTTATTTGATCGAGACTTGATTTGATAAAATTGTACAAACAATTCTTGTTATGATGATAGGCCTTATTTAAAACGAATTTTTGCCACCGTATTGACAAGTGTGCAATTAAAATCTGAGTAAATATTATTACAAACTTTTATATATTTAAACTAAAATATTATTCCATTTTATTTTTTGTTTGACTTCTGAGAACTTCTTAATTTTTTTTCTAAATTCCAACAGACAAATATTTCCGTTTTACAGGTGTGGTGACATTCGTTTATCTTTCGCATACACGTCCCATATTGCCTCAGATATTTAAAATTTATATCAAAAAGCTTTTTGTGCGATGCCTGGGTTGAAGTTTAAACGGGATTGCAGTTATTTCCTTTGATAACCTAATCAAATAAATTTATTTTTTTATTATTTTGATAAGACGTCAACAAGAGCACTTGTTTGACTAACTGATTAAAGTTCTGGGGCTAACGACAACGGTGACAATTCTGTTGGGTTTTCTTCAACTAAATAGATATAAGTGTTCACAGATGTGCGTATGTTTGATACCGGATGAAGGATAAGTAAGGTGGAAGTGGCAGCAATATAGTGACAACCTATGCATGACAACCTTTTTATTTTTTTTTTTCACTATGTTGGTTGTCTGTGGCAGACAAATAATAGACAAATTACGTCATTAGTTCATTAATTTATTGAAGGTAGAGCCTTTATAGATTTTATTGGATTTTTAAATGAAAACTTGATTTATGGTCGATATTTCCCCGCATTTCCGCACAAATTTTTGCGGATTAAAATGTATAGATTACTTTTTTCTGCTTCATTCGTACAATTTTTTTCCCGGTCAGGAAACCCAATAGTAAAATTGTTTGCATCACATTTCTGTAATTTTGCCTGTGTTTAAAAAAATGTAAAACTGCAAATGGTTGATATTTGAAAATGGTGCAAAAAATTGTAGCTTTGGTAAATTGCCTGATTAATTATTTTTAAAGGTTTTCCATAAAACATTGCATTAAAAACTGACTTAAATTACCAATACTGCATACATAGACGCGTATGTATGTCTTCTCGATACATTGATTCAACGTGATGCGTTTAATGAACTGAAATGTGGACAGGATCCAAAGATGGTGTTGAACATTTAAAAATGTCGCTTTGAAAGAGTAGATCAAAGTGAAAAAATATAAGTTTGGAAAAGTGTATTCTGGATCTTAATAAAATTAAAAACTTAGAAATAAAATAAGACGTTCATATAACCGCATTAGGCTTTCATATAGATGTAGTTTATCCTTCATTAGCTTTATTGAATGTATTTCAATAGACAACATACATATAGACTGTAAAAAATATTTTCTTAGTTATAATTAATCAAGAATGTAGGTCATGTATCTTTCACGTTCATTTTCAGTTTCCCTCTCCTCCCTCTGCCTATCTTCCTCTTTCATATTCTTTCTTTCTCTATCTCCATCTATCTCTATGTCTATGGCTTTATTAAATATTTTTCATTTAGTTTAACCATTATATTACATCATTTACTTATTCAAATATTTTATTAACTCATGTAATCATATTTTTTTTCTTTTTTTCATATCGTTCTCGCACATTAATCGCACCACAATTCAAGGACTAAAAAACATATATAACGAGTGTTGCATTGCTTATTTGCGACGAAATCACAAGATACAAAACAGTACTTCTCGATTAAAAATTTAAAAAAAAATACAAAGCTAAATTTGTACAAATCATATACCAAAACAAACAAAAAAATCTATTCTCCTATTGTTCTACTCTTCAAAGCCAGATTAGGAATTTTATAAATACTTAAGAAAGTATATGTACGAAGCTAAGATGGCTGATGATGCACCAATGGAGACATGCCCAAGCCCTGAAATCGGCGATTCTAGAAAAAGACCACTTGATTCCGATCCGGAAAATGAACAAACCAAACGCTCACATTTTAGTTCTGGTAAGTCCCATCATTATTATTATTGTGATCGTTTGATTTCAATTTTGTTATATTTAATTTGTCACATGCATATACAAAACTTTTTCGTTGAGTTTTACTTTATTTTGTGGAGAAAAACGAATATTTCAAAAATAAAGTTTTGATTTAATTTAGCAGAAATATGATTCAAATAAATTGTTTCGTTCTTAATTTATCAACATGGGAATGTTTAGTATATCAAGCATAGTGTATACATACATTTGTATTTTTTTATCGTTTTAAGGGATTAATGTCATGTGATGCCATGTTTTATCAAATATTAAATATAAAACTTAAACTTTCATTTGTCTGTTCAACAAATATTAAAACTTAAGGCAACTGTCAATAATCACTGCAACATTCTTATGCGTTTTAGTTACTGACAGTACATGTCTATAACATCTATTAACCAAACAAATCCAACAAAAAACAGCGAATTAAACATTGCGTAGTACTGAAATTGACGCTTTTAACATTAAAACACCCCCTCATAAGCACCTCTTTATACTGATAAGGTTCTATAACGTACATTTTAAATGTTTAATTTTGTGTTGCATAAATTCAATCAGCTTGTAAATTGTCACTAATATGTTTCAAAAAACGATCATTTTGAAACATTTCTCATATGAGGCAGGTTATTTTGACTGGGATTCTTTTTCTACTGGTTTGTTTACGATTGTGAATTTGTCATTTGAGCGATGTTCTCTTCTGTATGTATTTGGTATTGGAAATTTTTACCGAGGACCCGTGGAAAATTTTTGTCCTTAAAAAGAGTTATGAATTAATTAATTGTACATCGTTTCAATTATGTGTATAGAAACACTCAATTTAACATGCGGAAAATAATGGGTACATTGCAGTGAAACACATTACATCGACCACATGATTTTTTATAAGTCATTTTAATGAATAACGAGAAAAAGCATAATTTTCCGTCTGAGCTGAATTAGTTAGTTAGTTATTTAGTTTGACTTTTATTTTCAATAAATGTTTTACAATGTAAAGTTTAACCTAAGTCGTTTATGGTTTGGCCTTTAGCCGTCTACCAGGTTGACAAAATACATACTTAAGTTTTACATTAAAAATCTCCATCTATGATACGTTTTCTATAACAAAGTGCTGCTACTGAATAACCGTATAAGGCCTTCCATCCTTTTCTCCATTTAAAATGCACGTTACTTAATATTCGTCTAAAACATGTTTTTCGGAAATTGTTAGTCGAAATTCTTTTAGAATCGGACAAACACCAATAAAATGTAAGATGTCTTCTCTCTTCTTCATGTTACATAGGTTACAAAGAATTGGTAAATCTGGTCTGTGGGGGATAAAGTTTAACTGTACGAGTTCCCCTCTCAGTTTAAAAATTGTGCTTGATTGAGTGACTGTCAAGGAAGTATGTTTTTTCATTTAAAAAATGGTTTAGTTTGCTGTAGTAGTTCCTAAACAGTGAAGATTTAGCTTCTTCGACATATTGGTCATATGTATGTCTACCGAAATTCTCCAAAACTGAGTTAAATTTTTTTCTAAAAAGATGAGGAGGCTCGTCCGTCTCAATAGACACATTTAAACCGCATTCAGAAGCTGTTGTTTCCATTTCTCGCAAATGTATCCGTTTGTTTCAATTATACTTGTTAAAACTACGTTTGGTAATCTGCATTCGCTCATCTCTAATATTTTTAAAATATAGTTGAAGTGCATTTTGAGGGTATACAAGAGCAACGGAGGAGTTCCCGTTTCAATATGTAGCATATAGTTGGGGGTATTTTTTGGTAACCGAAAGATTTTCTTTAAAAAGTAGCGAAGGAATTTTTCCACAGCATCACAGCCTTTGTAACTGAGCTGAATTATGGGTTTTGAATTCCCAGGGATACATTTTTTCGAGTTCGTAGTGCTTTGCTGTGCTGCATCTTTAAACGTTCTCTATTGTAGCATAGAACAGTAGGGGACTGCATTTTGCTTAAAAACACCACATGTAGGCACACGTTGTGCAAACAGTTCTTTTTGAAAATAACCTCAGAATGAATTCCTGATGTCTATAACTAACCTAATGATGGGTATCTATGCCATTTTAAGGTCACATTTTCGATTAATGAATCTATTCTCAGCTTCTTCCAAATGAAATTACTAAGCTCTAGCTGTAAGATTCTCTTAGGGTAGATTTTATGTAACAAATTTGAAGAATTCCGTTTCTGAGACTTCAATATATATGTAGGCCACAATATTTGTTTTTGAAATATGGACCGTACAAAAGTAAGACTTTTATTTTACACCTCTGTTTTCATGTTCTTTTAAATCCAAATGAACCTTCTTCATTTCCTTTTGTTATCGCTTGTACTTTTACTGTACTAATGGTATACATCTCGATACAGAATTTTCGGTTGATTTTTTGTTTCCCGAAAATTGTTTATCCCAAAATAATAATAATGGCACAACGTTTCGATTAACTTTAAGTGGCCGAAAAACGTTGACTTTTGGATACCCGCATTTTTGCAGGACAGCAACAACTAAACGATTTTTGAGTTTTCCTTTTGCATGCCACCATGAAATTACACACGAATGAGATTTAAGATTTTGAAATGTACTTCTATTAAGGCTTTTTCGAAAGACCCAAATATTATTTGGGGAGAAATTGTTAATCATGTTTTTGTGTTGTTCAGGATATTTTCTGTGAATGTCCATCGACTTGAATTCTGGGTTTATATGTGAATGTGTAATGTGGATCAAAAATGTCAAAAGCCAATTTTGGACTTTGGCTCAGTAAATTATTCTTTAGAAGCAAAAAAACAAGAATGCACTGATTCATAAACACATTTAAGATCATCGATATGCTCTTTGTGTTTATTTCTGTATATATTCAGTTCTCACTCAATTCAAACTTCTATTTTATATTTTCGAACCTACCTTGTAAAAATACTCCAAAAATTGAAACAATATCTTGGACACAATCACTTTCCGTGTATGTCGGCAAACATTTTTTTGTAAATCAACATTTTTTGATATCCTTTCTTCACTTCATTATCTCAAATTTTGTTTTTTGTTTTTCGGAACAAAAATGTCTCAATCATTCGGGAGTAGTTATCGTTTTGTTACTGTTCAGGTGCTCAGGTTTCAATTCAGCTTTATGTTGCCAAAGCATGTCATATATTGTCTCATTCGAATTGAATTGTTTATTCTAGTTGATCGAAATGGGTATAATATTTTTGCTTCCCTTTTTAACATGAAAGTAGATTTAAAGTGTTTTCTCAAAAATATTTAAGTTGTAAAATACCGTTGTTTAGCGAGGTCATTTTTTCTTAATGGTCCTTCTTGCCTTAGTTCTTTTTACGCGTAATGCGCACAGTCCTTATCGAAAACCAACGATTTTATATTTCATGGGTTCAAACGTACAAACGAAATAAGAGCAAATTGCCAAATTCGAACTTCCCTAAAATAGAAACTAATTTCCGGAAGCCAATGACTTTCTTATTGTTAAGTACTTTCCATTAAGTCAATGTGGATACTCATTGTTTTACGCCATTAATGGATATATCGTGTTCTTATTAGTCCACTGTTTTTAAGTGTAAGCCACCTTCACAAACGTACATATCGTTCATATATCCATCAAGAAAGGTTGCCAATTATTTTCTAAGTCGTGTGCTGTGACTTAATGTGTAGCACAAGTCCGGAGAATAATAATTGGCGTTGCTCATAAATCACTTCGATGCAAATACATTTTACAGCACAACTAAAAACGAAACACGTTGCAGTTTTTGTTTTTCAATTTATCTTCTTCTCCAACTTTTTTTTAGTGTTTGACTAATTTGCATAAATGTGTTTATTATTTTGAAACAAAGACTTCGATTAAGATAAAAAACGAAAAACATACACATGTGAACCAATACATAGTATTGCACCTATATATCTTTTTCTAATTTGATTTTTTACTAATTAACATATATTTAAGTTGTACGACTGTCCTTGGTGGAGAACTGGTTGCTGCTTCAAACATTAATTGCTTGAAGCAAAATAAACCTTCACACTCTGGTTGGTGAAGCTTAAAAGAATGTGTGTTTATTTATTTTCTGTTGGTACATCCTATTCATATATCAGGTTCCTGTTTTGAATGATTGACATATCATTTTTGAACTTTAACGAGTATCTAATTGCATTATGTAAATGAAAAATGATTTAAGATGAACGTTTCATCAATCCTAACCTCAAATTTGTTGAATTACTTTTTTTTGGTGTCTCTTTTTTTCGAAAATATTCGCTAAATATATTTTCCTGCTTTGATTGAAGATACCGGACACAACAGGTTGAAACTTGTTTTATGAATATATTCGATTTCTTTTTACGTAAAAAGATGAAAAAAAATAACTTGTTAGGAATGCCAATCGAATATCTGATTACATATATTTTTGAAAATAACAAAACGTTATAATTGGTCGGTAATCGCTTTTGTAATTATTTGTGAAAGGAATTGCTTGGGGTGGTAGACATTTTTGCGTTTTCTGAAAATAAACAATTTGAAGTATGTATATAAGCTGTCTAACCGCTTGTGCCACTTTTTTGTGAATATCTTCTCGGAGACAGTTCTTTGAAGTAAGATTCTTAAATATTCATACGAGTACATAGTTGGCCTTGCTCCAAATAGTTTCGTTTTTGTGACGTGCTCATATGAATATGACACTCTTGAAAAAAGAGAACATCAACAAATGAAGAGGCATTACAGTACAGGAATATATACAGGTACTTTGAAGCAATTGCTGGGTCACAATGTTTAAAGGATTTTTTCCGACAGGTTGTTTATTTTATATCTGTGCAATCGTACATATGCACACGTTTAAGATGCAAGGATCTTCGAATTATACATTTTTTACGATTTCTTTACTGTAATTAGGTCTATGAAAGTCTCATTGTACAATCACACCTAGAACACGGTCTCAGAGTTGTTTTCGAGTATCAATGAAACAGAACAGATTGTCAATTGAAATTTTAAATTAAGTTTTTAAGAGGGTAAAACAAGTGCAATGCGTGGGTTGTTCTAACTGATGCATTGAGGAGTGCATTTTGTAATGCTTGACTCAGGTTTTCACTTGGGGCAATTGACTTGTTAAGACAAAAAGATTGAATCCTAATCGTTTCAGACGCTGTGCATGTCAAACCGCAGTTCGACCGCATTCATTTTTATTAAGATTTAAACCTTAGAGCTACTTGGTCTTTCGACAGTTGACCTTTAACTTTAATGTCCGCGCCAAAGAGAATGCAGACTTGTATTGAATGAATGATGGGCTGTGGGTATAGATCGGTCTCTTGGGCATAAAGAAGCAGTCTATGTAAATATATTTGTTTGGGGCACGTAAAGTGTCAGAGAAGAGTAAAAAAAAACTATAGACGTAACAAACAAAAATGATGTTTGGAGGGTAAATAAACAGCATTAACATTCTCAGTTAAGCTTCGGAAATTATGTTACGAAGAAAACTTAGTTTCTAGGGAATTGGGTGACAGTTTGTTAACAACATTAAGGTAACAGTAACTTAAAGTTGCAGGAAATCTGCAGCACTTTTTGAGAAATCTAATCAAAAATAGGAATTTTACGAAGTATATAAGACGCCATTGTGTAGTGAGCAGAGTGCGACACTCACACGCCGAAAGTTCAGGTTCGAATTTTTTCACGGCACCACCTCCTTCGAGTTGCTGATAACACTCAAAGAGTAATAACTGTCTAAGTAAAAGTTTCTCAAACTTTCCCGTTTGGAGTTGGCCAAAAAAACCTGTATATCCCTTCTACTCGTGAGAGAACTAAAACTTAAAAGGAATATTTAACTTATGAAGATTCGAAAAAAATTCTATTGTGTTGCAGTTGTCAATTGTCAAATGTATTTAAATTTGTTTGACTGCAATACTCCGACAGGATAAAAAAAATTGCTTATAAACTACTGATTGTGCAAATCATGTGAAACCATTCCATTATCTTATTTTGTGCTGCCGACACGTTCTTACCTCTAAAAGCGCGTGGCCTTGCCTTTTAAGGCCTCACATAATGTAATTACCGAGATTAACAATACAGTGCAATCTCCCTTTAGATACACAGGTTACATGTTTGCCTTGCATCGCCATAGTGCGGTCAAGGCAGATCTCACTCTTCCGAGAAGCACAAACTACCAATTTCCTTGAAACACATTTGGAAATAGAAAAAGTAAAAACTTCTGAGTTTTCTGCCTTTGCAAAACTCTGTTTTTATTTAAATGATTACATAAGCCCACTTAAAGAGCAACATCGAAGCCTAACTCCCTCCGCACTCATCAAAGTGCTGATTAAAATGCATCAAACTGCTGATTAAAATGCATCAAACTGCCTTCAACACTAGTCTCCAACAAGCCGATCGAAAGAAGAAAAAAAAAGAATATCCATTCTCAATAAATAAACGAAATAGAAAAAAAACCTTTCATACACGATTACCTTCAACAAAGCTTGAAGGGCACCCTATGTAGGTAGCCATTCCTGGCCCCCTTCCTCACCACGTTGAAGCCTAAAAAAAGTCATAATTCAAGAACAACTGATTTATTGAATAGAAAAGTCTGTGTATTCGAGCCGAGTCTGTATCTTTGTTGGTGTTTTTTCTGTCTGCCATCAAGCCGATCGGCAAAAGTTACAACAAATATCTGACAACTGCGACACACACCGTAGATGTGTTTGTGGGTGGGGGGGGGAAATTAGCGCATTGGTGCATGTTTATGCCTATTGTAGAAAAACTAACAGACCTAACGTTTCCATCAGATACACATGAGTGTGTCTGTGTACACCGCAAAAGCCGATTCGATTTCGTGTCCGTCCATCAAAAGCAATAGCAAACACGAGTCCAAGGTGAACGGGTGGTCGCTATACGAGTGGCTGTAAATATATCTACAAATCTAACGCTCCTCTATGTATGATGGACCTCTAGTGTACTATACATGCACAGGTATGTATCAATCTCTGTTCACATTGAAGTGTTACGTGTACCTCACGAGCAAAGACTCGTTGTCGGCATATAGTGCTGGTGAATTTTTTAATGACTTTGTATTGTTGGACATATTTTTGTAAAACAACTATCAACAGATATACACGCTACATCAGTGCCGAGGCGGTGATGGCAGTGGGTTTATTTTAAACTGGAATCGCTGTTCATCATTCCGCTACATCTCGCCCCCGCCCCCCTCCCCCATTTCACTGTTCATTGGAAGAGAGGAGAAAAACCCGCCTCGATACATGATTTGTCTAATCGGAGGATGATACTTGTTTGAGAGTTACGAAACCTGGTGTGGAAATCATTAGTATTGATTATACCTCTGGTCCAACTGACTTGAGATGAAAAGTCAGTCGAAACAGCAGCGCCACGGTTCGATTGGTCGGTCGGTACTGGAGATGCATCGGTTTTCCCATCCATTGCGCTTCTCCGTTTGTTGTAGTCTATCAGCTGGGGGGCACCACTTTCCCCTTGGCATTCGGTGATGTCATTTGATTAGCGGAGCTAAGTAAATACACTCTAACCAGCAGTGAATCTGCTTTTAATACTTGTAAATTGGAAGTTGCATCATGTACCACTGTCTGGGAGACAGGTTTTTCGTTTTTTTTACCGAAAAAATAGGGCCCATTATATAAGGTTGACTTTTTCTTACGGATTTGGATCACAAAAAAACTTTAAATTGATTTCCACCCTGCAGAAAAGGGGGCACGACACCTTTTGTCCACAAACCCAGCCGCCGCACATACCAAAGCCAAGTTGGCATGCAGGCGAAAGGGGTTGTTTGCGCGTTTGTTGCAACTATTGCTGCTGCTACTGCCACCGCCACCGCTGCTGCTGCTGCTGTTGCTGTTGTTGTTGGTGGTGGTGGTGCTGTTGCTGGTTGCGCTAGCTGTCGTCTTGCTGACCTAGTTAAATCTGCTTTATTGTGATATTTATTGTTGTGTCCTGCGCACAGGTCGCTTGGCAAAGCTGAAAACTATTCTATGTAAGCTCCCAAGGAGCACTTGACCAAAAGTGCATAGGAACAAAAAACCCATGGGCAACTGTACATACAGCCTTCTATATGCGTTTCGCGACTATGTAAGTGTGTGTGTGTGTGTGTGTCTACATTCCACACAACTATGTAACAATGTAAACAGAAATGTTGTTCTCATCGTTTTTGTGCAGTTTTAAATGCAATTATGTAATGTTCTCGTGTAAATAGGAATTGCGGCCGCCCAGATTCCAAGGATTTCCACAGACTCCTTTTTTCGCTTTAATCAGCAATTCTAATAATGTAGGCGAAGTGAGAGAACAGATAGAGCAGATAGAGCTGTCTGCGACTGTAGGAAGCTTATGGAATTATTTAGATTCAGACTTTTGCTGCAAGGTACATTTATTATTCCATTTAAAGAAATACTTCCTTTTTTTTTTTTCATTTTAAAGAAAGAAAAGAAGCTTAGAGTGATATGCATCTGCAGCACGCGGGAAAGTACTCAACTGTCATCCATGTATTTAAATTTTGCATTACGTAGTAGTATTCTTTTCCGTCAGGCTGACCTAAAAAGATGCAAACTTTTTTTCGTTTTAGAGTATTTATCTTTGGCTGTGGATATGCGTCCACATATTTCAATGAGTTGTCGTACGCACTTCAATTTATGCTTTTAGAATATGTGTTCTTCTTCAATTTACCTGAAATATTGGTTTATCGTTGCACACGTCATCTGCGTGTTGTTATCCCTAATAGCATCTTCTCTCGGCGCTGTTAAACTTCAATCTAAACATTTCTATCTCTTCGGCAGAAGGACTTTTTGTGTATTTAATGGAACTAGACTCTGGAGTATATCTTTCCGAGGAATCTCTTGTGTTATGTTCACATTTTAATGTACCTTAATGAAAATCAAGGTTTGTACAAACTACGTCATCTAAAACCAGTTTCCGAATGTATTTCAATGGCACTCACTTTGAGAAAGTTGTATAGACTCATCCAACGGGAAGTTTGAATTTAATTTTGCGCCAAAATTTTATTTGTCTATATTCATTCGCATAGACTTCCGATATGCGAGAAGTGGAAGGCTATCAATGTGGATTGAAACATGCTATGAATTATTCAAAACCCACAAAAAAGAACTGAGTAAATTTATGCAACTTCTGGTCATCTTTCTCGCTCTGCGTGTATAAATGCGGATGCCTAAGTTTTAAATGCTTTTCTTCTTTTTACAGTAATTGTTGATATGATAAAATGCATAACTATGAGTGAAGTCCACTCAAGCAATCGTTGTGTTATGTTTCTGGTTGCTTTTAAAAGGTTTGTTAGTCACTTGATCTAAAGGTAAGAGTGAAAGGTACGTCATGACGTGTCCGTTGGTATCTCATACAAATTGAAGTACTCATATTAAGCTGAAATTGTTTGTGAAGACAGTGACTGACTGACATTTGTGGCAAGTATGAAATGCCCAGTAATGTCCGCCCATGTTTGAGTTTATGTCAGTCTAAAACGGATGATACGCAATCAGTCATGTCAATCCAGCAGTCGAATTTATCGGTTTTGCAATTAATATCGTTGTTACACAAAGCTTTTTGCGGTTCATGCTTCCAAACAATCCACACAAGGGAGATAGCGAAGGTTGTGTCTGAGGGTGTGAGAGGTGTGCTGCCGTGCAAGGAGAAAGAATACAAGTTTACATCAGTACATTTTTTAGAGCTTTTTACATTTCAGTGGAAAATAATATACAAATAACGTAAATCATTAGGTAAATTCAGCTAATTTCACATACAGCTGTGACAGAACAAATTATCATCAAACATGTTTCCATTTAATAAGCACACACAATACAAACATTTTTTTAAATAAAATCGGACATTTTTAAACACCGTGGCGTAGTGGGTAGAGTGCGACACACACGTGCTGAAGGTTTCCGTGCTTGGATTGAACACTCGGTACCACATATTTGGATCTGTTTCGAACGAAATTTCGCCGCTCGTAGGTCCCGATAGCACGCACAATACGAGCAGTTGTTGAGGAAGCTTGTCCGCTTCTGAACTGTATCGACATCCAATGTAAAAATTTGAATTTTTGTCTTCCTCAATTCGAAGTTCTTTTTTATTGCAAACGTTTAAGTTATTGGGAAAAAAGTTTAATGGCATGGCAAGTTTTTTTTGAGGTTGGAAAACACCGCACAGGAGCACTCAGACTCGAAAACTGGTCCACTGTACAACCAGACAACAGCCTTCATTTAAGGAAGGAAAAGCGGGAAGCGCTTCTGTGATGGAGAGTCTACGTTTTTAACTGCAACCAAATCAGCGCCAAATAGACGCCACCTAATTCGAGCAAAAACAAGACATTGACAGAGAAAATGTCTGAAGTGTTACTCTTTGAGTGTTGTCAGCAGCTCGAAAGAGGTATTGCCGTGAAAAATTCGAAAAATTAGTGTTGATCTGAGAGTCGAACGATTTAAGTGCTTAGCAAAGGTCAAATGTCCCGTTTGTACACCAATAAGTCGTCTGCAGTTTTCTCTCTCTAGAGATAACAGAAAAGCCGCGGTTTTCGTGCTGACGTTCAGGGTCATGCACTTGGTCAGCCTGCATCCTCGAGAGTCATACTATCTCTAGTTTTGCTGTCGGGTGATCCAACCGTCGGACGCATTTAGTTCCAAGTTGGGTTTGAGCCCTACGAATGCCTCTTTTGATTCTTGTCTAGCCAGTTCATTGGCGATATTGTTTCCTATGTTCCTCTAGTGTCCCGGAACCCAGGCAAGTCTTAGTGAATTTAGTCAGCAGACCAATTTAAGGGAAGATTTGCATTCCTGTACTGATGGCAAGCTTAAAATCATTCTTTCAAAATATTTTTTTTGAGGTTACAATGGAGCGCTCAGACTCAAATGCTGGTCCATTATACTACCAGGCAGTAACCTTCGTTTAATGTAATTTATTGGTTTTCCGAAGAAAAACCAAAAAAATATTTAACTCACTAAGGATTTTAGAAGCGTCCCCAAAATAACTTAGCAAAAGAATAGCGCTGACAAATCTGATTTAAAGGTTAATTTAACACATAGGAGTGCAGAACTTGCTTCGAGAATTAGAGATTAACGCCCAGAGTGTTCTAGGTGAACACGTTGTTGTTCAGTTAAGTGACAAATGTTTAACTTCAAAAGATACGTGTCATAACAGTCCCAATGAAGCAGAATCTAGTTTGTTCAGCGAACATTCGTGTCGCGCAAGTAAGAAAGTCAAAGTTTGATGATGAAACGTTCTTTAAATATTTTTCTCTTTCAACACTTGAAATCGATGGAGAAAATTCAAGATGAAACGCTCAGGAATTACATTCTAAACATTCTCTTAACTTCTTCTTCTTTTTTGGCGCTGCAGTCCAGGGTGGACCTGGGCTTCAAGCAACATGCTCCTCCAGCCAGCACGATTTTTCGCCGGCTGCCTCAAGTCGCGCTCCAAGTTGATTGAGGTCCTGTCCAATTGTGTGTGCCACAGCCTGAGCCGTCCTCTATTACGTTGTTCTAATAGCTTGGATTCGAAAACTTTTCGGGCCAGAGCAGTGGTGACCATACGCTCAACATGGCCTAGCTATCTGAAGCGTTGTGTCCGAAGACGCTCCACCAGGCGCATGTCACTGTACAGCCCATAGAGTTCACCGTTAAATCTTCTCCTCTAGGGGAAGAGGACCAGAAATCGCACGCAAAACTTTTCTCTCGAAAAGACTAAGGGCTTCCTCATCCGCCTTTGGTAACTTCCACGTTTCCGCGCTATTCTCTTAACTATCAACTTTTATAAAGGAGAAAGGAAGTTCCATCTTTTAATTTCCCCAAATATGCAAACTTTTGTCGTATACGCTTGAGCAAATACCTCTTCTCCTAGCAGTTCATATTGCTCATGATTCTGTTTTGTAAAAAGACATTCGGCGTATTTCCACATCCAATGAAACGCCTCTTCCTGTTTGAACTGTTTAAAACAGCCTCGTCTCTGAGGCATTCCTGATGCGATGTGGTCAATTCTTTGCGTATGTGCTACACAAAATTCGTGTGGCAGTCGGCAGTTAATGACCTCATTAACGAATAATCGTCTTTCCCGCGTGTTTTTCTTTGATTCATCAATTCACATACCAATCGCCTTCGTGAGCGTCCATTACGATGCAGTCACCTCATCACGTTGGTGCATATTTTGCTCTCCGCCTCGCAAAAATAAGTAAGTTCCGAGAAAAGTTATTTTCCCATTGTAAAAAGATGTTCGGTGCATATTAAGCAATCCATTCATTCGGATGTAATTACATCGTTGATTCCAGCAATGATACCCTTGTCGTGTACTTACGCCATCCACCCAATTGACTGCAATGAATACTCTACCTTATAGCCAATCGCATAGGATGTATCTTCTTATGAGTTAATCAAAAGTTGTTCTAATATCACGTCATCATTCGATTTTCTGTACGAACAACTATTGAATGCGGGTATTAAAAAAGTTTTAATTACTTTTCTCGAGTTTAAGATATTCTGGAAATTACTCATGCATAAGTATGTGCATTTATAATGCTTTAGTTGGACACTCGCCTCCCCAAGTCGCAGTTCCCTTTAAGATATAGCTGTGACCGATTAACATAGTTTTAATTTATTACGCAAGTGAACCTCTTTAACCTTACACACCTAAGTCAGCCTTTTTATACGGAGGCGGTGGCCATGGCGGAAGTGAAATACTTTGTACATGTGCGCAGGCAGAGATTCTCGAAAAATGAAAAAAAAAAATCCCTAGGATTTGGCAATTTATTACAGGCGCATTGCAGTTGCCCAAAGATAGGAACTCTAAATTTATAGTGTAAGCTGCTGATTCTGGGGCACAAACAAATTCATCATCCCACAACTTGTGCAATGAGTTTTTTTTTTCTGCGTTGTCTGGATGAAAGCGAATGGGTGTTGGAAGTTATTTTCTGGTTTTCGGAGATTCAGACTCAGAATTCTCGCTTGGCAACTTTAAGTTGTGCGTCGTACTTTTTTTGTCAATCAGGTATTTAGTTGGTTAATCTTGTTAGTCACAGGATAACTCTATGTATTGTGTTATGCAAATCTAACCAGTCTTATTTGCATTTGAATGTTTGTGGGGATATGTGTAAATTAAAGTCTGTATTAAGTGATGATGGCCATAAACATGATTAATGGACCCAATTCGCATGGAATTTAGTCGATAGATGTGACATTTATCATCGAATATCAGATGAATATTTCTCAATATGCATCCTTCGGCTAGTACGTATGGTCCATCGTATTTCATATCATTCTGAGTCATTTAAAATAAATGATATGGGCACACTCTCTTTTAATGGAACTGCATGCTGTATCAAATGGAATTTTAAATAATCCAACACTTGCCGGGGGAGAATACTGAATCATGCTTCACTATTCAAAAGAAATTGCGAGCAGGGAGATAAAGTAATTGCTCATATACTCTGTGTGCATAGGCGAGCTAGAATATTGACAATATTTACTTTTGTTTCCATAGTTATTTGAAAAGTCTGAGTGGGCTGTTTATGTTCCCTCAAGATGCAAAAGTGCAGTGAAGGAGGGCCACGCAGTCTCTTCTCATATGCTTCGCAAGCAATGTTGCCGTTGGAAATGGGTCCTGATATTCAACTTCCATTAAAAATGTGGCCGCCGTGGCGTAGTGGGTAGAGTGCGACTCTCAGCCCGAAGCTCCGGGTTAGATTCTCGGCTGAGCACCTCGAATTTTTCACGGCACCATCTCTTTCGAGCTGCTGACCACACTCGAAGAGTAAAACTGTCTAAGAAAAAGCTTCTCAAATTTCGACGTTCGGAATCCGCAAAAACTATAGGTCCATTTTACTCGTGAGAGAACAGTAGCGCGCACAATTCGAGTAGTTGATGGGCAAGCTAGGCTCTAGTCCCTCTGTGGACTGTATTTTATTGAAAAAAAAAACTTATAAAGTTTTGACATTTTTAGACTTTGGTTTTTCGTTATTTTGGAGATTTATTTGAGAAACTTGAGCTTATGATTTTGCCTTCAAAGAACAACGTTAATATGGAAGTATTGGAAATCTAACGACAAAGCTAAGTGGTGTTCGACACGAATTGGCTTAACTCCTTTCTAGCCTTTCGTCGCAGCAATCATCTGTTCCCGAATGAGTGATATTACAACATTTCCACTCACTTCTTAAATTTCAGTTTAGTTATACATTGTTTGGCCTGAATGGCACCATTTCCTAAACCTTAGCTGTAGCTGGAATCTCTGCTGGCATCCGAATTTAAAATCAATCTGAATCAGTATTTTTTTTTACCTCGATGGTATAAGTACCGTTATGACAGTGTTCACTGTACAAAACAGCTGCCTGCCAGAAAGATTAGGTTTCCGTCTTTTGCTCGTTACCTTAGGCTTTCTTACTCCCAAGACGTTCTTCTTAATGCATGACATTTATGACTTACAAATATCGCAGGCAGGTCCAGGCCCACTCCGGACTGTAGCGCCACAAGAAGAAATTTCCGGATGGTATCCCCCCCGTTCTTCTGAAGAGGTGTTCTTCTACGCTGGCAAAACCACTGCGTAAGCTTTTCTATCTGTCCTACTCTTTAGGGCTCTTTCCGAGTAAGTGGAAAACAGCATTTGTCTAGCCCGTCCCTAAAAAGGGCGAACCATTTTCACCCACCTTTTACGACCCATAGCACTTACGGCACTAATTTCCAAGGTCATGGAAACGCTGATAAATCGTCAGCTTATGAAATATCTTAAAACTCGGAAGCTTCTTAATGACCGGCAATGCTTTGATGGCTTATCTCACCCAAAATATGGAACCAATCTTTGCACAATGTAGCAGAAAGCAAGATCGTTGCACTTGATATTTCAAAAGCATTTGACAGAGTCTAGCATCAGGCTCTCTTGTCGAAAATGCGTGCTTTTGGCGTCGACGAGTCTCTTCTTCAATAGATTAGAAATTACCTCTCGAACCGTTCAATACAAGTTGAATTGGATGGGCTCAAGTCTGATATTCACCATATTAATGCTGGTGTTCCCCAGGGCTCCGTTTTCAACTCACTAAGTTGGAACGATCATATATTCGAGATCGCCAAAAATGCAGCGAAATGTCTAGGTTTCTTAAAGCGATGCAAGAAATACTTCACCCCTTCTGACCTGGCAACAATATATAAGACGTACATCCGCCCTAAGCTTGAGTACAATGCTTCTATCTGGTACGGAGCTCCTGAGACCTCTCTGCACCTATTAGATAGAATCCAACAGCGAGCAATAAAACTTATTGGTGATAAAAGTGCTGCGAAGTCAATCGACTCGCTTGAACATCGACGAAATGTTGCGTCTCTATCACTATTTTATCGCTATTTCAACAAAAAATGCTCTAACGAGTTAGCCAGCTACATTCCTCTCCTTCAAGAATTCACCCGCAATACCCTACTCGCTAGGAATGCTCACCCGTTCACCCTTAAGCCTATCTTCGGACGTACTGTTAAGTTTAGAGACTCGTTCTTCAGTCGCACCACACGAATATGGAATGCTCTTCCCAGCCCATTTCCCCCCCATTACTATCCACAGGCATTTAAAACCAATGTGTATCGGTACCTCCTTTCCCTCTCATCCTCTTTACCTTCGGCCCGTGCTATGATTTAATTCCAGTTATTTAAGGGTGTAAGCAATCCCTTAAGTGCGCGCTTAAGTTTTGCTTAGCTTTCATTTAAACTTCAAATACGTCTTTTTTATCTTTAAACTTTAGCAAAAATTGTGAATTTATTCAACCCCTTCTCTATCACAACATTACCATGTTCTTCCGTAATCTCTTGAAGTGGTTATAAAACATTTTCTCAAATAGTCTCAAGGGACAAATAAGGAAAAACATCTATAGTTTATTTCCGTTCGATTTGTGGACTATACAAACCAAAATAGTAATAGTTGCCAAGGGCGATTCTGTGCTGAATGTCCACTTAATTGTGATTTGAAAAGTTCACGTGTGCTCTAAGTCTTTCTAACTTTACTTCCACGGAAGCTGTGGCTATATTTAGCAACAGGTAGCTTTTCTTCAGCAAATAATTTCAGAATTTTATTCAAACACCAATTGACATGCATCAGCTGATTTAATAAACCAAAAAACATACAGTGTGGACAAAAAGCTCTGTTCGCTTGTTTTTGTCATGAAATATTTGACTTTCTTGATTAAAGTCGTTACTAAACTGATTCTTATTTGTCTTACACACGTAGGACTATTAAGCGGACACGGCATGAATCCTTAAGAGCTATTCTCTAGACATTTGTGGATTCAAGGGCTTTTAATTTTTGATTCTCATTTAATTTCAATTATATTATAAAGAGTGACCCCCGTGGCGTAGTGTGTACAGTGCGACACTCACACGCCGAAGGTCAAGGGTCGATTTCCGGCTGAACACTAAGAATTATTCAGGGCATCATCTCCTTCGAGCTGCTGACAAAACTTAAAGAGTAATAACTGCCTGAGAAAGAGCTTCTCAAACTTCGCCGTTCGGAGTTGGCAAAAACTATAGGTCTCTTCTACTCGTGAGAAAACAGTAGCGCGCACAATACTAATAGTTGATGAGCAAGCTTCTGGTGCCCCTGTGGACTGTAGCGTCACCCAATATTATTGCATTAATAGAGTGATGTCAAATTGTTATAAACAGACATAAATGCAAATGGGGTCTATGTTTAATTTATTTCTACAGATCCCGCAACCTATTTGAAGCGGTGACATGGTGCCATAAACATATTTTTTGGTCACCACTGTATATTCGCTGATTTCTGAAACAAACTTCACTGTAGATTCGCTTCAAGCGCCGCGAGTCCTTATTTTTAACAACCACTTGAAAGAGAAACAAAGCTAGCAAAAAAAAACAACGTCTTTACAAAATATCTAAGCTCTGCGTTCATGTGCGCGCTTTACGCGCTCTCCGTTCGTATCTTTCGTCAAACTGGTACTTGTTATAAACAGATTATCAATGAAGGCTTACGCTCTCATAGCCGCACACATTCACATCGTATTTGAACAAAGAGCAATGCAAAGCGTTCGGCAATGCTGATTATATTTTTCATTTCTCTGACATCATCATGATCCACCACATGCCATGCGTCAATAGGGATATGGGGCTCCAAAAGTATTGTGGTTTCGGAATTTGCGTGTGGCTGTCATGCTTTGAAAAACCAAGAGTGTTGCCTTCCTAAGTCATTTTCTAATACTATCTTCTATGTGTTGTGGGGCTTTGAGGATACGTTCGATGACTGATTGACAGATTGTTATCAGTACAAGTGTCAATGTGTGCATTTGAAAGGAGCTGCTTTCGTGAAGTAAGAGAGTATAACCACGCTTGTAAATGCTTTGTCATATGTTGCAATTGCATCCTCGTTTTGAGAAATCATTTCAGCAGCAAAATTTATGCATGAATGTACATATTTACCGCCAAACAGGTTATAACGAATGTGTATGCCCAGAAAACCGAATTAATGTCAATGTCGTGATTATCTAAACCGCTTGTGCGTGTATGTAAAATCAGTTCGAAACCTCTTTATTCACTAATTAATTGCCACAGCTTGCACAAGACCCGCTGTATTGCAATACACAACGTAATTTTGTTCATTCTCTCCGAAAATTCGAAATAAAAATGCAAATTTCAAATCAACAAACAACGAAAAACGAAAAAAAATAACGAAAAAATAAAACTTTACTTTCAACCAAAACGATGATAATAGATAAAAGCTTTACGAAATGAAAGGAGAGAAGAAAACGAATGCCCAGGTTTTGTTGCTGTCGCTTTAATTAACTTGAATAAGCTGAATTTATTATCTAATCCACAATTCGCCGGATGGTTTGTACAGGTGGAAATACCGTCACTTCTTTCAGTGGATTATCAAATCTGTCGAAAAGTAAGTTTTTTTTTGTTGGTTTTCAAATCAAGTCTGTTGAATAAGAGGGGCGGTGTGTGTACATACAACACACCACACAGCACAGCACCACAGAGAAAAGCAAGTTCTTTTCTATTCAAGTCAACATTCACGAATCGCAAACGTGTCACATTCGCTTAGGAAGAAGCAGCAGTAGCTTGCAAAAAAAAAAAAAGAAACCAAAACACAAGTTTGGAAAAAAGGTATCAAAAAGTGTGCTTTATTCTCATAAAAAAAACCGAAAAACAACTTAAAAAACGAAAAACGAAAAAAGTGTGTGATTGTGGTTAAACCGCATTTGGCTAATTTCGTTTTAAGCTTTGTGCGCGTGTTATTTTGTTTCGTTTTCATATTCCATTTGCTTCTCTCTTTAGTTCGACATTTATTATCTTTACTTATATTCGCGACACTGTATGCGTGTGAAGTGGTGGCGCGGCAATTCTCGCGCTCTCCCGGTCTGGAGCGGCTGGGGCTCGCTGGCGCTTGCTTACAGAGTTAGATAGCTTTTTCACCTCCCCAAACGAATTTCAATGGAGAATCAACGAAATGTATTTTTCATTTCGAACTAATACGAGTATCTATCTATATACGCGCTATAAACGTGTCGCATCTCTCATGTAGACAGACGATTGTAGTCAACGTCGGTTTTAACATTGACATCCTCCTAGTGCGCCGCGTTCATATATTTTCTTGTCTTTTTTTTTGTCATTTTCTGCTCGTTTGTTTCAAAATCATCGTTCGTTACTTTTCCGATCGGATTGTGAGCTTTTCAATTCTAAAAATTTAAATTTTGAAATAGTTAAAAAGATCTTTATGTGCAAAAAGTCTACATAGATACACTTACACAACAGCCGAGAGATCAACTATGTGTATGTTGCTTATCACAAAAATTTCATAATAATTTTTTTCCATGACCACTTATTCGGGCGGAAAACAAGGCATGCCGAAAGAAATATACGAACGAACAGTTTACTTTTCTCCCTGTTTTATTGTATTCTTAGTTAACACAGCCCCATTGGGTTGGTTAAACAGCTAGTGTCTACGTATTTATTGCTCTCGTTTGTACGAAAAAGAATGAAAAAAACAAGTGAATTCTTAGCTTTTTGGTGGTTTACTGCTGCGTTTCATTAGGAGGGAGTAAACAAGAACAACTTGTTATTGCAGTATCTGGTTTTGAATATTTTGATATTGTTTTAAATTTTGAATAAATTCGTCGAGTGAAGAAAGTGAGATGTGAATTTCTGTTTCAGAACCCGCTTTGCCATACCGATTCCGAATGGAATGTAACCGCCGCGTTCCGTTGAAAATAAAAATGTGTACACTTTTTCTGTATGTGTTCTCTCTTCACCTCCTCATGATCAAATATGAACAAATGTACTACGCAATATCACATGCTATCAAACAAACACAACTCAAAGACGGCAAGTGTACTGCTGCTCTCGAACCGGTTCATCTAGTATCAATTTTGGGTCTGAGATATCGAAGTTTTATCTTCATTTGGATTCAATAAGAAATCACATTGCGCGCTTTTGCTCTTCATCCACCTCCTCGTGCTCCTCGTGTGTGTGCTGCTGCTGCTGCTGAATTTAGTTCAATGTCAAACTTGCTTAGTTAAAGTATACATACATATTTAATTCAGTCGTTATTCGAGCCTACACACCACAGAGCGCGGCCCGACGACTTACAATATCTACCGTAGATGGAAATCCACATGAAGTGTGAGGCAATCTTTTTCAATGTTCCCGCGACCACACTTAAGTGCGGTATCTACATATGTTAGTTTTTATTTAGTGTGATGTTTGTCTGCTGATGGTGAAGTTGTTGATGATGATGATGGTTTCTTGACGTGATCATTTTGACAAGGACGTGCGGGGATGAGAAATCAAACCACATGTACTATGCGTCTTAACCTTGAAAACTATGCATGGAGATATGTGTTGATCGTTTTTAGCAGGTTAACAGGTTCTTTTTACTAGCGCGACATAGTTGCCTAAATATTTTGGGATAATTCCTTGCTCTCTTACATGATGATAGTCCCCGAGGTCTTATCTCTGCATGAAAATGAATTCATCTGGCCGTACATGTGTTCGGTTTCGTCTTTTGAGACCTCAATAAAATGCAAGATTAATTTAAATATTTTAACATTCAGGTTGTTTGAATCTTTCTTTTGCTCTCTTATTCCCACCCAGTCCCACTGTGTTGTGCAATGTTAGTAGTAGCTAGTAGTGTGCCTCTTCTTCTTCACACCCAACAAAATTTACCCAAAAACATACACAAAACGAAATAAAGTTCGATGAAGAAAATGAAGCAAAAAAATAAAAAAAATAAAACAGACGAAATAACTGATCGGTTGCGTGTTGCAAAATTTGAATTTTATATTCATAGTATTCATCATCAGTATTCCTCCTCTCCTTTTGGAGAGTGTGGTCTCAAAGACCAAAGGCCACCATCATTCCGATGTTAGTAGTAGGTAGTAGTGGTTGACTTGTGATATCGAAACGCAGCGGTGTCTTGTATCAAACAAAAAACAGACTCATTCTCAAAACTAATTCTTCTTCAAATGTTGTTAATTTTTTTTTCGTTGTTGTTATTGTTGCTGTAAATTACTTTTGTTTTGTGTTTTCCGCACCGTATCCATATTTGCTTTTACAGAAAACGACCTCTCTTTTGTTGTTGTCCGATAGCAAAACCGATAGACATTAAATAAAACAAAGTCAAGTCTTTCATACCGCAGGAGCTTCTTACAATATCGTATATCATACTCTACTTCCGTTTTTTTTTACGATCTTATTTGTTAACATTTCTAAATATCACGCAAAAATCAAAAATTCGGTGATCGAATATATGTATATTTGTTTGTTTTTTTTTCGTTTATTAATTTTATCCAGAAACATTCCCACATATAGTTCTGTTTTTCGTTCGTTCGTTTTGCATATAAGTAAACAAAAAGAACAAAAATATCGAAATCAAATCAAATATCAGTTTTTGACAAGAACAATAGTTTTGACTCTGGTAACAAATAAATACCAACTGTGATTTCGTCACGCATAAATGTACTTAAGTTGAATCGAAAAAAACAAGTAAATTCAAAACGCGAAAAAAAAACAAAAAAAAAAAAAACAAAAAAAAAAACGAAAAAAACAAAAAAAAAATCGAAACAAAATAAATATTTTGAAGCAAATGTTTGATTGCCAAGAAACACAAACAAATGATTACAACAATTGCAACTTGCTACTAAAACAAGAACGACAAAATCAGTTTCACTATAACATCGAATCCATTGCAACTACGGAATATCAAAATTCATCATCACTGTCATCATTCAAAGAGGCTACAGCGAGTAGTTGTAAAGAAAGAAGGAATACCACCACCACAACCACCACCACCACAACCACCGCCACCTACGCCACCACCACCGCCACCGCCACCTCAGTCTCAGCCACCACAACCACCTCGAGATCATCATACGAATTTCATTGGGATGAACTTGATAAGCTGGACTTCAATTTTGACTTAATAAGTTTGAATGATCGAGCCGAGTATCTTCAGTCATCAATATCATCGCAATTGATAAACCATAAAAATCATCAAGGAGCATCGTCACTGTATCGTCACAGCGATTCAATACGTCGGAATAGTAGTTCGGTTGATGAGGGCAACATAAAGCAATCATACAACGATTCTTTCACGCAATCATCGCTATCTTCTGCCGCCTCTTCTAATCGCTCATTGCATTCCGTGAGTTGTTGTCTATCACCAACATCTTCATCTGCACACAAATCATATAATCACAGGCACAATTCCAATTCCAATTCCAACACCACAACCACCACCCCAAATCCTACCACAGCCACAAACACTGCTGCTGCTGCTGTTGCTGTCGCAAAAATTGCAAATTTTCTAAAATTCAATGACTTCAACAATTTTGATTTGAATCATAGAAGTAAGAGTAATAATAATACGTTTAGCAACTCGCCTACCCCAACTTCAGTCACATCATCAATTAATTTTAGCTATAACCCACCACCACTACCACCAATACCACAACCACCATCATCAATAGTATCGTCGTCGCTACAAAATTTACCATCGCAATCGTCCATTTCAAATTTATACGGCAGTCAAATTAATAATAGTTTTAACTTCAATCGTCATAGCACAACGTCATCATCGACACCGACACCACCATCAACAACATCAACAACACCAGCAGCAACAGCCGTCGAAGAGAAGAAGGAGAGGGAGAAAAAAGACAGCGAAGTTACAAACAACATAATCGCAACAACTAGCCCAACCACGGACTCAAATATAACTGAAGCAAATCTGACGGATAACAAGTCAATTAACGACTTCCATCAACTATTACTCCGTGACATTAGCGATATCATTGTCATGAGCGAACAGCACTCGGCTATGCAACATCAAATGAGATCACCTTTTGCCTTGGGCTCTGGAGTGGTGGACTCATCAGGTGGTCTTTTGCTGAATCAGATGGATATGTATTCGCAACAGCAGCTCGTTCATCATCACCAGCAACAACAACAACAACAACAACAGCAGCAACAACAACAATACCAACAACACCATCAGTCCTCATCGTCGCCCTCATCACCGTCGTCATTAACGCAACAGCAACAACTAAGACATTCCATGTCATCGACGCCCTCGCCGATTCCGTCGCCGACTTCGTCATCGATTTCGCAACAGCAACAAAATCAACTGCAACAGCAACATCAGCATCATCATCACATGAACCACATGCATCAGCAACAGCAGCAGCAGCAGCAATCACATCAGCAACAGCAGCAGCAAAATTCCACAACCATGACGCAATCAAGTACGTCACCATTTAAGTCCTGTTGGTGTTTTGGTGAGTGTGCCCCTAATTCTAATTTGTTGCTTAATACTGATTTGAGACATTTACATTTCGCTGTGTGTGTTTCATCGACCGAGGAGCACATTTAAAAAGAAAGTCAAATGAAAAAAAAAACACACAAAAATATAAACATACAAAAATTTCGAAATTCTGTGGGAACGTTTCTATCTACACACTTTTTTGTTTCTTATATCTGTTCCGTTTCATTTCTGTTTTGTTTCTTATTTACCAGCGTGTGTCTATGTACAAGGATTAGGTCAGGATGTAGCACACCTCTTATTCTCACCCAGTTCTGAAGCGTTTTTTTATTCTCTATTACACGACGATGTCCTTCTCTTCTGTAGGACTCTTGTTTGTCGAAAAGAAACGTGCACGTTCCCTACTTTACGCTTGCCTGTGTAGTGGTGACCTTTCAATACAAACACTGACTGAGATATTTTTGTCCTTTTGTAGGAGCATTCTCTGTGCTGCTCAGTGCTGCTCTTCTCTGCTTTCGCTGATAAGGGCAAACTGCCTGAGGATGGGTGGTTGGTTGGTGCGCTTAAAGGACTTCCTTTAAGCATTTAGGGTTAGCGTTTTTAGTTGACTATTAGTTGTAACAAAAGAAATATAAACGCTTAGCCGGAAATAATTTGCACTTGCCGGTCTTGGGTGGAGATTGCAGATTAACCTTAAAATTGGGTAAATAACGTTTAAATGTTTACTTGACATGGTCTTCGCGCTTTCAAAACTAATCCCGAAAGCTCTTAGGGGCCAACTAAATGACAACTGGGTTGATGATCGTTTAAAAGTTGTTTTTTTTGTCCCTCTTCGCGTTTTTATACGTCTGCAAACAGTCGTTATGTGAGTTAAACTGAATTTTTGTTTTCTCTCTTTTGGTGGTAAATGGTGGAAATACTTTTGATTATGTCTAAGAGGGTTGGAAATGAAAAGATGCGACTGAGTGGATAGGGGAAGCTTTTTTTTCGTTTTTCCTTTATTTATGCAGAAAAGTGAAGATGTGTTTTTGATGTTGCACTAAGCCAGGGTTGTACTTTAACTATTCTATTGCATCCACATTTGAATCAAACTTCTTTAAATACACATTGATCACTCTTATACTTCATTTGTTTGGAGGAACTTAATTGCTTAAATCGCTGGATATGATTGTAATCATTAAAGTGCTTGATATTCATGTGTTTTTCATTCGAAATATTGGTTTTAATGACCTTGTTTATAGCTTTCTTTGTTATTTTGCCTTCTATTTGTTTTCTCTTTCTTAATTCTTAAGCATGTTATACTTAATGAGATTTTAAAACTGTTTATACAATGGAATGTCGAAAACGTGAACCGCAGTATTTCAACAATGCGAATTGGAAAATTACGACACTGCTGAATGTACTCATAATTATTCGGTGCCTTGTCTCATTTTCACGTTGTCGTTTCATTCTGTACATTGTACAGTGGAGTCTTAAAAACATGAACCACATTTTTGTAACTTGGTGAATTATGAAAACGCCTTACTACGATGGTTTTCGAAATGATAATACATCTTAAGGCACTATTTCTACAACAATAAAAATGAAATCAAGTGAATCGTGAACAATAATCTAATACTTGGGGTTAGTGTTTGGACTTTGACACAATTGTAGTAGATCCTTCACTTTTAAAGCATTAAAAATTCTATTACAATTTAAGATTATGGAGTTATAAGGTCTGTTCCAATTGCTCTGAACTGCTGCGAATGTCTACGTAATTCGTCGAAAAACTCTCAAAGGCGTTCCATTTGCTGACTTTTTTTGTAGAAGAGAGAGCTCATGAGAGAGTGAAATATTTTCCCTTCCTACGAATTTCTGCCTAAGCAAAATCTGTGGGCAGCACATGACTGTCAGAGTGAAAATAAAAAATCTCTGACATTTCATATATTTGAAAGCTGTTTACATTTTATTCTGCGAATTTCTACGAAAAGCCGTTTCACAAGTTTCGACAAAGTTAATCTCTCCAAGAGAGACTTTTACCCAAACTACTCAACTACGAATTTCTGTACACAAATGAATTGGAACAGACCTTTATTTACGGGACGATAAAGTTTTCGATTCCACGTCAAAATTCTACTTGGTGCTGACTGTATTAAAGAAATAATTGCATTAGAAGTCTCCTTTGAAGTAAACTTTAGACCAACGAAATTTTAAACATGTAAAGTGTGATTTTTTAAAAGCTATAGGAAAGTTTCTCAAAAAAAAACAAATAAAATTCAGAAAAATGCATGAAATCTTTATTTGAATCGATAGTACGCTCCACATAAGTTAATGTTTGAAGATTATTTCATGCAAATGTTGACCTTGACTGCGCCTCAAATGATCCATCCGCTTAGTCAAATTTTGGCAGACTCTTTCCAACATTTCGGCCGGTATCTCACGAATAAATGTATCAATGTTGTCTTGTCAATGTCCTCAATGTGTCAATCGAAGCGGGCTTGTTTGTATAGACACGAGTTTTAACATAGCCCCACAAAAAATAGACTAAAGGCGTTAAATCGCACGATCTAGGCGGCCAATTGACCGGTCCCGAACGTGAAATAAAATGTTCACCGAACTCGCCTCTCAATAAGTCCACTGTTGCGCGTCCTATGTGGCATGTGGCACCATCTTGTTGAAACCACATATCATGCAAGTCAAGCTCTTGCATTTTGGGCAAGAAAAAGTTGAATATCATCTCACACCATTCATAGTTACGTTACGATTCTCATCATCTTTGCAGAAGTACGGTCCAATGATGCAACCAGCCCATAAACGCCCCAAACTGTGACTTATTCTGGATGCATTGGTAGCTCTTGCAACGCTTCTGGCTGATATTCACTCCGAAATCGACAATTCTGCTTATTTACGTACCCATTGAGCCAAAAATGAGCCTCGTCCAATTTTTACCATAAAATGGAAAAAGCGCGCGATTTGATAATAAAATCCAATAATTTGCAAGCGTTGTTCGTTTGTAAGACGATTCATGGTTAAATTATGGACCAAACTGAAGATGTTTGACAGTGAAACGAAACACGAAACTTGCGTCAGCTGTTTAAACCAGTGTTGCCAAAAAGATAATAGCTAAAAAATCACGCTTTATAAGACAGAACCAGATGGAGCTCATCAGCTGTTCGACCTAGGCGATCAGCAATAGATTCTATTGCCGACACATTGTTGGGGGCTTACTGCAGTTTGCGCTGCATAGGAGTAGCTCAAAGCGCAATATAATACTCTTCTGTTGAAAATTCCGCCTTTGGTCTTTGGTTCTGTTTGCGCTGATCACAACTGTATCTGAGGAGGCAATCAACTTAATGTATGAAACTGGGCGCAGTTGCTATTTACAGGGGCAGATCTTAAATGTCACTTTCAGTGAGATGCGATGACTTTTTGATATTATTTCATGCTTGAGAGCTTAAGACTTATTCTGTATTAATGCAAATTAAACATTTAGTCGAAAAAATCTTGTGAATTTTATGTGGAATGCTGTCGATAGTTTCAATTCGCTACAAAACCGATTTCAAGAGTGACCTCAGAAGGAGAATGGGTCCAGAATCTCTTGATATCTCAACAATCCACAAGAGGACCAAAGTCTAGTTTCCTTAGTTTGTTTTATAGTTCTTTCACGGCCTAGTTTCTTTAGTTTTTTTTATAGTTCTTTCACGAATAGGAGGGACCTGCAGTTTGTGGCGAGTCTAAATTTGAGAAACCTATTGATAAGCTGTAAATACGCTTCGAGTGCAAATCGAAAGAGGTGGACACGTGAAAATTGCGAGGTGTTCAGTCCAGGAATCGAACCTTGGACGTTTGGGTTGTGAGTGTCGCACTTTTCCCAATATTCCAAAGCGTCGGGATTTATTTTCTTTTATTTTAAATTTCTTAATTTGGGGGCCGAAATTTTGAATTTATTTTTTTTTGACAGATATTTTAAAATATCATTTAAAATTCAATATGTAACACAAACAATTTGTTTGACTACCACTCGACCTGGGCGCTACTGTCACTTTTTGCTTTCATGGGTTTTTTTTTGGTTTCTTTGTATCGAATTTGACTTACAACTTGATTGACCATGTAGACACTGGTACCCAGCGCCACATAACATAAAGAAGACAAATGTCTCTGCCCTATATTCGTAAGATATACGTTTGAAAAGTTTTCATGAAAAGTCTCCAAGAAATGAATATTAAACAAGTCTGGAGATGGTGTGACTTAACGCAAAAATCTATTCAAACAGTCACATATGTACGTGTGAATTGATGTCAACTAGACATAAACTGCAACACTAAGAGCATCATCTGCATAGACGAAATTAATGCGAATGCGCAAGAATCAATGTAAAGTTCACAGATAAAAAGCCATACACACACACAATCACGAGTCGGGGAATAATAGCGAAATAGCGAATCTTTCATTTGCAATACTCTAACACGAAGTCAACCCGATGAGTGTGGAAAGACCAAGCTTATAACTAGGACATCTTGCAGTTGAGCTGACAGCTGCCGCAGCGACACGAAGAATAGAATGTAGTGCAGTGGAGATTAAGGTTGGAGCGAGTAATTCGCAGGGTGGGCAAGAGGTGCTATCTTCAAATGCATATACACTCTCATAAAGACTAGCCTGAGAGTGTGTACTTGCTAGTGCGCCACTCTACGACTAATACAGATGAACCACGTTATCTAAGTACCAACAATCTGGATGTAAACAATGACAGACCTTCTTACTTTCTGAAATGGGGGAGTTCTGAAGAGAGAGAGCCAAACATATGCATGTGTGCATACAAGACGCAAACAAAACACAAAATCGAACTGGGCACACACAAAATAGAAACAAGGCAAACAGTACATATTTCTGTTTTGGAGTCAGTTTATTAATAAGCTAGCACATGACGTTCGCACTACAAGTGCACACCTTTAAGTGTGCAGAAGTCCGTCCGTTAGAATAAATCGAGTGACGACTTCACGCTGTATCCAATTAAATGTGAAAAACTAGAACAGCCTACATATGTAAGACGTATGCAATATGGGTTTTGAAGGACACTCTAATTGTGGAAGACGCGCTCCGACTAGATTGAAGAGGGCGAGTGAGAGGCAACTAAGACGTAAATTGAACGTCGTCTAATTAAACTTGTTCCATATCTTTCCCAAGGGACAGTAGAATGTTGAAGATAACGTTCATCTTGTGTTTTTTCTTAGAACGCGTAATTGCTTGTGCTCGTTTTGACAGCCTAAATGACACGATGCAAGGGTTTTGAGAGTGAGAGAGAATTTTAATTGTAAGGGAAATATTCAATACTAATGCCATTGCCACCTAAACCCGGTTAAGAAGGAGGACACGGTCTTTCATGTAGCATGCTTTGAAATGATGAGCTGTAAGGTGGTCGGTTGTTCTTTATTTGACATTATTAAAACATCGAGTATTAAGTGAGGATATCATGTCTTGCGCTTTATGTTTCTTATGGATTCGGTTGTAACTTTTCTATTTTTGTCACTTTTGGCACTGTTTTTTTGCCCTCATTTCGTCATATATTGTTTAAAATTGTTAGTTTGCTTCAAGTAAATTGAAATATCCTTTTTGTGAACATAAAATGCTTGAAAAAGCTTAGCATCCTGTGGAGAGATTTAACGCATTCATAGTTTAGAGTCTGACGTGCTTAAAGGGTTTATTTTGTTTTATGTATTTTAGAAATATTTTCTTGAATCTTTAATATAATAATAATAATAATTGGCGCTACAGTCCAGAGAGGACCAGGGCCTAGCTTGCTCATCAACTACTCGTGTTGTGCGCGCTACTGTTCTCTCACGAGTAGAAGGGACCTACAGTTTTTTGCCGACTCCGAACGGCGAAATTTGAGAAGCTTTCTTAGACAGTTATTACTCTTTGAGTGTTGTCAGCAGCTCGAAAGAGGTGGTGCCGTGAATTATTAGAAAAATTGGTGTTTGACTGGGGATCGAACCTAGACCCTTCGGCGTGTGAGCGTCGCACTCTACCCACTACGCCACGGCGGCCAATCTTTAATATGTCAAAATAATTCTTAACCACGAATTTAAAAAAAAACTTCCATTTTCCCGAAATGATTCGGCATGTGGGGTTTTAGATGTTTGAAATTTGTCTTTTCCTTGTTTTTGAAATCAATTACTAAAATATTGTGGCTTAAAACCTGAGAGCCAGAGTGTGTCACTATGTCTAGCTCTTTTCTTGACTATGATATCTCTATTCCATTAACTTTAATTTCAAATATAGTGAGCTTATGTACATAAAATGTGGCCGCCGTGGCGTAATGGGTAGAGCGCGACGCTCACACGCCGAAGGTCCAGGTTCAATTCCCCGCTGAAGACATTGCGTTTTTTACGGCGCCACCTCTTTCGGGCTACTGGCAACTCTCAAAGAGTTCGCACAACACGGGTTGATGAGAAAGCTAGGCCCTGATCTCTCTGTGGACTGCCGCGCTATATAATTATTAGGTCTGTTCCAATTCATTTGTGTGTCAAAATTCGAAATTCGAAGTTCAGCAGTTTGGGTAAAAATGTCTCTTTCAGAGAGTAACTCTGCCGAAACTTGTGAAACGACTTTTCGTAGAAATTTAGTTTGAGGTTTTCTTATTTTCCCTTTGACAGCCATCTACTGCCCACAGATTTTTCTTCGGCAGGAGTTCGTAGGGAGGGAGAACATTTTACTCTCTCATGAGCTCTGTCTTCTACGAAGTCAAATTGAACGCCTTTTTGGAGTTTCTCGGCGAAATTCGCAGGCATTCGTAGCAATTCCGAGCAATTGGAACAGACATATTATTATTATTATTATGGTGAAGGAGCAGCAGTTTGTTGTGCTTATTCCGAAATCAACCAATCTAAGAATATATATTAATTTTTATGGTAAAAAATTTCCTCATAATTGATACTTTATCAGTAATCATTCGACAATCTTGAATTGGACTCCAATTTTAATAAATTATTGTAGAATAGGCTTTTAGTATCGCCAATTGTGAAGCATTTTTTTTCATTCACAATGTGAAATACACTTTAAACAAATATGGTTCCACAACACAAAGGAAATCCAAATAAATGCATTTGTGTATACACTTATAAATAGAACAGTAACAAAGCTTTTTATCTTAACTGTCTTTTAAATTTATCACACACAGTCAGGCACTTGTGCACCTACATGGTGGTTTTAATAAAAATCTACAACAGTGTCGTTCTGTTCACTTTTGCTGTTATGTGAGTATAGAATTGGAGAATAGAATTGGAGATGTGTTTCTGATGCATATGTAAGATTGATAAGATCTTTACCGCCAATAGTGTAATTGCTTCCATCCCATTTCAAAGGAGTATCTTGTTATTCTTGTTATGTGTGAAAATACACAACTACATACGTTTGGGTAACACCATGCATATGGATGTGGAAAAACAACAAGTGAAGATTGCTTTCAAATGTGTTTTGAATAGATATGTGATGTTTAAACAAATGTCAAAGAAATTTTAAGAAAAAAAATAGTAGGGAAAAAAGAACAAAATTGTTTTGTTTGGAAATGCATATATGTAACAGTTTTTGTGTACCTTTCCCTTATTTGTATCAGCTGAATTAATGAAACTGTTTTTTTGTTAATTTTTGTATTTGTATCAGCTGAATTGATGAAACTGTTTTTTGTTAATTTTTTGTCAGACATAAAAAACTTTGTATAAATGTACACTTCGAATATTGGACAATTTGAGGTTATGTTAGATCTGTTTCAGCTATCGACACAAAAGGAAGAAAATAAATTATACTCGATAGCGTTCATTTATGCGAAAATTAGAGATGAATTTATTGATTGACAGCAGTTGACGTGTGTGTATGTTTTCTATTTTCGATCTTTGCTTTGAACTTGTTGATTTTTTCAATTATTCGCAAACAGTTGTCCTGCTGTGAAGAAGCTCCATAAAGGAATGTGACTGACATTTCAAACATATCAATGAACAACAGATTGTTATATATTTAACCGAAATTTTCCATTATTTCTTTGGTCAACATATAAATGCGGATATAAAAAAAACACTTGAAAAACAATGAGTGACACCGAAAATTTAGAAAGCGTGTCAAAGTTGATTCTCTCCCCCATAAATTTGTTGTTCGCCATTTGTAAGTGTGCACATGATTGGTAAAAAATATACATTTTTTGTAAAACCCAGCCCATGTGACTTATTTCCACGTGACTAAACATTTACTGTAATTACAACTTGTAAAACAAACGATTGCATTCAATTTACTTAATAACTCCGAGTGGGGAAAGACAAAATTGCCCAACGAATAATTTTCAAATCTGTCTGTGCATTAATCCGTTTTAAATAACCAAAACTGTTGTTTTTAATTCATTTCGTAAATTATGGAGAAAAAACGTGCAGTGAGTGTATTGCGACGCGACGTTTTAAATCAATTGTTTTTCTTTGTCACGTTTATACACTGCCCAAGCGTGATTATTCTTACTTTTCTATATGAAGACTTGTTTAGCACTACAGCTTTTGGTAAGGCTTGGGACAACCTTGATAGACTGAAATGACGGAGTTGTTTTGTAGAAACGCCAGATTCACGCGTTGTTGAGAGTCTCTCAAAAAAGTGACGGCTATGACAGATGCTCGGTGCATTTTCTTAATTGATCTTACAGTAAACATCTGTTTAATTTTAAACTTCTCAAGCCTTCCAAACTTGCGTTGACTAGTAAGACAGTTTATGCAAGGTTTTAGCGAAGAGACCAAAATATCAGAGAAGCTGTCGTATGTGGTGCTTACAAGATTTTTTGAAAATTTTTTTAACAGAGCAGTGAAGCTAAGCTTTATAACTGTCCTTTTTTGAAATCGAAAGAAACGTCAGAGCTTTTTAATTTCACGACGTTTGTCGTCCCGATTTTGACTTCAAATTATTTTTTCTTATAAAGTTAGAGCAGTTCTAAGCCATAACCTTTAAACAATCCATTTATAATAAGTGTGTATATGAATTTATTCCCTCTAGAACTGAATTTATTCGCATTCAAAACCATCTTGCACAGAGTTAACCACGAGCCGACCCCCTCACAATGCACATCTTCGACTTGTTAGGTTTCTGCTATATTTGCATAGATTATGAAAAGTGTTATGACCTTACTTGAATAACACAAACCACGTTTTTGACCATGATTTGATTTTCTGTGCATTTAGCAGTTTTCTCATTTTTCTTCATATGCCATATGCGTGCCGAATATGCAGTACTTGCTGACTTGCAGTCTAGCGCACACTTGAAACGCAAGGTCTTATTCTCTTTCGATTAGTAGACAGTTTCATTTAATAATTTTTCGTACTCATCCAACACCTGTCCTTATTTGAGGGAAATCTGCATTCAGCTCTCTCATTCGCTTGTTGTTTTTATTTACCTTTGTTTGTGTGTGCGTTGGTTTTTTTCTTTTGTTGCTTCCTTTTTAAATTCGGAATTTTATTCTTCCCTCAATACGTGAGCCGGGTATAAATAATTCTAAAAAAAGCCTTAATGATATCAGTTGCACAGTGAATTCGTCATTCAGCTTCTTCCAAATGCAAATGCAATTCGACCTATTTTCCTTCCGCCGCCACCGTCGGTGCTACTGGCGCGCCACTGAAGCAACGGAAGCATTCAATTCATGAGGGTTTCAATTTTCACTCACAACCAAATTATGTAACTATCTGCAAGTTGAGCATGTGCACAGTTTAAGTCTACGCATTCATACGGACGTTTGTCACTAGTTCAAAACTTAGACAAAACTACATAACATATAATGACTAGAGAAGAGTATTTTTTCGGTCCAGTGAAGTGTCAACTTTTACTGACCTATATTAGAATTGCCTTACCTTAATTAATTTATTAAATACATTTATGCACACAACACGAACAAAACCTAAAACACAAAAAAAAAATCGATTGAAGACACACACATTTAAATTTGAATTGAAATTTTTGTTGTTTAATTCCAGGTGAGTCAGATTGTTCTGGAATTGAGGTTGAAATTGAAAATAATAACAATAATTTACATCATGGTAAGCTAAGTCATTGTGTCATCTGTCATCTCTACCGCAAATTAAAAAAAAATATATAAAAATAAATAAATACAAGAAAAGCTCCTTAAAAAATAATGTTTATAAAATATACTCAAATTTTTCTTTTATTACAGACTTAATGTCTTAATGTTTACTTGTAAAATAAAATGAAAAAATATTCTATGCGCTTTCAATTACATATATAGTGAATGTACAAAAAACCAACAGCGATATAACTTGCAAAACAGTTGTGTGTATTGTATATGTTATCTTTTTTACTGCAGTTTGATTTATTTGATTTAACACTGCTAATGCTTATTTTTTTGATTATCTCTTTCATTTTTCTTACTGATACACATAAAATTATTTGCTCTGCAATTTTTTTGTTTACATCGGCTTCTTTTTTTCGTTTCATATTCGCTGTATGACAGTGTAGGTATTTGATTTTTTTGTCCAATGTTTGAGTCCATCCTCAATTGCAGTTTAAAGTTTGCCTCTGAAAGATTTCATCAACTCGTTGCTGTTTAAAAACGTAACCATAAAACAATAATTTGATTGCTTTGTATCCTGGTCTGATTGTATTCTCGCTGCAATCACTGAGTTAAGTTTGAATCCAATTGAAATTTTCACGTCCGTGTGTACGGATTTGGCGTACGTGCGCATTTCAATGATAATTCCCAGGATAGAATATTTGATTTCATTGACAATTGTCATGCAAATATACATCCATTAAAAATCTGCATATTTAATTAAGAAAATACTTGCTTGTCAGTGCACATGCTAAACTAAAAACTGCGCGCAAGCTGCACGTAATTGTAGCATTTGCAGTTGCAGCTTAAAAATAAAGTTAACAGCATACTTTGTGTCAAAATTCAAGGATTCTCCATTTAAACAGTTACTTATGCAAAATTTGTACTCACACATGGTGCACAGAAGCTCTTCACATTTTTAAGTTTGAATGCAGGTACTTAGAGGTTGAAAACAATTACCTCTGTTTCATTTGAGGGTTGTTCTGTTCGTCTGTTGCAGTGCTTATCGCAAACAAAACAGTTTTAGAAAATGACACAACATTAAAGTCTTGGGTGCAGGAAAAAAATTTTTGTAGGTTTAAGTTCAAGTTTCTGAGACGTATTCCTCGCAAAGTTTCGTTATTTGGTGTTGCTCGCGTGAGGTGCGCAAACGACACATTTTGTTATTAATTTCAAAAATAGTTAGTTTCTATTTTTGTACACATGCCAAGAGGCATGTACATAAATTCAAAGAAACAAGCAAAATGAATTTTAATTGTTGAGATGACACATGATACATATGAATCTTCATATCTTAAACGGTTCACATACCGTTGCCTTCACGCCTCTTACAGAACGTTGGTAAATGAAGAAATGATAATATACTTCAGTACAGCATTCCCACACATTTGTTCTTGTTCATATTTCTCCCGAATAGGGACTTGAGCTCGAAGTAAGAATAGGAACTGTGGGAAGTTAAAAAAATGTACTACTCAAAGTTTCATAATCCGGAATGAAATTAAGTCCTGCAGAACAAAAACGACAAAAAAAACTTGCAAACTCTTAAACGATTTTTTTCTTCTTCGGTTTCCTTTCTTTTATTAGCTATAATGTTCAACAGTTCTATGACAATGTGTATACATTGTACGTACGTATTTCTGTTTTATGACCTTATTTCGGTGAGGAAAAACGAACACAAAAGCAATTAAGGGTAGGCAATGCGGAACTTTTAGTCTGTTGTGTTTTTTTACGCCGCTACGCTGATTGTGACCCGATAGTGGGTGCAAAGAACAAAAAAAAAAAAAACAGTCCAACTGAAATGATATCACAAACCTACCATATATCATATATCTCAAATAAAACATGTACTCTCTTTCCACATGACATTAATCATTTCATTAATTAATTACATTATGTTATAATTTTTCTCGGATGTTATTATTTTTAATTTTTCAACATTGATTTCCAAAACAAAGTGAACTCTGGTGTGTTGTTGTGTGCGCTCCATTGAATTAAGTACAACTTGAACTAAACCGTAAAAATTTGCTTTGAATTTTATTTTTAGGCGATTCCACTTATCACATGAAGATCTTAGTACCTGCCGTGGCGTCGGGTGCCATCATTGGCAAGGGTGGCGAAACAATTGCCTCCTTGCAGAAGGACTCTGGCGCCAGGGTGAAGATGTCAAAATCCCACGACTTCTATCCAGGTAAGTCAAACTAAATCATCTAATCATTCTCTCCTTATTCAAGTGTTTTTTATTTTCTCAGGTACCGCCGAACGAGTCTGCCTCATTACCGGCTCCGTAGATGGCATTATGAATGTCTTAGACTTTATTATGGATAAAATCCGTGAGAAGCCCGATTTAACAACAAAAATTGTAGACATCGACTCAAAACAGGCACAGGAGCGTGATAAACAAGTGAAAATTTTAGTTCCCAACTCAACGGCCGGCATGATTATCGGCAAGGGTGGTGCATATATTAAGCAAATCAAAGAAGAGAGCGGTTCATATGTGCAAATCTCGCAAAAACCCAAAGACATTTCATTACAAGAACGATGCATCACAATAATTGGCGAAAAAGAGAACAATAAGAATGCCTGTAAAATGATTTTATCAAAAATCGTTGAAGATCCACAATCGGGCACGTGCCTAAATGTCTCCTATGCCGATGTAAATGGTCCAGTTGCAAATTTCAATCCAACTGGTTCGCCATATGCTACAAATCAAAATGCAATAAACTCAAGTACAGCATCGCTTAATTCAACGTTGGGTTCTGCAATTGGTGGTGCTGGTAGTGCTGCTGGTTTACTAGTCAATGGAACGGGCATTAATTTATCATTAAATTTGGGCGCACCGAATCCTGCGCCCAATTTGGCTGTGGCTACACAACTTTTGGAACACATTAAGGTAAGGGAAATTGAAAACTCCTCATGAAACCTATTCACTTCATCATTTTCGTTTTTGTTGTTACGCATAACTGCAACTAAATGCATTTAACATTTGCCTAATAGCTGACCACATTTAAATGATGCTTCAAAGCTGTGCATGAAGTGAATACAAGAAATGTCAGCCGGTTTAGTGAAAATTTGCTCTACAAACATCGTTTGTGTTCGAAATTGGTTTTGCAAATATTTAATTGTGTGTTGATTTATCAGTATTCATTCAGTTTCACTACCACTGACCATGTAACATTAATCTTCAGCCTCAAGGTCTGACCTTAAACTGTTTCACTTTCACACTGAACAGTAGACTATATGTCGGCTATTTTTGATTTTAGCTTAATTGGATGGATGTTGTAACGCTTGAGGAAACCGCTTCTTAGATAAACAATTTTATTGGCTGTCTAGGGGTAATGATATGTTTATCAATGTCAATCATAACTTTCAAACTTTGTTTTATTTGCTTATTGTGAAAGATGTCAACCCATGATGAAGGATGCAATAACTTAGGAGCGTCGTGATTGAGGCATAGCTTGGTTATTTAATTGTGCGTCACTTACACTACGTTGTTTTAAAGGAGTTACATTGGTTTTCAATTGCTCCTGGGCCACTATATGCAACTTTGCATTGTATTGCAATGTTTACGAATTTTACTAACTTTCTTAAAACAAAATAAAAAACAAATCGAATAAAGTCTTCGAAGTGATTGAGCCCTTTATAACATGTCTTGAAAACATTACTTCCAAACGCACCATTTTGAGCAAATTTGATTTAAACCACTCGTTCTCTGAAATTGACTTAGCCATGTGGACAACCTTTGAAACTGTTCTTATGTTCAATTTTGAGAAGTATTCGTCATTCATTCCCTCAAATAAGGATTGGGCTTACCGACGTCATAAATGTTTGTCCGTGTATTAAATCATCGCTGTTAGATGAATTATGCATCAAGTTATATGGTCAGTTGAATAACAAGAACTTTAATTCACGTCTATTCCTAAATCTTACAACCTAAAACATGGCAATCAAAGAGACACTGGTATGATGAAAAATAATATACAATCTACCCACATTTATTTCAAAATAATAATTATAATAATTGGGTGGCGGGACAGACCACAAAGGGACCAGGCTCTAGCTTGCTCATCAACTACTCGTGTAGTGCGCGCTATTGCTCTCTCACGAGTAGAAGTGACCTACAGTCTTTTGCCCACGCCGAACGGCGAAGTTTGAGAAGCTTTTTCTTAGACAGTATTACTCTTTGAGTGTTGTCAGCAGCTCGAAAGAGGTTGTGATGAAAAATTCGACGTGTTTTATTTCAAAATAAAACTAATTAATTTTTCGATAGGAATCAATTTAAGTCCACAGCCCGCTTCAAGATCTGTTTGTATACCCACATCAAAGCAACTAGATGAAAAAATTTCGGGGCTACTGCCTCGGGTTATATACATTTTCAACCAAAATTCAATAACTCATGGTCATTTGAATGCCTCCAGACGTTACCCGCTCAAAATTGATTTGCCCAGCATTTCAGTGCATCATTTCAAACCAACCAAATTATGCAAAAACCTCCTTTTGCTAGATGTCAACTTTGATTGTGAATTGTGTTGAATTACCAAGCACTTTCTTTGCCGGCGGAAACTAATTTTTCATTCCTTAGTAGGTTATGTTAACCCTGAGTGTGTACCCCGGCCGCAATTTGTTTAGCTAAAAATTGTTTTTGACTGATTTACCTATTATTTTATATGAGCTTAGTCAGTGATATGTGTCCAATAACGACGCAGTTCCCTAAATTGTTCGCACTAGACTGAAGTCTTTATGCGACCCTCCACGCAGTGTTAATGTGACTAAAGCTAAGATGAACAAGACCATTCCCTAGATTATGAGAAAAAGTGCCGAAGACCAAATAATGCCAATAATTCTTCTTTGTTTTTAAGCAAAAGATCTTTTTGTGTAAGATACATACGTGCTACTGATAGATCAAGATTTACAACCGTATGTATCCTCTTTCCAGATAAATTTGAGTCGGTTTCAGTTAGGGTTCACAAATCTCATTGAATAACTGCTAAAAAAAATCAAAATTTAATCATACGCAAACAATTGAATTTAGACAACCGGACAATATCCTGATGACAATTTGCTGTACGACTGGTATAACAGATGTAAATACTGGACCTCTCAGCCAACTGCTGTACGTATGGTCATTTCATATATTCATATAGACTCATGAAAAGCTCACGTATAGGAGAGTTTCAAATTGCAAGATATTTTCTCTTTTGCTCTGAATATTAATGAATAAAATTCTATCGGGAAGATGCTTCAGATCCCTTTTGTCATTGTGTTTTGATTGTTTTAGTATTATAGAAAATATGCATTTTTCAGTACCTCTCACGTTTTCATCCGAAAAACAGACACTTAAGAATCTTATGAATAAACTTTTTTTTTGGTTTACTTTTTAGGTGGCTATGAGAGGGTCTGGTTACTCAGAACAAGCAACAACAGAAGTCTGTGCAGCATTGGGTGTACTTGCTAAATATGGTGTCCTTGGAATGGGCGTCGGTGTGCCACATACCAATGGAGCACAAACAGCATCTCTGGGCTATTTGGGTGTATCTGCTTTGGAGCAAACGGCGGCTGCAGCAACAGCGGCGGCGGCAGCTGGTAATGTTTTCGGTGCTGTTGGGCAAGTTAATTTGGAACAGTACACAGCAGCTGCAGCAGCTGCTGCTGCTGCCGCCCGTCCCTCACAACTGGATGCTGCTGCGGCTGCGGCCGCGCAATTCGACCCACTAAGACATTTTGGATCACAAGCAGCCGCACCAATTTCAATAAATAACAATAGCTTTGGCCTGGCAGCTGCTACTGGTGGCGCTGGTGGGCAATCACTTGGTGCGACGCAAGTTGGTGGACTAAGTAAAAGTCCTACACCGGGCGATTTGGGAGCAAAGGATAGCAAAAATGTTGAAATTCCAGAAGTAATTGTTGGCGCTATCTTAGGTGGGCCTCATTTTTATTATCCCTACTAGTTATTTCGTTCTTGTTATATTTTGTTTCTTTTATTTTTTACGTTCAATCGATTTCAAAAGACAACATCCCTTCCTAGTACTATTTTGTTTATCTCTTTTTTGTCTTGCATTGTTTGTGTCACAAAAAGAGTACCTTTTACATACATACATAGATGTATAGTTATTTTTTTGTTGTTTTGTTATCGAACGTGTTTTTCATTTTTTGATTAGGAAGATAAGTTGTTCATAGAGCATAGGTTCTTCTCAAATGCAATTTAGAAATGAATTCAGGAAAAGAAAAGAAAAAGGCGATATAATACAATCCGTGCGTGTGTAATTCTACTCATGGCTATATAGTGGCACTGCAAAATCTAGTCAAAATCTTGCCGTATTTGACCACATTAAATTCATTGTGTAAAAAGAATTCTTTAAACGTTTATCAGAGTCTTCTTAATCAGCCGACATACAACAATCAAATCATTTTTCAGAAAAAAAAAACACAACAAAAGTATCTGTGATTGAAACACCTCAATATATACTTATTTAAGTATACAACAAAACAATCAAAAATGCATTCCTTTCTTCATTCTATTTATTTTTTTCTCAATGAACATTTGTTTTTTTGTTTTTCTATACACTATACTTCGATATACTTCCCGCTAAACAATTGCCAAAATAATCATATTTTCGAGCATTATTCTAACGAAAACATTCCAATTCAATGTCTGGCGATAGGACATAGGTGGTTGACACCGTCACATCATGTCTATATCTAACAAAATCATGGTCACAAGTGTATATTACCACCACTCTCCACTAGATACTAGTTCAATTATTTTACAAACAATGTAACTTTTCGTGCATTTATGAATTTATAAGTGTTAACTCTTAGGAATGGTTACAATCAAATTGGCTTACTTTCGGTTGTGAAACATCCATTACACCACATATCAGTGTCAAAATTCTAAAAAAACAAAAACAAAATGAATAACATTCAATCGCCAACTTAACAGATAGTTCCACAAAGGAAATATTTTTATTAAACAATCACATAGGAGTACATTCATATGATATTGTTTTTAGGTAAATTAAGGAGAATAGAAAAGTACATATTTACATGCATATACATAACCTATTTACTTAGGGCTACCCACTCACTTGTTAAATTTGGAAGAAAAACGTGTTTTTTTGTTTTTAATCGATATACCTCAAATAAATTGTATATTTTTACAGGTAAATATTTAGGTCATAATTAAAAATAATTAACACGAATAGCAATAATAATATTAAATTAGTAGGAGTAGGATATAATGCAACGAATATATATATATATCGTTATTATTATTTTGTTTAAATAGTAAAAAATAATATTTTTATTTAAACAATAATAAAAAAAAGACAAAGGATATAATAAATCACAAAAAAAGAGCTTAAATTAAATATAAAACCAATGAAACCAAACAAATTGCAGGTCCGAACGGTCGTAGTTTAGTTGAAATTCAACACGTATCTGGCGCTAATGTACAAATATCTAAAAAAGGCATATTCGCTCCTGGCACTAGAAATCGAATTGTTACAATAACTGGTCAACCGAATGCCATCGCAAAGGCACAGTATTTAATTGAACAGAAAATCAACGAGGAGGAGAACAAGAGGGCGCGCCAAATTCCATTAACCACTGTTGTGAATTAGATTATACAATTTTTTTTTCTAGTGTGTGTAATATATACATATGTATATATATTTATCTATTAATACACTCAATCAAACACACACACACACACAAACACACACTGACATACATACTTTTTTTTCTTTAAACTGTTATTTTTATTAAATATGAAAAGAAAACAAAAACTTAATGAGCAACAATTTTTATGAAAAAAAAAAAGAAGATAAGCAACAAAATACCTTATAAATTACCATCTACAGTTGAAATTCAATTCAAGAAACCGAAGAAGAGAAAAGAAAATTGTTGTAAGTAAAAAAGAAAACCAAACAAATATATAGAAAAGCTCGTCTCTTATTATGCACATAGTAAAATTTTTCAATAGAAGAAAACAGTATTTATTTAATGAAACTTAATCACCGTTTGTGGAAATCGCGGCTTTAAAAACAAAAAAAAAAAAACTTAGTCAAATTATTAAAACAAATGAACGTCTTTAAAGCCGAGACCACAAAATCGATTTGGTGGAAAAAAATAAATATAACATTTGCAGTAAGTTGTGAATTTGTTAAGAAAAAAACGAGAGAAGATTGTTTATGAAACAGCTGTATATTCTTGATGAAAAACATAAATCGAAAAACCATAAGCTAATAATACACAAATGTGAATGAACATGAGCGTTTTCAGTGATATCCTCAGGAGGATATAAAGATCCACACTCTTTATGTCTGTTGTATAGATACCTACTACATAATATATGATAAAAGAAACTAATATGTGATCGAAGGTAAATATTTAATATTTTCCATAATATGTTTACTTTTTCTGTTTTTTGTTGGTACCTCGTTTAATTTGTTTCAATAATAATTTAGAGTAGGCATAAATATATATATTTTTTTATTTACATTTTCTGCACCTTAAACAAGAAAACTAAAAAGGTAATTCAATTTATTTCCTTTTGTAGTGGTGTGAATCCTTTTTTTGCATTTCTCTAGTATGTTTCGTTTTGCAACAAAAAAAATTAGTTGAAGTAAGCATTTGCAAGGATTTCCCTTATTTTTCTTTTTCCTCCCTCTAATATGAAATGGTGACTAACAACAGCATATGTATACATTAAAAATTAAAAAAAAAAAGAAACGAAACGACTTCAACATCACTGCATGAACAGTTGATTGATGTTCAGTGATGTTGCTGATTTATTTATTTTTTTTTATTATTTTATAACAATTGGATAGTTAGTGGTAATGTGTGCGCGCCCCTTTTGTCTTATTCAACTTGATTATGAGACTTTGACAAAAAAAAATTAAAGCTCTTTCAACATGAACCAATTATAATAACCAATAAATTGTACAACATAAAACATCGATTTCGATTTCTAATTTAATGATTAGTTTCTGCATTGGCAAAAAAAAAAAGAAGAAAAACAGTGAATGACAAATAAAATGAACGTGAAAAAATATGATGACATATCGCCGCCAGGGGTAAACGAATACGTTTTTTTTAGATCTTTTTTTTACAACTTTTGTGCTTTGATGATATATTCCACTTTTACAATTAACGCCATCACAATTTGCTTAGCTAATAAAGTTCTATAGTTACATTTTTTTTAAATATAAGTTTAATGTTTTTTTTTGACTTTTGTTATTTGTGCAATTTACTTTGTTTGTTTTGTTTAATTATATACATTTTATTTCCTTTGTTGTGTGTAATGATAAAGCAAAATAAAGACATTACAAAGTTATTCTACAGTAAACACATATATACGATTAATAAAAAAAAGACCAGGTTTAGTCTTATATTCACTTCATATTTGTTTAGAAATTTAGGTATTCATTAGAGAAAGATTCTTCATTTTTTATCTTTACAACATTTCAAAATGTAAAAAGTAAAAAAAAGCAAACATTGTATATTACACAACTCTTCTTTTTAATCATACACCACAGTTTTGTTATTTTTATTGATTTTTACAGAGTTTATATATTTTATATATATTTTATGTATAAAAAAATTAATATAGAAAATAAATTTTTATGTTTACAACGTTTATAGTGCTTGTTTGTTTATTTTTTTTTATTTGAAAACTCCTCACTCATATTTTGAGTTAAGTTTTTTTTTTGTGTTTCGTCTGACGTTTCACAAACGATCAGGTCATGGTAATTTTGTTATCAGATTTCAAAGTGCAATGAGAGTCAAATATATTTATCTATGCTCACATTAAACCATTTCGCTCCTAAACATTTTTATCATTCGACTTCACTGAAAACGCTCATCATCAGATTTACATCATACTATTTTATTTTCAACTTTTTTTTAAACAAAAATTCTTTTCAAATCAATCTTATCAAACCATAGCATTGTAACATTGTTATTTAATAATGAAAGAAGAAGAAGATTAAAAATAGAATGAATTGTTGAAATTGTTTTTTTTTCGTTATGTTAACAGTCAAATGAAATCATATTATATATACACACGTATTAGGTTAAATATATACATAATATATAGAAGATTGTTAAAGTTTTTCTCTTTTGTTAATGGTCAATAAATATAATATATATATATATATCTGACGAATATGTATACATAAATATGAAATAATTTTAGTATTTCATGTATACGTATGTATTGTGCAATATGTTTAAAAAATAGTTTACGACAAACAACAGAAAAACGTCCTTGTGTGCCTGGCGATATAGTTAAATTCTAATTTATTCGTATAATGTGTAAAATATTAACATTTAAATACACACACACATAGGTGCATACATTGCTGAAAAATACCCCAACATCACATTTATTGTTAACACATTCAGTCGGTCTGTTACTCCTCTATTTGGTGTAATCACAATGAATAAGGCCAAAAGAAAATTCATAGCATCAAGAAACAAAGAGCTGCTTACGTATGCGTGGTCGATCTGATAAGGACGGTACCTAGACGTATTTACTTTCGAAATCAACAATGATCTACATGTTGCCAATCTTAGATGATTATAAGTGCTGAAAACACGTCAAAGTCAAGTTGTTCAAGATGGTTCACTTTTTGCGTTTTTGTAAAAATCGAAGAGGAAGTAAGAACGATTTTAAGTGCCTAAAAAACTATAATTACAAATTATATAGAGTGACAAATGGCAATTTGGGTGAGCTTTCGTGACTATCTCAGCTTGTTAAATAATTGCCGGGTCAATTTCTTATCTGTTGTTGTTTTTCTGATTATAACATGTATAGATTAGTGCTCTTACAACGTTTAATGACGCTAAATGTCTATCATGTCGTTTACATTATCGAATATTTGCTGTAACTATTGAACAAAGTTCAAAAATTATTTCAATTGTCTTAAGCAAGACATTAAGAAAATAAAAAGTAGAGTCAAATAGTTGCCCTCTGGTACATTATCGTGCAAATGATAACTACGTAACGTGTTGAACAGCCCAAAATTGTACAAAGAACCATGATGTACAGCTTTTTAGGTTTTTGATGTTTTATGTTCGTTGAGTCTGTTGCCGAAGTAGATTTCTGATTTTTTTTTTTAGCTTGAGATCTGAAATCATTATGGGTTATGCTTTTTTCAAATGAATTCCTAAAATTTTATCTGGGAAAGCCAGCCCAGTGATTTTACTTTTATTTCTTCAAAGGTTGGTTAATTTTATAAAGGTGAAAATTGCCTTATTTTATTCTGTGCGTTTAAACAGCAGACTGAGGGACAGCGAATTGATTTCCTATCTAATTTTCGTCCATTTGAAACCCCACTCCCAAAGTTTTGAGACGTTTAAGATGTTAAAGTTTTGTTGCTAAATTTTTCTAACTTTTATTTCGATTTGTTATTAAACAAGAAGTATGGTTCAAAATTAATTTTGTTGATAATGGCATATGAAAACAAGTGTTCTTAAATAAGAAACCATAATTTTACGACACTACTTCCTTCTGGTTACTTACCATTTCCAAGAAGTACTAAATGGCTAATAAAAAAAAACAAAGGTCCCCATACTAATGAGATAACAACAGCGTGCATAACGCAAGTAATTGCTGACGAACGTAGGTCTTGGTGGCACTCAATCGATTTACATTTCTTAAATCGTATTTCTACGTATAGAAAAAAATGTCTATACGTTCAATTTTCAACTCCTTACCCAAGCGAAACGACTAAAAATGAGTAAGTTTTGTAATTTTTCAGCCTATGAACTAAAACTTCTTCACTCATTTCTTGACCTTACAACCATCGAAAACCAATGTCATACAACATAAATCATACACCATCTCATTACTCTTTTATCACAACAATTAATTCAAAGTACTGGATCTGTGATATGTAATAAAACATGTATTTTATAAAACCAAGATGGCTTATACTTTCGACTCAAAACGAAAAAAAAACAAAAGATATTAATTGGCCGGCCACACAAGGACACATCTCTAATGCACCCCTAAGTGTAAGACAGCAATTAGTTTTATTTGAATAATTTGTTAACATTCAGGATTATGATTTCTCAACTTAACGTTAAACAATTAAAATGAAAGTCTATTACATATTTTATATATAAATTGTTGCAGTAACAATAAATAATACATATATTTGTATCAAGTGCATACTTATTACACATACATATTTATCTAATAAACTAAACCGTTGTTAGCAATAGAAAAGAAGAATACATAATCCATACGGAAAAAGTCAGTTGATTAGAATGTACGACAATGAAGTAATTGAAAAGAATTAAATAACCATTAACAAAATTATAAACATATATTTTTTTTAAATAGTGATCATCAACGTGAACATAAACAAAAACAAAATATATGATGTGTTAAATCAATAGCTTAGATTAAATATGTAAAAATAAAACCAATTAACATAAATACAAAAGTTTTCTTTTCCAAATAAAATAGTAGTTCTTTGAATCAAAACAAAAACAAATCATATGTTTTTTTTTTCATAATTTCAAATTTCTAAAGCCGATTCAGTCGAGAATATCGAGAATAGAAATATGTTTTAGCTGCATGACATTTTTCTAGTACCTTAAACAATCAAACGAGAGATCCTATCTTAACAAATATATTTACATTTCAGTACAATAAGCAACCTTACTGAATTTTTTTGATCTTAAATTGAAAGAAGAAATGAAATACAAACGTTTTAAAAATATATATTAGACAAAAAATAAATCGCGCGTAATGTTTCCATACTAGTAATAACTTTCAATCCTCAATTGAATTGTATTTCATGTATTTACAATACTAAACAACACAAAAACAAAGTAGTCAAATTGTCTTAGTTTCAAACTTTAAACGTCTTCTTATAGTTTTCCCTAGAGAAAATAAACTAAAAAGACAACAAACTTCATGTAACGTAGACGATGCAATTTTTTTTAAATAGAATCGAGCCATACGCGATGTGATTTTTCTCACGTAGATTAAATACTTTCTTAGTTTTTTTCTTTCACTCCAAGAAAACATCGATTTTTTATTCAAGCAAGTCTTTTTTAACTTCTAACAATAAGGAAGAGTCTATCTTAAATAATACAAGAAACAAAACATTAAAGTACCTAAATACATTTTTCATTGATGTAGTAAACTAAAATAGACAAGAAAAGGGAGATTTCGTTTTAAACCCTTTGGCACTTGGAAAAAGAAAATGAAATATAAGATCAAAAAAAGTGTGAAAATATAAATGCAGTTAAACATCAATAATTTATAACTAAAACTAAATCGAAAAAAATTAAATCATATTTAAAAATATATATATACACAATAAAAGATGAAGTTAAATTATACATAAGTCCCCTATAACAAATCGTTTAGAAAAAATTGTTTAAAAGAATTGTATTTACAATAAACAAGTAAAAGTAAGAAAAGAAAATGGAAAAATATATCTATATATACAACCATAAATATAGATTATGAAAAGAAAAAACCAAGCAAACGGAGATATATAAATACATAAATACATTTATTAGACGAATATTGCTATGCAATAAATAACAAATGATAAAAGATAAATAAGAAAAAAAAATAATAAAAATCATTCTTCTTAATTTAGAAACAAAAATTAGTGGTAGATAGATAAATTGCATGCCAGCATGGCGTGCCTTCCACCTTCTAAAGATGGAAGTCTGTTACGTAGTTATTTAAAATATAAACTTATTTATATAAAAAAGGGAAAAAGGCAAAAGTGTATATTAAATAAAACATTTAAATTAATTATTTAAAATTTGATCAGAGCGTAATATTCACAATGAGCATTCATTAATCAACCCTAAATCGAAGGTGCGCAACCTGATCATTTTCTCTCTCTATCTCTCTCTCGGCACAGTTGCCATATTAAACTTCACTTCACAAGGAATTCATAAAAAACTTTTAAACAAAAAATCCAACATAATTTACTACAGTAATAATAACCTTTAAAGATATAAGCGAAGTGCATGCAACATTATGTCCTCATTACATAAGTACCTTTAGAAAACAAACATGTATGTGTCACACATTCAAATTTAGAAAACAAAAAAAATTAAATCTTATTAGTATCCTAGAAGTCCTCTGCCGAAAAATAAAAAATAAAATAAATATAAGATTTGACGAAGAAACGACAAAACGGAGTTCATCCGTAAACAAAGTCATTATCTCTTCTTGCAGTCTTCTCAACTTAATGGAAATACATTTTCAAACCTTAACCTTAACTTGTATTCAAACAAACAAAACCCAAAAACTTTAGATATATAGAGCGATTTTTCCAGAATCAGATGAAACAGAAACACCAAACCCGAATGAGGAACAGATGAATGCAGATCAAGAGAGAACTTTGCTCAAATGAAAAACTTAAAAATGAAATAAATGTTTTTTCATTTCGGTCCCATATATTTTCCCAATTATCACTTTATTCGTCATAGTCTTAGAAAAAAAACACAGTTAATCAAATCGTGTTACATTTCTTTAACAATGTAAGTCTATCTTCATACGAAAAAAGAAAACGTTTAATAAAAGAAAACCTATTTCTCACATCACTCAGACTCATAATTGAAACTAAAATAACCACATAAAAAAATAAGATGAAAACAACAAAAATCTATTATGATTCGACTGTGATAATAATAAAAAAACAAAGAAGAAATAAATTTAATTAAAACAATATTATATATATATACATGCATATATATACAAGTTTAAATTTGAATAGTATTACGAAAAAAAATAAAAAAAAAACAAAATCCAAAAAAAAAAACAAATGATAATAAATTAAATAAGAGCAGAAATAAGTTTAACAGTAAATCATTATGCCGTCTTGACGATCAGTTTCGAGATGAACGAAATATGCGCATTTTTTCTTTTTTAAAACAAATACAAAAAAAAAAGAAACAAAAATCGAATGTGCTCTTAAGCTTAAAACTCGAAATTTTCTTTTCTTAATGATTCACAGTAAACAAAAATAAGATACAATTAAATACAATTTTTAAACAAACAAAGAAAAAAAAAAGGAAAAACAAATATCAAAAAATTGCAAAAAGCAAGCGATTAACTTCAACGAGTGCAAGGAAACGTAGAAAACCTTTACTTCTTATTTCTTAACAACATTCTTAATTGATTTTCTTTATTTGTGCAATATCTATGCCAATAAACGATCGCAAAGTTGTATTGCTTGATAGACGCACAACACACTTAAACAAGATATTATTCATTGAGAATGTAGTAAAAATCTGTTTTTTCTTAAAATAAATCTTTAAACAAGAAAAACAAAAAAAGTGGAAAAGTTTCTTACGCCATTAAGTCTGCCAGCATGCAAATTATTTGACTTGTATTTTTGTTTAACAAACGTAATGGAGGTGTGATGCGTTTCAAATTTTATTAAGTGCTGGAAAAATTGTTAAAAGAACGATAATATAATAAATATTGAAAAAAAAGTAAATGAATTAAAATGAATAGAGAGAATATATTTGTTAAAAATCGTACATATTTTACCATAATAATAAATAAAAGTATATGAGAAAACTGAGTACAAGTTTAATTTTGATTTTTAAATCACATTCTTTTTCTGTGTTCCCAACTGACTTTTGTAAGATTGGATGGGAAGTGTCGAACTGTATCATTGACTTCTCGGAGATCTAAAACGTTTTCAGTGCCTACGAAATGGACGTATATTTCGCAAACAATTTCTGCATTCAAGGCTGGATACATTGGTGGTTTGGGTTGTTCAATGACTAAATTACCGTCCAAACCAAGAGTTGTAAATTTTACGTTAGGTTATTATGGTAAAAGCAATAAGTTACATGCTGTTCATTTACACCATCTTGTTTAACAGTTGTAATCCAAGTTATGGAGGCAATATTTTATTTTTCTTTGGTCATGGCGTATGTTGATTTCGTATCACATTTAAGTTATTTTACTTTCCTAATTAGGGTCCAATATTGAAGGTGGACTAGATCAATAGTGAAATAGTTGCGGCTGCTCAATGCAACTCAATGTTTGGCTTCAGGTAAGTATAGAGGTAGAAGCAACGTTGAATAAAGTATATCCAAGTACCCACGTGGCCGCTGTCCAGGGCCTCAAGGGACACGAGGTTAAACTGGCGTAAGTTCCGCATTGTTGACCCACGGGGAGAACCGTTAGCTGTGAAAGGCTTGGTGAGATACTTAGGCGTTTGGTTGGACCAGTATCTATACTTTGACAAACATGTAGATGCTGCTCTGACGAATGCCAAGAAAGCCTTTGCTGTGGCAAGAAGGCTGTTTTACAGCAGCAAACTTGATTCCAGGGTAAAGGTAACATGCTATATGGCACTCATCCGGCCGATGATGGCGTACGCTTGTCCTGTGTGGTTCAACACGAGTACTTCCCTGATGGAAAAGATGAGGCTGTTGGAGAGTCAGTGTCTCAAGTTATATCGAACTCCCGAATCTGAGTACAAGAAATTTTATCCCAACGAGACATTGTACAACGAGGCAAACCTGATAAGGATTGATAATTTCATAATTAAATTGATTCGACGGCACGTTGAACGGTCGTTGACTTCTACCAACAGCCTGATCTTCGGGGCCTACTACCCCAACAATGTTTATTTCGAAAAGGTACGGCAGAATGGTTTTATTCCACCAGAGGCATTTCTTTATTAAGACATGATGGGTTTAGTTCAGGATAGGGAGGAATTGCCCTATAATCTTCCATGCCGCACGCCAAACAGTGGACCGGCGACTCCTTTATGAGCCGAACGTCGCTCGCAACCGCGAGGATCTGCTTCGGTTCAGTAGAGCGATCTCCGCCCGAGATAGGAGGGAGTCTGGGAAAGAACGTCACCTGTACTGGTGGCTGTGTTAAGGCCGACACCTGCCGCCGTTAAGGGGTCTTTAGGAGTTTTTTTTTTTTATGTGTACGGATATTGGTCAGCTGGGCAGTCTGTGGTCAGCTTTTTAGCTTTATTTTTAAGTAGTTAGTAGTTAGTTTTTAAGTTAGGTTTAGTCTTAGTCTTAGTTTTATATATATATATAAAAAAAACAAAAAAAAAAGGCGCACAACGGCGTATAGTCTCTATATGTTAGGCATATAAATAACTGATTCTCCCTTGTGCACGTGTCCTTACGCCGGACATAGTTAATGTACAGTATATTAAGTATTAGTATGTAAGAAAAAAACAAACGAAATGCAGTTAAGTTTTTAATAGTTTCCTTAGCATAATTTAATTTAAGTTTGGATTAGGATAAAAAAATAAAAAAAAACAAGATGCCGAAAGGTAGTAATATCAACTATGTCCAGATTAACTTAGAGCATCCGCATGGGGTCAGTAAGATAGATATAAGAAAAGAATATGTTAAGCTAGTTTAAGAAAATTTGTCTAGTATATAAGTATAACCCTGTATTTTCATCAAAACCCACGTGGCCGGCATGGCGTAGTGGATAGAGTGCGACGCTCATACACGAGTAGGTTCGATTTTCGGCTGAACATCTCGAATTTTTCACGGTACCACCTCTTTCGTGTTGCAAACAACACGCACAGAGTAATAGCTGTCTAAGAAAAATCTTCTCAAACTTCGCCGTTCCGAGTCGGCAAAAAACTGTAGATGCCTTCTATTCGTGAGAGAACAGCAGCGCACACCGCACACCACGAGTAGTTGATGAATAAGCTAGGCCCTGGTCCCTTTGCGGACTATCGCGCTATCTAATTATTATTTTGACTATACTCGTACCCAAAGCTAGGTTGGAAGGTTGGACTTTTATAATGGTAGAATATTTTTTTCGGAGATCTTATTACATCACTTGGCGACATGTAATCCTATGGGTATTCTGTTTTCCTAATGGAACAACTTACAACTTTTTCTTACTTTATTCGAGTTTTATATAACATGACTTAGTAGCATGTAAGTGGCAAAAAAAAAGAAGAAAGAGAGACGAAAAAGAAGCTCTTAATTCCACTCTTTGAATTAAATACTACAGTACTTCGTTGTGTAATTTCACAGGATTCGTGTTTTGACAAATTTGTTATGCCGGTTGACTGCAATGTTGTTGTGTCAGGTTCGAAACCTATAGTATACGTAGCATACGTGCAAAACGAGGATTTTTTAGGTTTTCAATATTCGAACAAGGTTTGTGGGCTTATGCCAATCAAGTAGGTTTAGAAGATGGAAGTTTAATTTGTTTCATAGACAAAACAATAAGAATTTGGTTATACCAGGTAAACCGGTATGAAATGCATTTTTTTTTTAATATAACACTAATTATTAATGGGAAAGTAAAAACATTTTATTCAAAGTATTGGCCATTGTTTTCTACACATTTTGACCACCTTTCTGGCAACTTGTGAATACCTTCTTCTTGTTCTTGTGGCGCTATCGAAATCAAACGCAGAATCACTCTTGGCAATCGCTGTTTTTTTGGGCTCAAGAGGCAATTGAGTAATAAAGCCCTCTCTCGAAGGACTAAGCTCGCTTTATATAACAGCTTGATCATCCCCGTCCTACTATATGGCGCAGAATCTTGGACGTTAGCAAAGGCGGATGAGGAAGCCCTAACTCTTTTCGAGAGAAAAGTTTTGCGTGCGATTTTTGGTCCTGTTTGCGTTGATGGCATCTGGAGAAGAAGATTTAATGACGAAGTCTATAGGCTGTAAAGCGACATGCGCCTGGTCAAGCGTCTACGGATACAACGCTTAAGATGGCTAGGCCATGTAGAGCGTATGGACACCACTGCTCTGGCCCGAAAAGTCTTTGAATCCGAGCCATTGGGACGCAACAGAGGACGACCTAGACTAAAGTGGCGCACACAAGTGGAGAAGGACCTCAACCAACTTGGAGTGCGCAACTGGAGACAGCTGGCGAAAGATCGTGCTGGCTGGAGAGGCATGTTGGTTGAGCCCCAGGTCCACCCCGGACTGTAGCGCCACAAGAACTTGTGTGTGTCATGGAGCAAAATTACCTTGCCGTGTCTTCTGGCCCATTCTGGTCGTTTCTCGATCAATGCATGGTTCAAATTGATCATTTGTTTTCGGTAGCGATCAGTAGTAAGGTTTTCATCAGGTTTTAGGAGCTCGTGGTACAGCACACCTTTCTGGTCCCACCAAATACACAGCATTGTCTTCTTGATTGAACCAGATCGATTCTGGTTTTGCAGTCGATGTTGATGGTTGTCCCAGATTAACCCATGATTTTTTCCGTTTATTATTCTTCTCAGATGCAAAACCGATTTTCTTTCGTGTCTTTGAAGCAAAATTTCACAAGTGTTTTTTCGGTTTTCCATCTGTCTTTCATTTAATTCACGTGGCACCCATTTTCCACACTTTTGGATCTTTCCCATAACGGTCAAAAATTGTTTGTTGTGCAACATTTAACATTGCTGGCATTTGATTTTGACTCAAAGTGTCATCTCCATCCAATATCGTTTGCAATTCGGCGTCTTCAAACTTTTTTGGTGGTCTTCCACGTTCTTCATTTCTCACATCAAAATCATTATTTCTGAACCGTTGAAACCATCTTTTGCATGTTGTTTCTGATAGAGCATGATCACCATATGCCTCGACAAGCATTCGATGCGACTCTGCAGCACTTTTCTTCAAATGAAAACAAAAAATTAATGCTTTCCGCAAAACATCACTTTCTGGTACAAAATTTGACATTTTTAACACGTTGAAAAAATTTGATGTTGTCTGTTCAATGACTTGATGTATGCTAAATATTTTGCACAGATGTCATAGCAAACAAAAAAAAAAATTAAGGGCTCGTTCACAACAAATGTTCCCTATCGAGACATTTGTATCTTGGCGCTCACTGCATACCGCTATACCTGGTACATACTCTCCAGCTATTCCAAGTAGATGATCGGAACGAAAAGAGCACTGTTCAATACATGTTCATCATAGCCCTCAAAGGCGTCTCCAACACTTTTGTGTTTACCAAACTACCATAACACCGTTTAGTCCTACAGTTTTTTTTACAGGGAGTTTTTATACCCTTAAGTGACTGGAATTAAGTCACAGCTCGGGCCGAAGTTATAGAGAAAGAGAGGAAACGGAGGTACCGATGCACATTGATTTTAAAGGCCTGTGGATTGTAATAGGAGAAAAAGTTGGGCTGGGAAGAGCATTCCATATTCGTGTGGTGCGGCTGAAAAACGAGTCTATAAACATAACTGTACTTCCAAAGGTGAGCATTCCTATTGAAGCGGGATTGCGGATGAATTCTTGAAAGAGAGGAATGCAGCTGGTTAACTCGTTAGAACAATTTTTGTTGAAATAGCGATAAAATAGTGATAGAGAATAGTTGCCCACAGTTCTGAAAGAATGCAGACAATCCATTATAGTTTAATCATATAACTTTTGCAGTTTAATTATATAACAAAATGTTCTCAAGAGGATAGACAGTAATACATTTTCAGTTGATTGAAGTTAAATGCTGTAGTACTTACTTTTGTCAATACTTTAAATCAGCTAATAACTTTGACTTTCGCAAGTCTTTTTGCTCTTCACAATTGTGGCACTTTTATGCAGCTAAAAAAGTTGCAAAAGAATTTAATTTATATGAAGGATGGTTAAAAAAACAGTCGAGTAAGACTGTTCCAGTTCCAGAACATTCATGCCGACTATGGGACTTCGCGGATTGACTGTGAAGGAATTATTTCCTAAGGCATTATTTTGCATTAATTTTTTTTGCCTATTTTGAAAACGCAAGAAAGTGAGCGGATATTGGAGAAGTAGTGCCATAAAAGCGGTTTTATGCAAAATGCGTTTGGTATCGGGGTGAAGCTGTGGTTATATATATAAATTGACTTATTTATCACGTAAAACTATTATTTTAGTGCATTCATGTAAAATTTCATATAAATGTGATTATTAATTCGCGTTTTAACTCTAGTTAATAATAATAAAAATAATTGTTGGTGTAACAGTCCACAGGGGAATAAGGGCCTAGCTTGCTCATCAACTACTCGTGTTGTGCGCGCTAATGTTCTTTCACGAGTAGAATGAACCTACCGTTTTTTTCCGACTCCTACCGGCGAAGTTTCAGAATCTTTCTTAGACAGTTATTACTCTTTGAGTGTTGTCAGCAGCTCAAAAGAGGTGGTGCCGTGGAAAATTATAAGAATTGGGGCTTAGCTAGAAATCGAACCTAGACCCTTCGGTGTGTGAGCGTCGATCTCTACCCACTACGCCACGGCGGCCATCTCTAGTTAAACAGAATCATAATGGCAACTGAGACGATGATAACGAAAATTGAGCATCGCGCTATAATAAAATATCTCACTAAGCAAGGAAAAGGCCAAAAAACTATTCATAAAGAGATGGTGGCTGTTTACCAGGATTCCGCACCTTCATTATCAATTGTGCAAAAGTGGTCAAGTGAGTTCAAGAGAGGCAGAGAAAGCATCAAAGAAGTCGAAAAACTTGTTCTTGAGGATGCACGAATAAAGGTGAAAATGATGGCAGAGGTCACCAAGCTTTCAACTAGTACCATTCACATAATTTTTTATGACCATCTTAACTTTTCAAAGTCAGTGCATGGTGGGTGCCACGGATGCTCACAGCGCGTCAGAAAAAAGTGAAAATCGCATGCTGTAGAGAGCTTTTGGAAATGTGTAGTGAGAACACGGACGGTGTTATGGATCGAATTGTTACTGGGGACGAAACATGGGTTCACCACTATGACCCTGAAGGCAAACAAGAGTCCATGCAGTGGCATAAAAAACAGACACTTCGAAGAAGTCCAAAGTCACTTCGTCTGCCAGAAATCTCATGGCCACAATTTTTTGGGACTCAAAGGGAATCTTGCTTATTGAGTACAAAAAAAGGTGAAATCATCAACGCCACATCCTACGCTTCCATTTTGCATAATTTGCAAAAAAGAAAAGACGGGGTAAACTCGCAGCGGGTGTGTTGCTTCTTAAAGTCAACGCTCCTGTTCACACGGCGCGAGTTTCCAAGGCTGCTACGCGAGATTATGGTTTCGAAGAAATCCAACACCCACCCAATAGTGCAGACCTTGCTTCTAGTGATTATTTCCTGTTTCCGGATTTGAAAAAATGTCTTCGTGGAAAAAGGTTTTCGGATGATGAAGAACTCAAGTCGGGAATAAATGGGTATTTTGCAGAGGAAGAGCAAATTTATTTTTTTGAGGGTTTAAAAAAGCTTATCTCAACATGTAACAAATGCGTTGATGTTGGGGGAGATAATATAGAAAAATAAAAACAATTTAAAATGAATTCGCATTTTCCTTCATATTGATAGCGAGAATATATTGAAGGCTTTTCGTACAATATATAATTCGTACATTTTGTCATGTTTTCAATCCGTGTCAAATTAGTTGATAATTTGGAGGACAAACGATGCTTTTATGCAACAAGTAGTAAATCTTAGATTTTATATGAAAAAATTTATTTTAATTTCAAAAGACAAATGACCTGGCCACAGGTTCACACAATTTGCAGCGCGATCTAAAGACATCCTGACATTGAAAAGAACTTTAAAAAAAGCCCGTGGAAATAAGGGTAAAATGTTGGTAGAAAGAAATCCAGGTTTACTGTAGAGACGTTCATTTAATTTCCCTAAATGCATGTTTATCTAACAATGGCATATTCCTATCTCCCGAATTATAAAAAAAAACCATCGCCAAATAAAATAATCATAAATACCTTCCCAGGGTATGTTGCATCTAAACATAAAAATGGAAGTTTTTTGTCACATTCCTACCGTTCCGAAGTTAAGAATGTGAATCATACTATATATCTAATAACTGTTCGAATGCAACTTTATTTAGCCGGAAGTATTCGACGGAAAAAAAGTGAACGTCGTGGCGTAGTGGGTAGAGTGCAACGCTCACACCCCAAAAGGTCTATGCTCGATTCCCAGCTCAACATCAATTTTTCGAATTTTTTACGGCACCAACTCTTTCGAACTGCTAACAACCCCTCAAGGAGTAATAACTGTCTAAGAAAGCTTCTCAAACTTCGCCGTTCGGAGTCGGCTAAAAACTGTAGGTTCCTTCTACTCATGAGAGAACAGTACACGTGCACAACACGAGTAGTTGATAAGCAAGCTAGGCCCTAGTCCCCCTATCGCGCCAACAATTATTTTTATTCAACGGAAAAATTCACAATTTACTGCTAATGACTCATTGAAAAATACCCTTATATAAATTTTCACTTTATTTCTCTAACTGTGACCATTGTACTCATCACTGCATGTTAGTTATTTCAAATTGATATTACAAATTTACAGCTATCGGGATAAAAAAGAGAATCGATTAGACCATTAAAATAGCTCATCCGTCGAATCCGTATGCGAATATTTCCTTCCGCTGTCAATCCGCCGGCTTCCATAATATATACAATCACCTTCGACAGCTAAAATTTTGAGGTAGTAAAGAGATTTTTCTTTCTCTTCGCCATGTAATATCCATCCAGCAAAGAGGACCTCGGCTTCGATACTCCTGGCTTGAAGTGAAGTAAAAAGTCGTCGTTGATGTAAAACAGCGTGGTTGGGGTTTCGAAATTCAAATTGCGGGACTCAGAAAAAAAAGAATTCTTGCAACTTATCATCTCTCAGTTGCGTTATCTGTTTGATTGCATTTCAAAAATAATAGAATTAATTGTCCTTTAATGAGACTTTGTCAAATTTTATTTTTCTTAAATGCTTAATTATATGAATTACTGGTTTTAAATCCAATCACAATGTCTTTTTACGTTTTCATATCATACAGATACAATTTGTTGTTTTTGAACACTCCTATAGAATTTCATATCATCGGTTCCTATACCAACTACATACATATGTCTAAATTTTCAATTGTCTTGCCTTTCACATTAAAATACATAACTACGAGTACTTATTTGCTTTTTTTTCATCATTTCAAAAAAATTATCAATATTCAGATATTATATATTCGCTGATATTCTTACAAAAAGAGAGAGATTTACTGATACCTGCCTATCTTAATGCATGCGGTGGTGTGCCACATGACTCATGCCACTCATTCGATAGCAAGCTGCCGATAAACACTGTTGCACTTATGATTTGCTCGATAAGTCTTTTTGTTTAATAAATCTTTATTCAATAAAAACTGCACTATGTGTATGTAATTCTTCTTATTTAGAGTTAATGACTGAGTTGCTTTGTTTTAAACAGGTAAATCGGTTTCATGAATATTTGTAAGTTTTGTATTCGTATTCATTAATTTGTAGAATATCCCTGAATTGTGTTGTATGTACTTATTAAATTAGTTTTATTCTTATCAAATGTTAAAATATAAATTTGTGACCACAGATACATTTTCACTTCAATTCTTAAAGAATCATCTTATTATTTCTTCTGGTTTTCTTTGTTTTTTTTTTTTTGTCTTATGTTTCATTCGAAATTTTTAATTTCTATAAGAAGTTAAACAAACATTATTAAGCATGTCGATACAAAAAATTAAAAAAATACATAATTTTCTTCAGAGCAATTTGATTGCTGCTTAGAGTAGTAATGCTGAAGAAACTTGAGTGCACCGCTTCAGCGGATGCGTTTATTTGTTTGGCAGTTCTGGTGGGCAATCGGGTTGATTGGATGGATGTGCGGCCCTGAAAGCTGGATTGCTCTCCAATTCGCGATCAATGCGCAAAATGATTGGGTACGGACGAAGGTCAACGTGGAATCTGCGGACGATATGGCGCTTAAATTAAATCAGAGTGTTGAACATTGTGATAGCTTACCGTCTGGCGTTGAATACTTGCGGCACGAGGCAACAGTCAGCCATAGAGATCTCATCACCGACACAGTACTTCCCAGCCGAGGTAGATAAGACTTTCTCAACAGCACGGAATCCCCTTGTTATCCAATGCTGAGCCCATTCCTTTTTCTTCTCTTCTCCAACGTGTATAAGGACGATTAGGTTCTGCAATGGCTGAATACCAGATGCAATTATCTCACAGATTTCACGAACTTTGGCCCGCTTATGGACATCTTGCGGCAATAGTGGACGTTGAGGCCTAGTCTCCTCCAGGTAATGCATCACAGCTATTGACTCAATCAAGGTGTGACCATCTAAAGAATGAGTAAAATAGTGAGTTCAAGAAATAATCATTAAACGAAATCTTACCAATTTGCAGGGCAGGAACTTGCTCCATGGGATTCACCTCGCGATATTCATTGCAGTGTTGTTCGCCACCAGATTTGATGAGACTGATTGGTTTTATGTCGTACGGAATCTCTTTCAAGTTGAGTGCTATACGGACCCGCCATGAACAGGAACTTCGCCAGTACGAATAGAGTATTGGCTTTTCGGAAGAAAGTGAAGACATATTGTTAGTGGAAATGTTGTAGATCAGATCTCTTGAGCATTTCAGTGCTAATTGAACACAACGAGAACTGAGAATAACCAAAGAGCTCATGTTGAATTTTATTTCAAAGTATATTTGCATAAAACCTTGAACAAACGATCAGTTCTATCTTTTTTAGTAAATAATTTATGAACCTAGGCTTGTTTGACTGGCAAAACGAGTTTATTTCCTTCGGTAAATAAGCAAAACTGTTTACAATGCGCCACATATAGATGTCTTATCATTTGTTTATAAACTTAATTATAATTATGCATTTGACAAGTGCCTAGAGCTTTCGGAAAGCTTGTTCACTAAGAGCTTACTTTGAAGTATGAATGCTTTTGTAGGGTAATGTATTACACTGATAACTCTGAATCACAAAAATGATTCAACTCTATTTTATTACACAAACGAAATAAATTTTGCTTTGACACATTTGTACTGTAGGAACGTCAATAAGAAGGTGAGCAATTTTGTTTGGGGATGTACAATTCGACCTGGAGACAAGGGGTGTTGTAAAGCCGGCGTTAAATTAAATGAATTTAAAAGTTAGCAATGAATTGAGCACTTTAGAAGTGGGGAATTTATTTAATTAATAGGAAATGAGGGATCATCAACTAGGTGTCTTAGTCCTACATTGGCATATACGAGTACACACTTCCATTCAAAATTTTAAACAAGAAAAAAGGAAAATGTTCCGGAAAAAACGGTTATTTTCCCCACTTGACTTTCACGTGAAATAAGCTCAAAAAAAATATTGTTTGAATTCAAAAATTATTTTAGATGAAAAAAAACCGTCTCCCAAAGAGCAGTTACGTTAAATTCATTTTAATTGGTTTTGCAGTTTGTCTGCGGACAAATCTTCTTTTGAATACACTAAATTAGCTTCTGTCAAGAAATTATTAAGGAAGTAGTTCTCTCAGGGGCTTCTGTTAGCGATTCATCCAATAAGACACAGTTGCATCCGATAAACTTTTATAAGTTAAGTAGAAGAGCACTTCCAACATTTAGTTGTACCTCAATCGATACTTTATAAACGGCACAGTCAAGTTTTTAAAGAATTTTTAATCATAGGTTTTACACGTACTGAAATGAAAGACCAAGAGCCGGGTTAAAACAAAGAAAAAGTATAAAGAGTATAAGTATAAGAAGTATAACAAGTTTCCTTGATTTTTATTGGATGACACGACACTGCACAAGGGGATAAGGGCCTAACTTGCTCATCAACTCATTTCATTTAGATAAATTCTCCCAAGTAGGAGGACCTTTTAGGGACTAACACAACGAGACGTCAATGAGGCGTCTGCTGGCATTGAGGGCAAAACGAAAAACATTTTGTCATAAAGAAAGGGCACACTACATCGACGTCTCGGACAGAGCGTCACACTAGGCAGTAGAAACTTCGAGGTAGTCAACAAGGACTTCGTCTACCTCGGCTCCGCGCTAAAATGGGACAACGACACTAGTACAGAAATCAAACGCAGAATTCCTCTTGTCAATCGTTGTTTCTTTGGGCTCGAGAGGCAATTGAGTAATTAAGCTCTCTCTCAAATGACTAAGCTAAACTATCCCAGTCCTGCTTTATGTCGCGGAAACCTGAATGTTACTAAAAGCGGATGAGGAAGCCCTTAGCCTTTTAGAGAAAAAAATTCCGCGTGCGACTTATGGTTTTGTTTGATGGCGATGATGTTTTTCTCTCACTAGTAGACGGCACATACAGTTTTGTGCCAACTCCGAACGGCAAAGTTTGAGAACCTTTTTCTTAGACAGTTATTACTCTTTGAGTGTTGCCAGCAGCCCGAAAGAGGTGGTACCGTGGAAAATGCGAGGTTTTCAGTTGGGAGTCGAACTTAAACCTTTGGTGCGTTAGTGTCGCACTTAACCCACAACGACATACTGGAGATTTACGTAGTTTAATTTTTGATTACTTTCGTTAAATAAGTGTTAAAAATAACGTACACTATGAAATCAGAGGACAGTTTTATTGACTTTTTTAATAATAGAATTGGGATAGATTTGCTCTGAACATCGTTTTTAATTATTATTTCTGCAAGATACATTAGGAAGACACTTAGACCAAATAATGACCGATCTCAAATGGATTTGCTTAAAGCAATATTTGAGAAAAGGAATGTTAGAATGTTATAAACCAAACAATTGCTTATTTTGAGATTTCGGCATTTCTGTTACAAGTTATATTTAAACATCTTGCCGCGTGCTTTCTATCTACATTGGCGCGTATGTGTTACATGGACATTTACATAGATGCCTTACAATGTACCTATCCTTTGCAATGTCCGTATCAACAAATCTACAATCTCTAGACCTTGAACCCTATACGTCAAGCTCGATCACACCATTTCCGAAGTTTTATGAAGAGTACGGACGACATGAGAAAGCCACACACACACACGCTGTATGGATGTCTTTTCTTAACACCGAAGCTTTAAAAACGACGTAATGAGTCACATAATTTTATATAAGGTGGTTGTTGAAGTTCTAAAAATATTGTACGGAGGTGAGAAATGAAAAACTAGTCATGCAGAAAGATAGTCTACATTTTGTTTCTTAGTTAAATGTGCTAAACAGCGTGAACAGATTACGAAAAACGTTTTAACAATCATTTTGGACCTTCCGAAGAAATACAAATTGTTGGTACATTAATGCCGAATGTTATTGATATAAAAATAAAGAACATTACAAGGACATATTTTATTTCTTAACAAAAAGCCAATGCCTAAAATTAAAAAAAAAACATCAACATATGGTAATAGTTGTAATTTAACGATCTACTGGTTGTAAAATGTATTTCAGATGCCGCTCTATTCAAATTCCCGCAATATATATAAGTGATCTATCCGTTCTAAGTGGCCGCCGTGGCGTAGTGGGTAGAGTGCGATGCTCATACGCCGAAGGGTCTAGGTTCGATTCCCGGCTGAACACCTCGAATTTTTCAAGGCACCACCTCTTTCGAGCTGCTGACAACACTCAAAGAGTAATAACTGTCTAAGAAAGCTTGTCAAACTTCACCGTTCGGAGTCGGCAAATAACTGTAGGTCCCTTTTACTCGTGAGAAAACAGTAGCGCGCACAAGCAAGCTAGGCCCTGGTCCCCTTTGGACTGTCGCGGTAACAATTATTATCCGTTCTAACCAAAAGCAATTAATCGACTACATGTTTTCGAGTTATATTTAAAGTAAAGATTATTTTCATTTCTTCAAAAATATTGGTGCTGAGTCAATGAACCACAGTTGGAATTCGTCCCTTTACACACGAAAAACATTTTTCATTGTAACAGTTATATTTCAAAGAGGAATACAAACTATTTGTCTATTCATCCCGATTAATAGTCCAAAGAACCCTTTCTTAACAAACTGGGCGTAGGCGTTGAAAAAATGAATTATAATCAGCGTTTTTGAATATCAGAAACACAGAAGTTGTATTTTGTACATAAGAAAGCGGAACGCAAAGGTTAATTCAGAGAGCATAGTGTGGTCAATAACCTTACAACATGAATGTATTTACATAAATAAGTAATCTGTTATCCGTTTATCATTCGCAAGAAGTTCATCAACTTCCAAATATGTATGTACACGCACTTGCACGAATACGGAAACTCGCTATATATTTACTATCCTGCGAATGGATCCTGGAATAAATCCCGGGTGAAGGCCAACAAAGGTCATTGACTGAACCAATCTGTCATTAAATGAGAAGGATTTTTTTCAGGAATCGGGTTTGTTTTGTAGCCCCGCATATTCAGTTTTGCGAAGGAATTTTGTGCCTGGGCTGAAAGCCCTAGATACGATGGAAATGGAAATTTGTTCTTTAGCTATTTTAAATGAAAACATTACACTTTTTGTTTCCTATGAAAATTTTAAGGTGTGAATTAAGGAAAAATTCACTGAACAATTCACTGTGAACATCCTGTTAATATACCCAAAATGTGTACAGGAACCCAAGTATACACAACGGGAGCGAATACAAAAAACTAAATACGTTTCGTTGGCATCTACATTAATTGAACACCCTGCTGCCACGCCTTTTTATCAATTTAACTAAGAGACACAAGACATAAAAATGTAGGAAGAGGCGATACACATGTGTCCCACACAATGACCACTCACAATCATAATTGCAAACTTAAAAGTCTCTGAAATGTGTGCCCACACAACACTTTCATCACTCACCGCACCGCAGAGCACAGCCTAACACAATTTTCGAGAAAGAAATTCACTTCAAATTTGTTCATAATTACCTTCCTATACTGGTTCAGAGTATCCATTAAATATGCCCACTTGGATTAAGTAGAGAAGGACTCAGTTTAAACGAAGAACGGTCAACCACTTAACTTTTACTTCAAGCAGGAAGATGTTAATGGAGGCACTTCGAAGTACGACATAAGCAGATTGGAGGCGCACCGAGTCATTCACCACTGAACTGGTCGAGTTCAATGGGGTTATGTAAACGGAATTGCACATAGGAATACATCGGCCGCCAGGATGGGACCTAGAGATTGATGTATGTACTTGCGGGCATTTACTTTTGATTTCACTGAACTAAATGATTAATTTCACACACACATACACTTGCACAAGGAGCAAAACCAGCTATAGATACACGGATCCCGGTTGACAACGAACTGATTTCAACAAATGAAAGCCGTTGTGTACCTCTGGCAAGGCCAATAACCTCTAACAAATTTCCAGAAACTCAAAGCAAGCCGTCAAGGACATCATTTCTTGTGTACAACACACAAGGTATAAGTGGAAAAAAATGCCGGCTTCGGTTGTCATTGCCGTTGGTCATGTCAGTGTGCAGGCACGGCGCATGCGTTGGGCATCTATTATTCTTGTGGAACTCAAGAGCTAAACACAAGCTAATACAACACACGTTTCTTCGATTATTTCTGCTTATTCACTGTTTAAATCCAATAAAAAAAATCTCCGTAAACTGAGTTGCTCAATGATTTGTATCGCTTTTTAGGAAAGTCGAGCGATAAGTACACCGAATGCAAACAATTGGCGACCAAAGCGACCGCTGAGGGACGCTGCAACTTACCTTCGCTATGGCCGATAGCGACATAGCGTTGTGGTGATACTTTGAGTAGTTAATCTTGAAGCCGTTTATTTGACCTTTCAACAGCGAAAATGAAAAGCGAAAGTAACCTCTCGAAAGGACAGCTGTGAGTCGGGCAGCCTCGTTCACGTCTGTTAAAAGTGGAAAACACAAAATTTAAAAAAACGTCTCACATCTCACAATGCACATCACGCACTGTGTTTCACAGAACCAGAAGAATGAGAACGGAAAAAATTCAAAAGGAATCGACAAAATACCTCAAAAAGTAAAAGTGAAGTTCCGACGCCAAGCGAAAGTCCTTGGAAGATATATTGTATGGAATGGTTGGCAGCACACTGAACTATATCCTAGCGGGCAAAGGAATGGTTCCCTATCCATGAGTACATGTGCTGGTGTGCGGAAACATATAGACTTTACATTTCCACTGTTTAGTTGATGCTTTTGGGAACGGGCACGCGGGTCTTTGCTAAGAGAGCACGCATGAGGTTCTCTTTTCTTGTCATTTCCCGTGTATCCTTCCGAGCCCTGTTTAGATTGGACACGCGAGTTTTGCGCTGCCCCAATAAAATCGCGTTCTCACTTTTTAACAATACAATATTATCGTATGCTTCTAGAGAACTGATTTCGTCCTATTACAACTGCTCAGATTGTATTTTAAAAATTCAAGGTAAGTTTAACTTGAGGAACAGATCCAATAAACATTCGTTAGCGACGCTTTGAGAAAATTAAACGATTTTCACTTCGTAAGTGTATGTATGTTAGAACGGATTTGAACGAAATTTGAATATTAGTTGAACTTCTAAAGTTTTCCGCTCCCTTTTCGATGTATGGAACAACCCTGTCTATCGTAAAATATACGAATGAAAGCAGTTTCGTTTAAACAAGCTCTCTCTATTTCGTGGATGGGGAAACCGCATTTCTCATACAAAAGAGAACGCAACACTTTTTTCCCGAACTTAAATTTTTGGTTGTGTGTGTCGCGAAGTCCATAGCTTTGGTGCTAGGTAGGCATGTATTCAAGAGCACACAGTTTCCGGGGATGTTTTGAAGTGTGCGTGATTAATTGCCAAGGGGTTGGAAGGAAAAAAGAACATCCTTTCCACTTCCAGGTGCTTCCACCCGTATAAGAACTTTTGCTTGTGACATTTGTGTAAGTTTCAGCTAGTACTGCAACCGAGCGCAGACTTTAACCACAGCAAAGGAATGAAACAGAAAAAGCTAAATTTATATAGGGAGAATTGATTCTGGCAAAGCTTTTCTCTTTAAAATTTTAGAGATCAATGCGCTTTAAGTGAAAACGCATTTTTAAGGATCTCTTTACTGGAATAACTCAAAATACTAGTGCATGTTCTGAAGATCCAGCCGGTTAAAGCTTTTCATATCTAAAAGAAAAACAGTCTATGTATCTTCGTGTTTATATTCACTGTGCCATATAAGACCTGTTTGTATTTCGTTCTTTTCGTACGCAAGAGATCCTTACAATTTAATTGTGTTTATAGGTTTGTATTAAAATCAGCACTGAAACAGGCCTTGAAGGGTATTGAAACGAAATTTCTTGCACGTGAGTTACATACCCACATTTCAGCAACTTGAAGTTTGAAGGAAAATATGTTACCCCGACACTTCTGACAAACTGGTTTAGACCTGAAGGCACCAAATTCGGTGAAAACTCTCAACGATTGTTTACTTTGCTAGTCACCTATTGCCCACAGAATTTTCTTCAGCTGAAATTAATAGGGAGGGGAAATAATTTACTCTCTCCTGAGTTGACTCTTCTACCAAAAAAGTCTGTAAATGGAATACTTTTTACTTCTGTAGAAGCTGGAAGCACCTAAAATTGCTTCCACAAAAGTCTTGGTTCAGTTATAGAAAAGAAGATATTTTCTAATAGGGGTATCCCCAAAGTAATAACTTTATTCTGTTTTGCTATGTACTTGGTGTCGTGTGTCATTCGCGGTAGATCCTTGCTGTACTAGTGTTTTTTTTATTTCTGTTTTTATTGAAATATGAACCGAAAAGAGCTGAGGTTCGAACAACGGCAGCTAATCGTTCATTTACATACCAAAGAAGAAAAATCCTACTCTGAAATAACTATGATATTATCTCGTTCTCGTTCTACTATCCAGAAAGTGATTCAGCGCTATAAGAAAGAGAATAGAGTGGAGAACGTTGCTAGATCAGGACGTTCCCCGAAGCTAAACGACAAAGATAAGAGACGAATTGTCCGCATGGTATTCTATTTAACTCTTTTATGAGTTGTCTCTTCTACGCAAAAAATCCGTAATTGGAATACTTTTTGACAGTTTTCGGCGAATTTCGTATGCATTTGCAGTAATTCAGAGCAATTGGAACAGACCTAATGACTCAAATATCTTTTTAATAAATTTTATGTTGTAGTGACGGGAAAAGCTTCAAGCCGATTCTATGTTTTAACAGTTCATCTGGCTTTCATTGTTATTAATGCCAACAAATCAATTAAGGTGAGGATAACTTTTGAGTCTCAAAGCCTTTCGTTCTTTTTTTTTGTTTTTTTTTTTTTCATGAACGGGGTACATAAAATGTGTTCCAATTGTTTCAAGTCTAACTGATCGACTGTACAAAATGATATTCTTTTATATCAGCTAGTTCCGTATGTTGCACTAAGCAAGTAAGTAAGTCGAAAAGAACTATTTTATCTATAGTAAGTGTCTGGCAACATACTTTTGAATTAGCTTAAAACCGTCTGTACATTGGCTTCGTCAGACAGACCATATTATGATTAACTTTTTGTGTAACTAGATTCTATTCACCTCAATTCATAAAACAATTAGAATGACATCGCTTCTTCTCTCCTATCTAGGAAAGACTCACATTAAATCGAAAATCAACATTTAGTCTATGACACCCTTGATGAAATTTGACTTTTTCAAAAATGGATTGTCTGGTGTAAGAATTGTAGCATTTTCGATATAATAATAATTGTTGGCGCTGTTGTCCACAGGGGGGCCAGGGCCTATCTTGCTCATCAACTACTCGTGTTGTGCGCGCCACTGTTGTCTCACGAGTAGAAGGGACCTACGACCTCCGCACGGCGAAGTTTGAGAAGCTTTCTTAGGCAGTTATAACTCTTTGGGTGTTGTCAGCGGCTCGAAAGAGGTGGTGCCGTTTAAAATTTGGAGGTGTTCAGCCGTGAATAGAACTTAGACCCTTCGGCGTGTGAGCGTCGCGCTGTACCCACTACGCCATGGCGGCCACATTTTCGAACTATGAAAGTGAAATTTTAAACAATTTATTTTGCGTTCAAAGTTCAAGAATTCAAATCATTGTAGGGTTCTTCTTACACTGTCCGTCAATGAAGGAATGGACACAGATTCCGAAAACAGACCACACGCTGATGTAGCATATATTCTTAGCCTTGCAATGCAGTCATAAAAATCCACTTTAGTTTCATATTTTTTGACGATAACCTTCCCTAAAGGAATCGAAGTTCTTGGAGGTGAAGGCTATAACTAACTAAAGTCTATATATATATGTTTATATATAGTATAATAATAATCTAAGACCGATCCCCGAGTGTAATCCATTCCGGGCTAAGACAAGTGGTTCCTGAACTACCGGAAATCCATCTGCAATACTTGCAAAACTTAAAGACGAACTAAATTAAATATATGTGTGTGAGTATGTTCTTTTTAATAGTCTATGATGACAGTCTAATAATTCAAATATTGAAAATATATTTGCCATGGCGGAAGCGAACCGTATACATAAAGCGGTTCGGTTATTTTAGATCCTTATAAAACTCTCTTTTACTGAAAGCCATTTGCTTCCAGGAAAAAAAGGGAAAAAGTTTGCCAATATCAATTTAAAATCGAACTATTAACATTTCATATTTCTTTTTAATGCGGTTGCACATCTAAATAAGTTTGAAAATGTTTTATGGCAGTAACGACATTAAGTATTCCCATCTAAGTATCGCAGCGAAGTCGTTTCGAGTTGCGCAGTTTCGATTGAGTTGATGCATTTGGGCTCATGCTTCTGACAACGTGAAAGGAGTATGATTTCTTTTCGAATTCTAATGCAGAATCACACTCGCTCACATGCCCTGCATTTATTCACGGCACCATCTTTTTCGAGTTGCTGGCAACCTTTAAAGAGTAGTTCCTTTTCTTCTTCTTCTTCTTTTTTTTCTTACAATTTTTCTTCTTCTACTTCGTTGTGTGGCGCTAAAGTCCGGGATGGACCTGGGCGTCAACCAACATGCCTCCTCACCAAAAACTATCTCTCGCTTGCTGCACCCCGTTCACTCTGAGTTGGTTAAAGCCCTTCTCTACTTGTGCCTACTTCAAGCTAGGCCATCCTTCGTTGTGTTGTCCCAAAGCCTTGGATTCGAAGACATTTCGGGCGAAAGCAGTGGTGTCCAATTGAGTACTTATTCTCTTTAAAAAGCTTTCTAACGTTCGTTGTTCGCAGTAGGTAATAAACTGTTGGTGGCACTTACAACGTAAGTAGTTGCTGAAGAATCTAGGTTGCTTAAGACCTGTAGCGCCTTTAAGGTGATTTATTTTTATCACGCACACCAAAATCGTTTACTCTATGGGCCTGGTCTTTCATTAAATATAGCGCTGGGCTACATTGACAAAATTATGAAAAAAAAAATTTTATTCATTGGAGACCGAAATCATATAACATCCGAAATTATATTACTTGAAACCGTTTCAGATTGGGGACGAAAACCTGAAATCAAAAGTCACAAGAGAAAAAATATATGAATAACTAAAATTTGTAACAAATTAAATACAGAAAAACTTGCTAAAGGACATCTTGAACGATGACTTACGAGTAGGTGAGGGCTTTTGTCTACCTTAAAATGGGTTCATAAGTTTTGGTTTTCATAAAAACGGGACTTTAGAAGAACGATTCAGTAGAGTTGTGACTGATGGTAATATCCATGCAGCTATGGGTCTGGCAAAAGCCAGAAAAGTCTTCGCAATGACAAGCAGGTTGCTTTACAGCAGCCAACTTGGTTTCAGTGCGAATCATGGTGTATGGCTGTCCGGTGTGGTTCAATTTGAGTCTTTCCCAGATGCAAAAAGTGATGGCCTTCGAGAGGCAATTTCTTCGGGCTTGATTTAAGATGTACAGAACCCCAGAATCTGAGTACAAGAAGTTCTATGCTAATTAAATCTTGTATAATGCAGCAAACGTGAATAGGCTGGATAATTTTATTATTGAGCTGACATGTTGCACAAGCAATGACCTCGGAAAGCTGATATTTAGAGCTTACTACCCCAACGACGCATATCATGGAAGCGCCCGCCGAAGTGGAATCATTCCGCCGTAACCATTCTTGTATCTGGACCGACCTGGCTTGGTTCAGCATGCAGAGGGATGTCCACTACCCTACCATGTTGTAAGACGGAGAGAGGGCTCTACGAGAGCAATGTGGGAAACGTAAGTCCGGGTGATCTTCCGTTCAGCACATCTATTCCCACTCGCGACAGAAATGAGGGGAAAATGGATAGACATTTTTATTGGTGGCTAGAGCCACATCAAGTGCCCCAGCTGCTGTCAGCTTAAAAAGCTGATTGATGGCTCTCTACGGCCAATTTACATTTAGGTAGGATAGGTTTATACGTTAGAAAAAAAATTGAAAAAAGTAAAACGAAACAAATAAAAAAAAATTAAGTTGTAATTTAGTTTGCAGTGGGTAGAGTGCGACGCTCACACGCCGAAGGGTCTAGGTTGGATTCCCGGCTGAACACCTCGAAGTTTTCACGGCACCACCTCTTTCGAGCTGCTGACACTACTCAAAGAGTAATAACTGTCTAAGAAACTTCTCAAACTTCGCCGTTCGGAGTCGGCAACAACACTGTAGGTCCCTCCTACTCGTGAGAGAACAGTAGCGCGCACAACACGAGCAGTTGATAAGCAAGCTAGGCCCTGGTCCCCCCGTGGACTGCCGCGCCAACAATTATTATTTATTTAATAAGCATAGTTTTGGGTACTTTTTAGATAGATTTAGTATTTAATTAGTTTTGTACAAAATAAATTAGATTACTAAGTTTTCTGGTAATATTTTCTAAGTAATAAGTTTGCATGAAAATTGTCCTTAAAATTAACACGAAAAAGAATATGAATGCGGAAAGGCTATTAAAAAATATATGTAATGAAATTAGAGCGCCCGCATAGGGCCGGTAAGGTCGTTCTTTATAATTGTAAATTAAATAACTAGATTAAGTATTTTTATAGCAAGATTTAAAAGATTAGAAAAAATAGAAAACAAAAAAAAAACAATACATTTCAAAAACAAAACAATAAACAAATTAAAGATTTTACAGCAGTGTGTTTTACTTAAAGGGCCTGAGTTACGTCGGTGAAGTCACTTCCCTTCGGTAGGAACTAGAAGTCCCGCCCCCTCTCGCCATTCATAAGGTATAAAATACGTTTGTAGTATAAAACCGTGATTCGAAGAAGTTTTCTTAGTTCAAATTCAGTTGAGCTAGTTAGTTCTCACCGTAACCCCGTGACGACGTGTTCAACTTTATTAATAAAATAAAACAAATTCATTAAACAAATATAAAAGAGTGTTTGTTTTTATATCCCACTGCTCAAGGGACACCGTAATTCCTGCTTCAAAGAACCACAATTTACTGCCCTTTCTTCAATTAAAAACGTACACAAAAGATGACTCTGTTTATTTTATAATAGATTTGTTTCTCTTTTATTTCCACTTAAAGACTTTTGTTTTTACAATATTACATATATAAATTCATGCATATTATAATGAGATAAAATATACATTTCATTTACTCGTATGTATATTCTAAAGAAACACCAGTTGCAATCCCAAACGGTCTACTGTATCCTTCCGCAAATTGTCTCTTACACTTAAATATTCACCTAAAGTACATAGTTTCGTATCTCTTCTTCTTCGACGACTTCATTTATGATGAGAATTAACCAAGGATAGACATGCAACATTACAAAATATCCAACCAATTCTTTTTCTTAGTGTTTTTGTTTTTCATTTATTTATATACTTTATGTATTTATTGATTCTTGTTCTCGATTTACTTAACATTCAATGACACACTTATGTATGTAGTATGTATGTAAAATTAACAATGTTCTGTTTTGTTTTCCTTTTTGGTTTTGTTTGTCTTTCGGCGGAATCATTTTGTATTTTGTATTTATGTACATTTATGTATATAAATAGTTCACTATATCTATTATTATTAATGCTTTGTTTAGATTTACGTTTATTTTAAGAAAAGACACCGTCATTAATAACTTTTTCTTACATCGTTCCAGTTGTTTTTAGATGTAGAAAAGAGAGTTGTAGTAGAATACATGTGTTCTTCTTTAAATCACAGAAAAATTAAATTTATGTTTAGTGTATTTTTCCTTTTTTTTTCATCTAAAAAGATTGTATTTTTTTTGCATTTGAAAAGTATTGTTTTTTCAAAGTTGGAGATAATAAGTTTTCGTTTGGTGTTTTGAAAAGATCTTACATGGTTTCTTTATCATCATAATTTTACAATAAATACAAAGCACCTGAAGTTTTTTTTGTGTACAATCTACGTATATTATTTAATAGAACTTAAATTAATGCACATCAATTACATCTACTTTAATTTAAATCAGAAAGAGAGAGAGTGAAAGATAGACAGAGAGAGAGAAAGAGAGCTGAGGGGGATGATAAAGAAAGTTTTGATGGTACACATCCTTTGCTTTGCTGCGATAACACTAGTTTCCTGAAGGCAGATCATGGGACATCGGACAGGATAAGGATTGCGTCCAGATTATTGTGTTTATAAATAATAGATATTCATGTATGAAGACAGCCTTGTGAATTAAGTACACTCGTGACTAATTTGATTTATGAATCTGATTAAATAGCTTTTTCCTAATTTACTGAGAACATATAATTTCATATAACAACGAATAAAAGCATCGAATCGTAAAATAACGAACAAAATTTTCTACGAATTTACATTTAGTAAAACTATGTACAGAGCTTCACGATGAGCATAGGCCTATGTATGTAAATATTTTAAACTTTGATTTTTCATTTCATTTTGTATGACTACGCTAGCACAGTAGTTTGCACTCAAGTTGTAGAAAAAATCATTTTTCATTTCATTTCTGATTTTGATTACAATACACTATACAAAGTTTATGTGTGTGTGTATGTATGTGTGTATTTTTTCATCTTACACATATATGTATGTATACTTAATTTACTTTTATCTTACTCATTACAATAAAGGTTTGATTTCACTTTTATAATAAACAGTTTTTTGTTTCATTTATTTTTTTTTCTGAAAATGCAGTAGGAATATAATTATATTTATATATGCTATTAATTAACTCGATAGCTTATGCGTTTTGTCATTTTTACAACCATAGAAAAGTAAATATTTCTGTTTTTTTTTGTTTTGATTTTTTGTTTTCCATCTTTACTTTAGGTACCTAAAATCTTTTAAAAGAGTTAAATATATATATAAGATTATATATATTTATGTATATATATTATTTATTTTTCTATACATCACGATTACTTTGCTAAGTTCCCTATATACTGCTTTTTTTATTTTTCTCTTTTGTTTTAAAACATGTTCTTAAGAACTAGAAAACTGATATGTCTAAGAGCTATTATCATTCGTTATCAATTTTATTAAGAGTTGATTCTTTTTCATTTTTTCTTCAGTTATATGCTTGGAAATAAATGTCTTATAAAGAGTATAAAAGAAATACAAAATACATCACAATTTTTGAAATCGAAAATAAAGTGTTTACATTTAATTTATTTGATTTTATTTAAGCTTTCGATTTATTTGTTGTTGATTTTTTTTTTCATTCTCTTCAACTAAGTGGGAAGAAATAAGGTCGATAGTGAATTTTAAGGGGATTGTATTTTGTTTACCCTAACCCACTGGAATTTTGTGTTCATGTTAAATATGTTAATTTTCACAAATTTCAATATTTTGTTCTTGTAGCGTTTTAATAAATTAATTAACTAACGATAAGTTCATAATTAAATTTCTATTATATTAATTATAAAAAAATGTGTTTGCACTGAGCATGATTTTCGGCTGATAGAAGCTTCAGAAGTACGGGCCGGGTATAGAGGAAGAAATGGTACCGATGCACATGGGTTTTAAATGCCTGTGGATTGTAATGCGGGGAAAAGTTGGACTGGGAAGAGCATCCCATAATCGTGTGGTGCGGCTGAAGAACGAGTCTCTAAACTTTACTGTGCGTCCAAAAGTGGGCTTAAGAGTGAACGGGTGGGCATTCCCAACGAGGCGAGGATTGCGGGTGGATTCCCGAAGGGGAGGAATGCAGCTCGCTAACTCGTTAGAACAATTTTTGTTGAATTAGTGGTAAAATAATGATAGAGACGTAACATTTCGTCGATGTTCAAGCGAGTCGATTGCCTTCACAGCAGTATTATCACCAATAAGTTTTATTTCTCGCTGTAGGATTCTATTTAGTAGGTGCAGAGAGGTCTAAGGAGCACCAGACCAGATAGGAGCGTTATACTAAAGCTTTGGGCGGAGTACGCCTTATAAATTGTTGCCAGCTGAATGAAATATTTCTTGTATCGCTTTAAGAGACCTAGACATTTCGCTTCATTTTTGACGATATCGAATATGTGGCCATTCCAACTTAGTGTCGAGAAGATACACGTACCGAGGATGGAAAGTAGATCAGTTTCAACAACGCAGGAGCTCTTCATAGATAATTTTGCCATCGCTTAAGTGAAAGTAGACAGTAGGCACTGAGCTTTCTAAGCATTAAATTTCACTTTTTTTTCATCCCAATTAATTATGCTGTCAAGATTGGAATTGAATGAGCTTAACATACGCTGCCGATCAGTATATGACCAAAGGAAAGGGTCGAGAGCCGTGGAACGAATATGAAAAGCTGAGGGTACTGTCATCAGCGAAGGAGTGTATTGGATTAGAAGTGACAAGCGGGTGTGTCCGCTTCTTTTTTGAAAACAGATCAGAAGCGAGTGTGTTAGCTTCTTTTTTGAAAACAGATCAGAAGCGGGTGTGTCTGCTTCTTTTTTGAAAACAGATCAGAAGCGGGTGTGCCCGCTTCTTTTTTGAAAACAGATCAGAAGCGAGTGTGTTAGCTTCTTTTTTGAAAACAGATCAGAAGCGGGCATGTCTTCTTCTTTTTTGAAAACAGATCAGAAGCGGGTGTGCCCGCTTCTTTTTTGAAAACAGATCAGAAGCGAGTGTGTTAGCTTCTTTTTTGAAAACAGATCAGAAGCGGGCGTGTCTGCTTCTTTTTTGAAAACAGATCAGAAGCGGGCGTGTCTGCTTTTTTTTTTGCAAACAGATCAGAAGCGGGTGGGTCAGCTTTAAGGAGAGCTTTCAAAAATACAGGTTTTTTCAATCGTTGTTCAAACACAGCTGTCTGTTGATTATGCGTAACGAAATATTTGAATTATTCTTTTTATAAACAAATTTTATAGTTTTGCATTTGAATTCATTTAATGCCAAAGCTATGGAGAATACTAGTGCTACAGCAACTGCGCAATCAAAACTAGGCATGTGATGTGTCTTAATCGCGGCCACTTAAGGGTACCAAACAATTTCTTTTTAGCGCGGCTGTTATAAGGACAACATCAATGCAATATGCAATATGCCTTCTGGGAACGACTTTCATGAAAACAAAACTTTGCTCCTCTGCATAACTGCAAGAAGAATACGGTGACTGTCGAGTGACAAGGTATTTACTTAATGTTGCTGGGTGATAAACTGTGCTAAAATTATAACAATGTTTTTACATATTAGAGCAGTTTATGCATAGAGAGAAGAGATGGACGATGCTTTTTTTTAAATATTTGTATAGAAAACTTTGATTTTATATATAATAAACCACCATCTTTAATTTTTTGCAAGATTCAACCTACGATGTCCGAAATGCGAAATATTTTGATTCAGTCATATGTTGAGAAGTATCTTATATCGGAGCATAGAGTTGTAATAATAATAATTGAATGGCGCAACAGTCCAGAGGGGTACCAGGGCCTAGCTTGCTCATCAACTACTCGTGTTATGGGCGCGACTGTTCTTTCACAAGTAGAAGGAACTTACAGTTTTCTGCCGGCTCCGAACGGCGAAGATTGAGATTTTTCATTAATCTTGAGGGTTGTCAGCAGTTCGGAAGAGGTGGTGCCGTGAAAAATTCTTGGTGTTCAGTCGGTAATCGAACCTGAACTTTCGGCGAGTGACTGTCGCACGGTACCCACTACACCACGGCGGCCACAGTATACAGTTGTAATATATTTAAAAATCGCGAAGTGCAGTATCGTCAGCACGCCATCGCCAAGATACTCCTAACGTATTAAAGGCGAATGCATCATTTATGCTCATGTGTCGATATATATGTACGTAAAGCGAACAAACACTTACATATACATTTTTTTTTTATGAATTTTCTTCATCTCATGAGAATTAAAAGTTTAATTGTGAATTCATTGTTCAAAAATCTAATGTACTTGTTCACATTCACATTAAATAGACGTGACAGTCACGTTATTTAAAGAATTTCATTTACCTATTTAAAACTTATTTAAATAAATAAAAGAAAAGTTGGGACAATTTGAGAACAAAAGCTTAATTGATTTCTTCGTATTTTTCAAACTATTGGTTTTGATTTTATTCTTAAAGCAAACAAGTCAAAGTTGATAAACTCTATGATCGACTAATACGATATCCTTACAAATTCATCGAGAATGGATAATCGGGGAATGATAAAAGAAAACATGATGTGGACAAATGTTATATTTCCTTCTTTACCTTCTCCCGAAAACTGGCTGATTCAAGGTAGCACCTCCTACTCAAAAGACAGACAACTGCTTCCACCTAAATACATCGAAAACAATCTATTTAAACAGTTTAAACGCACTCTCAAAGCAAAAACAGAACACTTCCAACCACGCATAGTCACGCTGAAAGGATAAGAATGTTCAATTCAAATGGCAAAAACTACAAATTGATCCAGTGGGTAAGAGTAAGTATTTAAGGCGAAAATGTTTGAAGAAGTAATAGTTTATGTATTGCTTAGTAATTGGATTGTCAATTTATATAAATATATACATATATGTATATATGTATACATGTATATGTGTGTACATATAAATTTATTTATTCAACACCACAGTTCGGTGCAACAACGTAATTTCATTTCTTAGAAATATGCTAAGGTCAATGCATTTGGTTTTTCCTTTACATTTGACAATTTACTTCAATGATTGCGTATATAAAAGAAAGTTAAGAGAGTCGGCAATTCTTATGTTTGATTTTTTTCTCTTGTTTCATTAAGATACTCATTTTAATAATTTTGCCAAATCGAGACAAAGAGGCAACTTTGATGAATTCGTAGTACATACTTCATGTTTTTTTTTTATTTGTTTTTGTTTAAAGTTTCTTTTTTATTTTTGAAATGAGATCGTATGTAAAAAGGAGAACAAGTTAAGAAAAATAAGTAAACTAAATACAAAATGAACAGAAAAAAATAAATAAATAAATAAACTTTAAATATAATTTTGACGCTTGATTTTTGATAAATTCAGTTCTGATATTGTTAAAAGAAAATGGTTAATTGGAGCAAATTAGGTAGACGGTTTCAGACAGTGTCCAGCGATTTGCTAAAAAGTGATGTATTGCAAAAAATATTCACCAGTGAAATAAATAGAGGCCTAAGGCTGAATGACTGCTTAATTTGATCCATCAAATGTCACTAATTCGATCCCAAAGTCACACTCATACACACTCATATTGGCATGAAAATCATGAACCACTCATACTGTGCATGTTGCTTTCCTTTACGGGTGGAAAAGCATAGCTTTGTTTTCTTTTCTATATTCAAACTGTTAGAAGTATTACATATGGTTCCGCTCTGAAGTCAAATATAGATTATATGCGTGCATACCACAAAGTGGGATCTTTTTTCTATAAATGACCAGAAGAGCAAGAGGTCAGGAACGAATCTTCTTTTTAATTTTCCATGCGCGTTTCATACTTTCAAGCGAAAAGCGAGAGCTGGCTAGTCCTCTATATTAGGCAGTGATATTAGACACCACGTTTGCTAGAGTTAATTAAATCACTTTTTAATGCTAACATTGGACTAAGACGACACAGTATTCACTGTCATAAGAAGTCATGAAAATAAAAAAGATGGAACCAGGAGCGAATTTAGAAGTGAGGCGTTCGTCAGAGGTACTCACAAGGGTTGGATACGGAAAACACGTTTTCAAAAAACAGACAAATTCTGTTTGGTGAAATTCACGTAAATGTAATTAATTCGGAAAGAGAACGACTTGGAAAGAAACCAGTCGGGGAACAGACCAGAAATGAAAGAATTGGGTATAGGGACAGAACGGTTAATTGGAAAACATATATCGTAAAGACAGTTATTTCGAAAGACACCCTCGATTCATAGAATGTACTATCTTGGGATTTGTGCTAATTTTTTTATATTGGGACCAGAAATGAAAGAATTGGATATAGGGACAGAACGGTCTATTGGCAAACAAGAAAGTTATTTCGAAAGACGCCCTCGATTATGTATTATCTTGGGATTTGGGCTAATTTTTTTATATGGGGATCTTTCTTTTAAGGGCGAAATGAAAGAATTTACTTAAAGAATTCCCAGACCCATCCAGAGAGTGTTGTATACACCAAACATCACTTGCATTTCCCGATGCACTTATAAACATTTGGAAATTATAAAATTAGTGTGTAACTTTTTTTTAAATTTTTATATGATACGAAAAGATTAATGCGTTTTACCCAGTACATAAAAATGACGGATATCCCAAATACGAACTCAAACCTAGTCCGTACATTTCTAAATGGTGGATCCAGTTAATAAAACTTCACAATAAACTAAGAAAGTTCAATAATTAATAATAATTGGGTCGCGCTATAGTCCAACTAAGAAAGTGTGAAAAGTGGATTTAGAAATAGGTATAAATTCTACTAGACACAGAGAAAATATTTCGTTAGCTTAAACAACATTTGCAGAAAAAAGAGGTCATTACAACCCATTGGTGATGCAATCGACAAGAGAACGACATTGCTGTTAGTTGAGAAGATCAAATAAAATCTGACACAAATTTCAGTAAGTCTTGCATCACTTAACAGACCATCACTTTAAGATTCTAACAAACGCTACTGAGTGACTTAGAACACAGGTTAAAATAAAGTAAAAAATAAACGAAAAGACAAAATAATTAAAAATTTGAATTTATTAACAGATTTCGTAACTGATACGTAGACATGCATAAGCATCTTTGTTTGAAGGTACATAATATAAAATAATTTTTACGTATTTGTAGATTTATATATTACTACACAACTTTAAAACTGTTTCTCATGTTTTTTTTTTGTTTTGTTTCATTCACTTTTTAACGAATAATTATATTAACAATAAAAACCTCAAAAATTTAAATCTAATTCGACTAGTTTCTTTATCTTATTAAGAGAAGAGAAAGTGAAATAGGATAAATAGATAGATATAATTAGAGAGAACGTGTGTATAACTTTTCGAAAGATGTGCACAGTGTCCGGGACTAAATAATCATCAATGAAATGTCTGTATGTTTACGTGTTGTGGACGCTCTTTGATGATGATAAGATACAAGTACGGGTTTTGATCTACGGGTATATTCATAAATATATGTATTCTTTAATTGTGTGTTTTTCTTTTCTTTATTTATTTGTTTCTATAATAATAACAAACACTTAAAATCTACAATACAACCATATTACTAAATATATTTTATATAATTTATAACCTATGAATGAGCATGTTTGTCTTGTAAAATTATAACATCAATGACAACAATTTCACTCAGTTGTGTGGTTTTATTCATTTATATTCCATTTCATTTTCATTTTCATTATATCTTGTTTTCAATTAATAAAGAACATTATTGTATAGAAAAATTTAAGTGAAAATGAAAACAACAAATGATAGATATTATTGAACAACAGATAAAAGTAAAAATCTCAACAATTTATTAGTACACTTAAGTAAGAACTAATAGTTATGTGTATGTGCTCGTGTGTGTATATTAGCGTGTTGTGATTTCATATTTTTTTGTTTTTTTTTTTTTGATTAACTTGTAGCTAATTTAATGTCGTTTTTATCTCACTCATTATCACTTTTGTCTAAAAAAATATTTTTTTTTTGGTTTTCATATTTTCCTTTGGTTTTTGTTTTGTACGAATTAAATAAGAAACTAGGGAGAACTATAGTAATAGAACAAGAAAACATAACATTTAAACATAGTTTATATAGAAAAGAATAATATTAAATTTTAGGACGTTTTATGCTTGCAATTTTTGTTTTGAATTTTTCTTTTTGAAAATTTTAATGCACAGTTTTGTTTGTTTAAATAATTTTCAGTATAATACATTTTTCGATTGTCAATTTTACAAATAAATTAATGTAAGTACTTTGAGTTTTATTTTTTTTTTCATATTCATTTTTGATTTATATATAATATGCTAAATTATTATTAATTTTAAATTTATATATATATAGAGAGAGAGAGAGTGTCTTGGCATAGTATTATTTCACATGCATATAAGAGATTCATTTAGTTTATGTACAATCCTTGACACTTGATTTTGATTTTTTTCCAATTAAATAATTGGAGTTATGGGGTAATTTGATTCAAATTGCTTTTAGTTTGGCTTTATAATGAATTTGTATTTTGTTGTTGTGGTTGCTGTTGTTGGGGTATTTGCTGCTGTGACAGATTGGTTGGATCGTTTTCCTGAGGGCGATGGGATTTCATATGTGCACTTCTGCTTTTGACTTTGTTGAAAACTCTGAAAGAACATATTCAGTTAAGCAAATTTCATCAAACACTGTTACTTCTAAGAAAATGCATGCAGATATGAATGTCACTTGTTGAGACTTTTGGGCATGCTCTAGGATGTAAGCTAGTGTAATTTTTGATGTATGAACTATATACTACAAAGTTAAAATAAAAATAAAGAGCTAACGTGAATAATACCTAATAACCTGAATAATAAGTAAAAATTCATTGTGTTCTCACTTAAACACTTATAATTGTAACAGAAATTTTCAAAGTAGCTGCAGGTATTCTAATTCTATAGTCAAGACAGCATGCCTTATTTCCGTAAATATATATACACATTTGTTTGCTCAACGGTCTACAGGGAGATCAGGGCTTTTTTTGCTGAGCGACAACTTGTTTTACGCTTGCCGCTGTTCTAAGACTAGAACGGATGCGCAGTTTTGTTTGTTGACTCTGAAAGGCGAAATTCGAAAAACTTTCTGTTAGACAGTTATTACTCCTGAGTGTTGTCAGCAGCTTGCCGGGAATCGAACCTGGACCTTCGGCGTGTGACTGTCGCACTCTACCCACTAGGACACGTTGACCGCCAAAAGAGGGGGTGTCCAGAAAAAAAATACTAGGTGTTTAAGTTCAGGAATCGAATCTGGGAATTTGAGTGCTGCTTTTACAACCTCACTATATTTCTTGTAAGAGCCCCTTTCATACATATGCAAACTGTGCATCACGGAAAATAAAATGAAATTTCACAGCAATTCTTGAGTCAAGGATAATGAAAATAAATGAACGTTGATCATATCAAATTTTGCGATGCCAAAAAAGATTATACATACGTTTTAAAGTTATGTGAAACTCACAGGTCTACACAAACGAAAGTATTTCCGAATTCCTCTGATATGATCTTAAGTTGATAAAATGACGTGAAAACGTGGATACATTAAACGATCACTGGGAGCCGTCAAGGAGTTTGCATGCAATGGAACAGAAGCAGATGAAATGCTTAAAATGTCAACGAGGACAGAACAAAAAAGACACATAAGAAAGCACAACGTGCCTTAGACAGAGCACCTATGTGAGGCAGTAAAGCACTTTGTATTCCTTAACGAGACATAAAATAGAGACTACATTACCAGCATCGAAATGAAGCGTGGAATCACTTTTGCCTGTTAGTGTTTCTTCTGTTAACAAGAGGCAACTGAGTAAAAGACCCTTTCTTCAAAGACCCAGCTGGATTTGTATAACTCCTAGACAATCAATGTCCTTCTTCACAATCCAGAAAGAAAACGCAAACGAATTCTCTGATTTTTTTAAGAAAAAGAACTTCTGCTTGTCTTTCACGACATCGTAAGCTAAGGATTCAACGATTAGGATATAGAATATATAGCTGCAGCCCCACATTCGAGCCAATGGCATTGTTTTAGAGCGCTCACAAATGTCAAGTAGGATTTCAACGTACTTAAATATATTTTTTTCTAGAAAACAAGAAAAAAGGAAAAGAGTTGGACTTGAAACAAATCTGGAATATTGCTTCCTTCATTCAAATGCGACACATCAATTCAATGTGGCACATTCAATTCAATCAAACAAATAAACTTGAATCTTGATTTTAAGTGTGCCTTTAAGCTCTAGTTCCTTGTGAACAAAGAATATATGCATTTGAAAAAAATACTTCTAAAATGATTTCTTTAAAATATCTTCTCATGCTTATATTTCTATTCTGTATACTGAATAGAATCTGTAATGTCAACTACGTTACGGCAAACAGTGTCTGACTTGTAACTTGGATATTAGTCTAGAAAACAATTTTAAGCTTCTGTGCGGTAGTTGAAATGAAATTTTGAATATTTCGTAAAATCAACTTTGGTATTTGTAGAGATGAGGTGAAAGAATGTTGAACAATTTTCTTAAGGCTTTAAGACAAGGCTTTCGAGCTGCCGACAATCTAGGTTCGATTCCCGGCTGAACACCTCGAATTTTTCACGGGACCACCTCTTTCGGGCTGCTGACAATCCTCAAAGAGTTATAACTGTCTGAGAAAGCTTCTAAATAATCGACTCTAAGAATTGAGTCGTAGTCGGAGTCGGAGTCGGAGTCGGAGTCAGAGTCAGAGTCGGAGTCAGAGTCAGAGTCGCAGTCGGAGTCGGAGTCGGAGTCAGAGTCAGAGTCGGAGTCAGAGTCAGAGTCGCAGTCGGAGTCGGAGTCGACAAAAAACTGTAGGTACCTTCTGCTCGTGAGAGAACAGAAGCGCGCACAACACGAGTAAATGATGAGCATGCTAGGCCCCCCCGTGGACTCCTGCGCCACCCAACTATTATTAAAGAAAAAGCATTTGACATATACGAATGATTTGACTGAGAGCGAAATAAACTTCTTGGTTTTGTACGAACTAGAAAGAGGAAGTTTTTTAAATAACACTTTTCATTCATTTTAAAGCCAGAATAGTGGATAATTACCATCCCGACCGGAGGGCACAAGTTTTGAGCCCCTACTGTTATCTGTTTTTGGTGCTGGTCAATTTTTTAATAAAATTTCATTTTCTAAGTGAACTCTAACTTTTGCATCCTTGGGCTACTCAATATAATTAGGCTATGAATCAAACTTGTGATTTAAAGTTGGATAGCAAATTTTTAAAACACTAAATATTGGTCTGTTCACGAACTACGTGTTAACTGGATGGTATTCCAGTAACTTCAAATTATTGTCGTTGGTTGGTTTTGGGTTAAAATCCCATTTTAGTTTCAATTGTAAATGTTTTGGTTGAATGGGGTTCCGAAATCGAAAGTTCTCAATTAGTTAAATAAGTAAGGCTTTAAAAATAATTGCTATGGAAGTGTTCCGAATTCTAATTTCTGCACTTATTCAAATGCTTTCTCCACCATCAAAATGAGATGGGAAAGGGCTTTTTTTGGGATTTCGTTTTAAAGGCTTAATTTGTGTCGTGGTATAAAGAATATCATGGAATTTTGGGCTTTTTCTATTCAAGTTTCATATTGAGACTTGATTACTGTAGGACCAAGAAGCAAAATTAAAGTATATGCACTGATTCAGAATTTAAATAAAGTTATTACATTTTGCTCTTATCTGAAAATTATCACATTCATTGAAGCCCTAAATGGTTTAGACTATAATATCCTAAACACCACATAAAGCTAGGAACAACAGAAAGTTTCATCTGTTATATGAGCATATGCAGTAAATGCAAAGTGCAACTAAATAACTCAACTAAGAAACTAAATATAGTACTTTGAAAAACAAAGAAAAGTGAACAAAATGAAATGGATGATTATAAAAATTGTTTGACAAAAGAAAATTACTTTAAGAATAAACGAAAATACAAAATAAGAAAATGAAAAAAAACTTACATTTAATCCAAAAGAATAGATACGATTGTACAGATGAAACGAAAAGTTTTGGATGCGGTTGGTATATTTGTAACACGCATGTGTATGGCACTTTATCTCGCTAGCGCTTGCGTTCATAACAAACGGTCTAAAGGTAATTTATGATGCTTTGTTTTTTTGGTTTTTTTTAATGGACATGTAACAACAACAACAATATAAATATAACAACAATAAACATTAACAACATTGACTAGGTATACATATTAAGACGAGTATGTGTGTATAAAGTAGAATATATTCGATTCTAGAGTAGACTAGAGATAGCGAGAAGTAGACAGTTTTGTCTTCTTGTTTCTGACGTGCGTATAATGTGTTTTGGGGTGTGTTGCGAGTGTGTGTGTCTGTAAGGACTTTTGGGGTGTCTTACTTGCCGCACACCTTGCAGGGATAGTCATCTTTGAGATTGGCGTGGGACTGCAGCTGACCATTGCTGCCGAATGTCAAGGTACTATTGTTGTTGTTGTTGCTGTTGTTCAAATGATGATTGTTGCGGCCAATGCAGTGAATTCGGGTGTGACCATGGAGTGCGGCTTTTGATGTGAAGCTCTACAGTGAAGAAAGTGATTAGAGAATGAAGAGGAGATGAAGAAAAAGTGAATTTAAATTCTTACAGCAGAGCAGTCGGGCATTTCGCAGACATGGGGTCGCAGCTCGGAGGTGTGGGCGGAAAACATCGACTGGCTGGTGTCATCGGCTTCGATCTTCAAGTGGGTTGCCTTATAGTCCACACACAGCTTCTTCCAGAAGTAGTACAGCTGAATGCACTCGCTGGTGGACTTGGTGATGATCTGTAAAAAGATATGCACAGTGAGAAACAATCTCAGATGGACCGCCCTTGCAGGCACTCACCTCTCTGGCAATGGTGTAGAAGTCTTTTCCGTACTTCTCGAGGCCGCGGAGAAACATCTCCACCTCCATGGCGGACCACTTTAGCTGGAAGGGGTTCGACTGGGACTTTAGCAGATTCAGTACGGCTATAGGGGTGTCACCCTGCACCTCGAGCAAAGCCTTGAGGGCGACCTCTTCCGAGTGGTAACCGAGTGGAATGGCTGAAGATTTGCTTAGCTCGATGTATCGCGTGAGGATCTTTTCGTCGGTGGCCACGCGGGGATCCCACATCAGCTCTTCGTGGTCGGTGACATCTTCTTTGCTCTTTGGTGATTCGTTTGCTCTCTGGATTGTTGGAATTGCGGCTTGATAGGCGGTGCCAATGTTCACTTTTGATTCGTCAAGGAACGCCATCAGGCTGGCCGCTTCCTCGAACTCGTCGTCCAAGTGCAGAGTATCCTGATGGAAGGTGGGCGGTTTGGGTAGATTGGAAAATAGTCCTGTTCCTTTTCTGTCCGGATTCAGGATCGGCTGGGGCGTGTAGTGTGTCGTTGATGGCTTTCGCAATTTGGATTTGTACAGCTCGTATTTCCGTGGGATGCTACCGTTGGAGTGCTCGCCGCTTGAAGAACCTTGACGTAGTCGTCTCTTGAGGATCGAGCTTGTCAGTGGAGACGCTGTGGCTGCAGCAGAAAGAATATTCGCTACCTGGGGCTGGGACTGGATCTGATTCTGGCTCTGAGGAGACGCGACCTCACTGCCGACAAAGTAGGAGTTCTCGATTTGATTGGAATTGTCACGTGACGGTTGTGCTGGAGTCGCTTGCGGTGGCGGAGGCGGCGGCAAATTATTGTCCGAGCACGCAGAGACTGCGGCGAGTTGTGGCTTGGTTTCGATTTCGTTGTCTTGCTTAGTCTCTTGTTGATTCATGCTGAAGGTGAATTGAGCATTTCCATCCTTGGACGCGTTGCTTGATATTAGCATGGGAAAGCTTTGACTGGATTCGGGCTTTTTCTGCAGCAGCTGTCCCTGAAGGGTGGCTGATGATTGTTCTATGCGCTGCATCTGGGATTGTTGATGAGTGTGTATTCTGTGTCCGAAGTCTCTTGGCGAAGACGACAGCAGAGGATCCTCGGAGTTGGGCATCATTTGGGACTGTAGACCGAGACCGGGTAGATAATAAAGATCAATGTCCGTGGAGTTTTGCGGATCACAGTTGAGCGACTCGTCGGGCAGGACGTCGCGCAGCACTTCCTTCACCTCCTCTGCTGTTCCTATGCCACTGGTGAAGAACGACTCTGACAGGGGAGATGTTGCATTGCGAGAGTCATCGAGGAACCCTTGAGCGTCGTCCAGGAAAGAAAGGTTTTGTTCGGCGAAGTCTTTGAGATCACAGTTGGCTCCGTCGTTTGATTCGTTCAACAAGTCTTCGACCTTCACCACGGACGTGTCAAACACGTCCGACGAGCTCTCGTCGTTCGTCTTAAAAAAATGTCCACTGTCCTCTAGGACGCTTTTCAACTTGAGGATTTTCTGATTCTCAGTGAGTGCCTCATTGGAGCAGTCCTTAAAGAAGGTGCCACTGGCGTCGTCAATGAAGTCGCTGGTGGACTTTTCCTGGAAGAAGGAGTTCGCCGCATCGGAGAAGTGATGGGAATCGTCCAGGAATGGCGATGATTGCGTCACCGTTTCGTGGCTTGCAGGCGGCGTGGGATACGCTAGGGGCGAGGGAAGCGGAGACAATGACTGCTTCACCACAGTGGACATTGATTTGCTTGGGTTGTGAGCGCTGCCGCTTAAAGCTTTGCACGTGCCATTGTTGTAGAGGACAAAATCCTTGGAATGAAGTGTTTGGAAGTCGGGCAATGCCTCTTGCAAAGGGGAACTGAAAACCGTCTGCATGTCTTTGTTAGATCTGTTCACGATCTCCCTCAACCCGGACGAGTTGTCAGTGGGATAGTCACTCAACGAGTTTATCTCGTCCATCTGATCGGTTGTATCGGACTCATTGAGCAGCTGAATGGAATCGACGGTTTGCAAGAGCATGTCGGTCTCCGACACGTTGTACACGTCGCTCTCGTCAAAGAACGACGCCGCCGAGTCCGTGGAGTAGGTGAGTGTGTACACGTCTCCGGATCCGTTTGAGGCTTGAGATATTGTCAACGACACCGGTGTTGTCTCACCGTTGGGGAGCGTTATCGCAAGTGGTGGGTTCGATGATCCTGATGATGATAGTGACAGCTCCGACGGCAGCATCAGAGTTCGATTGCTGGTGGTGAATATCTGGCCGGAGTCGGGATTTGATGTCTTCCGAACGGCGACCTTTGTGCCGCGCTTCAAGAGCTCTATCAGTGTGGCGTCCTTGTGGTCCATTGTCGAAGTACCTTTGCAGGTATTGGTCGACACTGTCGCCGTCCCAACACTCACGTTGGCTGTTTTTTGCTGCATTGCAGTTGATTGTTTTTGAATTTGAAGACCAGACGGCAGCACTGTGGTTCCTGTGTCAGCTAGGCTGCTGCTGCTGCTATTGGTGGTGGTACTGCAGCTTCTATCGGACGGGGAGCCTCCTGACTGAAGCATTTTAGTTGACTTGGGTGCTAAAAAGTTTTCTATATCACTTGCTGCGCGTCTAACTGCAGCCGCTATAGGTGGGGCAGGAACTACAAAGGCACCCTGCAATTCAAAGAAAAGGAAACAAATTTAACTGGAAACATGAGCTATGTGGATGGAAAGTACCTTTAAATCTTTGCAACGCTTGCTTATAATTTTCTCCTCAATCAGAGCTCGCACTCCAATGCTTGCTGTTTGGAGGGGCGGCCCGACGCCGTCTTTGCGGTCGCACTTTTTTGTCTCCGCTTCCTTCTTGAAGTAGCCACCGTGCAGTCGCATGTGTCCGTTCAGAGCTGGGACATTCTTAAATTTTCTATGACAAAGATTGCACTCTACAGGTTTCTGCTCTATTTTAACAATATTTAAAATTTGTTGATTTATCCCGGTGCTCAAGATTTGTTGCTGCTGCTGCTGCTGTTGCTGGTGGTTGGATCCACTGCCGTTGAGTAGCTCATTTATGGATATCGACGTTATTGGCGACGTGGTGTTGTCAATCACCGATACTGATGATGTCTTCGACTGGGATTGTTGAAGTTGTGTCTGAAATTGAAAAAAAAAAAATGCTTAAAGTTCTTTTGAACAGACAGATCACATGTCAGGAAGCGTCTAAAGCGAATGTTTCGGCAGTAATGGTGACCAATGTATGAATGTCTCCGCAGTGATTCTGTGAAATGTGCATCCGACCCGATGAACCACGTCTTAAGAGCCAAGGCTACGCCGCACAGAATGTAAATATTATGCGAGCAAACTTTTCAACACAGTCTCAATGAATTATTAGAAACTTGTGCGATGAGCAAGGGGCGTGTGTTGTGTCCCGCAGGAATACAAAGCATAAGCACAGAGAGCGAGGGAAGCCATTTGTGTCGGTTGAATATTTTAGTTTTTTCTTTGCATAGAGCATTAGAAATGCGGAGATAAATAAAAGCACACCTGCATGTTCCATGTCCTTGGTCTCTGCAGCTGGTGCTGCTGCTGTACGCTTTGGGTCTGGCTTTGATGGGGTGACGGTGGTTGACTTGCTATCTTCAAGCTAGCAGTGGTGGTGGCAACTGTCACTTGGGTATTTCCCTGTTTCGTCTGCTGCATAATTTGACTAATGAGATCCAGCTGCTGCCTGGTGAGTCCTTCATTTGTTGCCGCAACTGATTTTGTTGAGGTGTTCGATGAGGGCGATGACGCAGGTGAGGGCGTTGATGAGTAGCACTGTGATGAGGAGCCAGCTTGCGTAGATGATGACACCACTGACACATTTACAGCCGACGATGATTGTTTCACTGAACTGTTGCTGTTGCTGCCACTGCCATCGTCGCCGCTACCGGTGGTTATGTACTGCACACAGTTTGCCCCGTGAGGTGAGCTTGCATCTCCTACAAAATTATGAATTTCAGCAAAAAGAAACAAGTGCCTTTCATTTTAAGCATAATTACCACTGGCAGTGGCTGGTGACAAACTGAGTCCTGTGGGCGGGCCGGTAGACGGCGATAGGGAGGAGGATGATTGATTCTGTGGGGTGGTTGCAGTTGCCGCCAATCCGCTGTGATGGTTCTCCGTGTGCCGCCGCAACGATCGTGCATCACAGTACGACTTTCCGCAACCTTCAGCCTTGCATTCGTATGGTTTCTTATTTCTATGAGTCATCATGTGGCCATTTCTATTGCGGGAAGAGAAAGCAGAAGCCATTTGATCATTAATTCGCGCAGCGCCTACGAGGGCGTATGTTTTGCTTGCTAATTCTAATTGGACATGCCGCGCCGGGCCGCACATGCTTGTACTTACAAATGGTCCTGTCTTTTGAACGCTTTTGAACACATCACACAGACGTACTTCCTCTCGTCGCTATGCGTTAATTTGTGCTTCGCCAGGGCAGATGCATTTCCAAATACTTTACTGCAGACCTGAAAATAGTTTTAAGATGCAATAAGTGACTGTGGGGCACTGGATGGACGGATGGGTGGTGCTGCCGATGCTGGGGTGCTTTTAATTAGCCGCTTTCTGCCGCTGTCGGTGTGCTTGGGGCATGGCGCTATCAAACATAAACATTCCACTGTCTAGGAAATCGTTTGAAATTTTATTTTTATATTTTGCCCATTGATTGGAAATGTGCTGTTGCCGTACTTTATGTACCCGTGTTGACAGACGAGCGCGCACACAACACCAATGGACAATCGAGCGAGCGTCTGGCAGTTTATTTATGCTCAGGCTTAGAATAACACAATTAAAGCTCATGAAAACAAATTAAAACTAAGTAGCTGCTTTATGTCAGATTGTGCAAACAGGCGAATGCAATGTTTGTTGAGGATTTATTGGAACTCAACTCAATAAATGGTCTGTGCACACAAGCTCTCCAAAAGACAGTGCCCGGGGGAGTGATAATGGTCTGCGAATTGATTTCAATCGGTAATTGTATAAAGGTTAAATTGTTTTTGCAGAAGGCTTGCAGTGAAATGACAGTTTGTTGGATGTACCGACTACATCTCTCAAACTGTCATTTGATTATTTTTTGAATATTTAATAACATTTTGAATGTCCTCAAATGGCGCCGTTGCAGAGGTGCGCTTCTTTAGTTGTTATTGGTACATCACAGCGCTCAGCACGGCTGATTGATAGAAAAGCTACCAGGTATACGTATATGAAGTGAGCGTCCGGATACAAATGTCTCGATAGGGAACATTTGTTGTGAACGATCCCTTACTTTTTTTTGTTTGTTTGCTATGACATCTGCGAAAAATATTTAGCATACATCAAGTCATTGAACAGACAACATCAAATTTTTTCATCGTGTTAAAGATGTCAAATTTTGTACCTGAAAGTTATGATTTGCGGAAAGCATTAATTTTTTGTTTTCATTTAAAGGAAATTGCTGCAGAGTCGCATAGAATGCTTGTCGAGGCATATGGTGATCATGCTCTATCAGAAGCAACATGCAAAAGATGGTTTCAACGGTTCAGAAATAATGATTTTGATGTGAGAAATGAAGAACCTGGAAGACCACCAAAAAAGTTTGAAGACACCGAATTGAAAACGATATTCGATGGAGATGACACTTTGAGTCAAAAGCAAATGGCAGCAATGTTAAATGTTGCACAACATACAATTTCTGACCGTTTAGAAGCTATGGGAAAGATCTACAAGTGTGGAAAATAGGTGCAAAATGAATTGAATGAATGACAGATGGAAAACCGAAAAAACACTTGTGAAATTTTGCTTCAAAGACACGAAAGAAAATCGGTTTTGCATCGGATTTTTACTGGCGATGAAGAATGGATTTATTTTAAGAATCCTAAACGGAAAAAACCATGGGTTAATCTGGGACAACCATCAACATCGACTGCAAAACCAGATCGATTCGGCAAGAAGACAATGCTGTGTGTTTGGTGGGACTAGAAAGGTGTGCTGTACCACGAGCTCCTAAAACCTGTTGAAACCGTTAATGCTGATCGCTACCGACAACAATGATCAATTTGAACCATGCATTGATCGAGAAACGACCAGAATGGGCCAGAAGACACGGCAAGGTAATTTTGCTCCATGACAATGCACCTGCACACAAAGCAAAATCGGTTCAGGATACAATCAAAACACTTGACTGGGAGCAGCTACCCCACCCGCCGTATTCACCAGACTTGGCTCCTTCCGACTACCATTTGTTTTCGTCGATGGGACACGCATTGGCTGAGCAGCACTTTGATTCCTACGAGGAGGTCGAAAACTGGGTGTCTGATTGGTTTGCTTTAAAAGACGAACAATTTAATTGGCGTGGTATTCACAAATTGCCAGAAAGGTGGTCAAAATGTGTAGAAAACAATGGCCAATACTTTGAATAAAATGTTTTTATTTTCCCATTTATAATAAGTGTTTTATTTTCAAAAAAAAAAAACACTAATTATTATAACTCATTTCATACCGCTATACCTGGTAGTCTCCTGTGGACTATAAGTAGGTTTGAGACGCTTCAGAAATGCATTTACATTTAAAAATAAATGCGCATAGACTACATATGTCCATTGCGTAGCGACGTGCGTTTCGGGCATAGGGCTTTTGAAAACAAGGTTTTGATTGTTGAAGAACTGAATTTTCTGAAACTTTATAAGAAGGAACATTCTAGGCCTGCATTTGCTGAATTGATCAGGAATATTTTGCAGAAGTCGTTTTGGGCAAGAAAAAACTTTCCCTTGAGCCTCTCACCGATACCTTCGAGAGTGCTGAAAGTAGATATGCTTAGTAAGATTAGACTATTTATATATTTTTTGCGAGTTCTTACATACATCACATGAGTTATTATTTTATAAAAAAAACCGTGTGTTTGTAGTAGAAAGCGGCTGGCGGTTTGGCGAAAAGGGTGAGGATCCTTTAAAGGTTGAAATAAATATTTGTGAGCTTTGTTTCACAAAGCGGTGCTTCTGTTTTTTATTAAACGAAATACAAGTTTGCATAATCAAGCACTAACATGTTTATTTTTTTGACTATGTAAGTTGGTACGCCTCACTTGCACAAGAACAGTTGTATTGTTAACACTTGGTTTGGAGGGCTTACGAATATGCGTAGTTTTAGATAGTAGCACCTACTTTTGATGTGAAAGACATGCAGTAATTGATACAAGCAGAAAAGCGTTTCGTGGAAAATGATGCAAAGTAATGGAAGTGAAAATGACACGTCAACGAACGAATGTATGTGTTTAAGAAGCAGGGTGATATTTGATAGGAAATTTAGCTGCTCTAAGCGATTTACGAATGTGAAGAGTCTTCAACAAACAACTGTAATTGATGTAACTGATAACTACATATATACAGTGTAGGACTAAACACTAGCACTCAATAGCATTTGGTTACTTTTTGTCAGATAAAACTGCTAAAGTTTTAAGATACTAAATTACAGAAATAAGGTTTACAAAAAATAAGGCTTTCAAAAATATTATTTCTGTAATTAGGTAAACAATGGGTTTGATTAAACCGAAAAACAAATAATGCTACTTAAAGATTAAAAAGACTGCAATGAAAAATAAACCAATTCAATAAAAAAAGCTGCGACAAAGCTTAAGCACGAACATATTTCATCAGCTGCATTCGGTTATCCCTTTGTTCGTTTTGTTATTTTTTGTTTCTGTTTTACTGTAAATTAACTGATACGATCACACGATGTTGCAAATTAATCTCATTTGCAATTTATAAGTGAAACAGAGAACTTGAAATCTTAAGTGTAAAAAAGTTTCAAAAATGGCGCGTAGCCAATACTCCACCGAATTCAAACAAAAGATTATCACGGATTTTTATGTTGGGGAAGCAGTCAACTGATTTGCCAAAAACTATGGGATCCACCATTCCGTAATTTCCCGTATAATTAGCCGATTTTGTAATTCTCAATGTATTGATACTATCCACAGTGACAGGAGACCTCGGAAAACCACCGTACGTGATGATCACGCAATAGTCCATGTCATTAAAAAGGATCCATTTTTATCTGCAAGGTAGGAAGTGAACAAAACTTGGATATATCCGCCAGATCTATCCAGTGAAGGGTGTTGAAGCCGGTTTTCTTTCCCACCGGGCTCTGAAAAAGCCATTAATCTCACCGAAAAACCAAAGGGAAAACTTGCGTTTGCAATGGCGCATATTTACTTAAACACAGTTTTATTTTAAATGAATCAAAATTCAATCTAAGGCGTCTGATGGAACGAAACAAGTGCAAAGACCAAAAGGCAAACGACTGAATCCACACTTTACAAAGGGTACAATAAAGCAATGTGGAGGCTATACTTTTGTCTGTGGATGTCTAGCCAGAGAATAGGACCGATTCACAGAATAAACGGAATAATGGATCGTTTGAATTTTCGACGTGGATTAACTCAACAACAGTACATCGATGAACTTAATTCAGTTTTTGGCTATTAAGCTCTGCATGAAGTGGTCGCCGAGGCGTAGTGGGTAGAGTACGACGCTCACACTTCAAAGGATCCAGGTTCGACTAAACATCAATTTTTCGAATTTTTCACGGCACCACCTCTTTCGAGCTGCTGACAACACTCAAAGAGTAATAACTGTCTAAGAAGGCATCTCAAATTTCGCCGTTCGGAGTCGGCAAAAAACTGTAGGTCCCTTCTACTCGTGAGAGAACAAAAGCGCGCACAACACGAGCAGTTGATGAGCAAGCTAGGCCCCTTTGGACTGTAGCGCCAACAATTATTATTATTATTATTATAAGCTCTGCATGAATTTAACCGTCACGAAAATTTGTTCGCGTTGGATCCCACACAATTTATCAATCGCTCAAAAAGAAGGCTCGTGTCGATTGATCGAAAGAAATACTCCGAAAATACGATCGCGGTGCTTCGAAACAAGTCTATGACATAGTGACAGGCGATGAGCCCGAAAGTAAACAGCAGTCGACTGTATGGGTGTTTCAAATTGAGCCGAATCCAACAGAAGTTGCTCGCGCACGAAGCATTTCCAAGCAAATGGTCGTCTGTTTTTCGGAAAAACTGGACATGTCGCAACCGCATCACTAGAACAACGTACAACAGTGAATTCTGAGTGGTACACAACATATTGTTTACCAGTTATCTTCAAAGAAATCAGGAAAACCAACCGCCGAAGACGGATCACTCTTCACCGCGACAATGCGAGCTCTCACACATCGGCTCAAACAACTACATTTTCGAGAACTCAAGACATCGATTTGATCTGTCATCCGCCGTAGAGTCCTGACTTGGCACCGAATGACTTCTTTTTATTCTCGTACGTAAAAAATAAAATGAGAGGTCAACGTCTTTCGACACCTGAAGAAGCGGTTGATGCGTTCAGAATGCATGTTTTGGAGATACCTCAATCAGTGTGGCAAAATTGAGTCGACAATTGGTTCAAACTCATGCAAAAGTGTATAGGTCTTAATAGGGAATATTTTGAAAAACAATAAAGCTATTTTCGATGAATAATTAATATTTGTTTTTGTTCTCTAATTCCGAAATATAAAATGCAGCCCTCGTAGTCTCGCTCTATTTCTTGTTGAAGTTATTTTTTTTAGTCTTCAAGAAACATTTTTTGTTTTTCGCCTTTATTAAGTCTATTGTTTATATAATTTGCAGAAATAAGTTTTATGTAAATCTATTGAAATTTAATAAACTCAATTGAATTGATGTGAAGCAATTATCAAAAAAAAAAAAAAATTAATTAAAAGAAACTTTTGAGAGCTAGTTTTTTCGCAGCGATTTTTTTTTATAGAATTGCTCTATTTTTTTGTTGTAGTCTTTTTGTTTTTGTTTTTCGGTTTTATTAAGTCCATTGTTTATCTAAATGATTTATGCAAATCTTTTAACATTTAGCAAGTTTTACCGGAAAAATGTTATCAAATGCCATTGAGCGCTATTCTTTTCGCAGACACTGTATGTCTTGGCTGTCATAAAAACCGAATATAATATACGAACACGGATATATTAGGTAAAGTGTCGGGAGTTTTAATTTCGATTTTTGAGATGAACGTCTAGCATTTATTCAAAACACAACCTACTCAGAATTCTCGAGAACATAAATAAATGAATAATTGTCTATAAAATTTCCTAAAGCTTTGAAGCTAGGAGTCTAACTTTTTGTTGAATGTTGGGAAACACTGTACTGGAGCACTAAGTCTCGATAACTGGTCCATAGCACTACCAGGTAAAAACCTAAATTCTATGTAATTTCTTCGTCTTCAAGGGAAAAACAACAAGAACGTAGATTTTTAGCTCCTACTACATCAGTGCCAAACAGCCGCCACCTGATCCTAGCAAAGGCGGGACATCAACAGAGGAAGTTTGCAGAACACTTCCTCTGTCTATTTTCTGCCTTAGCTCGTATCAGCTGTCTGCAACTTCTCTACAAGCGTCGCAAAGAGTACCATCACTAAGTCCAAGCAGGTGAAGTGCTCAGTTTGTACGCTAACAAGTCGTATGCTGTCTTTCCTATCTAGAAGTAACACAAAAGCCGAAAATTTCTTGCTGACGTTTGAGAACATACACTTAGTTAGCCTGCATCCTGGAGAGTCATGTCATCTTAGTTGTGTTGTCGGGGATTCAACTGTTGACGGAAGCCCTAACAAGGCGGGCAATCCCAAGGTCTGTTCGTGCCATATGAATGCCTCTTTTGAACACAGAATAACGCTTTAGGCACCTTTCTCCTCGTGAAAGAACAAAGGTACGAATAGTACGAGTAGTAACTTAAGCAGCATTTGTCCCTTGTAAACAATTAAGTAAGAAATGAACATTTTTATAGACGTCCATTACTTAACGTTGTCTACTAGAATTTCACTGCAGCAATAAACGCTTCAAAAATATCTACGTTCAGAGTTACTGACTTTTTAGCACCATATATGAGGCTGACAGCCCTAGAACTTGTTTTTTAACTTGCGCGCTGAAGGGTTATTTGTAAACTCTATTTGGCCGTGTTAAGTTAAGGTAAGTTAAGGAGGAAGAGAGGGATTGATTTTTAATGATTGTGTTTTGTATGAGGGAGGTGAAGTTGAGCTGGGAAAAAGATTTCATATTCTTGTAGTACAGAACGAGTCTCTTAACTTTACATTACGCCTGAAGGAGGGCTGCTGGTGGAACTGATGGGAATTCCTTGCAAGGCGTGTTTTGCGGATGAAGTCTTGAAAAGTGTGAATGTAACTTGATTTCCAATAGAAATAATGTTATAACTGTCACAGGGACGCGAAATTTATATTATCTGTAATTTTTATCTCGCTGTTGATATCTATTCAGTAGATCTAGGGGTAACTTGAAAGCACTCGATTAGATAAGTGCGTTATACTCAAGTTTTAAGCTTGAGGAGCGTTACACTTAACAGGGGTGAACAATTTCATACATTGTTTAAAAAACCAAGATATTTCGCTGCATTTTTGGCAATTTCACATATTTTGTCGTTCCAACTAGGTGTTGAGTTGATACACAAACCGATTATAGAAAGTCGTTTGGTATAAATAATGCAAGAGCCTTACATGGACAACGGCTGGTTATTTTGGGTACACTCAAGTGGCAGTAGACAATACATCAACTTTAATGGAGCTGGACACTTTCCTCTGGAATATGGGAAATCGTTCCTAAAAATAGTCATTCTCCAGTCTCTCCCTTTTAAGTCGACTCATCTCTCTTGGACTTCATTCCCCAATCACTGATCAATAAAAATTCACAAAAAGTCATTTCAAACAACTTCCCCGTTATCGCTAGTTAAATCCAAAAGAAAACATTCAATTCCTTTTTGGGATAGAAGCTCCCAATTAGGAGTGCACACACACACCAGCAGCAAAAATCGGAAAAAGTGTCCCAGCCACCTTCATTTAGCAATCCTTTTAATTACCTGACATTGCTGCGGTCCATGTCGTGTGGGGGAAGATGTTTTGGGTCTTTGTTTCTTTACAATCGGTGGATTAGATCCAGGAACTGATACGTTTGATATACTCTCATTACTGCTACTGCTACAGCTGCTATTACTGGTTGTACTACAATTACTACTACTTCCGCTGCTTCCGCTGCCGCTACCGGTGATGCTGATTATTTGCCCGCTAATAGGACTGCTCAGCGATATATTGTTGCTACAGCTAATAAGGCTGTTATTGTTGCAGATCTTGCTGCCGATGATGGCTTTACTCTGATTGCCACTGCCGCTGCTATTGTGATTGTTATTGTTTTGGGCGATACTGGTTGTTGAGCCAATATCATTGATTTTACTACCATCCACACTTTCCAGAGTAATGGCACTAATCATTGTGTTATTATTGTTTGCGTTATTGTTAAAAGCTGTGAATGAGACAAGTGAAACTATAGAGGAGGGAATTTGTGTTGTGAGTGGGAGAACTTACATGCAGTTTGTAGAGTACCTAGAACATCGGCTAGTATATCCGGGTCTGGATAACCGATTGTAAGTGCATTGTCTAGAGATGAACAACCATCGATTGATGAGGAATCCGGCGAATGAATAGCTTCTCGTAATTGCAACGTAACCGATCCTTCCGCACCCATAGAGGCACTACACATTAAAACTCTGGGCGGCGAGAGTCCAGTCAATGGCAAATGAAGGCCACTTTGAACCTGTGAACGACACATTGAAATTGAAAATTAATTACATTTGACAAATGACTGCTTCAAAAATTATTCAGTGTGCTGTATGTCTGCTCCAAAAATACACAAATGTATTTTAAATCATCAGTTGAAGGCGTCAGATGAGAGGGAGGATTATGCAAGATGATGACGAAATTTGCGTGTACGAAAAGCAAGCAATGTGTGTTCCTGTCTTGTCTGCTCTGTGTGTCAACATGTTTTTGTACATTTGCATTATTTGTTTCTTTCTCTTTGTTGACGTAAGTACTTGTGTACAAATGATTTTTTTTATTGGATATGTATTGAAACGAGTCCGCCAAGAGGGTGTATGATCTGTTGGCATTTGGATACTGAATCGTTTTTGATAAGATTTTGAATTTGTATGCCGTCGGTTTATATTTATAAAAACCTATCAAAGCGTTGCAACAACTGCTGGAATTACACAACTATGGTTCCGAAATTGATTCAGGGATACAGGCCAAGCATGGTGAATAGTTGCATTGTATTCTACAACTTTTGAAAAAAAATAAATGACTTTGAAGGTAACCTTACCGCCATAAGTTTAAAATATTGTGATATGCCTTGCCACTTCTAACGGATGACCTAACAAGTCCTGGGACATATAGGTCATCATAGCATCATCATATAGGGACTAACAAAAATTATAAATTTAATTTTAATTTTTTTTTTGTTTGTGGCGCCCCCATATATGTGACAGAAATCGGCCGTGACTGCGATGGTGGACATGCCAGGTAAGAGATTGCAAGGAGTTTTTTTTTACATATAATGAAAGCTTTGTTTGACTGTTTTATTGTTTATCAGGCCTGCGACCCATGAAGAGTATGAGTCTGAAGCAGAGCTCCCATTCATTCTTAACGGCGACAGGAAGGCTGCTTCCAGTTGTCAAGACCAAGCCCTCTAGCGTTCGCAATTACTTGGGCTCTATACCTGAGGTTCGGACTTCCTCTTCTTCTCGACCCTGGAGGCTGGGATTCGAAGACCCTCTTAGCTGGTGATATTGTAATGAGAGGTAATAATAATAAACAATTGTATAGCACGACAGTCCACAGGGGACCAGGGCCTAGCTTGCTCATCAACTACTCGTGTTGTTGGCGCTACTGTTCCCTCACGAGTGGAAGGGACCTAGTTTTTTGCCGACTCCGAACGGCGATGTTTGAGAAGCTTTCTTAGAGAGTTATTACTTTTTGAGTGTTGTCAGCAGCTCAAAAGAAGTAGTGCCTTGAAAAATTCAAGGTGTTCAGCCGGGAATCGAACCTAAACCCTTCGGCGTGTGAGCGTCGCACTCTACCCACTACGCCCCGGCGATCACGTAGTTAAAGAGAGATAACTTTGGTGAGTGGGCTTCAGTAAATTGGGAAATCTTCACTTATGGCGTTGAAAATATGTCGTCGACGGAGTTTCCTTTGCTGTCAAAATGTTTGCCTTACATTTATTGACATTTAGAGGGAAGAAATGACACATCTAGAAGGTTAATGAAGTTCATTTGGACATCTTCACATTTAGGGGTAAAAATTATTGAAGCAGTGCAACTTATACAGTGCCGAAAGCAAATAAATGTCTTGCAAGATTCAATAATAGTTAATTTATTTCGACGAAATTTGTATTAATATCTTAAATTAAACGAAATTTTTCAGTTTTGAAGAGAGTCAGTTAAAAACAAGTTCTGAAAACACAGTTTCAGATTTTAAAGACAACCAAACCGAATAGGTTGAGATTCCGAAAATAAAAAAAACAAATATTCCCTGCATTTACTGGCCCTTAAACCGTATAAATTGCCATCTTTTTTGCTTTGTCAAAGCGACGGCAAAGCCCCTTAGCATTGCTTCCAATTTGGATAAAATGTTCCCAAGTAGTAAAAAAACAGAGATTTTACTGGTGAGAAAATAATTCCCGAAGCAAGCTCTTCACATAAAGTTTTCATCACCCTTCTAATGCCAAAAGTTGAACGAGGTTTAAGTGCGATTTCTTTGGTGGATATTCATTTTTGTTCACATTTTTTACGGTTTCTCGGGATGCTTATATTGTTAAAACATATTTAATTCCACTTAAGCTTCGAAAACTTCATAGTTTTAAAACGACATTAAATTGCATGTTAAAACAATATTACGCACAACCGAGTTGAGCTTATCCAAGATGGTAAGAACGTTGCTTTTAGATAAATGGGGATGACAACTCCCACACTAAGGTACTCAACTCCAATCTTGAATGACTAAAAAAATCAATTTTAATCTTCAATGATATATCATAAAGTGTTTTGCCTCCTACAAATTTAATTTTACATTTTGTCATGTAAACTAAGAGTAACCTAAGATTGTAACATTATGATTAACATATGGGGGAAGGGGGTTTCTTGCAATTTGTGGCAGATCTTGGGAGCGATTGGTTCCTTAGAAAGGTGTGACATTTATGAGACAGCTTCTGTTTTGGAAACCAAAATTTGTTTTCTCTGATCGAATATATCCGGAATTATCTTAAATAAACAGCATAGAAGAAAATTGCAGTATAAGCCCATAGCATGCTTGTAGCTCCAGGTTTTTATAATTTTCTCGCAGGAAGTTGAAAAAAAAAATGTATACAGGTCTAAGCACTGAATTGAAAAAAATATAAGAAACCGAAAGGCATAAAGCAAAACACCTTGATTAGCTTAGAGTATTCGTGAAGAATCAGTAAGTTGGAATTAACATTAGTAGATTATCTTGAGTGAGAAACTGCGACATATACCATGGCGACTGCTACAGGGAGAGAGGGAAACGCTTATTTGGATGCGGTTTTGTTGTTCGAGGCAGACTTAGGCAAAAAGTCTTAAGCTTCCAATACATAAGCGAACGCCTGATAACAATCCGCATCAAGGCTAAATTCGGGAATATAAGCCTCATATGCGCCCACGCCACGACAGAGGAAAAAGATGACAGCAGTAAAGAGGACTTCTATCATCTCCTAGAAAGGACATATGATCGATGCCCCAGCTACGACACCAAGATAGTTCTAGGAGATTTCAACGCTCAGCTGGGAAGAGAAGAAGTCTTTGCTAAAGTCATCGGAAGACACAGCCTGCACGCCAACACCTCCGGAAACGGACTCAGGCTAGTTGACTTCGCCTCGGGGCGAAATCTTTCTGTGGTCAGCACGCGGTTCCCACACCTCAACATTCATAAAGGTACCTGGCGATCACCTGATCAATCAACCGTCAACCAGATTGATCACGTTGCGATCGACGTCAGACACTCCTCCAATATCCTGTCCGAACCTTCCGAGGTGCAAACATCGACTCGGATCATCACCTTGTTGTAGCCAAGGTAAGAACCCGAATACCGAGAGAGCAACGGAGTCGAGACAAGCCAAGACGGTTTGATATCGGAAAGCTACAATCGCAACCGATAGCTAAAGCCTTTGCCGATCGATTCTCCCCGAAACTATCTCAAAGTTCGACGCTGCCTGCACAAACAATAGAAGACAAGTGGAAACGTTGTCAAGAAGCCATCAAAGAGGCCGCCACTGATGTGCTGGGTTTTACGCCACCACCTAAGAGGAACCCATGGTTTGACGACGAGTGTAGGCAGGCGCATGCAGCCAAACAAGAAGCGTACAAGGCAACGCTGCATCGAACGACGAGAGCTGTTTGTGAGCTCTACAAACAGAGAAGAAGGGAAGAGAACCGGCTTCTCAGAAGAAAAAAGAAAGAGCACGAGAAGCGCGCGGTCGAGGAAATGGAGAGGTGCTATGGTTGGGTGCATGCACCAGCTCATCTGTGAGATATGGTCGGAGGAAAGCATGCCCGACGAGTGGAATCTCAGCATCGTTTGTCCGGTCCACAAGGAGACCCCTTCGACTGCGCCAACTACCGAGGGATCAGTCTTCTTAACATTGCATATAAGATTTTCTCTGCCGTACTGTGTAAGCGCCTGAAACCGTTCGTCAACAACCTGATAGGTCCTTATCAGTGTGGTTTCAGGCCAGGGAAGTCCACAACCGACCAGATCTTCACACTGCGGCAGATCCTGGAGAAGTCCCAAGAAGTACAAATCGACACCCACCATCTATTTGTCGATTTCAAGGCCGCGTATGACAGCGTGCATAGAGACGAGCTATACAGTGCCATGTCTAGTTTTGGCATCCCTACCAAACTCGTCAGATTGTGTAGGATGACGATGGAGAACTCTCGCTGCTCCGTCAAGGTCGGTAGCGAACTCACCGAGACCTTCGATGTCAAAAAAGGATTTGGACAAGGCGACGCGCTGTCATGCGACTTCTTTAACATCATCCTTGAGGGGATCGTGCGGAACTCACACGTCAACACCAGAGGCACGATCTTCCACAAGTCCGTTCAATTGCTAGCTTATGCGGATGACATTGACGTGATCGGCCGAACTCAGCGAGCCGTCAATGAGGCGTTTGCTAGCATTGAAACGGAAGCGGCTAAAGTGGGACTGGTGGTAAACGAGGGCAAAACGAAGTATATGCTGTCATCGAAGAAGGACGCAGAACATCGACGTCTCGGACAAAGCGTCACTATGGGCAGCAGACACTTCGAGGTAGTGAAGGACTTCGTCTATCTCGGCTCCGCGGTGAATAGGGACAACAACATCAGTACCGAAATCAAGCGCAGAATCACTCTTGCCAATCGCTGTTTCTTTGGGCTCAAGAGGCAATTGAGTAATAAAGCCCTCTCCCGAACGACCAAAGTGACTTTGTACAACACCTTGATCATCCCAGTCCTGCTCTACGGCGCAGAAACCTGGACGCTACTAAAAGCGGATGAGGAAGCCATTGGTCTCTTCGAGAGAAAAGTTCTGCGTGCGATTTTTGGTCCTGTTTGCATTGATGGCATCTGGAGGAGAAGATTCAACCACGAACTGTATGGGCTGTACGGCGGCATGAGCCTAGTGAAGCGTCTACGGATACAACGCTTAAGGTGGCTAGGCCATGTAGAGCGCATGGACAGCACTGCTCCGGCCCGAAGAGTTTTCGAATCCGAACCACAGGGACAACGCAACAGAGGACGTCCTAGACTGAGATGGCGCACACAAGTGGAAAAGGACCTCAACCAACTTGGAGTGCGCAATTGGAGACAGCTGGCAAGAGATCGTGCTAGCTGGAGAGGCATGTTGGTTGAGGCCCAGGTCCACCCCGGACTGTAGCGCCATCCGAAGAAGAAGAAGAAGAAGATTATCTTGATAAGCTAGCTTTAATTATTTTGTCTAGCATATAAGGAAATAATTTAATAAAATAATAATGCATTGAAAGTAAGTAAGCATGCTTGAAGAATTTAATGGTGAGTCCGCTCACCATAAATCATGCAGAGGTTACGACCCCAGAGAAAATGTGATTTTAAATCCGAAGAAAAAGAGCGAGTTCGCCAGCTTCAAAAAGTTTGAAGACGAAAAAATGAAAGATCCATGCCAAACGCAAAGTGAACTCTCTAAGTTGGTTACTCTAAGCTAAGTTGGCAATGACTCAAGAAGCAAATTCCGTTCGGTAACAGAAATTTAGATTTTATTAAACCAAGGAAAATGAGTTGGCCTCCGTAGCGTAGTGTGTAGAGTGCGACACAGGTTCGATTCCCAGCTAAACACCTCAAATTTTCCACGGCGCCACCTCTTTTAAGCTGCTGGCAGCACTCAAAGTTAAAAAAAAACAAGGTTCTGAAACTTTGTCGTTCGGAGTCGGTAAAAAACTGAAAGTCCCTTCTACAGTAGCGCGCACAACATCTGCAGTTGATGAGAAAGCTAGGCTCTGGTCCCCTGTGGACTGTGGCGTTATCCAATTTTTATTATTATTATTGAGGAAGTTGAGTTTTTTTCGAATTGAAACCGAAACATATCGAAAGGCTATTTTCACTTCGAAATTGTTTTTGGAAAGATATCTTAAAAAGGGACTGTTGCACCGAGTTGTAAGTGGAAATGAAAAGTGGATATGCTACGATAGCCCCAATAACAGAAAATACAATGCAAAACATAATGAACACCCTCCTGATGCCTAGGAAAAACGTCCATGGTTCATTCTGATGGGAAAGACATCCACGTTGCATTCTGATTGGACCAGATGGGTATGGTGTAATACAAGGCGAATCCTTTTAACGTTATTGAAGTTACTGACTATCCCTTATGTGTTTGAGGGTAAAATGGTGCCAGGAATGACCAAAAAGCATAATGCATTCATTTTCCAAGGTTATATAGCTCGGCTCCCGTGGGGTAGTGGGTAGAGTGTGACGCTCACACGCCGAAGGGTCTAGATTCGATTCCCGGCTGAACACCTCGAATTTTTCAAGGCACCACTTCTTTTGAGCTGCTGACAACACTCAAAGAGTAATAACTGTCTAAGAAAGCTAATCAAACTTCGCCGTTCGGAGTCCGCACAAAACTGTAGGTCCCTTCTACTCATGAGACAACAGTAGCCCGCACAACACGAGTAATTGATGAGCGGACTAGGCCATAGTCACCCTGTGGACGTTCGCGCCAACAATTATTATTATAATAGTGCTCGGCGTTAGTGGCTCTAGCGGTCAAGAATTTAGTGGAAACATTGAAATGGGAGGCTTTATCCTACCCGCCGTATAATCCAGACATTGCTTATTCCGATATTCCGACTACTAGCTTTTTCGACGGATGCAAAATAATTTAGAGAGCCATTAGTTTAGGTCTTTTGAAGACATATGGCATAGATCCCATCATGGGATCATGAGCATTTCTCCCAGAGAGAGAAATGCTCTTTTTAAGTTAGCAGCTTGTTTTCTTAGCTCCGTGAAAATTTAATTGTAAAGTTTATTTTTGTATAACTAAAGTGTGAAAAAGTTGTGATTTTGTTTTTGTCGCAGTATTTGCATCTGTACACAAACAATATAAACTGCAAAGCATAAAACAAAGTTTACAAAGTGCCCTAGCAAAACGGATAATGTCAGCTCTCAACGAAGAAAGGAAATTGAGATCAACAATAAAGTCAAGCGGCGCTCTTGGCTCTGGCTCTCCTACAACGACAACATCAATCAAGCTGTGGGAAAAAATTTATGCCCGCTTAGTGTCACTTCATTTAACATTTAACAAATCCATCACGGAATTAAGAAATGAGATTGGTAAAAAAATCTCTCTAAGCGCCTTACTACTCTGGAGCTGGACTTCCTAACAAAAAAAAAAAAAAAATACAATAGATGACAAAATAAATGCAATGAACAATAGAATTGGAGCTTTTGCAAATGACATTTCAATATTCGCAAGAGGTCAAGAACCAAACAATGACACCGCTCAATTAAAGCTATAATTCGATGTCCTTGAGCGTAAAAATATTGCAGCTCATCTTGTCATACATGGCGTCCCACATTCAAGAAACGAGGATCTCCACAACATATTTGAAATGTATTGCAAAGCGATAAACGTGACTGCAGTAAGACCCATTCACATATTTTGAACAAAACCAGTGCGTAGCACAGCCACCACTGAAATAATTGTTAAACTCTTGCACGAACATGTCAAAATCAATATTCTGAGGTCAACAGCCGCTTATCGTAAGCAAAAGAAAAAATGGTCTGCCTCTGCATCTTGCATTTGACAGCAGCAAGTATGTCCGTGTCTACGAAAGTCTTACAAAGCTCAACCACGATCTCTTCCGAAGAGCGAATGTCTACCGCCGTACATATCCATGTACTCAATACCAAGGATCGGCAAACCTTGCTAGGTACCCTGTAGGAGTTTCTGGTTCTCCCTTAAGATCAAATTCAATTTTGTATTGAATGAAATAAGAGTGAAATGAAAGAAAAATCCTTTTGACAGACTAGAAAGCTCTGGTCGGTCTGTTGACCACTTAAAAGAGACTCCACTGTATTTAAATTTTCCGACAGAAAGTGATTTTGAAGGCTCAGTAGAAAATTGTCACTAGAATCAGTTCTAAAATACACTTTATAAAATATGATTTCGCGCTGGGGAAAAAACTTCATTGAAATACAAGTCTATACAGTTCAAAAACACACTTTGTTAATTTTATTTTGAAAACTCTCTCACACGACGTGTCAAACAAGGGGATCGAACAAAAAACACAGCGTTTGCTCTACTCCATGGACTGCATAAAGGATGTGGGATTGTCGAGCGAATTAAACTGATGAACATGTTCAACTGCCAAAATAATGTCTGAACGTACATGTGTACGATACCATTGTATTTGCTGTATGCAAATTAATCTGTTTTTATCAAATGAAATTAGTCTCTACAAAATGCATATATCACACTGCAACCGTCCATATCCAAAGGTATGTACATATGTATGGATATATGCGCGCATTGCTTTAAATTTCGTTCACTTGGTGTGGCGGACTGTTTGCACTGGGGACAAAAGATGAAAAAAAGCGCAAATGCAAAGAAAAACTATCGTGGCGCACATTCGAAATCAGTGAAATGAACGAGCAGGAGACATAACTTTCAATTTTTCATTTCACAAACTGCCAACATTCTAGTTCCGCCACGCTATTGTGTTCGCCAATGTAAAGCATTCTGGTTCTCTCCTGCCTCCTCGACTACTCGGTATTTGTCTGGCAGGGACATGATTCATGACCGTAGCCAAAGGATAGCCGGTAGTGGCCTACATGCACCATAAGCACATAGAATACATACAACCTGCATTTGAGCATGCACATAGATGCGAATATTTTTCTTTTCCACAGTTGTCGTATTTTAAGTTAAAGAAATGTTACATGAATTCTATTTAAACATACATTAAAACTGGCGGCGGGTGCAGGGTGACAACAGTTTGAGGAAATAATAAAATTCAGAGATGATTTACGTTCATTGCGCACTGAGTTATTATGCCGATTTTAGGACCGTCGTTAAACATGTAAAATGACAAATAACGAAAGGCTCGTGGGCAATAATCTTCTGTTAGACTTCTCACAATAAAGGCGAATAATTAGCAAGGAAAAATAAAGTTTGGGTGTATGTAGAACAAATGTTTCCTTGAGTAAGTAGAAAATGAGATAGAGTGAGGTGTGCAAAAAATTATAACTACCTCATTTTAAGAGGAAAGGGTCTTTTAATGTCGAGATGGGATAATTTCACTTTGCAGAGAGTTCCAAATGCATCCTGCGATCATCTTGCTAATTATAAGTTTAACTCACTCATACATGGTTTCATTATTTTTTTTTTCGTTCAACATAATTTGAAAAATGTGTTTGTGTCTCATTTTGAGACAAACAGTTTTATTGGCGTCGAACATTTTTGCTGAGTAGAGGCAATTTGAGAATGAACACTGCAATCGGTAATGTTAGCAAAAAAAAACTAAAATTTTAGCCCGAAACAATCGAGCAAACATCTTCCCTCGAATAAAAGTCTGTGGACGGTGTCGCGATTTATTTTTACCACGGCACCTGAAAGTAGTTTGACGACGCATTCGATGACGCCTGGAACTCTGCAACTTTCTTTAAATGAAATGTATTCCTGAAATGAAGGAAGGAATTGAATTCTCAGATTTCCCGAAAAAAAAAAAAATAAAATTTAGGAAGAACAAGCAGCAGGAGAGACGGAAAGTTTTTCTATCAAAAGAGACCACAACTGTTCGACTGCCAAAACTCTGATGTGATGCTTTACCGGACGAGAAGACACAATTTGTAAGAGAGTCGCAATCGATGGGAGGACACTGTAAAGCTGAGATGTCAAGGAAAATGTTAAACTTAATTTGAAGAATGATAAACAGGAATTTTGTTGTCCCAACTAAGCCGAGAATGAGATGTCAATTATAAGTTCAAAACCGAATAAAATCCAATAAAGACGACTTCACGGAGTTGGGAATGCATTTGTCTGGGGGATGCGCCAGCTCATTCATACGTAAAATGTTTAAAGAGAAGGAATTCATTTTCGTAGTAATTTTTTTCCAGCTTTCAGACGTTATTTTAGATCTCTCTGTATTGATTTCTGTGGCTGCTCTTCAGATAATGAACCGCTGCAAAAAGGAACCTTCCTGTTTTTGGCCATTTAATTAAAGAAAAAATGTCTGTCCTGTAAATCAGTTACATTTGTAAGTGCTAAGGTTGGAATGTGTAAGTCCATGCAACTCTTGCGCATTGCTACGTGATCAGTCATTGTATTATTTAGGTAAACTCTTTCTTCCCGAATCGACGGAAACCACAATTTAATGCTGAGTTCGATATTGCGTCTATTAAAGAACTTTCTAGATAACTATCACTCTTCGATTGTTGGCAGTTACTCAAATGAAGTGAAACAGTACGTTCTGAAGTCATTATTACGCATGGCATTAGAAATAGACGGCACCAAAACCGAAAGGATAATTAATATAATTTTAAATCAGACCACCGTATTTAATCTCCCATCGCACACACCGAACGATGAAAGAAAACTTAAGTGGATGTCATTGGCGGCATTTTCTTTCTCTTCATTTCTGTGAACTATTCTCGCACATTTATTGGATCTTCAAACTCGCGACAGCATTCACATTTGACTCATAAACCATTTCCCATGGGTGCCGCAGACTGTTCATTGTTTAAAATATGCTCTCATACTGCAGGATTTTTTTAAGGCCTGCCCCATCGGGGCGAAAGTGGTGTTTGCGGCACCAACACAAAACAACATAGCACAGCAATAATTAAAGAACGTGGAGTCTACTAGAGGCTGTGACCGCCACAAGACACTGGATTTAAATAAATGTTTAACGACGAGCACACGGGTGCGGAGGCGTCCCAACGGCAGGTGGTGGAGCTGTGGACATTTCCTCTGAGTGATTTCACAAAAATTCTTTTGGACTTGATGTTTTTTTTATTCCTCCCGCCGCTCTCGCTGCTTTTAAAAGCGTTTTTAGTTTCTATTCAACACCCATACAGGCGTGAGGGAATCTAATTTCTTTTTTTTTATTTCGCATTCGCTGGTAATGGAAATATTTTACGTTGATCAAAACATGCGTAGGTTGGGGGATGAGCGCAAGTACAAAATGCGTGCAAAACATATTTAATTATAATTTACATGGCGCAAGGATCAACGGTATTAATAGCGAGAGCACCTCAATTAATTGCGAGTAAAAAAGTCTATTTTTGATGGGAAATGCTTTATTGAATTATTTAAGGCATTTAATTGAAATTTCTTTCCGCTTCCCGTTGTTGTATTAGCGGATTTTTATGAAGCTCTCCCGTGAAATGATATATTCACGTTGGTTGATTTATTGAGAGAGTTTTTTTTTTGATGCTGTGCATTGGTGTTCGAGCATTTCAATGCGGCACCGATGAGTGGGCGAATGTTACTTAATTTAATTCAACGTGTGGTCACAGTGAGAGGTGGATGCTTTGTTCTTTCTCGTGTTTTAGTTAATTTTCATAATTATTCACATGTATTTTAGAACGAAATATTTAATTAATTGGAAAATGTGCAAAAACTTTTCAAAAAAATTACGGAATTGAAAATGATTTATGTGTAAATGAATCAGAGAACAAAAACGCAAAGCCATCTGGAATTGAATGAATTATGGATGACGGGGAGGGGAAACATAACTGAATTTAGGACACCAACTGGGGAAAGGAATATAATTAGTATCCATACCTTTTTAAAAGGGCATTAATTTTCCAAATGAATATCCTGCGCGAAATCAGATTACTTTTAATAAGCCGATATTCAGTTGAATGAATCTATTGTAGACCGTTAGTCACTTAGTTTCATAATCTTTGCTGACGACTTTTGGTCAGTTTCGATACTGAAAGATTTAGAGAAAGAAAAAAGAGAAACATTAGAAGATAAAGTAAGATTAGTCAGTCAATGAGCATTATTAATAAAGACACTTGATTAAAGTTAATTTGTTGCGGATGCAGCAGAGATTGGGATTTCAAAATTTACTACTGAATGTGGGCTGCCTGTTATTGGTGGGTTTAATGTTGACATGTTGTTGCAGTGGCGTGTGTCAAGGTTTGAGTCCAAGTCGCCATGGAAATAAATAAACATCACTTAAACGTTTTGAGATTTTAAAAGTCGACTGTTGTTTGGCTGTTGGAAGCAATTTGAAGACAAGGGGAAAAAAGTCGGGGATAGGAAACTATTCTGCATGTTGATGTTTGAAGAACAAACAGCCGTAGAAAATTTGGTCGCTCAAAGTTATATTTTTTACAGGAGTCGAACGAGAAAATTTTTTTGGAAATATACAAAAGCGCGTACAACTTACACAAGTTCAAAATCAAACAGTCAGTTGGAGTGAACATATGTAATTCGATAAAAGTTTCTTTGATGTTTAAATGCTATGAAATGGAATGTAAACCTTTGGCTTAGTGTGAGATTTGAGTGACGGTAGTATTAAAGAAAAAGGTTCTGGCGAAAATTCATTCATTCTCTAGACTTGCTTAACAAAGTGGGACCTTTTGATTATTTAAACACAATCTTAAAGACGGTGTGTCAGCAGCCCTTTACGAATTTTTGCAAACTTTTAAAAGACACTAGGCTTAGCAATTGTTATCGTTTCATGTACATGGCGCACACATTTCTTCATTCAATGTAGCCAATTATAGGTTTTACACACTCACTTGATTTGAAGTTTTGTGGACTAGAAATAGTTTTTCCCAATTCTCTCCGCTATGCTCCAATATTACTGTTTGTGGAGATTTTAACACTGATTGGAGAAAATATCAAGCTAATCATTTACTTAACACTAGAGTTAAGTTTAGCGAATAAATTACATCCCACTTGTTTCCGTCCTAATGACACAGCTTTGCTTCAGCTATGGTGAAAGTCTTAAATGATATACGAAAACTATTCTGTGTCTTCTTGACTTTTCCAAGGCATTTGACAAAGTCGATCATGTAATTTTATGTTGGAAATTATTTTGCTTTTAGCAATACCGCCACTAGTCGTATTGTGTGAGCGTCTGAAACCGTTCGTCCATAACCTGATAGGTCCCTATCAGTATGGTTTCAGACCAGGGAAGTTCACAATAGACCGGATCTTCACATTATGGCAGATCCTGGAAAAGACCCAAGAAGTGCAAATCGAAACTCACCACCTATTCGTCGATTTCAAGGCCGTATATGACAGTGTGCATAGAGAGGAGCTATGCAGTGCCATGTCTAGTTTTGGCATTCCTACCAAACTCGTCAGATTGTGTAGGATGACGATGGAGAACTCTCGCTGCTCCGTCAAGGTCAGTAGCGAACTCACCGAGACCTTCAATGTCAAAAAAGGTTTTAGACAAGGCTACGCACTGCCATGTGACTTCTTCAACATCATCCTCAAGAAGATCGTCGGTAACTCACAAGTCAACACTAGAGGCACGATCTTCCAAAAGATAGTTCAATTGCTAGCTTACGCTGACGATATTAAGGTGATTGGACGAACACAGCGAGCCGTCATTGAGGGTTTTTGCTGGCATTGAAGCGGAAGCGGCAGAAATGGGTCTGGCGGTAAATGAGGGCAAAACTAAGTACATGCTGTCATCAAGGAAGGACACACAACATTGATGTCTCGGACAGAGCGTCACATAAGACAGCAGAAACTTCGAGGTAGTCAAAAACTTCGTTTACCTCCAATCCGCGGTAAATAGGGACAACAACATCAGTACCGAAATTAAACGCAGAATCACTCTTGCCAATCGCTGTTTCTTTGGGCTCAAGAGGCAATTGAGTAATAAAGCCCTCTGTCGACGGACTAATCTCGCTTTATATAACAGTTTGATCATCCCAGTCCCACTTTATGGCGCAGAAACCTGGACGTTATCAAAGGCGGATGGGGAAGCCCTTAGTCTTTTTGAGAGAAAAGTTTTGCTTGCAATTTTCGGTCCTGTTTGAATTGATGACATCTGGAGGAGAAGATTTAATGAAGAACTCTATGGGCTGTACAGCGACATGCTACTAAGTCGATAAAAGTTATTTTGACTGCCAGTCACAGAGAGTTACCATTGAAAACATTTACTCCAATCCTAGATCTGTTATTGACAGTGTTCCACAGGGTTCCATTTTTGGTTCAATACTTTTCTTTTTGTATGTTAACGACCTGCCATCTATATGCAAATATGTAAGTTTCCACCTCTGCGCAGATAATGTTCAACTCAATTTAATTAATAATATTCTTAATAACAATTGTAAGGCGCGACAGTCCACAGGGGGACCAGGGCCTAGCTTGCTCATGAACTACTCGTGTTGTGCGCGTAGTGTTCTCTTACGTGTTGAAGGGACCTACAGTTTTTTGCCGACTCCGAACGGAGAAGTTTGAGAAGCTTTCTTAGACAGTTATTACTCCTTGAGTGCTACCAGCAGCTCGAAAGAGGTTGTGCCGTGAAAAATTCGGGGTGTTCAGCCGGTAATCGAACCTAGACAGTCTGCGTGTGAGTGGCGGACTCTGCTCACTAATCCACTGTGTCCACAACTCTATTTATCGCTTTCATTTGATAAAGTCAATGTCACTTGACTTAAAGAGGATCTATCGGCGATATATGAATGGGCCCTCCCGAAATGGACTTTTACTATGTGTCAGGCTGTTCCCATCGCTTATAGATCCTTTGAGTTTGAACAAATTCCTGATATCATCATTTCTAGGACATGACTAAAGCTGGTTAAATCAGAAATTAGCCTTGGTTTTGTCATTTGTCAAAACTTATCGTGTCAGAATCATACGAATATTACAATTAAGCGTATTCATGGCTGCCTGCGGAATCTATCGATATCTGCAAGTTTTACTTCCTTTGAGGCACGCCGAAAACTAGTTCAACAACTAATAATAATTATTATATCATATGCTGAACTAGTTTACAGTTCTTTGGATTCGTTGTCCTTTCGGAAACTTCAAACTGCCTTAAATGATGCGCTAAGATATATCTATATGCGCTGCAAATATGGTATGACGGCATTTCTGCTTTCTTTATAAAAGTCCTTAAGTGTTCGTTAAAGCAATATTTCTGTATATAAGACTATATTTTTATACATAAGGTTATACGTTTTAAAGAACCTATTTTTTTACATTCATATTTCGTTGTTACATTTTGTTAAATGAATGAACGTTGAATAACGTGTTATACGGACTATTTGAAAAAAAGACTTATGCCACATGACCTCATTTATGCCATGCTATCTGTAAAAGCCTACTAAGCCATTAAACTGCTAGAATAACACAAGTCTTATACACAAAACCAGTCATTGTCTCTGTAAGTTAATCTCATTATTCTGGGTTATTTAACCACCTTTAAATGGAAACTGTGAAGAGGTGAATCTTTTCTCAAATAAGACATTTATTTTAAATTATATCTTTTTGTCTCTGTCCGATAAAAACAATGATCATAAATCGAGAAACTGAGAAGTTTGTAATCCTCAAAAAGGTTTGTGCCACAATCAAACGAGCTTCATCTTCAATTGACAGAATCCTAAAGGCGGAAAACTTGGTTGCCCCCAAGAATCATTCCGAAGTTTAAAAAAACGACAACGCGCAATGTCGATTCTTCAGGCGAATTTTCAAAAAGTGTGAGCTGAACATTAACCTAAATGCCTCTCCGGCCAGCACGATCTACAGGCAGTTGTATCCAATTGTGCTCTCCAAATTAATTGATGTCTTTCTCCACTTGCCTTTTTCGTCTTCTTCTTGTGGCGCTACAGTCCGGGATGGATTTAAACCTCAACCAACATGCCTCTCCAGGCAGCATGATCTTTCGCCAGCTGCCCCCAGTTGCGCACACGCAGCTGGGACATCGATTGTATGTTCTTTCTAGGAAATCATAGAAACCATACTTGATGTTGTCATCCTTTTCCTCGGTCGGGGCGTGAGCGCAAATTAAGCTGATGTTGCCGAATTCAGCCTTGATGCAGATTGTAATGAGGCATTCGCTGATGGGATCGTAGCTCAAGACTTTTTACCTATGTAAGTCTACCTCGAACAACAAATCCGCATCTGTAGTGGTTGTCGCAGATTTTTATCCGTTTTTGATGGGCCCATCCCATCGCATTTCCTGGATGGTGGTGATGTCTGCTTTGTAGCAGTCAAGGACCTCCGCAAGTTGTTCGCCTGTATGTGGTTTGTTAAAAGACCTCACATTCCACGTGCAAAACCGAAAATCACTGTCTTTAAGACATGGGTCGTCAACTATCCGAGGCATGTTGTTGCCTCAGAACTATTTTCTTTTTTTGTGGTTAACCACGCACACTCCACTTGTCTGCAACATCTCAATGTAGCTTGCCTTTCTTGTGACCCAATGGCTCGGATTCGAAAACATTTCGAGTCACAGCAGTGATGCCCAAACAAATAACATAACGTAGAATACTTAAGACATGGCCTAGCAGTCTTAAGTGTTCTATGCGATAAGACTCGACTGAGCGCATGTCACCGTACGGCCGATTAAACTTTTCCTCCAAGTGCCATCAACGCAACTAGGACAAAAAAAATCGCACGCAGCGCTTTCTCTTCAGATGTCTTAAGCCCTCCGCGTTTAGTAGCGTCCAAGTTTTCGCACCATAAAGCACGACTGCGATGGACAAGTTGTTATACAAAGAACAAAGCATCTACACTTCTACAAATTTGAAGCATCCCATCAACACTTGACAGCCGAGGAAATTTTTTTTCCCCGTTTCATATAGTGAATCATCCAATATTTCTTCATCAAATTATCTCCGCCTGGAGCAGGCATATCACCACACACAAAGAGTCATCCAAAACTCAATTCACAAATAACAAGGAACCCCAAATTCAGGATTGAATCCATCCATCCATCGCCTCGCACTTACTATGAACATAAAAAAAATTTCAATTTTCGATTTCCCTCAATTCTTCCGAGGCACACTGCGCGAGAACACAATAAATTCCTTAAAAAGTTCTGACACACCACCTCCACTACCTTGCCCCCTCCGCCAACACCTTCAGTTATTGTTGCGCTGCCAAGTTGGTGGTGGTGATTTATCTCGAGAGTTTTCTTCGCCAAATCATCACAAAGGCAGCTCTTTCATTTTGTAAATCCTCGCCTTGGTACAATTTGAAAGCTTGCGGGTGACGAGGACAGCGGAAGAGCTGCCATTTTAATAGTTTGATGAGTTGAATCTGCTAACTCACTCATTCGGAATAGTGAAAACCAAGCAGACACGAACGGCCCGCATCAATTAGCAGTTTATGCCTAATGAGTTGCTCATTAATCAAACTCTGCCATGTTAGAGTACTTGGCAGGTAAATTAAAATCCACCATCGAAAGCATTATGAAAATAAACGAACGGAACACGATAAGAATGATTCTCTTCAATGAAAGGTGTGCTGCTGCCTCAACTGACAACCGAAACCGCCGACGGCGACGGGTGCTTGTGGGCGTCGGGATGGGTCTTCCATGTTGCACGTCGAGAAATCATGCTTTGACTGTTCCAGTTTGGTTTATAAGTCTCCATCTGCCTGGCACATCAATCAAGTGTCATCTTTTGCTGTGAGAAACGCGTATTTTTCGTAGAGGAAAATTCTAAAATTACGCCTGACGTACTGCGTGAGGCCAAAGGCGACGGAAGCTTCATCTTCTAGTCAATCGCGATATGGAACGTGTAGGGTTGGTGCACGTACGAGGGAGTCCAAATTGCTAGATGTGCTCCTGCCGCCGCCGTTCACCGCCTCGCCGCCCCCCGCGGACGCAGGCATAATTGTGTTTTGTGTCACTAAGCTCCTACGGTTCTGTTTTTAATTACTGACTCGGTCGCCGCGAGTTGGCATAGGTACAAAGTATTTCTTTTCGTTTTAATTTGAAACATTCCTTGCTTGTTGGACAAGCATACCAATAATACGCGCGTCGTTGGGGAAGCTTTTATTGGTGTGCGCTTTGTTCTAGAGTGCTGTAGGTGGTTGTGTGTCTCATGGGGGCTCCAGAATTCACTTCGTCTTTAGGCGGCGATTCAAGGTCTCCTGCGCATGTTATGTAAGTAAAGGAGAAACACTCTCATGAATCACCGATAATGAGCGGGAGGCGCGTGGACGTAAGAGGAAATCGATTCCTACCGAGTGCACGCATACACAGCTAAGGTTGTGCCAAGAAATTCTAATTAAAAACCGAGAAGAAGTTAAAAGCAGCAGGCATGCAAAGAAACAACAATAGCGCCCAATAACACACAAACAAAATATCGCAATAACATCATTCATACACTCGCGCTAGGGGTGAGTGTTTTTTGGGAGCGCTCGCAAAGGCGGTTCTCAAAATCACATAAAATCTTTAACAGCTGATGCCGACGGCATTGGTGACAGTGCTTCGGAAACAGGTGGAATTTTTTGATTAGTTCAGAATTCCTCCGCAAGACATTGTTCGCTTTGGAATGCTGGCTTTGCTACTTTGTTGTTGATCTAAATTGCATTAGGCGGTAAAGGCATGCATTTCATTGGCAAAATGTTGTGTATATTTATGGCTGAGCAATTTCTTTTCAATTCTGGTTATTCAAATTTACTACCAAAATTCAAGTTGTCTCACCGCAATTTCAAAAACAAAAATATCGCTAATTCATTTCTGACTGATTTGTCATCAAGGCAGCAGGCTGTAGGGAGCAGCCCACTCGTGCTTTATTACATTCCGACGAAATCATTGTTTGGTGTGGATTACAAGCCAGAGGCGTCATTGGACTATTTTTGGTTGTTGATGATTCTAACCGCTCTGCTACTTTTAATGGAAATCTCCATCTGCTAGATGACTAGTAATTATTTTTGGCATTAAATGCAAGTTAAGACTTGGCCAGTATGTGGTCTCAAGAAGACGGTGCCATTCGCATACACAATATATGTTGCAAACGATTTAATAAAGAGGAAGTTTAGTGAAGGTAACCGCCGTGGTTTAGTGGGTAGAGTGCGACAGTCGCACGCCGAATTTTTCTCTTTGGAAAGAGATGGTGCCCTAAAAACTCGGAACTATATAACCTACAACTTTCGATAAATGTTGTTTAAATTGACATACGAATCTGATCAACATCTGAAATAACCTTTCGAACCGTTCAATACAATTTGTATTGGATGTGTTAAAATCTGAAATTCACCATATTAATGCTGGTGTTCCCCAGGGCTCCGTTTTGTCTATGACACTTTTCATCATTTTTGTAAATGATTTCTTGTCTGTCACTTCTAATCCAATTAACTCCTTCGCTGATGGCAGTGCCCTCAGCTTTTCATATTCGTTCCTCGGCTCTCGACCCTCCTCTTCGGCCATTGACTTGGAACGGCAGCGTATGTTAAGCTCATTAAATTCCGATCTTGACAGCATAATTGATTGGGGTAAACGGAATAGAGTGGAATTTAATGCTTAAAAACTCAGTGATTTCTATTACAACTCAAGCGTTCTCAAAATAACCAGCCATTGTCTGTGAATGGCTCCTGCGTTGTTGAAACCGGACGCCTTTCCATCCTCGGTATGTGTGTCAACTGAGCACAAAGTTGGAATGGTAAAATATTCGAGATCGCCAAAAATGCAGCGAAATCTCTGGGCTTTTTAAGGCGATGCAAGAAATATTTCACCCCTTCTGATCTGGCAAAAATATATAAGGCGTACATCCGCCCAAAGCTTGAGCACAACGCTCCTATCTGGTGCGGTGCTTCTAAGTACCCTCTGCACCTATTAGATAGAATCCAATAGCGAGCGATAAAACTTATTGGTGATAATAATGCTGCGAAGTCAATCGACTCGCTTGAACTTCGACGAAATGTTGCGTCTCTATCACTATTTTATCGCTATTTCAACAAAAAATGCTCTAACGAGCCAACTAGCATTTCTCCCCTTCGAGAATCCACCCGCAATACTCGCTTCGTTGGGAATGCTTACCCGTTCACTCGTAAGCCCACCTTTGGACGTACAGTTAAGTTTAGAAACTCATTTTTCAGCCGGACCAAACGAATATGGAATGCTCTTCCCAGCTCAAATTTGTTCGCGTTGGATCCCACACAATTTGTCAATCGCTAAAAAAGAGGCTCGTGTCGATTGGTCAGAAGAAATAATCAAAAATACGATGGCGGAGTTTCGAAAGACGTCTATGACATCGTGACAGGTGATAAATTGTGGATTTACGCGTATGAGCCCGAAAGTAAACAGCGGTCGACTGTGTGGGTGTTTCAAATTAAGCCGAATCCAACGAAAGTTGCTGGCGCACGAAACAATTCCAAGCAAATGGTCGCCTGTTTTTCGGAAAAACTGAACACGTCGCAATCGAACAACGCAGAACAGTCAATTCTGAGTGGTACACAGACATTTGTTTGCCAGTTGTCTTCCAAGAAATCAGGAAAGCTAGTCGCCGAAGATGGATCACTCTTCACCACGACAATCCGAACTCTCACACATCGGCTCAAACAACTGCATTTTTGAGCAATCATTGATTTGATGAGTCATCCATGGCACCGAATGACTTCTTTTTATTCCCGTACGTAAAAAATCAAATGAGAGGTCAACGTTCTTCGACACCTGAAGAAGCGGTTGATGCGTTCACAATGCATGTTTTGGAGATACCTCAATCAGAGTGGCAAAAGTGCATCGACAATTGGTTCAACCGCAGGCAAAAGTGCATAGATCTTAATGGGGAATATTTTGAAAAACAATAAATCAATTTTTCTTCTCTAATCTCGAAATATAAAGGCAACCCTCGTATGATGTGTAAATAGATTTGTTGAAAATAAATGCAAGATCGGGGGAAAACAAAAATAGTTAGTAAATATAGTTTGCTAATTTTAAATAAACCGATTAGCAGCTGCATGAATAAGACTAAAAGATTTGTGATTCACGTGTCCATTTCCATTTCAATTCGAATAGCAGAATAGTGTCATTAAAAGTGTTCCTCAAAATAACGTGCTCGTTGTTTCCCGTCCCAAACAAATTCTCTTTATTTAATTAGTTTATAGGACATTTGTGTTGTGGATTATTTATTGATTAAAATCTGGAGCCAACTTCTGCTGAACACTTGCGACACAATAAACTACATTTTGTTTTTGTGTTTCGTGTAGTTACATATTTCACGAGTGGAAACACCTCCGGGTGACCATTAAAAACGAGATTACCGCACTTTAAATAACGTTCGTTAAATTTATGCTCCTATGTTGGATTTGGTTTGGTGGACAATGAAAAATCATTGCAGTGCTTGTTTTCATTTTAATTTGTTTTATTATTTATGTTTCAGCAGATAGTGTGGTTGCTGGAGGTTTTGTGCACAGGGCGAATGATGTTTTGCTAAATGTGGAACACACTTTCCATGGAGGAAAACTTTCCAAGGTCTACTAAGAGAAGTTTGTTGAAAACACTATTATCCTCAATTTAGGTTTTTTGCTTGTTGAATAGTTAAACTCTTTCAATTAAGTTCGCAGGTTTGGTTGTGTGCAATAAAACTGTGTACTAAAACTTGACACTTTGAAGATTAAACGTATTCGCAGATTAAACGTATTTGTAGCGTGCACGTAAATTGTTCTTGGTCTGACATTACATGTTTAACTAATTCAACTGACAGATTCTTTTAGATCCTCCTCCGCTCATGCTTAAACATTTTAGAAGCGAGCATTCTCTATAGCTTACATTTGAAAACTATTTCGGCCTAGTTAACCTGAGCACTTTACCCGTTGAAACTTTTTGACAAACTGCCCCCTTTTAGCCCACAACCTTCATCTTTGACGTTCAAGTTCCAGCTACCCAAGACGGAAACATCCCCTTTTATAAAACTCGTTTCAGTGCCATAAAGTAAGAATTTAAGCCTTGTGCGAAACAAGCTCGAAGGTTCTGTTTTACTCAGTTGGCTCTTAAAATCAACAATTAGCTAAACTGATTTTACACTTGTTTTCGGTACACGTTTCTTTTTACTTCAGAGCTTTTTCGGACATGCCGTTTCCGTTTTAATGTCTACTAACGTGTCCCTGTGTTTTCTCCAATTCCGCTTATGTGATGTAGAGGATGAGTGGACTTTTTGATAATAGTACCTTTGGTGTGGACGTGTTTTCTGCTTCTTCTTGTGGCTCTGCAGTCCGGGGTGGACCTGGCCCTCAATCAACATGCCTCTCCATCCAGCACGATCTTTCGCAAGCTGCCTCCAGTTGCGCACTCTAAGTTTGAGTGGTCCTTCTCCACTTGCGTACGTCACATTAGCCTAGGCTCTCCTCTGCTGCATTGTCCCCATGGTTCAGATTCGAAGACGTTAATGTGACTTGCCAACTTTAAGAAGTCACATGACTGTTTGCAACTTTCTTTGAATATTGCTTGATATTGAAGGTCTCATTGAATTCGTGTTCATTACCGAAACTGATGGAAAGGCTAGAGTTCTCGGTCCATCATCATGTTCTATTCTTCTTGGCATTCATGCAGTGAAAGTCAGATAATAATAATTGCTGGCGCCACAGTCCAAGAGTTCTGTCAAAAGTAGAAGACCTACAGTTTTCTGCCGACTCCGAACGGCGAAGTTTGAGAAGCATTTTCTCAGACAGTTATTACTCTTTGAGTATTGTCAGCAGCGAAGTAGCTGAAGGTAGTGTAGTAGAAGAAGGTAGTGCCGTGAAAAATTTGAAAAATTTATATTGAACTGGGAATCCAACCTAGACCTTCGGCGTGTGAGCGTCACACTCTACCCACTACGCCACGGCGGCCAATCAGATAGCTAAATCGAAATTGAAATTAAGCAAAGCTGCTGGAGTGGACGGACTGTACGCAGGACTATTTAAAGCAGCTGGAGATGACCTGCTCCAGTTGTAAGATTTGGTCAGACGAAAGCATTGCCGATGAGTGCAATCTCCGTTTCGTTTGTTCAATCCCCTAGAAAGAAGACCCTTTTGACTATTTGTCGGTGGTACGCTTACTTCAAACGTGACCATACAAACACCAAAGATGCTGAACGCTCTGGAAGGGTAATTCATGTGGTAACACCTGAAAACGTCAAAAAGACAAAAAATAGTTTTGAAAAACCGCAAAGTGAAATTGTCTCACGCATTTTAACTGACACTAGCTGACACCTTAAAGATATCAAAAGGCGGCGTGTAGACTGTTTTGCGTGACAATGAGAAAGCTGTTTTCGAAATGGGTACCGCGTTTGCTCGCAATGGACTAAAACCAACAACGTATCGATAATTCTGAGAGCTGTTTGGAACTGTTTCGCCAGAATAAAAAGGACTTTTTGTGTCGGTATGCCAAAATGGATGAAAGATGGATTCACAACTATACTCCAGAGTCAAATCGGCAGTCAGCAGAGTGGATAACAGCTGCTGAACCACGCCCAAAGCGTCAAAAAACACAAGTGTCGGCTGGCAAGATTATGGCATCCGTATATCGGGATACGCACGGAATTTAATTTCTCGACTATCTTGAGAAAGGCAAAAGGATCAACAGTGAATGCTGGCTTAATGGTGCATTTGAAGGAGGAAATTACAAAAAACAGCCTTTATAAAGAAGAAAAAAAAAGACCGTGCACCGTGTCACAAGTCGTTGGATTGCACAAATTGGGTTTTGAATTACTTCCGCACCCTCCGTACTCTCCAGATCTGGCCCCCAGCGACTTCTACCTCTTTTCGGACCTCAAAAGATGCTCGTGGAAAAAATTTGGTGGAATGAGGAGGTGATCGCCGAAACTGAAGCCTATTTTTAGGCCACAGATAAATTGTTCTATATAAAAGGTACCGAAATGTTGGATTGATTGTAAAATCCTTGAAAGAAACTATGCTGATGAATAAGGTCGAATTTTGCATAGAAAATGCATTTTTATTGGTTAGTCCCAGAATTTATTGAGTGATTTGTTATACAGCGCCATGTCTAGTTTGGGCACTTTCCAATGTCGTCAAAGTGTGTAGGATGACGATGAAGAACTCTCGCTGCTCCGTCCAGATCGGTAATGAACTCGCCGAGACCTTCAGTACCAAAAATGGTTTAAGACAAGACGGTGCACTATCATGTGACTTCTTTAAAATTGTTCTTGAGACGTAACTCAAAGTCAACACCAGTTGCACAATTTTCCAAAAGTCAGCTCAATTGTTAGCGAGCCGTTAATGAAGCGTTTGTTGGCATTGAAGCAAAAACGGCTAAAATAGGTCTGGCGGTCAATGAGGACAATAGGATGTAAATGCTGTCGACAAGGAAGGACACACAACATCGATGTCTCAGGCAAAGTATCACCATAGGCAGCAGAATCTTTAAGTTTTTTAAAGGACTCCGTCTACCTTGGATCCACGGTTAATTGGCGAAAACAACTCAGCACCGAAATCAAACGCAGAATCACTCTTGTCAATCGTTGTTTCTTTGGGCTCAAGAGGCAATTGTGTAATAAAGCCCTCCCTCGAAGGACGAAGCTTGCTTTATATAACAGCTTGATCATCCAAGTCCTACTTTAGGATCATCCCAATCCTCCGGAAACCTGGACTCTAATCACGTAACTTTTTAAGCGACCATCGTCCGGACTATCCACCTAAGCGATGTCGTCGATAATTTGCATCACGACACCAGTATCGTCTTCTCTATCGTGTATTTTATACACAGTTTGAGCGCTACTGAACGCAACATGTCTCTTGTCACAATTGTACACACGCAACAAAACAATGAATAACGACTGCCTGATAGTTATTCAATTTTTTGTTGTGTGTGTACACATTACGAATATAATATGAAATGTATGAGGTTTGATTTCAGGGAATATTTTTTAAAAAGAATTTTGAATGTACATAAATACTTGCGAAAGTTGAGTTGTATCCAAATATTTATTTTTTAATTACTAATCACATTTTTTTTCTTACTTTTTCTCCTAATTTTCATTACGTGTATGCCAACGCAATGCAAAACGAGAAATAGCTGTCGTCAAAATACGATCGTCAGGACGATAGTGATTGGCAGTTTTGAGAGTACCATCAAGCAACCAAAATTATATCGTTTTTGTCGATATCGCTTTTTTTGTTTATGCGATGCAAAATTCTCGTTTCAACGATATCTTCGCACGATTGTCATCATCCGTGATTAGACCCCTGGACGTTACCAAAAGCGGAGGAGGAAGGTCTTATTATTTTCGAACTAAAGTTTTGCATGCGATTTTTGGTTCTGTTTGCCTTGATGGAATTTGTAAGAGAAGATTTAAAATTAACTCGATGTGCGCCTTTGCAGTGTCTTCGAATACAACGCTCAAGGTGAGCAGGCCATATAGAGCGAATGGATACCACTACTCTTACCCGAAACGGCTTCGAGTCTGAGCCATTGGGACAACATAACAGAAGACGGTCTAGGCTGAGGAGGCGCGAGCAAGTGAAGAAAGACCTCAACCAACCAAAAAAGCAAGAGATCGTGCTGCCTGGAGAGGCATGTTGGTTGAGGCCCAGGTCCACTTTGGACAGTAGCGCCATAAAAAGAACAAAACGAAGAAGAAGAGGGGTATAGATCTGTACTTCTTTGGTCTTTAAATTACCTGATTTGGACGCATAACTAATTTTTAAATAGTTCCTGAAAAACTTAAGGTGTTGTGATGTTAAGATAAGTAAGGATTTCGCTTTTTTTGGAATATAGTTGTAAAGAAATTTTGGTCTTGATAACTGAATAGTAAGTGGCAACCACAGACACTCGAGTCGTCGCCAGGTCGGTTAAGTAGAAGTTCACATAAGACTGGCTTTTATAAATCTCTCAAAGACATCTCAATCATGTCTTTGAGTTTGAAGTTAGACTACAATGTGGCTTGAATTTTTATGACGCACACAAAGAACTCAAGAAGAATTTTGAGGTCCTGTGGGAATTCTTTTAATTTTTCAATGTAATGAAGACCAAAGCCAACATCTTCCATTTGCTGTTTTCATTCAAAAACAAGTTTCAACACACAGTTCACAGTTTAATATATTTCCCATCCCCTTTTCAAACCTCACTGCCAAAATAACACTTGATCCTTTTGTAGAAAAAGACACAATAAAATGTCCCACCAAAGAATGCCCCCCGCCCAAATGTCCGCCATCTCACAAGTGACTTCTCAAAATTGATATCAAATATGCCACACAAGCAACATTAACAAAAAGTCTAAGCTCTCAAGCGAAACGACAGCATATCTTCGGAATTATCAAATTTCAAAGAAACACTTTGGAATAGTTATTCAGTTGGGAACACTTCACGGAGTGAAGAGCACGCAGGAAACTCAACTCCCAATATGATGATGTCAGTAATTTTCAGCATCAAAGACTCCAGTCGTTCGTCGTCCCCCCTCAACCGCATGTGCGCTTGTAATTTAATTTATCTTGCCCCACTGTGACGTTTACACCACCATGTCACGATTTGATACGTAAGCAAGGTTGGTTTTCACTAATCCTCTGTGGAATGGAAGGAAATGGAAGTTTGACCCAGAATTGAGACTTAATATGTATTCCATCCAGTGGACTCATGCCTGCCAGCACTGATAAAGTCGTCGTTACGCTAAACTGTTAAAACGAACGTGACTAGACTATCAGTTATGATTGTGCTCCCATTCGTTATGGCTTAATTTATACCCTGCAGGATATTTCATTATCTATACATGTCCCAGTACATATTTATGGGGATGTGTGCCGCCACTGTGATGATGGCATCACCTTTATGTGCATTTCTTTTCGCACAAATAAAAGTGCCCCGGGAGTTGGAATAATTCTTGTGAATTTATCGCTGACCTGTTCGCAATTTTCTCCCTATTCAAAATCAGTTAAACGTGTACACTCCACGTCCACGTTCACGTTCACGTCCACTTCCACTTCCACTTCTCACTGCCACATCCACATCCACGTCCTTCTCGAGGGGTGGACATTAACGCACACAAATACACGCGAAGCGTGTGTTCGAAAATTTAAGGACGAACTTAAGTTCGTTCGCCTACTGGTAGGAGACTAATTTAAATTTACTTTCACGGTCCTTGAGTTGAAAAGATGCTCAGCCTGTATCCGCAGGAACAACTGCCATCCCAAAGGAGCATTCAATCATTTTCTCCTAAAGATAATATAAACTTGTTTTTGTTTCTGCCATCATTTTCAGAATATTTTTCGGGCATTGCGAAGCAATTCATTAGGGAGCTATGTACACCATGGCGGGTGAGGCTTGCGAAAGCGAAAAAATTTCCCCAATTCCCATGCGCGAGGGAAGGAAGAAAACTTATCCTAATTCTGTTTCAACTTGTATCTCCTTTCCGTTTTTTTTCTGTTTTCTTTTTTCCTCCCTCCCGCATATCAGCAGCGATCCAACATGAAATAAATTTAATTCGGAGAATGGCTTTCACTTCCCTCGGAAGGAATCAACTTTTTGTTTTCCTTCAAGTGAGATGTGCGGAGATGACATTATCGGTACTTACCGAATTTACAGCAGCCATACTAATACTGGGATAGATATCTGGAAGACAAGAGTAAAAAAAAATCCATTAGCGTGACTGCTTACGAAGATACCTTGAAATCAAATAAAAGGGGTTAAGGAGGGCTTATGGGTCTTTCGAAGGCGTACAACACTTGAGTTTAATGAATGTTCGAGCATCGGAGGAGTAAGTTTATCATCGGGAGCACTGAGGAGTACTTCAGAAATGGGTTTGGATTTTAATTTAATGCTTGGCGTAGTACTTGTTCAATGATTGCTGTGCCGTAGTGAGATAGGTATTTGAGGGGCTTAAGGCCGCAATGATTTGAAATTATCCGAAACAAAAAACGGTGGGTTGATGTAGGTACGCTAAAGTGAGACGATTAGAACTTCCGTCAATCAATTACCGTTCGGCAGCGGGTGGAGCGGGCAATGTAATCACTTGTCATCAATTCTGAAGTAAACACAAGAACAAATGATTGATTTTTTTGATGCTTACAACTGTTTGACGGTGGCGTTAGTGAATTAGGTTTTAAAGTTTTCGTTATTCAAATAAGGACTTAATATTTTTAAGAGTGTCATTGTGATGACTGGGGGAAAACGCTCCAGAAACCCAGTTCACTAAGTAAAAAGTGAAAACTGAAAGTTTTTCACTATTCATTTATACGAGAGTTGCCTTTAATATTTCGTTATTAGACAACAAAAACAAATATTAATCATCGAAAACAGCTTTACTTTTTTTTTATATTCCCCATTAAGATCTATACGTGATCGCCGTGGCGTAGTGGGTAGAGTGCGACGCTCACACGCCGAAGGGTCTAGCTTCGACTCCCAGTTCAACACCAATTTTTCTAATATTTCACGGCACCACCCCTTTCGAGCTGCTGACAACACTCAAAGAGAAATAACTGTGTAAGAAAACTTCTCAAATTTCGCCGTTCGGAGTCGGCAAAAAACTGTAGGTCCCTTCTACTCATGAGAGAACAGTAGCGCGCACAACACGAGTAGTTGATGAGCAAGCTAGGCCTTGGTCCCTCTTTGGACTGTAGCGCCAACAATTATTATTACTAAGATCGATACACTTTTGCATGCGTTTGAACCAACTGTCGAAGCACTTTAGCCACACTGATTGATGTATCTCCAAAACATGCATTCTGAACGCATAAACCGCTACTTCAGGTGTCGAAGAACGTCGACCTCTCATTTTATTTTTTACGTACGGGAATAAAACGAAGTCATTCGGTTCCAAATCAGGACTCTACGGCGGATGACTGATCAAATCGATGTCTTGAGTGCTCAAAAATGCAGGTGTTTGAGCCGATGTGTGAGAGCTCGCATTGTAGTGGTGAAGAGTGATCCGTCTTCGGCGGTTGGTTTTCCTGATTTCTTGGAAGACAATTGGCTAACAAACGTTGTATGCCACTCAGAATTGACTGTTCTGCGTTGTTCTAGTGGTACGGATGCGACATGTCCAGTTTTTGCGATAAAACAGACGATCATTTGCTTGGAAGTGCTTCGTGCGCTAGCCACTTTTGTTGGATTCGGCTCAATTTGAAACACCCATGCAGTCGACTGCTGTTTACTATCAGACTCATACACGTAAATCAATGATTCATGAACTGTCACGATGTCATAGATGTGTTTCGAAACACCGCTATCGTATTTTTGGAGCATTTCGTTCGACCAATCGACAGGAGATTTTTTTTGAGCGATTGACAAATTGTGTGGGATACACCCGAACCAAATTTGTTTGACGGTCAAATGTTCATATTGAATATATGCTGGTCCCACTAATGCCTAAGGTTGTCTCAATCTCACAATAAGTCACATGACGATCTTGCAATATCAGTTGGCGCACAGAATAAATGGTTTCCGGAACAACAACTGATTTTGGACGACCTTCACGAAATTCGTCTTGGAGTGAACTGCGACCTCGGTTGAATTCACCTTCCCTGCGATAAACACTGGTACTTGATGGGGCCTTATCGCCAAAAATTGAATTAAGTTCATCGATGCACTGTTGTTAAATGCATGCAGTGCATGCAAGTAAATTAAAAAGTTGTAAAAAATAATCGCAAGCAATTTGGAGAGATGAATCTTTTAAGTTACTGTAAAAAACACAAATAGCGCTCGTGTGTTAGAACGTTCTGAGTACATATAACCTCAAAAATGTCAAACTTTATGGCAAAGCTGGCAGTTGCCAGATTGCAACACAAGGGTTTTCCAATCCCGAAATATAAAAGGCAACCTTCGTACAAATTGAGTAGAAGGATTGAACTGATTCAAAATGACAGATTTCGTTGTAAATTTTGATTGTTTAAAAGATCTGCCTTGGTTTTCATAAGTCAGCCAAAGGACTCGATGACAACAGGGCCTGCTTCATTTCGTGGAGTTGAATTAATGGCATTTATTAACGGTAATGTTTTCCCTGCAATTTTTTTTTCTCAGATTTGAAAGTTCATTACAGAACATTTCAGCAACTCCAGCTACTTGTCCTGTCCAGGAACTGACGTACGTCTGTACTTATTTAGTAAAGTGAATGATTATTATTTTTACCATGTTGTTGACCAATATTGCTTTGAGGTTTCTGATTTATTGTTACAGTTTTTACTTCCGGCATGAAATCGAATTTTACAATTTTAGGGAGGCATTGCATATTTAATTAAACCCTCTGTCATATATAGTATATGAAATGACACAAACGTCCTCAAAGGGACCGAGGTCTTGCTTTTTGAAGTGGAAGAGGCGAAAAGTTAATTAACTTAGCTTTTCATAAGCATTTTACTTTGCGTGTTATTAGCAGTTCGTGAAAAATGCAACGTGTGCAACTCAGAGAACCAAATATGGAACATTTAGCGGATGCGTTTCGCAATTCAACGACTATGCCAGGGAGGCGAATACATATTCATTATAAATAGGAGACAAAATATTTTTTTGCCTTCTTTTCCGTTTATCGACCGAGTAATAAAGATAAGGAACTGTGTGAGAGTTGTTTTTTTTCCAATCGCCCATCACTTGAACCTCAATCCTCCCCCGCCTACACATTGGTCCTTCAAAATATTTATAAAAGATGAAGTTTGGGGAAAATTTTATTTTCACAATTTAAACACTGTGATGAATATATATAATATTTGTAAAATAGGTACGATGAAATTGTATCAGCAACGAAATGCGTCTGAGGGTTAAGATCAGGACGAATTATTTGTTATTCAAAACTTTATATCTCAGAGAATAATTTAAACAAAAATATCACTAGTCCATAACAACAAAGTTTACAAATAAAAACAAATAACAAAACAATTCAAATTGCAACTGAAGAGAGCATTCTCAGTCCATTATACCATCATGTTATGGATTTGGGGCAACTGAAGTTTCGTTTCCAAGGTGTGGGGAGTGAGTTGCCAAATTTCAGTCATAGATGGCTTTATTTAAATTTTTTGGTTTGCTCTTGTAATCGATTTTCCCACGGCCTCCTCTTTCGAGCTGCCGACAACACTCAAAGAGAAATTACGAAGGACCTTCAGTTTACATCGGGGTGAAGCTGTGGTTATATATATAAATTGACTTATGTATCAAGTAATACTATTATGTTAGTGCATTCATGTAAAATTTCATACAATTGTGATTATTAATTCGCGTTTTATCTCTAGTTAAACCGAATTATAATGACAACTGAGACGATTATGGTGAAAATTGAGCATCCCGCTGTAATTCAATTTCTCACTAAGCAAGGAAAAAGTCAAAAAACTGTTCATAAAGAGATGGTTGCTGTTTACCAGGGTTCCGCACCTTCATTATCAACTGTGCAAAAGTGGCCAACTGAGTTTAAGAGAGGCAGAAAGAGCATTGAAGACGATCTCCGCTTCGGCGCCCCAGCTTCTGTTTGTACGGCAGAAAGCATCAAAGAAGTAAAAAAACTTTTTCTTGAGTATGCCCAAATAAAGGTGAAAATGATGGTAGCTGGCAACTGGTACCATGCACACCATTCTTCATGACTATCTTAACCATCCAAAGGTCAGTGCAAGGTAGGTGCCGCGAATGATCACACCGCCTCAGAAAAACGTGAGAATGGCATGCTGAGATGTGAGATGAGATGCTTTTGGAGATGTGTAGTGAGAACGCGGACGGTGTTATGGATCGAATTGTTACTGGGGACGAAACATGGGTTCACCACTATGACCCTGAAGGCAAACAAGAGTCCATGCAGTGGCATAAAAAGCAGACCCTCCGAAGAAGTCCAAAGTCACTCCGTCTGCTGAAAAGCTCATGGCCACAGTTTTTTGGGACTCAAAGGTAATCTTGCTCATTGAGTACAAAGAAAAGGTGAAACAATCAACGCCACATCCTACGCTTCCACTTTGCATAATTTGCGGGAGGAAATTAAAAAGAAAAGACGGGGTAAACTGCTTCTTCATGACAACGCTCCTGTTCACACGGCGCGAGTTTCCAAGGCCGCTGCGCGAGATTGTGGTTTCGAAGAAATCCAACACCCACACCTTGCCCTTTGTAATTATTTCCTGTTTCCGGATTTGAAAACATGTCTTCGTGGAAAAAGATTTTCGGATGATGAAGAACTCAAGTCAGCTATAAATGGGCATTTTGCAAATTAATTTTTTTGAGAGCTTAAAACTTATCTAAAGATGTAACAAATGTATTGATGTTAGGGGATATTTTATTGAAAAATAAAAACAATTTAAATTGAATTCGCACTTTCTTTCATATCGATAACGAGAATATATTGAACTTCTCAAACTCCCCCGTTCATATTCGGCATAAAACTGTAGGTTCCTTCTGGTCATGAGGGAACAGTAGCGCGCATAACTACTCATAGAGTAGTTGATGAGCAAGCTAGGGCCTGGTTTCCCTGTGGACTGTCATGCCATCCAATTATTATTATTATTGATGTAATCGAAATACCAAACACATTTCATTATTTGATAGTTGGTGCTTCATCTGTCAATCAGTAAAAATATTGTTTTAATAGGGTGTGTAGTTTTTGTTTGGCGTCTATTGAAAATTTGAAAATCAAAACGAACATTTTCGTCTATTTTGCTATTTTATTTCCGGAAAGATAAAACAAAACGCAAGCTCACGAAAGGGTATATACTTTTTATGGTGACGAAGCAGTTAAAGAAAAGCGGCACGAATTGACAAATCGCAATCATCATAACAATGCAGGGCCACACACATATTTAGTAACTCGGCACAAATTCTTGAAGCTTTGTTAGGATGTTTTGCCACATCCACCAAATAGTCTTGACCTAGCACCGTCTGATTGCTCTTTATTTCGATATTTGCAAAACTTCTTGAATAGTACAATTTTCAATAAAGATGATGTTGGAAAATTGTGCCTGATTCAGTTTTTTGCTGATAAAAACCAAATGTTTTATTAACATGGAATTATGATGCTGCCTGAAAGATAGTAAAAAGTCATTGCTCAAAATGTGCAATACATTACAGAATAACGTTATTTCGTCTTTTTACTTGGTTGCCAACCCTAAAATATGCATAATCGTACTAATTAAGCAGTATGCTTCGGCTTGTTTTGTTGAAAATAGAAGTCCTTTCCCAAATTTTATCCATCAGCTCTTTGCTTTAGTTTGTCCTATAATATTTAAAGATGAGAGTCCTTTTTCATGATCTCTTCAATAAAACCTAACTTCCCTTCGCCAGAAGATGAAATACACTCCTACACCATTATTTGACAGTCTCCAAGTCTGGAAATTCACTCCACATTTTTTAGATTCAATTATGTGTTTCAGTTTCTTTAAGTTAAAACGAATCCATCTGATCTTTAAATCTAAAATTTACTTTCATCGTTGAAACCTTTTCCCAGATGGATATAAGGTTTCCAATGAATCCTTTGGTAAAATTAAGTCTTTTATTTCTATTTGTTTTGGAATTGAAAGGTTTTCTTTTCTGCAAACCCTGGCCACCTACTCCTTTTACGCAGAGTTTTGTTCAAATGTCAACTTCCACTCCCGAATTCGTACGCACATTAGAAGCAATTTTTGGAGAAAGATTTCTTTGACTCCTTCTCAATTATCGTAAGTACGTTTCGTTTGTCCCTCGTTGTAGAGGTGCGTCCATTTCTATGTTTATTATTACTATTTTCATTCATATTTATTATGAATAATGCTATATATTATATATACACATATGGAAAAAAGTATTTTCATACCTATAGTTTTCAAAATATAATGAATATAACATTACAACACCAATCGCAAAGTCACTTAAAATGCCCAACTTTTCTGCACTTTGCTTCCCGTTTTCCTTTAATATGTTGAGGTAAACCAATTTGTCATATTACTACCTATAAAAGGAAAATTGCCTACCCCAGCACTGCAAATGTAGCCCCAAACCATTACAGAATCTCCTCGATGTTTAATGGTGGCTTTTATATAATTGTGCAAAAACTCTTCATTCGGTCGCCGCCAGACATACACTTTGCAATCTGATCTATGCAAATTAAATTTGCTTTCATTAGTGAAAATAACCTTTAAATTTAAAAAAAAAAAAATGAAGAGTTGGCAATTTTTTAAAGATAATTGATAAATGAAATGTTCCAGAAATCCTAAATTTTCAATAAATATTTTCGAGCACTTCAACTTATTTTTCTGGCTTATAAAGGAATTATTCTTTGCCACTCTTCAATAGTAATTAGATATTAGTAGGGTATTTCAAACGGTATTTAAGCACACATCTTTTCCACTCCTTTCTTTTAACAAAATTTGCAAGTGCTCAGCTGTTTTAAATAAATCTTCTTTTTGTTCCTTAAAAATTGACCTCTCTTTCATTGAGTATTTTGCCCTTCTTTTATCAGACACTGAACTCTTTATTGTACCTACATAGTTTTTCTGCCCTGGACAGTAGATTTACTTTTTTTCTGAATTTTTCAGAAATTTCTTTTACGGTTTTTCCTTCACTATTTGATTCCACGATCAATTGTCTAACTTCAAGATATGCTTGCTTACCACATGAATACATTTGCAAAAAAAGGATTGTCCAAGTTTTTTTTTAATTTTCTTGGGTAACAAAAACAACACCACTAGACTTAAGATTTAATAAGAATACAAAAGATGTCGAAAGGCAGAAAAAACTAACATAGATTAGCTTAGAGTACTTGTTTAGAGTCAGTAAGTTAGATATAAGATTAATATTTCAGATTAAATATTTAAGCTAGTTTTAAGCATTTTTGTCTAGCAACTAAGTTAGCGAATTGTAAAGTGCTATTAAAAATGCGTTTCAAACTCAAACTCAAACTCAAAAAAAGAAGTTAAAATTTTTTTTATTAATTTATTTTCTTATTTTTATTTTTTTTTAAATTACTACTCAATGCCGTAAAAAACTTAGCTTCGGAGTCCTAAAAACTGGTACCAAGAAATAAATAAAAATGAATAAATGACGGTAAAAAATTTGCTCATTTGCTCCTTCTATTGTACCTGTAGAGTCTGAATAATAAATTTAAATACGTTTGTTCAGCTCAAATTTGAATCATTTATTATTTCAGTTTGTTTCGTACTGTTGTTTCGATGTAAGTAATTAACTTGATTTGTTATATTAATTTTCTGTGGCGCCGTGCGACGCTCACACGCCGAAGGGTCTGTGTTCGATTCCCGCCTAAACACTTTGAATTTTTCTTTCGAGCTGCTGACAACACTCAAGGAGTAATAAATGTCTAAGAAAGCTTCTCAAACTTTGCCGTTCGGAGTCGGCAGAAAACTGTAGGTCCCTTCTACTCGTGAGAGAACCGTAGCGCGCACAACGCGAGTGGTTGATGAGCAAGCTAGGGCCAGGTCCGCCGGTGGACGGCGCGCCAACAATTATTATTATATTGATTTTCTAGAAGATGAAGTATAAAACAAAAACATAATTCGTTGTGACCGAAGCTTACTGTACCCATATTTCGATCGCTTTTTACCATCACTGTACATATACTCTTTTCTGCAATTTGTGGAAGCCAGTGAAATGAAATGAAGATAGAAGGCGCCATTTTCAACTTAAAGAAGTTACATACTTTGGACCGTTTCCAGAAAATATAGTGGATATGCGTCAGTTCGTACCTTCTCCGACCACTGGCCTTGTCTGCACTTTAATTGTAAGTCGGTGTGCTGTCATTACAGAATAACATTGTTTTCTAAGCCAAATGAGCACATTTTCTGTGCAATTCACCATCGAATTTGACACACAGCCAGTTTGCCTGTCTCCAAGAAGGAATTTGTAGCTCTCTTATTAATATCATATTTTCGATACGAATTCATGTGAAATAAAGACAGTTCAACAACTTTCTAAACGGATGCGCAAGCAGATGGAGAAACACATAGATCACATAGATGTTTATTTTATTACATTTCCGCAATGAAAATACCCTTTTAGCCGGAATCACCACTAATAAGTGTGTACATTTGAATATGATCTACATTTCGACGGGGTTTCGGTTTCCATAGCACCACAAGCCACCACCACCACCCACCTACTTGATTATTCAATGAACGCAAAGTTTCCTATGAATGCTTTCGCTTCTACGTGTTCCCATACGCTCCAGTTATCGTTTTATTCTTAAAGAAGGACATCCCTTTGTAATGCTGATATCATTTTATTTCACACACATGCTTCAAGGCGTACGGCATGTTGACAGCATTGCTTTTTGCATGTACTCCCCGCATGCTGGCTTCACACAATGTAACAAAGTGAAATTTGAAAAGAATGCTCACGGACCGCAGTACCACCAGCCGCACGCCACCCATTTGTCCCAGGGGCACATCACTGCACAGACCGATTCTTCTATTGATGCGCGTTCTTTCCTCAGTTTGTTCTCTTAGGATTGTTTTTGTGAAAATTCTTGCATTGCATACAATGCTGTTTATTGTGCACATTCAATTGTTCGGTTAACATTTCTGGCAGCCGGCCAGGTGATACGGCATTCCATGGTTACCCTGATATGGCCTCTTGAGTGACGATCAAATAGCTCATCTCATTCCTTTCGGTCTCGGTTTCGGTTGTTCTTCTCTTTCTTATTATTTTTTATTTTAAGAGCTTTTTTATGGTCGCACATTATTTCCGTAACCCAATGACTTCGTGTCCAGGTTTCACAGCGACTGCGAATAGGGCGGCCGTGTGGATTAGGCGGATGATAATAAAGTGTGCCTTTATTTATCTCCGATATATGTTGTTCGTTCTGTTTGATACCTCGGGCCTCGAAATCTTGTTCGCTCACTAATTTATGGGGTTTTTCAAAAAGCAAGGCAGTCCACACAGCTCTCCGAGACGTAAAACACATTGTAAAGGATAATAGTTTGATTTTAATTGGATTTCGGAATCGACATGGGATCGCCTTTCAGTCTGATACACATTTGGGCGTGCTGCACTGTATTTTATCAGCCGTAGAGTGTGAGCGATAAATCTTTCTCAAAATATGGCCGCGTTCTTGTGGGATGACATTGAAAAGACTAAAGGTGTTCTTGCGTTTCGGAATGAGATGAATTTATGTCGGTGATGTTTGGGTAGGATGTATCGGCTGGTGCATGGATTCCGATTAATTTGGTGATATTAATGATTATTATTTCAAATTTGGAAAGAGCGTCCATTTCTTCTTGAAAACAATTTTGTCTTCACCGCCGCACTTGTGTCTACAGAAGAAGAGATTTTATCTGGCTACTGAATCTTCTAAAGCAGCTCCATTCGAAGTCGCCAATAAACCATGTTAAAAATAACATTGCCTTAGGACGTTAAAATTTCACCGTAATGAATCAGCTTTATTTGAATTACAATGCAAACCAGATAGACGTAAATGTTGACCTTTTTTTCTAGAAAACAAAAAGCAGATGAAGTAGCCAACCTAAATGGTGAGGTCATAGCTTGAAAATTGTTTTGAAAGTTCAAAGTAGTTGATTTAGGACTTTGCCAAGCAAAAGAAATTTTTCCAATGTGAGGAAGGCCCTTGGGACTGCATGCCACATTACATTAACTCTGTAAGCAAACTCCATTTAAAATTTCGAAGGACTTAGTGTTAGATAAGTTGTTGTTTTGGCGGTGCTGAATGTCGTGTTTTGTCGATCATACACAGTTGATTGGTAAGCGGAAGGGGCTGAATAAACTGATGTCATCAATAAATAAATATCAAGATTGATTTTCGCCCAACGAAGTGCCAAAAATTAGTGCAATATTAGTGCAAGTTATTCCAACCCATTTTCAAAAACATATGTCAATGCTGTACTATTTCTATTATCTCAATATACAAAGACCCTCTGAAGATGACAGCATCTCCTCTCGAAACGTCGAGACAACACAAATTTTATAAACTCATATCATTGGCTTCTTAATGACCAAAGCAGCCAACGAGGAACTAGATTCTTCTGCTATAACGTACTCCAACTTTGTCAACCTTCAACAAATATATACGATAGCATTTTCCGTCGATCAACTGGAAGTGGGAGCGACATTCATTGAACATGGGTTAGAAGTGGTATGTTTGCTAGACATTAAGTGAGTCAAGAATTAAATGAGGTTCTTAACCAGCAGAGCCGTACATAGAGAGGTCGGACGTTTGATCAACGAATACATTTATTCACAGCGAGCAACCATAGACCAGTACTCACAAATGGCCTCGTTTCGACAGTATGTGGAGGCAAGATTTTCCATACATGAAAAACGACAGGCAGCAGGGACTGATCCAACACCATGTATAATCATTTTACTTTTTCGATGATGACTATCAAGATATATGGCTTACCAGGTATACCGATATGAATGAATTTTTAAAACTAAAACACAAATTATTTATGGGAAAGTCAAAAAACATTTTATTCAAAGTATTGGTCATTGTTTTCTACACATTTTGACTATCTTTCTGGTAATTTGTGAATACCACGCTAATAAAATTGTTCGTCTTTTAAAGCAAACCCAATTTTCGACCTCCTCGTAGGAATCAAAGTCCATCCATCGATGAAAACAAATGGTAGTCGGAAGGAGCCAAGTCTAGTGAATACGGCGAGTGGGGAAGCTGCTCCCAGCCAAGTGTTTTGATTGTATCCTGAACCGGTTTTGTTTTGTGTGCAGGTGCATTGTCATTAAGCAAAATTACCTTGCCGTGTCTTCTATCCTTTCTGGTCGTTTCTCGATCAATGAATGGTTCATATTGATCATTAGTTGTCGCTAGCGATCAGTATTAACGGTTTCACCAGGTTTTAGGAGCTCGTGGTACAGCACGCCTTTCTGGTCCCACCAAACACACAGCATTGTCTTCTTGCCGAATCGATCTGGTTTTGCAGTCGATGTTGATGGTTGTCCCAGATTAACCCATGGTTTTTTCCGTTTAGAATTCTTAAAATAAATCCATTCTTCATCGCCAGTAACAATCCGATGCAAAACCGATTTTCTTTCGGGTTTTTGAAGCAAAATTTCACAAGTGTTTTTCGGTTTTCCATATGTCTTTCATTCAATTCATGTGGCACCCATTTTCCACACTTTCGGATCTTCCCCATGGATTTTAAACGGTCAGAAATTGTTTGTTGTACAACATTTAACATTGTTGCCATTTGCTTTTGACTCAAAGTGTCATCTCCATCGACTATCGTTTTCAATTCGTTCTTCATTCATTTCAACGTTCTTCATTTCTCACCTCAAAATCATTATTTCTGAACAGTTGAAACCATCTTTTGCATGTTGCTTCTGATAGAGCATGATCACCATATGCCTCGACAAGCAGTCGATGCGACTCTGCAGCACTTGTTCTTCAAATGAAAACAAAAAATTAATGCTTTCCGCAAATCATCACTTTCTGGTATAAAATTCGACATTTTTAACACGATGAAAAAATTGTATGTTGTCTGTTCAGCGACTTGACGTATACTAAATATTTTTCACAGAAAACAAACAAAGAAAAAAAAATAAATATAAAATAATAAGTCCCTATCGAGACATTTGTATCTTGACGCTCACTTCATGCCGGAATGCCTGGTAGATAGAGAACAACGAAAAAAGATCATGATTTTGTATTACGTTGAGAAGCAAAAACAGTGGATAATTTGGGACACCACGTCAATCATATTCTACATGTGTCAGGCACTGCATTTCATGGAGCAAAGTTTTTTTTTTTATTGTTTGCGCTGAAGTTGTGGCAGCCGTGGCATAGTGGGTAAGGTGCGACACTCACACGCAGAAGGTCTGGGTTCGATTCCCAGCTGAACACCTTGAATTTTTCACTGCACCACCTCTTTCAAGCTGCTGAAAACAATTAAAGATTAATAACTATCTACGAAAGCTTCTCAAACTTCGCCGTTCGGAATCTGCAGAAAATTGTAGGTCCCTTTTACTCGTGAGAGAACAGTAGGCCCTGGTCCCCAGTGCACTGTCGGGCCATAAAATTATTATTATGCTGAGGTTGTCCCCTCAAACAGTAAGTTCAATATTTCTTTGAGACCACTGCAGAACAATACTTGACGGTGTTAAAAGTTAAGGTCGAAGTTTTATATTCATCAAGACTCTTGCTTGGCCTCCCAGACCAAAAGACTAAACTAAGTTAAAGTGCTCCGAAAAACACAAAGTTTGACCTATTAATCGAAAAGTAATTTTTCTACTGCTGTCACAGTGCGATCGACACGGAATTGTTAAAAAAAGTTGACTTTCTCTTCTTCTTTGGTTTGTTCCTTGCCAAAGTCTCTCATTAAGTGCAAATTAGAGTCAAATGGGGGATTAGTCCCGCTACGGAGACTTACCTTGTAGATCTCAAAAACGAAATTTCTCAGGGATTGTGAATAAATTGCAGCGCCATTGTTCTGCAGTAATCTGAAAGTCACCGAAGACATTTGTATGGACAAATCATTTCTCTATTGATTGAGAAAAATCGGTTTTTATTTGACAATTTACTAAAAGGAATGTACCTCACAAAAATTGATTACACACTCACGAAAACGAAATGTTTTTTTATGCCACATGTAAACCAATAACAAAAGAAAATTGCAACCTCAGTTGCAAATTTTTCTTTAAACTTTCTTTCTTTGACTGCTGCATCAGAATTTCCTACTCAACATGTTGAACCCAAGCAGCAGGTTTCAGCATTTTGCTTCGAAAAGGGACCTCATAAGTATTTAAATGAAGGTATCCTGACAGATATCCTGACATCAATTTAATGTCACTCATATTATTTTATTTCCTGCCTCAATAAAGCAAAAATAATTATTTAATGTTGACGTTCACAGTAGTTTCCTTTTTTGAAGTGTACAATTTCCAAAATTATTAAATCTGTCAAAATCGGAAAATTGGTGGCGAATCAAAAATTCATACAAGTGAAATAAACCATTCACAAGCAGTGCGCGTAATGTACGATGGCCCGCTCAATGAGGTTTAATTAATGCATTTGTCACATATAACACATTTGTCGATGGGGACAGCGCACTCGTGAGTTCGATTTTAAAAATACTCCATTTCACATTCCCAGAGAAGTATTTTTAATTTTTTCGCATGTTGTCTTTTATTTTTGGTGCGACTGCGAGCACTTGTCGCGGGCAAACACGTTGCAGACCGGCCACACGAGCATATTATTTTAATGACAACTTTATTATTCATTTCGATTTTGACATCTGATCATCGACCTAAGTTGTGGTGCAACGTGCTTTACAAGCATTCATCTGGGGAAGGTATTCTACCTGAGAATTCAATTTAACTCCTAATCTGACTGAAAGGGGAAAGTGTGTCGGGGACGGTGACAGGGACGATGGATTCCTGGAAGATCGTGGGAGAACGACTTGCCTTGATAAATAAGTCATGTGAACCCTCTTCAAACGTGTCAAAATAATGTGGTAAATAATTTACAAGACGTTACATTCAATGTCAGTTTGATGCAGGTCCGTATGCTAATTCGCATCACCTGATGATGCTGTCACAGTGCTTTAAAAGGGTTTTGTTTGGTTTGCAGTCAATGTATTTATGATTTTCATGCATATCATATCCAACTGCATTTTGTTGACAGATGACATTTGGCTAGTTTTAACTTAACACGTTCTGCCTGATGCATATTTCTGATGATGCGTGTATGAGATGACAAGTTGTTCGTATAATGGCAGTTTTTTACTGCTCGTTATTGTTGACTGACAGCAGAATTATACGTTACTTGTTGCTTGAATAGTGCATTTTTAATTAATAAAATACCACGCCGCCAGATTGCATTCGGCGGCATTTGAATGTGGGTCCACAGCTTGTAGTCCACGCCGGGCAGAACGTGTTAAATTACATAAGTTGTGCTCTTCAGAAAACAAATGGCAATTTTAAGTGCTAAACTTAAAAACCAAATGGCGCTGTATTCGATGAAACTAAAGAGGGCGTTATTAAATTTACACTTTGGCTGGTTGCAATGAATGTATCAACGCTTTAGACGTCTTTGAGGCTCAAAACTTCCGTTTAGAAGAATCAGTCCATGGTGGAGCGACAATCTTTATGATTAAAGGTCTACTGTGTGCTGCAACAATCTACTATGTGCTTAAAAGCTCAAACTTAGGTTGTTCCTTAACCAATTCGAAGAGGAAATCGTATTCACTGAACGTGAAAATTGTGTGCAGTTTCATAAGCTAATCAAATCAAAGCATTTATTGAGACGGATCTTCATACAACTGTGCGTGAGACTGTAGAAGGGCTGCATTCATCAAAAGCAATAGTCAGTGGTCATGCAAGGCATCTTGTACTTGATCTTTGGGCACCACATGAACTGATATAAATTCTTTTAAAAAATTGCATCACGCTTCTGACTTGCATCCTAAACGCTATGAATTCGATCCATGTTTGAAGAATAATAATCGCTGTTGACGAAAAATGTATTATTTGCAAACGGTCGATTTCAAAGCGTGGCGCATCACTAAAAACCACCAAGGAACCCCAAAGAAGCTTGAAGGAATTGCAAGGATGTCGTATTTTGATTTGATCTTAGGGAGCTAAACAGTTCATTTGCCGTATATTTTGATCTGATCCCGTATATTTTGTCGTATATTTTGATCTGATCCCAGGGAATTAAATAGTTCATTTGGATGTCTATGCGCAACAGTTCTCAAACGGGGCAGGGGCTTGCTTCTTCTTCAACTACTCGTGTTGTGCGATCTACTGCTCTCTCACGAATAGAAGGGTCTCACAGTTGTTGTCAGAACGGCGAAGTTTGAGAAGCTTTTTCATTGAAAGTTATTACTTTTAAGTGTTGCCAGGAGCTCGAAAGAGATGGTGAAAAATGTGATTTCTTCAGTCAGGGAATCGAACCGGACTTAATCTGTCCGAACTGAATCAGACGGAATCGGAACTTCGGCGTGTGATTGTCGCACTCTACTAACTAAGCTAGGGGGATATCAACAACTGAAAGCGATCAACGAAAAACTGCATTAATTTGGCTATCGCAATGATGTCATATACCCCAAGAACGAGGCAAGAGTGCAACTCTCCCAAATGTCAAAAACTGAGGGCTTGGTTAGGAACTTTTGATGCATCCAGTATACAGCCCTTACCTTGCACCGGCAGACTACCATTTGATTTGGACATTGCAGGTCAATTTAAACGGCAACACTTTTAGAAATTATGAATCTTTGAAACCGCGCCTGATTCAGTTTATAACATAAAAAGGACAGTTTCACTTTCGTGGAATGATGAAGCCAGAAAAATGACGAAAGGTCATGGAGCAGAATGGAACATACGAAGGTTGCCTTTTTTATTTCGGGATTGGGCAACTCTAGTGTTGCAATTTGGCAACTGCCAGTTCTATCGCAAAGTTTGACAGTTTTGAGGTTATACCTACTCAAAGCGTTTTGACATACGAGCGCTATTTGTGTTGTTTACAATAACTTAAGAGATTCATCTCGCCCAAAAAATGGAATTAGATTGTGAAAATTTTCGTGCGATTATTTCTTACAACTTTAGATGTGGATTAACTCAACAACAGTGCATCGATGAACTTAATTCAATTTTTGGCGATGAAGCTCCTTCAAGGACCAGTGTTTATCGATGGTATGGTGAATTCAACCGAGGTCGTAGTTCACTCCAAGTTGAATTTCGTGAAGGTCGTCCAAAATCAGTTATTGTTCCGGAAACCATTGATGATGTGTGCCAACTGATATTGCAAGATCGTCATGTGACCTATCGTGAGATTGTCGCAACCTTAGGCATTAGTGTGACCAGCATACATTCAATATTGCATGAACATATGACCATCAAAAAATTTGTTCGCGTTGGATCCCACACAATTTGTCAATCGCTCAAAAAAGGCTCGTGTCGATTGGTGCAAATAAATGCTCCAAAAATACGATCGTGGTGCTTCGAAACACGTCTATGACATCGCGACAGGTAATGAATCGTGGATTTATGCGTATGAGCCCGAAAGTAAACAGCTACCGGCTGTATGGGTGTTTCAAATTGAGCCAAATCCAACAAAAGTTGCTGGCGCACGAAGCATTTCCAAGCAAATGGTCGTCTGTTTTATCGGAGAAACTGGACATGTCGCAATCGCACTAGAATAACGCAGAACATTCAATTCTGAGTGGTTCACAAACATTTGTTTGCCAGTTGTCTTCCAAGAAATCAGGAAAACCAGTCGCCGAAGATGGATCACTCTTCACCACGACAATGCGAGCTCTCCAACATCGGCTCAAGCAACTGCACTTTTGAGCTCCCAGAACATCGATTTGATGAGTCATCCGCCGTATAGTCCTGACTTGGCACCGAATGACTTCTTTTTATTCCCATACGTTGAAAGTAAAATGAGAGATCAACGTTCTTCGACACCTGAAGAAGCGGTTGATGCGTTCAGAATGCATGTTTTGGAGATACCTCAATCAGGGTGGCTAAAGTGCTTCGACAATTGGTTCAAACGCATGCAAAAGTGTATAGATCTTAATGGGGAATATTGTGAAAAAACAATAAAACTATTTTCGATGATTAATATTTGTTTTTGTTGTCTAATCACGAAATATAAAAGACAACCCTCGTACGAGTATTATTTAATTTGATTAAAGTTGAAAAGTAAAACTGTATTTACTTTCTGTGCGGCCGCCGTGGCGTAATGGATAAATTGCGACACTCACACGTAGGTGTTCTACGAGTAGGTTCGATTTCCGGCTAAACACCTAGAATTTTTCACGGAACCACTTCTTTCAAGTTGCTCAAAAAGTAATAACTGTCTAAGGAAACGCTTCTTAAGCTCAGTCTTTCGGTCGGCAAGTCGGCAAAAACCTGTAGGTCCCTTCTCCTCGTGACAGAACAACAGTGCGCACGACACGAGCAGTTGATGAGCAAACTAGGCCCTCTACTGTCGAGCCATACAATTATTTACTTTCTATGAAAATATCGGCAATGACTTCCACCTGAGGAATAGAATAGATATGCTACTTTAAGCATTCATTTGGATTTTGTGGCAATATCTTACATTATAGGTTTGTGGTGTGAGGCAACTCAACCATTTTGCAACAACATAAGCAACTGCTTAAAGAAAGAAAGAAAAAAAAAACTCAACTAGTGACGTTTGAGTTAAACGTTAAACACGTGTACTTAGATTTTGCCTTCGGCCAAGTTTTATTTGAAATTTTCAAATTACATTTTTTTTGTTGGATTCAAATGACACACAGCAAAACGTGCATTTCATTTCAGAGCTGAAATCCCACAAGACCATTTAATTTTCATTATTTATAGATTAAGCATTTTAAGTAACGGCTTAGTGCACTGCTCATGATAAATTAAAGTCCTACAGAACTCATTATGACTAAAATCGCCCGAGGCACAAACAATTGAAACAGTTCCAAAAAGACCCTGTGTTTAGGATTTGATCAAAATAGATTTATCAAGCGGTTAGTAATTCGCAGAAGCTGTAAGCAGAATTTCTAATGGTAACATCTTAAGTAATGCCAGATTAATTAAACAAATTAATGAGCCTCAAAACGCCCCTAATGAAAAACAAATCTGAGAAAAATAATTGTGCACTTCAGTGCCCGCAGTTCAGCTACACAGAACAATGAATTGAAAAAAAAAAACAGAAAATTATTCAAAGGACTGCCAAGCGTCGTCGCTGCAGTCCACCGTGCATCGATAGTGTCTGTCTGCATCTAATTTCGGCACTTGCCGTTGCTGTACTTCGCTTCCTTCTTAATTCAAAAATGCTCGCTTAGAAATATGTATATTTACTAAAAGCATTTGCAAAGTGAAGTATTTTGAAAAAAAAAAAAGAAGAAGCAAATGGACATGAGTGTCAGGCACCAGCCGATGGATACTTTTTTTTTGTTTCTAACCTCGTGCTACGTCCATCAACGATGTGACTAATAATAATTTAAAAAAGAGAAAAGGAAAGAAACAAAACTGAAAATAGGAGAAACAACATTTTGGAATATGCACACAGCGATGGGCAACGGCATAGGAAGTCGAGCGGTGTTGTTTTTTTTTATATACATTGAGGGTGCAATGTTTGGCAACAGCAAGAAAATATTGAGTTAAGTTAAACACGTTTATGAATTTTAGAAGAATGAAAACTGAATGTGTCTTTCTTAATAGCTTGCTCATCAACTACTCTCTTGTTGTTCTGTTCTCTTACGAGTAGAAGGTACCTACAGTTTTTTGCCGACGAACGACTGAGCTTGAGAAGCTGGTCCTTAGACAGTTATTACTCTTTGAGTGTTGTCAGCGACTTGAAAGAAGCGGTTGCGTAAAAAATAATAGGAGATCAGTCGGGAATCGAAACTGGGCCTTTGGTGTGTGAGTGTCGCACTTTATCCACTTGTCACGGCGGCCTGTCTTTTTTATTTTGTCAACGGAGTACAAAATGCAGAAATGCCAGAGTTGGAAATGTCTCCGAAAATAGGTTAATGCGGAGGTATCGTGAATGCTACGTATACGAGGTCTGTTCAAGGAATCATATTAATTTTCAAATTTCGCGATTCGATTATCAATTATCATTTTACTTTGAAATGTTTGAAGACTCTATTCAAACATACTGTGGGCGTCAAAAGTGAGTAAACAAATATCTGATTACTGTATAAAGATGAAAATTGGGTCAAAAGGGAGACAAAAAAAATCTAACACAAAGAGAAACAATGACATTTCGTTTTGGAAAAACATTTTATTTAGTGATGAAAGCAAATTCGAAATTTTTAAGAGCCATATGAATAGAAAAAATTTGGAGAGCAAAAAATGAAGAATTTACTAAAATAAATATTAGGCCGGTCGTGAAACATGGGGGAGGTTCAGTGTGGTGTGGGGGTGTGTAGCAGCATCTGGGGTAGGTAATCTTGCCTTCATTGATAGTACAATGAGGAAGTAAGATTATCTAAATATCCTCAGGACCAAATTGCACCCGATCGTAGACAAATTAGGTTTAGCTAGGAATTGGATCTTTCAGCAAGACAATGATCCTAAGCATACCTCACGTCTTGTTAAGGAATGGTTGTTGTATAGGACCCCAAAACAGCTTGATCATACCCCGCAATCACCGGACCTTAAACCAATAGAACACTTATGAGAGCATTTGGATAGAAGAATTCGACAGAGTACTATTAACAACAAGGAAGACCTGAAAAAAGCTATAACAGAAGAATGGTCAAAAATTTCCCCCGATCTTACCAATAAACTGGTAATGTCTATCCCACGTAGACTCAAGGGAGTAATAAAGTCTAAAGGAGGACCAACAAAGTACTAAATTTAATTTTTTAAGCAATAAATAAGTACATTTGTTGATAGAAATTTATACTGGTTACTCACTTTTGACTCGTAATATATGAAGTAGTTATAATTTTCATTAAAAAAATGTATTTGTTTTTTGTTTTTACCGTACTTTATTTTTTGAATAATTGATCACATTGAATAAAGCTGTTTTTGTGTATCAATGGAATTTGAGTTTTGTTGTTGTTTTGACCCTATTTTCATCTTAATACAGTAATCAGATATTTGTTTACTCACAGTATATTGCAAGTTTCAGCTTCTTCTTGTGGCGCTACTGTCCGTTGTGGGCCTGGGCCTCAACCAACATGCCTCTCCAGCCAGCACGACTTTTCGCTAGCTGCTTCCAATTGGGCACTCCAAGTTGGTTGAGGTCTTTCTCCACTTGTGTGCGCCACCTTAGCCTAGCAGCCAGTTTCAGCTATAAAGCATATTTATTTTCTTTGTGAGAGGCATAGATGTTGGACATGTTTTGCGTGTTCGGCGATTTTTGCCTTGGTTCTCTTGGGCTTTTCCATTAGGACGATTGGACTTTGGTTTCGAACGTGTAACCATATACCCATGATCTGCTACCAGTTATGACTCTTTAAAGTTAAACTAGATCTTCGTTGACGTCATTCAACAATTCCTGTACGATGCTCATGCGACAGTCACGTAGGTCGCCACGATTACTTCTTGTTTGTCAACTCCAGAACTTACTGAAGACTTTTTTCGACTTTTCATTAAATTCGGATGGATAACAGATCTTTAACAAAACATTTAAGACGAAGACTTAGTAGTGGACAGTTGAGGAAAAACCGCAGACACGTTAGAAATTTCTGACCAGGCGGGCCCAAGACAGAACTGCATAGGATCCCCTGCAAAATGTTTTGATATCGCTCCTCAGTTGCAATGCAATTGTATATTTTGATTTATTAACACGTTGGCGTGTACCACCGGTGGCTCACATTCGAATGTTTTATCTGACGGCGTGTACCGTTTTGCGGTTCCATAAAATTGCAGCATAAGTGTGAAGAAATAACGGAACAACAGAAGCAGCACGATATTGATGTACGCATTTTTCGAAAAAATTGTGTGTTTCTCCAAAAAATGTTAAAACTTGTTGTACAATGCGCCGCTGGATGACTCAAACAACTGCGCCGTCCTCAACGTGTTAAATTGAAAAAAAAAATATGTATGGATCGTAATAAAGATCAATTTTCAATGCGGTCTGAACTGGAACTTCACTGACTAAGTGCTGTAACCTTCAAAAAAGTAAATCATTTGAAACGGAAGAGTGATTTTAATAAAGCACGTTATAGTCTAGGGTCAATCGATTGAAAGCTTGATTATTTTCTGTGGGGTTTCGTTGTCATTTTTGTATTTTTAGTAAATCAGCCGACGACGAAAAAAGAACCCATATTCAATATTCAACGCCAAATAGTGGCCGTTTCGACTGTAATGAGAAAATAAGTCGTTGAATATTAGGTCTAACGAATCGACCACTGCAAATGTGCCCACGTAGATCACATGAAGGAATCGATTTTTAATCATAAATGTTTCGACTGTAATCAAGTTTTAAATGGTTTGCGTATTATATAGAAAAAAAATATAAATATGGTTATTTTTACAGCAGATGAGGAAGCTCAACAAGCAGAGTTAGTTGAAACTGCATAGACTTCTTAAAAAATAGTTCGTTACACATTTTTATCACGGAGATGAAGCACAGATGTAGAATGATTTCCAGTGACTTTGTCTATAATTCGTAATGAAGGGATCGGGTTCACATGCACTTTAAGCTTGATGGCCGAAGCAAAGACTGCGCTGCTGTTACCCAAATTACAATTTTTTTTATAATTGGCGCTCATTAAAAGGATTGTTTATACCCTTAAGTGACTGGAATTAAGTCACAGCATGGGAAGAAGGTATAGGGGAAGAGAGGAAAAGAAAGTACCGATGCACATTGGTTTCAAATGCCTGTGGATTGTAATGGGGTTGGGGGGAATTTGAGCTTTGAAGAGCATTCCATATTCGTTTGGTGCGGCTGAAAAACGAGTCTCTAAACTATACTATACGTCCAAAGGTGGGCTTAAGGGTGAGCGGGTGAGCATTCCTAGCGATGCGGGTATTGCGGGTGAATTCTTGAAAAGGAGGAATGCAGCTTGCTAACTGGTTAGAGTATTTTTTTGTTGAAATAGCGATAAAATAGTGTTAAAGACGCAACATTTCGTCCAAGTTGAAGCGAGTCGATTGACTTCGCAGCATAATTATAACCAATAAGTTTTATCGCTCGCTGTTGGATTCTACTCAGTAAAAGCAGAGAGGTCTTGGAGCACCAGACCAGATAGGAGCGTTGTACTCAAGCTTTGGGCGAATGTACGCCTTATATATTGTTGACAGATCAGAAGGGCTGAAATATTTCTTGCATCGCTTTAAGAAACCTAGACTTTTCGCTGCATTTTTGGCGATCTCGAATATGTGACCGTTGCAACTTAATGTGGAGTTGGTACACGTACCGAGGATGGAAAGTCGTTCAGTTTCAACAATGCAGGAGCCATTCATATATAATCGCAGGTTGTTTTGAGAACGCTTGAGTGGTAGTAGAAATCACTGAGTTTTGGAAGCATTAAATTCCACTCTATTCTATTTCTTCTTCTTCTTCTTCTTGTGGCGCTACAGTCCGGGGTGGACCTGGGCCTCAACCAACATGCCTCTCCAGCCAGCACGATCTTTCGCCAGCTGTCTCCAGTTGCGCACTCCAAGTTGGTTGAGGTCCTTCTCCACTTGTGTGCGCCACTTCAGTCTAGGTCGTCCTCTGTTGCGTTGTCCCAATGGCTCGGATTCAAAAACTTTTCGGGCCGGAGCAGTGGTGTCCATACGCTCTACATGGCCTAGCCATCTTAAGCGTTGTATCCGTAGACGCTTAACCAGGCGCATGTCACTGTACAGCCTATAGAGTTCGTCATTAAATCTTCTCCTCCAGATGCCATCAACGCAAACAGGAAAAAAAAATCGCACGCAAAACTTTTCTCTCGAAAAGACTAAGGGCTTCCTCATCCGCCTTTGCTAACGTCCAAGATTCTGCGCCATATAGAAGGACGGGGATGATCAAGCTGTTATATAAAGCGAGCTTCGTCTTTCGAGAGAGGGCTTTATTACTCAATTGCCTCTTGAGCCCAAAGAAACAGCGGTTGGCAAGAGTGATTCTGCGCTTGATTTCGGTACTGATGTTGTTGTCCCTATTTACTGCGGAGCCGAGGTAGACGAAGTCCTTAACTACCTCGATGTTTCTGCTGCCTAGTGTGACGCTCCGTCCGAGACGTCGATGTTGTGTGTCCTTCCTTGATGACAACATGTACTTCGTTTTGCCCTCATTTACCGCAAGACCCATTTTAGCCGCTTCCGCTTCAATGCCAGCAAACGCCTCACTGACGGCTCGCTGTGTTCGTCCAATCACGTCAATGTCATCAGCGTAAGCTAACAGTTGAACTGACTTCTGGAAGATCGTGCCTCTGGTGTTGACTTGTGAGTTACGCACGATATTCTCGAGGATGATGTTAAAGAAGTCACATGACAGTGCGTCGCCTTGTCTAAAACCTTTTTTGACATTGAAGGTCTCGGTGAGTTGGTACCGACCTTGACGAAGCAGCGAGAGTTCTCCATCGTCATCCTACACAATCTGACGAGTTTGGTAGGAATGCCAAAACTAGACATGGCACTGTATAGCTCGTCTCTATGCACACTGTCATATGCAGCCTTGAAATCGACGAATAGGTGGTGAGTGTCAATTTGCATTTCTTGGGTCTTTTCCAGGATCTGCCGTAATGTGAAGATCTGGTCTATTGTGGACTTCCCTGGTCTGAAACCACACTGATAGGGACCTATCAGGTCATAGACAAATGGTTTCAGACGCTCACACAATACGACAGAGAGGATCTTGTATGCGATGTTCAGGAGACTAATCCCTCTGTAGTTGGCGCAGTCAAAGGGGTCTCCTTTCTTGTGGACCGGGCAAACGACGCTGAGATTCCACTCATCGGGCATGCTTTCCTCCGACCATATCTTACAGATGACCTGGTGCATGCGCCCAACCAGGTCATCTCCAGCTGCTTTAAATAGTTCTGCGTACAGTCAACTGCGGACAGACAACAATTAAGCTGTCAAGTGGTCGCCGTGGCGTAGTGGGTATAGTGCGACGCTCACACGCCGAATCGATTCCCGGCTGAATACCGAATTTTTCAAGGCATCATCTCTTTCGAACTCGACAATACTCAAGGAGTAATAACTATCTAAGAAAGCTTCTCAAATTTCGCCGTTCGGAGTCGGGAAAAAACTGAAGGTCCCTTCTACTCGTGAGAGAACAGTAGCCCGCGCAATACGAGTAGTTGATGAGCAAGCTAGGCCCTAGTCCCCCTGTGGAGTGTCGCGCCAACTATTATTATTAATTATGCTGTCAAGATCGGAATTAAATGAGCTTAATATACGCTGCCGTTCCAAGTCAATGGCCGAAGAGGATGGACAAGAGCCGAGGAACGAATATGAAAAGCTGAAGGTACTGACATCAGCAAAGATGTTTATTGGATTAGAAGTGACAGACCGAAGATCATTTATAAAAATGATGAAGAGTGTCGAAGACAAGACGGAGCCCTGGAGAACACCAGTATTAATATGGTCAGACTTGAACCCATCCAATACTACTTGTATTGAACGGTTTGAAAGGTAGTTTCTAATCCATGTAATACCACGAAACATCTCACTACAACTGAGAATCTGTTGAAAATGTAATGTCTACATACATGTGTATGAAAGACTCTTCCTTTGTCAACTTAGAAATTAGTCCTTAAAAATGTTTAATAATTTTTATTAGTTGAACTTAAAATTATAGAAAACCTGAACTTATTAACAAACCCTTAAAAAAAACAGGTGATCTTTGTTTTTAAAAGTCTCGTTATACCGAATTATGTCTAAGCAGGAATACGTTTAACTTGCATAAAATTATAAGAAGCAGCTTAGGAATGATTGTCGCAACAGTCCACAGGAGGACCAGGGCATAGCTTGCTCATCAAATACCCGTGTTGTGCGCACTGCTGCTCTCTCACGAGAAGAAGGGACCTACAGTTTTTTACCGACTCCAAACGGTGAAGCGTAACAAGCCTTTTCTTAGACAGTATTACTCTTTTAGTGTTGTCAGAAGCTCGAAAGAGGTTGTGTTATGATAAATTCGAGGTGCTCAGCTGGGAATCGAACCTGGATCTTAGGGGTGTGAGCGACGCACTGGGTTTGTTTCAGATTAATATGTGCTAAACTATAGAGAATACTTGAAAATATTTTAACATCGTTGGCTTTTGCACTATCGACATACAGTGTGAAGCGTTTTGTTGAGTTGTTGGAGAACACTCATGTGTTGATTATTATGATGAAGAGGCAAAGGTAATACACAAACGCTTTCTGCCGAACTAGGCCAGCTCAATTCTGAATTACCTTCAAGACACGTATTCCAAATCATCAAAAAAGATCTGCAGCTCAACCTACTGCCTTCTAAGCACATTGCTTATGCTTTCCTTTGAATTGAATTCAAAATCAAAATACACAACAATTTTGAAAAGCAAAACTGCACACTTTTGTCCTCCACTGTACATTCTATTTCCGTCCCCATACATGCATTTCGTTTTTACGTTTGAAGATAATTTAGTAGGTCTGCTTCTGATGGACTATCTTCTATTGCTTCAGCGTGCTTGCGGCCACCTGTCGCTGTCCATCTAGCACTCGGTGCGATAAGTGCCGCCTGTGAGATCGCATGTGTCGTATGGTTTGGTGATTAGTTTCTTCGTACAAGCTGCACTGCACATCACAACCAGCTATCGGTCGTGCCGGTGTCGCACATATACACACACCGGCAAACGGATGACGCACCACAAGCGGCAAGCAAAAATTATTGTCGCCAAGTCATCTATAAACCACATCGGCCAACGAAAAATTGTCACAGAACCAGAGCGGTGCGAAGATTTCAAATCAACTGGCGGGCAACGATTTGTAACGATCTGATTCGGGGCCACCGCCAAATCTACACACCATCCGCTCGCGAAAAATGTATAACGGTGTTCAAAATGTTTGGCAATAGATGACGTCTCACGTAAGACATTCTGCTCCAAATGCTCAATTATAAGTTTCGGCGTGTTGTGTGCCGTGCCGGGTGTCCGCCGGTCCGGTCACCCCGTCAGCTCTCGCCTCCTTGCCCGCGCGGCGACCTGGAGCAGCGAAACGTGGCTTGTAACGTGCGTCATTGTGTGTCAGCGGATCCGATGATGACTTGTATCTGCTGGTATGCCGGTCTCCTCATCTGCGGGGGATGGGTAATATTGTTTTCATAATTTTTATTAATGAATGGATTTCAGAGACGAACACCGTCTTCGAGTGCTTTACGAGTTTTGTTTTTGAGCCAAATCAGGAAGGCAAACCAATGCCCCGGGTAGGGTGACGGAGGAGGGGGCGATGGCAAGCATAATTAAGTATTCTATGATCCTAAATTTAATCAACGAATCTTTTATGGGGGAATCGAACATGACACGTTCTTAATTTAATTGCCAATCCTGTTCAGTTTGATCAGGATGCTAATTCGGTTGGGCACGTTCGCATTTATTTGTATTGTATGGACGGCGCGACGCGACACAGTGATAGTACATTGCATTGGAGCGCATGCATTTGACGCATTATGATGTACGGAATTAGTTGTGAACGTGCTTCTTGACGACCACCGGGGCGCTGCCGATGACGTTGATGTGATGATGACATTAATGGGTGTTTTCCTTTAGGGAAAATTGTTAAATAATTTCTGTTGTTCTAAGCGAACATGTTATGCAAATGTCTTTAAGTGGTGAACTTTTGTTTTTGTTACTTGGTACAATTTTGTGTTGGGAAATCGTCGGAGAGATGGAGGGGAGTTCATTTGGAAGTTTTATCTACGGTCAGATGGAGTTTTGGGGTTTTTTATTTGTACTGCTATTCAAATAATTTTTTTGTACAGAGTGTATATAAAATCAGAGAAAGGCATAGGGAGAGTGAAATACAGAGAGAGAGAGAGAGAGAGAGAGAGAGAGAGAGAGAGAGAGAGAGAGAGAGAGAGAGAGAGAGAGAGATAAATAAAGAAACAAATAAAATGGATGTCACTGCTGCCCACTTTATGCTTTGTTGAGAACTTTAAGAACAAACTGCTATTAGTTTAATGTTCACTTACAAGCAGAGAGGACCCACAGTTTACTGTCGACTCCGTTAAGCGAAGTTTTCAAAGCTTGTCCTGGAAAAATTAGGTGGGCTCAACTTAATATTGAACATTTTGTTTAGATATTTGCTCATAGAAAAATTTGAAATTAATTCTGACAGCCCTTTAAGAATTATATATATTGTGTTATGCATATAAATGGTAAAGAATATTTCATATATAAAATGCATTCACTCATGAAAGGTTCAAAAAAATGAGAAATCTGTCATTTAAACGGTATTTTAACTGAAACAAATAAAAAACAAGAAAAGGAATGTCTTGAATGGACTTAAAAGACATTGTTAAACAGAGTGTGCTGCTGACGGCTTGTGTGTAACGTCCGTTTATAGTTTCTCTGGTTACTATTCAACCAGAGATAAACATTTTCTGGATTGTCTTGAAGTTTCAATTCCACTTGGTCAAAAATTATTGCAAATTGAAAATAAAGTTAGTATGTTCGTAGATCGATATGCGGTCGAAAATTCATATATAATATGTATATTAAGTGGTCGCCGTGGCGTAGTGGGTAGAGTGCGACGCTCACACGCCGTAGGGTCTAAGTTCGACTCCCAGTTCAACACCAATTTTTGTAATATTTCACGGCACCACCTCTTTCGAGCTGCTGACAACACTCAAAAAGTAATATCTGTCTAAGAAAGCTTCTTAAACTTCGCCGTTCGGAGTCGGCCAAAAACTGTAGGTACCTTCTACTCGTAAGAGAACAGAACAAAAAGAGGGTAGTTGATGAGCAAGCTAGGCCCTGGTCCCCCTTTGGACTGTAGCGCCAAAAATTATTATTATTATTAATATGTATATTAAGCTCCTTATAGATAAGATTGTCAAATCCTGCCTGTTTGTCTTTTGAATTTATGGACTAAGCGCTACAGATCTCGTATCTGGCAATACTATACATCATTTGGAAAGGCCTTAATATAACCTACAAAACGACGCTATGCATGATTAGTTTAGATATTGCGTTCAACAGTTATAGACGTGTAAGCATGGAGCTCACTAATGCCGAAATTCGCGCTATTTCAAAGATTTCCTTCGTTAAAGGCAAATCCGCTAGAGAAAAGTTTCGTGAGATTAATGATGTTTTGGGGGATACACTTTGGAACGGAATCATCCACTATGAGCTGCAGCCATATGACCAAACGTTTAATTCTACCATTGACTGCAAACAACTGGACCGCTTGATGCAGGCGATCGACCAGAAGCGTCCAGAGTTGGTCAACAGGAGGGTGTAGTGTTCCACCAGGATAACGCCAGACTACACACTTCGTTGATGACTCGTCAGAAGATACAGGAGCTCGTATGGGAACTTTTATCACATCTACCATATAGCCCGGACATAGCGCCAAGTGATTACCACCTGTTCCCGTCCGTGGCGAACCCCTTGGTGGTGTGAAAGTTGAGCTCAAAAGAGGCTTGTTAAAAGTGGCTGCCCGAGTTCTTTGCAAATAAGGAGGGGGGCCTCTACGAGGGGGATATTATGAAGTTGCCGTCTAGATGGAAACAGATTATCGAATAAAACGACGCATAATAACAATAATTGTTGGCGCTACAGTCCAAAGGGGGATCAGGGCCTAGCTTTCTCATCAACTACTCGTGTTGTGCGCGCTACTGTTCTCTCACGAATAGGAGGGACTTACAGGTTTCTGCCGACTCCGAACGGCGAAGTTTGAGAAGGTTTCTTAGACAGTTATTACTCTTTGAGTGTTGTCAGCAGCTCCATGAAAAATTCGAAAAATTGGTGTTCAACTGGGAGTCAAACCTAGACCCTTCGGCGTGTAAGCGTCGCACTCTACCAACTCCGCCACGGCGACCACGGCGCATATTCGAACTAAATCCGATCACTGCAACACTTTTTTTGAAGCATTGAATGAAGAACAAATAAAGCGAAAGGAACCTTATATAACCTGGAACTCTTCAAACCATTCAAACTTTTAAGAACTTTTAAGAAAACATTTTTTGCATTTTGCAATGTATGTCCAGAGGATTTCCAGTTTTCCACTCACTCAGATTTTTTTTTTCAACGCCGTGTAATGCTCCCAAGTGTCCAGAGGGTTTCCAGTTTTCCACTTACTCAGATTTTTTTTTCAAACGCCACGTAATGCTCCCAATTTTTAAAGCAGGTCGTGCAGTAGACCTTAAAAATATGCTGGATGTTATAACAGCTCTAAGCGAATTGCGAGGTCAGGCATTTTTATGATGAAAGGCAGCTTTTTCAATTTTCCAAATGAAGCTGTACTTCCTGAAATTCTTTCACACAATAAACGATGTCAATCACTGCCCAGAAATGTTGCCACAATTTCGCTTGCTTTCTGGTACCTATCGTAGAGTATGAATTCGGATTAACCCCAATATTCATTCCGATTACGCAAGTCGCATAAGTCTGACTTGTCCTAAGCCCGCACTTGCTTAGAGAGAGACACACTAAAAAAAATGAAATTTCAAACTCCCCAGGAGTGAAATAAAAATACAAAATAGTTGTACGTGTCCGGCGTGTCCTATCTGGTAGAGCGTGCCTCTTACAAATCGAGAGTCCCAGGTTCGATTTGCTGACTGAACGTGCATTTTTTACATACCTCCTTCGAGCTACTGACAACAATCCAAGAGTGTTACCGAAGAAAAAGATTCTCAAACATCGCTGTTCGAAGTCGTCGAAAAACTGTAGGCCCCTGAGAGAATAGAAGCGTGCACAGCACAAGTAGTTGATGGGCAAGTCAGGCCCTGGTCCCTTTGTGGACTGTTGCGCAATCAATATCTATAAAACTTTACATTACACGAAAGTTGCCAATCAGATATGACTAACAACGATGCATACCACTTGCAATAGTGGCACAAGTGAGAGGTGATGCTGAGAACCATTCAGACAGCTTAGATTTAAGACTTTAAATTGCTCATTTAACAGTTTTCTAATTTTTACGAGAACTAAGCTTTTAGATTTATAACATTTTTTAAAATGTGCAACAATATAATTCTTGAGAAGATCGTGCGTAACTCACAAGTCAACAGCAGAGGCACGATCTTCCAAAAGTCACCTAGATTGTTAACTTGCGCTGATAACTTTGACGTGTTAGGACGAACACAGCGAGTCGTCAATGATGCGTTTGCTGGCATTGAAGTGGAAGCGGCTCAAACGGGTTTGGAAATTAATGGGGGTAAAACGAAGTACATGCTGTCATCAAGGAAGGACACACAACATTGACGTCTCGAGCAGAGCGTCTCACTAGGTAGTAGAAACTTCAAGAAGGTCAAGGACTTCGTCTAGTTCGGCTCCGCGATAAACAGGGACAACAAAATCAATACCGGAATCAAACGCAGAATCACTCTTGTCAATCGCTGTTTCTTTGAGCTCAAGAGGAAATTGAGTAATAAACCCCCGAAGAGCTAGGGTCGCTCGAAGAGCTAGGGTCGCTTTATATAACAGATTGATCATGCCAGTCCTACTTAAAGCGGATGAGAAAGCTGTTATTCTTTTCGAGAGAAAATTTTTGCGTGTGATTTATGGTCCTATTTGCGTTGTTGCATCTGGAGGAGATGATATAATGACGAGCTCTATGGGCTATACAGCGACATGCGCCTGATCAAGCGTCTTCGGATACAGCGCTTAAGATGGCTAGTTCATGTAGACTGTAATGCCACCACTGTTTCGGCCTGCAAAGTCTTCGAATCTGAACCATAGGGACACAGCAACAGAGGGCAGCCTGGACTAAGGTGGCGCATGCAAGTGCAGAAGGACCTCAATCAACTTGGAGTGCGCAACTGGAGACAACTGGTGAAAGATCGTGCTGGCTGAAGAGGCATGTTGGCTAAGGCCCAAGTCCACCCGCACTTTAATGAAGGCCTCAACATTTAAACAAAAATTAAATACATGTATGAATCACACAGGTGGCCGCCGTTGCATAGTGGATAGTGTGCGACGCTCACACGACGAAAGTCTAGGTTCGATTCCCGGCTGAATACCTCGAGTTTTTCACGGCACCACGTCTTTCGAGCTCTTGACAGCACTCAAAGAGTAATACTGTCTATGAAAAAACTTCTCAAATTCCGCCGTTCGGCAAAAAGCTGTAGGTGCCTTCGTGAGAGTACAGTAGCGCGTACAACACGAGTAGTTGATGAGCAAGCTAGGCCATAGTCCCTTTGCGGTCGGTAGCGCCATCTAATTATTGCGATTATTGTAAGGTATACATGCCTTGAGAAAGTCTCCACCGCCATATGCGTCAATCAAAACTGAGTTCATTTCATTCATGTGAAAGTAACACGTTGTAGTAAGGCCAACATTTTCATTTCCTGGCGCCAAGTGTGACTTTCTTTGAATCTCAAAAATCGTTCCAAAAATTCTGAATTTTAATTTGCCCATTAAACAACCTACGTTTCTGAAATGATGTATGTGCTCCCCCAGGAAGATCCCAGTACATAAAACTTTGATCAAAAATTCACAAAAACATCGAATTTCTTATTTATCTTCCGCACGTCACCGAGTATACCTCGTGCTGTATTTTTAAGAGCCACTATATCTTTGGTCAGAGTGTCATAAAAATGGTCAAAACAGCGAGTTATTCAAAAAGAATTTTAATTTCTTCCTTATTTACGTCATTCGAGATGAATTGATTTATTTCTCTTTAAACGACGGTTCCAAATACAAACCCACGCCGGTCTCTGTCTCGGCCAGATAGAACGCCAGTGACATTTGTGTAAATACGCGCATCCATCGTGTGGACGTCTCAAGGCTAGAAACATAATCTAGGCCTAATTTGAAGAATTTCTTCACAATTTCAATTCCCACCGGATATCATATGACGACAGCAGATAAATGTAATACATACCTTTAATGCAGTTTTGAAGTCGCTTTAATTTCGAATTTACTCCTTATCCATGAGGGGTTTTGATTCTCCAATTAAATCATGGTTTTCTTTCTTGTTGATAATCCAAAATATTACGGTTACATATACATATATACACATTCAATGAGTTTGAATGATGCTAGGATGTCTACGATTCGTTCAGCTACATACATATACATATGAAATATATACTTTCTACTCTTTTACTTTCTGTTTTTGTAAACACTTAATTTTAGACGTAGCTTTGTGAGAATATTTGTAAGAAAATGTATTTAGTAACGTTTTCTGACTTTAAATAACTTGTTTTTCTTCTCGTTTCTTTTTTCACTTCTTTCAACTAAAAGTAAACACTTTGTATAGAGGACGGTTGATTGAGATGTGTTTTTATGTTTTTTTTTTTATCTTTTCTTTTAAACTATGACTTTAACAACAATTCGATTTAAAGTTCTATTCTAGTCATGGAGCAGTTATAGCACACGGTAATACTACATACGTATATAACACTTCTATAGTTCCATTTCTGTCAATGTATATATATATATTTATGTATAATAAAATTTTATGACTGCTTTAAAAATATATATATATGTTTTTTGTTTTTGTTTTTATTTATAAGTAATATGTATTTTTTTGTTTGTTAATTTAGCTATACAACTTATTTTCACAACCACACGAGAGATTCAGATTTTTTTTTCTTTTTTCTTATGCAAAGATAGGTAGTAAAAGTTTAGTTTGAAGTGTGTTATCTTTATTACATTTGTTTTTATTTATTCACTTAGAAAAAAGGTGGATTTGCTTTGTTCACTTTGCTCTGTAAGAAAATGATTCGTTTTTCTTAGGTTTTTGCTTGACACGTGTATTCATTTGTTCCTCTCACGAATGAACATATATTTTTAAACTTTTTGTTTTTTGCTTATAAGACACAACCACCGTTATAAAATTTGATTCTTTATTAGTTATGATTTTGAAATAACTGGTTTTGCGATTTGATTACCGTATTTCACTTAGTTCTGATCAAGCCACCAATTAAATTTGATTCTGACACATGCGATTTGCCCCGTTGAATTCTGCAAGAAAAGAGAGATAAAAGAATTGTATGCCATTTGATTGTGATTTGTTTGACATATGTAAAGTGAAATAAATGCTAATAATGGTGACGGAGAAGTTTTCCGTTTTTATTTTCGGGGTTTTCGAAAAGCAGAGGTTCATTAAAGCAGAGGTGGATGTACTCTGAAGATAAAAGCAACATTTTATAATCAGTCAATAATTATGTTAGTTTTAGGTGTTCTCGCGGAATCGGAAACTTCAACTATTCGCGGAGAATTCTCCCAATTAAAAACAATCCTCTTCTAAGCAAAAATATTTCTGTAGCTGGGATGGACATTTTAAGAAAACTAGATCTGAATGCGTTTGCAGAAGGCAGTATTGTAAGAAACATATAGTCATGATCGTTATTTGGATGGCACATCTTCCGACAAATACAGTTCTTCTGGAGGTTCCGCTCTTTCAAGGAAACAAACGTAATTGTGAATGCATGCCTTTATGTCAGCTCAATGAAACTGTCAGACTGTCTTGTATCAGCAAGAGAAAAAAAAATTGCTTATTTGTTGGACCCGCAGTGCACTGCTGTATGCTTGTATTGCCTATTTCTTGGACCCGCAGTGCACTGCGGTATGTGCACATTCAGGTGATGTGGCTGGACTTATGAATCAATAGTATTAGTATAACGAATGTGGTATTGAAGGAAAAACTGAGAACCAAGGACCATTAAAGCATGATGGTGGTTTGTTAACCAGCAGGTGTTGATGGAACCTGCCCACAGGCTATATTCTTGTGCTACGGTATGTTAGAAGCCCCTGAAATATGGGTTCCAATCGGACCGTACAGCCCCTTTTATGGGAGTATCGTGGCAGAGTCGAGGTAAGTGCACTGTGTTGACTAGTCTAGTTTATTGTAAACAAAGAACTAGATCAAACGGTTGGAGGACTTCCTTGGCTCAATGTGGAGTTGCATTCTCAACCGGCTGCTGCGATCTAAAGATCGACAGAAGTTTTAGAAAGGGTAATTGTCCTTTGATGGTACTTGGTACATGGGTAACTAAGGCGTCTAGTTTTGCATCGTATACTCTTGAGATATGGTCCCCGATCATGTTAGACCAAATCAAAAATCTGTGTATGCACATGTACATACCTATGTTGTACATTTTCGAAATATTGGACTTCTTCTGAACACCTTTTATTTAATAATAAAAAGCCATCTTTCAATATTAAAAACTGAACTTATTATTAAAGAGACATTTGAAATCCCTTAATCAGACATTTTTTTAAGGTTAAGGAGCAGTTGTTAACTGAAATAATTTGTATGTGCTTAAAAAAACAGATGTCAATGAGTCCCGTGGCATATACGGGGTGCCACTAACAAAAATTATTAATTTAATAATTTTTTTTTGTATGTGGAGCCCCCTCCCTCACTCTATACGTCACGAAACTCATTGAGGGATGTGTTATATGTCATTGATGGCTCTGAAACTAAATATTCTTGGTAACATTAATTGCATCTGGCAATACTTCTTCTTCTTCTTCTTCTTCTAGTGGCGCTACAGTCCGGGTTGGACCTGGGGCTCAACCAACATGCCTCTCCAGATTTGGCAATACTATTGTTCACAATTAAGAACACCTCCTTTCTCCACTAAAGGCTTATTTGTTTTGTGAAATATTCTTTGGCCCATCAGGATAGATTTCAAGTTGCTAAGCCGTTTGTGTAGACAATGATGAAACTGGTTCACCAGGCTTTGCAATGTATTTTTCCTTCTTGGTTTCTGTATTATTTGCATTTTTTATTTCTATTCACAATCGGGTGGAAAAATACCTCTTTTTGATATCTTTCAAGAAGCAATTCTGATTTGAAAAGTCACCATTCAACATTTCTCGGTTTGAACTTGTACGGCATTAAATTTCGTTGCTTTTATGTAAACCCAAATTTCTTTAACCGAAGAGAAACTGTTTTCCAATGATTTCGCAAAGATCTTGATCCAGAAAAGCCTTCAAGCTAAGACAATCGTTGTCTTGATCCAGTAAAGCCTTCAAGCCAAAACAATCGTTGTCTTCAAATCGCCCCTTTGAAAGCATCGAAACTACCCTCTGCATCATTCATTGATCTGAGCTGATTCACAATAAGCATTCTATCCCCTTGACTTAAGTTGAACTTTCCTTCCAATTAAAAAAAAGATGATCAAAACTTCCATCAAATGGTGATTGTTTAAGACAAATCTGGACATCTTCGAAGAGGCAAGACTGTGAAGCACACTAAATACTCCTGACAAATGCAACAACTCTTCAATGTAGTAAGATTAATAACAGCTTGCAGGTAACGCCATGTCTTGAACGCGGACCGAAACAATTTGTAACCCCCTATATCGACAATGTATTGCGGTTATAAAATAAAACAAATTACAGCAATGTAAAAATTTGATGTACCCGTTTTCTGAAAAAGTCTACGGCTTTTCAAACCTTGATCAAACAAGACCAGAGACATATATCTCCATTAGACTTCTTTCATTACTGATGGTTGCGATATTGTAAGAATGATTTGATGGTGCACAAACCTAACGCTAAAAAGCTATAACACAGGGGTACCAGGGCCCAACTTGCTTGGCAACAACTTGTATTATTTACGCTACTGTTCTCTCATGAATAGAAAGGATCTGGCGTAACAGTCCACAGGGGTACCAGAGCCTAACGTGGTTGACAACAACTTGTATTGTGCGCGCTACTGTTTTCTCACGAAAAGAAAGGATCTGCATTTTCGTGCCATCTCCGAACGGCGAAGTTTAAGAAGCTTTTTCTCCGACATATATTACTCTTTGAGTGTTGCCAGCAGATTTAAAGTGGTGGTGCCGTGAAAGATGCGAGGTATTTAACCGAGAATCGAACCTGGACCTTCGGCGTTTGAGTGTCGCACTCTACTCAATATGCCACGGCGGCCAGAGTTTAAAAGCGATTCGAACATGCTCGCCTCATGGAAGAACTTGATATGCCAAAAAGCGAGAAAGATTTCAACAAAGGGCCACAGATGGACAAATATAGAGTCCTCTAAACCGTGCTATGTGCTGACTACGAATTAATTTTTAAAACAGAGTCTAGTTGATAATTCAGAAATTAATAAAAACTCGCTAAGAACAACCCCTGTTTAAATTACGTTAAAAATAGGCAAAGCAACATACCTTACACTCTAAAGGAAAAAAAAAATAAACAGAAAACCATGTACAGGACAAACATGCATTTCAGAAAGGAAGGCTGAGCAATTTTACAGATTCCTTTTCAATGGTAGATTGTTAATTTAAAGAAGTGATATAGTTCAATTTTAAAGTGCTTTACATCCCATCTGCTTTTTTGAGCATGTGTTACGTTTGTAATAAATAACACGATTACAAATTTCAAGAACATTTTTGTTATTGTTTTTTAAATTTCCCGAAATATTTACTTCTATGCAATTCGCTTACGATTGCAGCTGAACATTGATTAAGGACAGTTCGAAAATTATTTTATATCCAAACAAAATATTCCTATTTACTCAGTTCTTTTGTAGTTTTTAGTTTAGTTAGGTTAGCTAATTAGACTATTTTATTTCAAAAAGTGATTGCTTACAATTTTATTTATTATAACAGTCTATGTGATTTGGCCTACAGGCCGTCCATCAGATTGGCATTAAAAGGAAAAGAGTACGTTAAATAGCTAATATAATAACAATTGTTGGCGCAACAGTCCTCAGGGGGACCAGAGCTTATCTTGCTCATCAACTTCCAGGGTTGTGCGCGCTACTGTTCTCTCACGAGTAGAAGGGACAGTGTTTGCCGACTCCGAACGTCGGAGTTTTAGAAGATTTCTTAGACAGTTATTATTCTTTGAGGGTTATCACCAGCTCGAAAGAGGTGGTGCCGTTAAAATTCGAAGTGTTCAGCCGGGAATCAAACCTAGACGCTTCGGCGTGTGAGCGTCGCACTTTACCCACTACGCCACGACGGCCACACGTTAAATACTTAAATAAACTAAAAAATATATGCTGTTTGTTCCATTATATATTGCAGTTTCTGTAGCGTTGACTGTGTAGTTGTACAGTAAGTCCCAACCTAAGCCACCATTAAAGGTATTTATTACTTCCTTCAACTAAAGTGTCTGAGCACCGAAAATATGAATGCGGAACTATTTAAGTATAAAGTATTTCGCGAAGAAGTGCATTAAGATTGGATTCTCCAGGCGATGCGGCATGAAATATAGCTTACAAAGTTCGCCTCTTATTCTAAAAATCATACTTATTTTTTGTACTGAGTAGCTATTCAAGAAATAAGTCCTTTCTTTTTTGGTCTAAGTTTTGGTCTAGGTTGTGGTTTATTTTGCTGTAGTAGGGACTGTATTAGGATGTCTAAGCTTTATTCAAAAATTTGTCAAAAAGTTTGTGACCAGTTTTCTGAAGCAAAGTTTTTGTTTTTAAGTATTCCTGCTTTGTTTGTGGCCGCCATGGCGTAGTAGGTAGAGTGCGACGCTCACACGCCGAAGGTTCTACTTTCGATTCCCGACTGAATACCTCGGGCGCTCACACGCCGAAAGTCTAGGTTCGACTCCCAGCTCAACACCAATTCTTGGAATTTTTCACGGCACCACCTCTTTCGAGCTGCTGACAATACTCAAAGAATAATAACTGTCTAAGAAATCTTCTCAAACTTTGCCGTTCGGAGTCGGCAAAACCTGTAGGTCCCTTCTACTCGTGAGTGAACAGTAGCGCGCACAACACGAGTAGTTGATGAGCAAGCTAGGCCCTGCTCCCCCTGTGGACTGTCACGGCAACAATTATTATTATTATTTTTATATCGTTTGCTTGGTGTAGAATTGAAGCCATAACCACATTCTGATCTTAGTGATTCCTGTTCTTGGACACACTTCACCTTATGTCTATGCATTTGCGCAAGTACCAACCTCGGGACGGTTTCCTGCCTCATCGCATTGATTTTGTAAATATAATTGAAATGTATTTTAAGACTGTTCAGAAACAGAGGTTTAACTTTAGTCTCGAGCATGCTTACAAATACTTCTAAAAAAATATCTGAGGAACTTTTTCACTGTTTTGAAAGCGCTGTAACCCCAAACTTGTGCTGCATACAATAGGATAGAAGGAGCTGTAGCTTTTGACTCATGCGAAACATTTTTTTTCTGAATACATCTTCCCCAAACCGCACAAATCGCACAGAACGTATGTAACATTTGAAAACGCAAAAAATGAAAGAAATCTAATAAACTAACCATAAGAATGTACACAAAAAATATCCACAAGTTTACACTGCACAAAAAAAAAAAATAGAAAGTGGGATCACTTTTTCACAGCCGAAGTCATAATTATGAATAGTTTCTGGTGTCAGAAGATTGTTTCGACAAATGGTACACAATAAAACATGTATACGAAATCATTTCCAATTGAATATTTTTTTGATATCTTTATTAGCATATTTATTCCCGCCTTAAATAAGCAGTTTTAAAAATATAATCTTGAAATAATTTATCTCCAAGAATTTTCTTTTTCTTTTATTGTAGAGCATTATTTTTTTTCGAAAACATATGCATGTGGTTTTGTATTTTGAAATGTGTGTAAAAAAAAACCGGCACACTTACCCTTGAAAATATTTTATCAAAGAGACAACTAAATTATATTCGGAAATAGAAAGCATAATAAATTGGTGTCAGATCTACATAAATTGATGTATTGCTCAGGGAATGTCGCCAAAAAAAAAACCTTGCATGTGTCATTGGCTTTTCGAATTCTTGCTTCTCTGATGCGCCTGGATCATGTAAAGTCACACGAACTGAAGGTACAAGCAATCAGGCTTGTTGTGAATAACTTAATAAATATTTCGTTTTTGAAGATTACAATATGAAATCAGTGACTGATCTTACGCATGGCGGGAGCATTGTATTTCCTTATTGATTGTCCGATTAGTCCGAATAACATTTTTTCTTATCACTTTTTCGGATTATACACAACAGGCGGACGCAGGAAATCGTACTCCTGCAGAGAATGCAATCTCCATGCTGTAGATTTAGAATAAAATTTACTATTTATGCTTTGTGACTTTCTTTTATCAAATAAACATAACACATGACCTCGTTTTTTAAACATTCAGTTCAATAACATTTTCCTTTTTAAAGAACAGGGACAGAAACAGGTGTTTTTTTGAATTATGTCAAGATGCTTTTAAATCATCATTTTGGCGTGGTCTGCGGGTTCAATGTGTTATCAGGGCTATTTCAGACGCCTTACATAATGGAATATATTTGTTCTAAGTAAGATAATGTAGACTTTAATAAATTCGAATTTCAACAAAACTATATCTCACACTGCGCAGAGATTTATTGCATGAAAAAAAAAGAGATTCAGTTTTTGGAGGCGAGTTATTTCAAGAGACGGTGATGTCAGGTATCCAAAGTCATGTGATTTCACACACCTTGGCTGAGTGGTTTCTGTTCGAGGTTGCGGATGATATCCCAACGGCATTACTTAATCAACGCCATTGTGACATAATTTAATCCTGTTGGCGCTGCCCTTAAATTTGGTTGTCAGAAGTGAGTTAGTGTTAAATTGATTTAGAAGTTAGAGATATTGTCTAGGATGCCTATGCCAAGAAATATCTTTAAAACCTGTCCAAAACAAGACAACTTTTTACTACTTTGCCATATTTCATAAATATGTGATGGTTGTTTGCTGAGATCAAATTCCTTTCTTAAAAAACTTTTAAATTGTTTAAATTAAAAGAATTATGCGCAACGACTAAGTGGCAGTATTTCTGATCCACAGCAATCTGTTTATTTTGTTTGTTGTGTTTATTTTGTGCAAAATGATTTTTTACACTCAAAACGTTTAAAAAGAGGATTCTACGACACTCTGAACTAAAAAAATGTGTAGAAGTGAAAATATTTATACAAGAGACGTGAATATTTACAGCATTGAAAGCCTTGGAAAGTCTAACAACTTAAATTCGACGTATCCAAACATATCGATGGAGCTGAGTTGTATCTTGTGGCGCAAATATTCAAGTGGCGTAAATATTCACCGCATTAAAAGCCGTAGAAAATCCACCAACTTAAGATTTGACGTTCGCGAACAGCTCAGCTTTTGAGAGACACCAAGCAAATCGATGGAGCTCAGTTGTGTCTTGCAACCACACTCTAGTCACGGGCGAAATTTAGGAAGTTTCACAAAATAACTTGTTGAACATGATCAGTAACTTAAAAGATGTAGTGCCACTTCAAATGTCAGATGAACATAAGTCTTGTCGGTGAACATGTCTTCGTACTTGCCTACTTTTCGCCATCGCAAAAGAAAACAAAAAACAAATGACTAAGCTACAGGCTTATGTCTTTTGCATAAAAATGCATAAAAATGCATATCTTTTGCTGTTTGCCGATAGATTTTGATGAGCTGAAGCAACTCAACATGAGCTTGGAAATGTAAGAATACTTGAGACTTCTAAGCAAATAACCAATATTTTGTTAACATATATTGCGATTCCATTATTAGAGGTGTTTAAGTCATGTAATGATAAAAGAATCTCTTTCAGAAAGTTCTGAAAAAAAAAAATTATTGTAACATCCAGTGTTCTCCCTGGCTAGTGTTACTTTTTCTAAGCCTTCTATTTTTAATTTAAACTAAACTTCGACACTGAAAATATGTTGAAGAAAATTGTTCTTTCTATAATTGAAAAGCAGGAATGAAAATATAACATTAAAAAAAACAGAAAAATAAGCAAATGTTCTTCCCTTCGTAACGTGTTTTTGAACCACAACGGGTGATTATAATGTTACCGCGCCCAAGCGGGAAAAATGCTTAAAATGAAATAATTTTCTCGTCTAAGTGGCATTGGTTTTTCAAATCTACATAGTTGAGAACCTGAACCTGAGAACCACAATTTTGTTGATTATTGTTGATCATTACTGAGCCATTACTGCTAAGACAAACTCAAAGTGGGGACTTCCAAATTTTAAAAATTTGACTATTTTTCAAGAAAGTTTGATGTGGCATGTTTTTTAAAATAATACATTTTTTTGAAACTTGATGTTATGTTTATTTGAAAAAGCGTATATATATCCTTTATATCCTTTCATTATAACCACCAGTTTTTCTACACCAGGCTTTTGGCTCCATGTTTCGTGGAGTATAACGAAACAAGCTCGAAATAAGCTTGAAATATTTATATCGATGGTGGAAAAATAATAGTGCACTTTTTTGCATATTGGGAGAATCAATCGTTTAAGTGGAGCAATCTCCAGCAGTTTTTGGTTTTTTTTTAATTTGTATACGATTTCCTTGTAATGTCTGTGCAATGCAAATAGGCAAATACCATAGGCATGAACCACTTATTTACATTTATTACACTAAATTCGGATTTAATTTTTTTTTTACAATGAAAGTGACCACTGCGCCGTAGTGGGTAGAGTGTGACGCTCACACGCCGAAGTTTTTGGTTCAATTCCCAGCTCAACACGAATTTTTCGAATTTTTCGCGGCATCACCTCCTTCGATGTGTTAACAACACTCAAAGGGTGATAACTGTCTAAGAAAAAGCTTTTCAAATTTCGCCGTTCGGAGCCGGCAAAAAATTGTATGTTCCTTCTACTCATGAGAGACAGTACAGCGAAAGTGTATTAGTAAATACAGACAAATGTAATTTGTCTACATAAGAATGAGCTCTAGCTTTGTTTTGTGCCTAAATTTACTGTCATAAATTGTTAGTAAATATTTTCTTAGGCAATTAAACGGAAAAAGTGCGTTTTTTTAATTTCTAAGCTTAAGATTACTCTGTTATCCTTCGTGATATATCAACCATTTAACAGCAGGAGGATTTAATAGCACCGATATTATATTCCGAGGCTCACGTCCACCCGGGCTGTAGCGCCATCCGAAGAAAAAGAAGAAGATACAATGTTCCAAATTTCAGGAAAAAGCATGAATGGGCTTTAGAGTTATAGATTTATTTCCGCATTTCCCATGGTGCTGCACTTGAAAGCACTTGAAGTATTTGAAAAAACAAACATCAATCATCACGTTTCCTTACAAAAAGAAGGATATTGAACAATAAGGAAAAACATGAAAAGCACACCACGGAAAGCAGCATTTTTCTGTTTCCCGATAACGTAACAATAAGTAAACATCCATCGTTCGAAAAAATTAACAAATTAGGATTCAGGAAAAGAAAAGAAAATATATACATTCTTAATGAGTAGTGATAGTTTCGGAAATCTTAATTTTATTCAGCCCATAGTAAACAAAAAACAGTCTCAGACAAAATGTGCCAAGTTTCTAACAATATCTAATATTAAATCCTTTAAATGAAGAAACGAGCAACAAACCAAGCAGTAATTCATGTAGATTATATAAATGCAAAAGTTAATATTTTAGCAAAATATAAATGATAGGAAATTTAATAGAACATTAAATAAAGGGAATTTGTTTTTCCTATTTATTAAAGATCTTCCGTCTGTGTGTAAGCATTTCACTGTCCACCTTTATCTTGATGATGTGCAAATCTACTCTTCCAAAAACCCTAGTAGTATTGCTGAGTTAATACATTTAATGAATGAAGAGCTCGCAAATATTCATATGTGGTTGTTAAAAAGCGGTTTACAACTGAATCCGAAGAAATCTCAGGTAATTCCTATTCCAATTCGGTTGTGTCTTTTCGCTTCTTGTCGAATATATCACTTTCTGACGATAAACTCGAAACAGTAAGTACGGTTACCATCTTAAGATTCAGTATTAACAATAAGTTGGCCACATTAACAATGTTATTGGATCTATATATGGTTGTTTACGTAAGTTAAGGCTAACCGCTAGCTATATTTCAATAGACGCGGAAACTGGTTACCGACCTCATCCTTCCACGGATAACATATGCCGAGGTTGTCTTCAGTTAAGTTTACTCCCTGATCCAACGAAAGCTGCAGATAGCGTTAAATGATGCTATTAAGTACATTTTATGTTTTAATAATAATAATAATAATAATTGTTGGCGCTACAGTCCAAAGGAGGACCAGGGCCTAGCTTGCTCATCAACTACTCGTGTTGTGCGCGCTACTGTTCTCTCACGAGTAGAAGGGACCTACGGTTTCTTGCCGACTCCGAACGGCGAAGTTTGAGAAGCTTTCTTAGACAGTTATTACTCTTTGAGTGTTGTCAGCAGCTCGAAAGAGGTGGTGCCGTGAAATATTAGAAAAATTGGTGTTGAACTGGGAGTCGAACCTAGACCCTTCGGCGTGTGAGCGTGGCACTCTACCCACTACGCCACGGCGACCACACATTTTATGTTTTACACATATTTGATCGTGTATCCGAAGATAGTAAAAGTTTCTCTCGATCACTACCTGGTTGCTAGAAATTTAATATTTTTGCATAACATTATTGTGAAGAAAACGCCATTATATCTATACAATAAACTTAGTTTTGCTCGATCTGTCAGAACACATGACGTCGCCTCTACACTAACTCGTCGCGTCTGTTTTTCATCTATGCTGTCAAACTCTGGAACTCATTACCGACATATATACGAACTATTATTTATACTAAACGTTTCTTTCCTAAGCCTTATTCTTCCATATTTTCTACTATACTTTCATTACTTTAGGAAATTTAAACTGTTATCTATTCTCTTGATGTTTATATCTTAGTACCTAATACAATATAATATATTGAATTGAATTGAATTGATTTGAATCACTGTCATTTGACTGCTTTAACATTATTCTTGAGATGATAATGCGTAACTCACAAGTCAAGTTGATTTTAAGTTAAAAGAAACTAGAAAGCCTTTAAGCTTACACCCAAAGTTAAGGAATGTAAAATCAATGTTGGCAGTCTGGAATTAATACACTCGTAAATTGTCTTTAATTGTTTGACGCTTGAATAAGCTTGACAACAAACATATAACTCTTAGATTTTTGTTATCAAATTTCAGTAAAAAGCGTTTTTTTGTTATGTCCAAATTCGAAAAATTGCTTTGAAAGAGGGATGGCAAAATGTCAATTAATTATCCTTTCTACTATAAATTCATTAATTTTCACTCGTATCCATGTTTGGTTTTTTTCAAATTCGCGAATCAATAAATAATTTTCGTGTTTTCATTGAAAAGTGTTAGCTGTATATACAACATCAAAGAGATTAAAATGAAAACGAGCAAACCAATCTACGACTGTGCTTCTCCTGAAAACATCACCTGCATATGGCTGGTATTACAATGAACCAGTATTTGGGTCTGAGCGCTCCCGTGCAGTATATTCTAACACAAAAAAAATAGCTTGCATAAGTTTTTGCAATACGTTATGTTTCTTTACAGAAAAACACGAACAATTTAGCGGAATTTATTCGAACTGACTTTTAATTGAATCGCTGTATTTCTCGAAAAATTTAATGTTGACCGTGAGGAATATATATTTTTTAAAATTTTTTAGTAATTGATTCCAAATAGACCCTCTTTTAAAACATTGTCATACACTTACATACGTAACAACATTGTTTGCACCAATTATGGATTATATTTTCAATAACAGACGTGTGTGAGGACGCTAGTCAACAATGCATACGTTTAATTTTATCTAAAAAAGTGACCACATCGAAATTTCAAAAATGTTTCAAAATTCCAGCAGCTATGATGATTAGTTTTTTTTTACAGTGATATATGACTGAGGTACCCTGTCTAACGCCCGAAAGCAGACGGTTACTATGTTTTTTCAGCACGTTTTATCAAAATAACGTTCTGCTGCTACAAAAGGACAATTCAACAGCGAATATATGTACATACATCCGTGTAGGCCAAAGTTCATTTGAAGAGCAGCCTTGCAAATTTTCACATTCAATCAACAAAGTGATACAAAGTACGCAAATACCACTTTTTGGTTTTGCACACATGAACACGAGAGAGAGACTACGTAAATGAATTTTCTGTACGACCATTTATGAAGCAAGTATTGCTTCAAATGATGCTGTTGCTTTTGATGCACAAATCGGTACATTGATGGAAACGTTTTTTGCCGAACAGAGAAGTTCATTGATTTTATTTGCACTGCATATCACAAACATTTTGCATTTTCCAATTTCCGTTGAAATTGTATTGAGCAAATTTTCGTTTTAGGTATAGCACAAATGCTTAAAAAAACAGAAAGGTACTTTCATGGTCATATTTCTATCGATTGCCATATAAAATAAAAGCGTACATTTTGACAAACATTTCTTGAAGTAAAGCAGCAAAGAAAGCACGTGAACTAAACCTTCATCTTACTTCAATTCGCCGCCGGGTTTACAAAGTTCGCAGAGCTACATAGAAATGGAGTTCTTAACAACATAATGGTTTCTGCTTTTACGATAAAGCTCCCAATCTAATATAAAAGCAAAAGAAAGAAATCGAATGCCAGCCGCAACTTTGAAATTCTGTAATTAAAAATGCGAGGGCAAATTTCGTTGTGGTTTAAAGGGAGTAATTATGCTTTTATGTCCTCATTCTGTTTATCATGCTAAATGAAGACTATTTGTCTTAATAAGAATGTAATGGATGCTAATTTACCTTTAAATAAATAAAGACAAAAAAAAATCTATCGAATCTTCACGAACAAACCTTCCACCAATTAACTTCCACCGAATTCGATTAACACTCTTAAAAGCCAAAGAAATCCATCGCTAATGAACATTCCTTCCGTCATACATACGTCTATTGTTTAGTGTTGTTTAGAAATCACTTAATTACAATAAATCATGCCTGATGAATATTCCAAACATCTGAAAACTATTTTCTGACTTATTCCATTAGGTGACAAGAAGATAAACATAAAACACCAACAGCCCGAAGTTCGTACATCACTCGGTCGTATGTGGAACATTTATTTTTCCTCCTTCCTGCACCATCATTCAGCTTATTCATGAAAACCACACAAAAGATTCGGCCACAAAATTAAAGAAGAAGTTTAATTTATTACTTGAACATCAAATGAAGCTCTTAAAGGCACAACAAAAAGTGCAAATGCCACAGCTATCTTGGGATTCGTGTCCTCAGACAAAGCGAGGAAAAAAAGCAACTCCAAAAAACGGTCAAATTTATTTCCTTAGATAACTGTAGTCCCCAAATCTGTACACCTCCACGCAAGGGAACAGTGTGCATTAAATTTTTATTTTTATTATCACTCTTATTATGCAGTCGTTATCTACCTCCTGACTGAAAATCTCAACCTCAACCGCCCCTATTTTTACATTGTTTTCGAGTCTCGAGTAAATAACATCAATTAATTGGCATCATGCCCGCGTCTCTCCACTATGGATAAAATTACATCTTTTTCGCATTTCTTCTTTTTTGTGTTCTCCTGTGCATGTCGTCTTATACATGATGCTGGTTGCAAAATGTACACATAAAATAAAAAATCAATAACTTCCCCAAACTACGTGTTATCTCAGGTAGACAGACAGGCTCTATCTCTCTTTCTCGCTTGGCCATTCTGTGCGTCCCTTTCTCTGTGTGTGGAGCATGGGGCGCTATGTGTGTGCGTGTTTGTGTGTGCGGGTGCACACATTTTTATTATATTGGTTTGATGCCGTTCTTAAATAGCTTAATGATACTCAAATAAATTATTTAATAAACAATGTCAGTTAGACCGTTATACCATTCATCTATCATCAGCTCTTAAGAGGTACACACACACTCACACACAATGATAGCGCTGTTTGTGTTGTGGGGTTGTGTATACATCATCATTTATTGCACTCGCATACAGTGAAGGGGGCCCGATAGTGTCAGCCATAAGCGAGCCAGATGAGAAAGGACCAGCGTGCGGGAGAAAGATGGCGCGAAACTCGACCGTTCTCATTCTAAAAAGGATATACACACACGAAACCTCGGGAAATGAATTCGTTCAAGAAATAATCGCATATTTTGTTGAGGATGCCTTTTTCTGTTTTTCTTCGCTTCTCTATCCATAACTTGTAACACTCGTGTGTTGCAGGAGTTTGTATCGCCTGACTGGCAGGAGTTTGAAGGAAAATCGAGTGAATACGAGTGAGTGGCTGAAAAGTGCGCGCACACATATGCACACCACAATGCCATCCAAGTAACCAAAAATAGGTGAAGGTCGGATTTTTAATACGTCGTACACAATGGTGTCCTGCCATTCTCCAGATGTGCCACCATTACCACCACCACCATCACCATCATGATGGTAAAGCACCCCCATTTATTTTACCCTCATCGATGTTGCAACATTAAATTGTGACAGCCATCCCAATCCCCCACTTTATACACACCTCTAGCTATCCGTGTGTGCACATTTAAATCGTTATCCATATTTCAATTAAATCTGTGTGCTTCTTTGATTCATGGAGTATCCTGTTCAAACCAACCACAATCCATTTGCAATGCAATATATACGTATGTATGTGTGTATTCGTCAACACATCATCCTTCGTCCAAATTACGGATCACAAGTGATTTTTTCATTTTCTTTCACATCTTTTGCAATTTTCCGTGTGACGTATGGGACGAACAACTTTGAATTTGCAGGTGTACATATATCCATTCGAATTCGGTTGGAGAACGAAAAGAACGTTTACAATAAACAACTACCGACGGACCGCAGCAACACTCAGTTAACACACAGTTCACCCGATATTTTGCATTTGTAGGACGATTTGAAGCATCTCCTCCATGTCACTCTTGCACTTTAAACTTTTTTTCCAACTTCAATCCATCGAAAGGATTTAATTTTACTTTTTTTCTGCTCACTTCCTTAAAAAAACAACAGCAGATACTTAAACTTTGACGTAAACACAAATACGACACGACGAAGAAGCACTGCTCTTTGATTTTCCTTTCGCTGCTGCCATTTGTTAATAAATTTTCACAAAACAAAAAATATATACAATTCTTTTTCGCTGAATGAATTATTATCGAAAACAAGGCGAAACGAGGGAAACAAAAATACTTGAATATATAATATTTTTGTGTTGGAAAAAAAATAAAATAAAACGCGCCGTGCAAAAAATGTTGGTATGTTGCGTATGCATGCGAACCAACTGCGATAGGACACTAGACCACGGCACAACAATGGAGAGAGAGAGACTCATTTCCACAGGGATGCTGCTGGTTCAGAGTGTCAGCGGAAACTCTGTTGTTGAGATGCTGAATACGACGTTGATGAGATGAGATTTCCATTTGTGCTACACATGTGCTACTCGTTGAGGGGAGACTTCATCTCTTTGCGTCTCTCTTGTCGAATTCAGCTGACCGAGGAGACTGCTGCTCTCGCGAGAAGAACCTGCTGGCTGTATCTTTGAAATGTTTTTCTACTCGATTCGCGCAGTTTCGGGCAGCAGCGCTGAAGGTGCACGATAACACGAGGAAAGCATTTCACTTTTGTATATCCCTTCTTGTGGATGGATACTTGTATAGAGATATAAATAGGTTGCACGATTTGTTGTCGAAATATTGTGCTATTGTGAAACGTATAGAATTCCCTTTGGGGAATCGAAGGGTGAGTGGGTGAGTGGGTGCGTGGTGGTGGTTGAGCGATTATAATTGGAAGAGAACCAACACGTATACGCACACAGATTGAGGTGGAAGATGGGGAGAAGGAAAATAATTTTATAATTTTTGATAGCACACGATTAAAATATGTTAAAGTGTTTTTAAAGAGCTTTTGATGGGAACTCTTGCAGTTAACTGTGGCATGGGATTTTTCAATTAGGGCCTACTTTATTTCAGTGTATCTTATTTATGCTTCAGTTAGACGCATATAGTGGCTGGGGGGAGCGTGCTTTGGAGATTGTTTGGTTCCGTCACATTCGCTGTTAATGAGTCGTGACTAAAACACGCTGCCTATCAAAGAAATGATAAACTTACCATGTAGTTTTATTGAATCACGAAATTAATTTAGAACAACTGAGGAGTATTTGTGGTGTGGTGGTGGTGATGCGAGAGCCTTTGAAGTGAATTGAGTTGAAATTTGTTTGAATTTCCTCCATGACAATGAAATACTATTATTGAGAATTTCTTCTGGTAAATGTTCTAACAGAAGTTGACAGCCACAAGACTTTGTCATTAAGGAGTTTTTGATTGCGGAGAATGCCTGAACTCATGGCGGAAATTCGTAATTTGTTTCAAATGAATGGTTTTGTGATGAGGGCGGTAAACGATTGGAATACAAATCTTTTAGCCTTTATATATTTAAAAAGAAAACATATATTTGATTTGCTTCGATTAGTAGGAATAAATTTACTTTTACGTGTTGAGTACCAAATAAGAAATAAATTGCAAATTGCATTTGCACAAACAAGGTTTTGTTTATAAATAACGTTTAAAAAACGCACATAACCAAAATAATGAATCAATTAACACCATGTGTACCATACAATAAAAGACTTTAGAATGGCTTTCAAAAGGTTTAAATTTAACATAAATTGCGAGTTGTTTTCATTCACATAAGGTTTCGTTTTATCAACAACATTTAACAAACGCAAATAATTAAAATAATTGCTCTAATTAACATCATATATACAATACAATACAATACCCACTGTAAATTCGTTTTATAAGCTTAAAATTTAACACAATTTATGAGTTGTATTCACGCACACAAGATTTCGTTTTATGAATAACATCTTACAAACACAAATAGATTAAAATATAAAATATGCTTACACCATGTGTACCATACAATACAAGACTTAAGAATGTTTTTTATAATACAAATTACGAGTACATAAGGTTTCGTTTTATAAATAACATTTTGAAAACGTAAATAACTAAAACAGAAAATTCAACTTACATCATGCATACCAAACAATACAAGACTTTAGAATGGTTTTTATAACACAAAATTCATACACACATAAGGCTTCGTTTTATCAATAACAACTAACAAACGCAAATAACTTAAATAATGGCTCTAATTAATATCATATATACAATACAATACAAGACCCACTGTAAAGTCTTTTTAAAAGGTTTAAATATAACACAATTTCTGAGTTGTATACACGCACACAAGTTTTCGTTTTATCAATAACATCTAACAAACGCAGAAAATTCAAAATATAAAATATGCTAACAACATGTGTAAGATACAATACTTTCGAATGGTTTTTATAACACAAATTGCGAGTTGTTTTCACGCACACATAAGGTTTCGTTTTATAAATAACATTTTAAAAACTTAAATAACTAAAACAAAAAATTCAACTAACATCATGTATACCATATAATACAAGACTTAAGAATGTTTTTTTTTTTGTAAAACAAATTGCGAGTTGTATTCACGTACACAAGGTTTCGTTTTATCAGCTACATTTAACAAACGCAAATAACTAAAATAATGAATTCAACTTACAGCTTGTATATTTTTTATAAGGTTAACATTTAACTTGGATTTCGATTGCTTTTGATTGCTTTCGATTTAGTTCGAATTTCATTCGATTTTAAAAAAGAAATTCAATGAAACCGAGCTTAGAAATTCACTGCTGCTAAAAATTTACAGTTCACCTACAGCCTCAATCAATTCATGTTTACGACTTTTTTCAATAAAACGAAGATGAATGGCAAAATATCCAGCTAGGAATTTAATTCTTCGCCTGTTATACAACAGTGAGCCAACAGAATATAACCAGATTGGGGGAAATTTATTTAAAATTTTAACAATAATTATTCTTTCCGCGACAGTCCACAGGGGAACCAGGGCCTATCTTGCTCATCATCTACTCGTGTTGTGCGTGCTACTGTTCTCTCATGAGTAGAAGGGACCTACAGTTTTTTGCCAACTCCGAACGGCGAAATTTGAGAAGCTTTCTTAGACAGTTATTACTCTTTGAGTGTTGTCAGCAGCTCGAAAGAGGTGGTGTCGTGAAAAATTCGAGGTGTTCAGCCGGGAATCGAACCTAGACCCTTCGGCGTGTGAGCGTCGCACTATACTGACTACGTCACGGCGGCCACGAAAAGTTTAACAATGCCAGTATTAAATTTGAAGCTTTGTTGGTTTATTTTAGGATTCTAGGCCTAGTAAATAAACCAACGATTTTAATAGGGATATATTATTCCAAAGAAAGTTTGCTAGTACTTCAATATCCAAATGCCTTCTAGTTTTTCTACACCAATTCAATTTTTATGCTTAAAGAATACGTTTTTTAATTATTCTTTCCTTCCGGCGCATATTAAATCAGAAGAAATATCTTCGCTTCCAGTCATGCCAGTATTCGGGAAATGTTGGAGGTATTCAGGCAAAGTTTTAATTGGCCCAATTATGCTGTGTCTAAAGATTTAATAATAAACGAAAAGTACATGCACACCCAACACACACCAACTGTGTACACCCAACGCGCCGCGGTACATATTATTCCAAATTTAAAATACGATAAACCTTTTTTCGAGTTTATCTTTCTTTTTCGTCTTCACTTCTGAGCATGATAAATAGGGAGAGGAAGACAAATGGAATGAATGACAAATTGTAATACAATATCGTAATTACATGGGATGCGAGTATTTCACAGAATCATTTCTCCTGCGCCACCCCCCTTGCAATTGTCTGTCCTTTTCTTGGTACGCAGAAGAAAACACCTTTGTCACTGCTATAAATAACATTGAATTGATGAATGTGTGCACTTCTGCAGATAGCGCCTAGTCGGTTGAAGTATTTACACAGATTTGTCATCGGCTTTTGTTTTGGCACTAAACATCTTCAGTGCCACATAAATGATTTTGTGGGGATGCGTGTGTAATACTTATCTGAAGAAAACAAATAATAGACACGACCTGCGAAGTTATTTCACATGACAACAGGATTGCTTTCTGCAAAATGAATGACAGCGTCGATGGTGGCGGCGTTAGCTGTGCCACAACAAACTGACTTAACGCAGTTCTTTCGATCAGATAAATTTCAATTTCATACTAATGGGCTTAGAATTAAGTTTTGACAGATGATGTGATGCTTAGAGGGTTCTTTCTTCAAAGCCAAATAGTTGGGAATCAAAACAAGTAATGCTGCTGAAGGAAAAAGGAACATTTAGGGAATGGAACTTTCACATGTAGTCACAACGGAAAAGAACACCACTTGCAGAATATTAATTTTGGGCGGGTGGGTGAAAGGAAACTGCGTGCTGTCTTAAATTCAATTCTGCATTTCACATATAAATTCCTTTGGGCTTAAACTCAAATTCTGTATGCGCCAAGTTTTTCGTTCAGCTCATTAAATGCTATTAAGTGCAAATATACACAAAGTGCAATTATATCGCATAACACATTTATGCTCCTCATCCATTTCTGTGGGCAGAGGTCCTTTGGGAATGTTGGGTAAAATGAATCGAAAATGCTTCAACATTCGAGGATAAATTGATTGCAAATGCGAGGCATAATTGCATTAATTAAGTGAAAACGGCGGATGAATTCAAACGAAAAGTATGCATGTGTACATTTAAATGTTATCTTAAAGCAAAATTTTACTCTTCCATCGATGGTGTGATAATTATCTGCAAAAAAAAACTGAGCAAGCACGCTTTCGAACACGATTTCGTTTTTAAAATCGGACCGATTATTTTCCTTTCGTTTTGAAAACTCGGCAACTTCTGTCAGTTGCAATAAGCTAATACTAATAATTGTTGGCGCGACAGTCCACAGAGGGACCAGGGCCTAGCTTGCTCATCAACTACTCGAGTTGAGCGCGCTACTGTTCTCTCACGAGTAGAAGGGACCTACAGTTTTTTGCCGACTCCGAGCGGGGAAATTTGAGAAGCTTTCTTAGACAGTTTGTACTCTTTGAGTGTTGTCAGCAGCTCGAAAGGGGTGATGCCGTGAAAAATTCGAGGTGTTCAGACGGGGATCGACCCGACTTCGGCGTGTGAGCGTCGCACCCACTACGCCACGGCGGCCACAGTCTACAACTTACCTACCTTAAAAAACTACTTTAAGAACTGTGAGAGCTGGAGACAAGATCAATGTTCGGTGATGGTTACGCACAGTGGTGGGAGCTGTTTTTGATGCAGCCACCATTAAAAGTGACGTTCTGTCACAGATTGTGGCTTGCATCGCGAGGAGATCGCTCTACTAAATCAAAGAAGCTCCTAGTGGCTATGATCGATGCCCGGTTCGTATTGGAGTCGCCTGTCCACAGGTCGGTGTACGACATAAAATTGATAGGACATCATTCCGTATTTTGTATCAGCCCCTTGGAGTCTAAATAGAAAAATGTGCTATAAAGCTGTATAGCCGCACCTTCTCAGGGCACATAGTAATAGGTTAGTAAGCCCCAAGTATAAGCCTCTTGGACAAAGTCATCGTTCGTGCAATGTGCCTACTAGTCATCTATCTGTTCTGATAGGTTTGCCTTATGGTCCAAAAGTTCTTGTAATCGGATTCATGTGAATTGCCTCTGGAATACCTTCAAATTTTCCACCTGGGACTATAGTTGAACGGATGAGGGCCATGCAGCAGATCATTTTCACTTTGGAATCGAGTTGGCTGTTGTAAGACAACCACCCAAAGCCGCAGCAAAGGCTTTCTTAGCTTTTATCAGAGCTATAGCTTATCGCAATATATATACTGGTCCAAACAAATGCCAAGATATTTTACTACATCCTTCGCAGCTTACCGCCTGTCTCATTGCTCAACTGTGTCAAATTTGCAGCAGTTTGTTAGTGTTTCTTGAAGGCCTAAATATTCGGGATCTAAAGAGAATAGTTTCGCACTTAAATTTCAATCTCCAGTGGTCCCAATATATATCCGTCGTGACGTAATGGAAAGAGTGTGACACTCACACACCAAAGTTCTTAGGTTCGATTCACACTTCGCCCTTTTCACGGCACCACCTCATTCGGGCTGTTGACAACACGCAAAGAGGAAAAACATTCTCAAACTTCACCAGTCGAAGTTTTGTACTCGAAACAGAAGAGTAACAATAATAATAATAATTGGAGGTCCAAAGGAGGACCAGGGTTAGCTCGCTCATCAACTACTAGTGTTGTGCGTGAAACTGTTTTTCAGGAGTGGATCGGACCTACAGTTTTTTGCCGACTCCGAACGGCGAAGTTTGAGAAGCTTTTACTAAGGATAGCCTCTGGACCCCCTGTGAGTTACCGCGCTATTCAATACATACCACATCACTTAATAAGTTCCGGTACATATAGGGGGTGTCACTAGCAAAAAAATTAATACTAAAAATAACAATTTTTTGCTAGTGGCGCCCAATATATGTTCCGGGACTTATAGAGTGTTATGAAGTTGTTGAGAAATCCCTAATCAAATTGAAACAAGTTCTTGATTACTTTGATTTTTCAGCTTGATCTGTATTATGGCTGTAAATGTTCGCTATTAAGTGCGGCATGAAACCTATAAGATCCTCAGTGAATATAGTAGACAGGACCTACAAATCAACCGCAACTCATTTCTGATCTGAAATCCTGTATTTCATGTTAAGTTATACTGCAGGGTTTAATCGTTTGTGTTGTCCCGGACCGTCAGTGGTAGGCAAACCTCTGGGCAAGCTAAGTTTTGGTCCCCCCGTTGACTGTCGCGCCACCCAATTAATAATTATTCATTTAAGACTTAGGAGTCAAGTGTATCTCGTGTATCTTAAGATCTGCAAGGACTTAGCCATCTCGAGATATTTGTCATAATCAGTGAGCTACAGTGTCTTCAACTCGATTTTTTTTTATGAACTTTACCAGGTTAGATTGTTCTTAGACATTTCTCCGCTCTTATACTTCAGCCAATTGCAGCATAGGTTTCGTTGAAGCACCAAAACCAAATTGTTCAATTTCAGAGTACAGCATTTTCGCTTTGAATTTAATATTCGAAACCATGGTTATTCAAAACAATCAGTTTATAAATGTCGAAGTTAATGAATGCTCAAATTAAATCATACTCGCGATCAACTCACTATACTATACATCATTATTTCCATTCTAGTTTTATTGTTTGGAATTTATCATCATTATTTCCATTCCAGTTTTATTGTTTGAAATTTAGACCAAAAAGCAGCCTATGTCCCAGTTCGAAACAGACGTATTTTGCTGAAGCCTATTCATATGCCTGCACTCAGTTATGGTATCCGACGCCACAAGCATCCAAGTATTCAAAACGCCAAATGCATTATAATTAGTTGGATTTATTGGGACAAATAGCAGTAAATTGGTCCTCTCCCTATACGCGTATAAGTGACCAATTACTTTCAATGCAAACAATATCGCTTTGGTTGAAAAACAAGGCTGATTCCCAACACAGCCATCGCCCGCGGTTGTAATAATTCACATTAAACCCTTACATCAAGGGTACGATGTACACCACTTATGGTGATATGATTACATCTCTATTGGCGCACAGTACATTTCAGATATTTTGCCATATAAGCGACCAAATGCGTTTTTTGATTCCTCATTCAAAATACCTAAAACAGTTGATGCGAACCTCCTTCCGATTTGTTACTCGTAAAAAGTTCATAACAAACAATCTGCTTTCATGACTCTATATCGTCCATTGACCATTTATGGAGAACGCTCCCCATTGTTGCGCTCACAAGGCTGTTGCTGTCGGAATTCTTTTATACGAGGGCATCCCATCACAACGCTGAGCTTACAAGTACATAACATTTTGCTGCGCTGCCATCTTTCAATCAAAAGCTGCAGTATATTCGAACTATGCTTCTTCGCTTTTTTGCTGTTTTAATGAGGAAATGGATATGTTTTCAGAAGCTGTGAGGAACACTAAAAACTTGCGCACGGAAGAGGCAAGACACGAGCAACTTTTAATAAGAATGTCGTTCAAACTAAATAAAATGTGTCAGATGCGAAGATTGTGTGCCTGCTTTTGCCACTTAAGGTTTAACGTTGATTCACTTGGTGTAAGCGAAAGTGGGGTAGTCGATGTAACAAGTGCCCTTCTCATTCGTGTTTTTAGTGAATGTTATATGAAGAAGGGGCTTTCGAGGGTGGACGCGACACAGAAAAGGACTAAGAAATTACAGCGATGAAAAACAGTTTTCTTGCGGAAAAAGATGAAGAAGGGAACTTTGCTTTCAAGGAAATGCAACTTAGGTGCCGGAAACATTAAATATGTCAGCTAATGGGAAGATGTTCACTGGTTGAACATTTTATCATATTGTATCCGTGTAGGTGTTGGAACTGTAAATAAAATGTTTGTAGAAGTTGACACGATAATTCTTCGCAAATGAATATTTTGTAGGAATATCAGGCAGACAGAAGTAGAAGATTAATTTTGAATATCAAGGAAACTTATTTTTGAAGAGAAAAGAAAAATGTTTATAATAAGTTTCTAATAAGCTCATTCATTCATCGATTTCTTTTTACAATAGCAAAAGTTTACCCACAAAGCTGTTGTTGGCGCGACAGTCCACAGGGGGACCAGGGGCTAGCTTGTTCATCAACTACTCGTGTTGTGCGCGCTACTGTTCTCTCACGAGCAGAAGGGACCTACAGTTTTTTGCCGACTCCGAACGGCGAGGTTTGAGAAGCTTTCTTAGACAGTTATTACTCTTTAAGTGTTGTTAGCAGCTCGAATGAGGTGGTGCCGTGAAACATTCGAGGTGTTCAGCCGGGAGTCGTACCTAGACCCTTCGTAGTGTGAGCGTCGCACTCTACCCACACACCACGGCGATCACCACAGGTGGTTGTTAATATTTGAGCTGAGAAAGCACTTTACTTCAAAATAATTCATTTAATGAGCAAATAAGACAAATATTGCACACTTTACTAATCGGCACGTACCAGTGCGTCTTCCGACCCGGCAAATCGACTACAGGCCAAATCTCCATACAAGGCACGTTCTGGGGAAGACCAACAAATTTCAAATCGATGCTCCCGATCTCTTCATCGATTTTAAAGCCGCATACGATAACATTCTTTGCAAGGAGCTATCCGAAGAGATGGTAGAATTTTGAATCCTGTTGTGTCTCAGCACGTTAACACATACGCGATACACTGAGCAGTTCGGTTCGAAAACCTTTGAACCGTTCGAGGCTTGCACGGGATTCCGACAAGAAGATGCGTTGTTTCTTCTTAATTTGGTACTAAAAAAGATAGTGCGGCGGGCAAAAGTCAACACGAAAGGCACTATCTTCTACAAGTCAGTCCAGCTATGGGGATAAGATGATGACATCGACATTATCTCGAGGTCCCAAACCACCGTAGTGGGAGCTGTCACGACAATTGAGAAACAGGCGCAACGAGCTGGTTCAGAGGTCAACGAGGACAAAACCAAATATATGCTGTCGAGCAAAAAACGACCCTCCGCACACCACCTAGGCCAAAACGTTACTATCGACAGGTAGAATTTCGAGGTGGTGAAGGAGTTAGTTTGTTGTTGTTGTTGTCATTTGCCCGGTCCACAAGCAAGGAGACCCATTTGACTACTCCAATTATCGAGGGATTTAGACAAGGCGACGCGCTGTCATGCGACTTCTTTAGCATCATCCTTGAGGGGATCGTGCGGAACACACACGTCAACACCAGAGGCACGATCCTCCACAAGTCCGTTCAATTGCTAGCTTATGCGAATGACATTGACGTGATCGGCCGAACTCAGCGAGCCGTCAATGAGGCGTTTGCTGGCATTGAAGCGGAAGTGGCTAAAGTGGGACTGGTGGTAAACGAGGGCAAAACGAAGTATATGCTGTCATCGAAGAAGGACGCAGAACATCGACGTCTCGGACAGAGCGTCATTATGGGCAGCAGACACTTCGAGGTAGTGAAGGACTTCGTCTACCTCGGCTCCGCTGAAAATAGAGCTAAAAACATCAGTACCGAAATCAAACGCAGAATCACTCTTGCCAATTGCTGTTTTTTTGGGCTCAAGAGGCAATTAAGTAATAAAACCTTCTCTCGACGGAAAAATAATGAAAATGTCGAAAGTCCCAGCACGCCTGGCTCTGCTCTTTGCACTGATTAATGCCCCCCCTCTTGACAACCACGTCATGAAATGCACACTCAAGGCCATCTCTCGACTTAAAAGAAATGCATTTTCGTTCAACTTGCATTGGAGCTTTGATGACCTCGCGCACAGCATCTCCTATGACACTAGCCTCATAGACATGCTGTCTGATGCGAGGTCGCCAATAATACAGTTGCTGCGCTTATACAAAGTCGATTTTTCCCGTGTCCTGGTCTGGCTGAGGCCAAAAAAATTGAGATGGGAAAGGAATGTAGTCGGATTTTCACGGATGGCCCCAAGACGGCAGAGGGTTCTGGAGCTGGGGCTATCGTGGGAGACAACAACCTCAGAATTCACGCCTCTTTAGGTAATTTCGCATTGGTCTTTCAGGCAGAAGCGTTCGCGATCCTAATGGCGAAGTATTTGTGTCTGTAGCGACAGCAAAGCTGTGCCTGAGGCCTTACTCAACCTTTTAACCACTTTCAAGATAGGTTAAGAACGCAAGTTCTCCCTTAATTTGGTCGGCAGGCTGAATTCCCTGATTCCCAGTGTATCCCAACCTCGAATGCACTTACTCATTGTCTTTTGCAGTTATACGAGAATTGCATTTTATATTTCGGGATTAGAGAACAAAAACAAATATAAATCAACAAAAATAGCTTTATTGGTTTTCAAAATATTCCTTACCAAGATCTATACACTTTTGCATGCGTTTGAAAAAATTGTCGAAGCACTTTTCCCACTCTGATTGAGGTATCTCCAAAACATGCATTCTGAACCCATCAACCGCTTCTTCAGGTGTCGGAAAACGCTGATCTCTCATTTTCTTTTATACGTACGGAAATAAAAAGAAGTCATTCGGTGCCAAATCAGGATTATACGGCAGATGACTCATCAAATCTATGTTTTGAGTGCTCAAAAATGCAGTTGCTTGAGCCGATGTGTGATAGCTCGCATTGTCGTGGTGAAGAGTGATCCGTCTTCGGCGGTTGGTTTTCCTGATTTCTTGGAAGACAACTGGCAAGCAATTGGTTGTGTACCACTCAGAATCGACTGTTCTGCGTTGTTCTAGTGGTAGGGTTGTGATATGTCCAGTTTCTCCAAAAAAACAGGCAACCATTTACTTGGAAGTGCTTCGTACGCGATTAACTTTTGTTGGATTTGGCTCAAATTGAAACACCCATACAATCGACTGCTGTTTACTTTCGGGCTCATACGTGTAAATCCACGGTTCATCACCTGTTACGATGTCATAGACGTCTTTTGAAGCACTTCGAGCGTTTTTTTTTTGGAGCATTTCTTTCAACCAATCGACACTAGTTTTTGTGCGGTCTAAAGTTCATATTGAATGTATTCTGGTCCCATTAATGCCTAAGGTTGTCTCGATTTCACGATAGGTCGCATGACGATCTTGCAATATCAGTTGGCGCACAGCATCAATAGTTTCCGGAACAACAACTGATTTTGGACGACCTTCACAAAATTCGTCTTGGACTTAACCACAACCTCTGTTGAATTCATCATACCATCGATAAACACTGGACCTTGATAGAGCTTCATCACCAAAACTTGAATTAAGTTCATAGATTTACTGTTTTTGAGTTAATCCACGTCGAAAGTTGTAAAAATTAATCGCACGAAAATGTTCACTATTTAATTCCATTTTTTGGGCAAGATGAATCTTTTAAGTTACTGTAAACAACACAAATAGCGCTCGTATGTCAAAACGTTCTGAGTACGTTTAACCTCAACAATTTCAAACTTGACGATAGAGCTGGAGAAATATAAAAGGGGAAATATAAAAGACAACCTTCGTATATATAAAGCGTACCTTCTTTATTGTTTATTCCTATACTTGTTTTCTTATTAAGGCCACTTGGACCAAAGCGTTTTTTGGTATTCTCTTTCTCCTGATTAAAAGTTTGTCCAAATTTGACAAGTCCCGCTGTATGTTGTGTAAATGCTGAACATCAAGTTAACTTCGAAAGAAATATACCTTAGAGAAGTTCGTTTTGGTAAGCATATTGACGTCGATGAAATGTTTCAATTAAAAAGTTAAAAAAAAAATAAAAACGAGTTTAAAATTCAGTGTGCTCGGTGATTTCAAGGGCTCATTTTCTATTCCCAATCCCATGTTTTATTCACCTCTAACACAGACAGGATCGTGTATGTGTCGTTTTTGAAAGTCCTCTCTCACTATCCATACATACATACACCTTTTTAAAGTATGAGAGAGTAAATTTCAACAAAGCAAAATAACCGCCATTGCAGACCTTAATTCCGTGAGAGAACTCTCTAAAAATACCGTTTCCAGATTAACCAGTTGGCCTAAGAAAAACGAATCTTACCTCAAATCACAAGAAGTGCTTTTAAAACTCGACACCATCTTTCGATTAATTTTAAAGACCAACCAAGAACTTAAAGAACAACCAAGAAATGTTATTTTAACCAAAATCAAGGACATGTACAAAAATGTTAAGTTGGCTAAACAACACAATTGCATTGCGTCCATTGGATATGTAGCTTCAAATTCAATGCAGAAGTGATGTGTATGGATATTGATTTTGCTGTGTTCCAGGATTCACCTTAGACCGAGGAATTGTGCCACATTCATTTATTCCGCCCTTCGAATATTAATTCGTTTGCTAAGGTTAAGCATGTGTTTCCATAGCCTTGCCGAAGCATCGATAATATTATTCACCACATTATACGTACACATTCACCACATTATGCATACATATTCACGCATCATAGCCTAGCCCGCAGCATGAACAGTCTTTACTCCAATCGTTAGTTCCCAACGAAAAATATATGGAGAGGCTTACGGCAGGGGCTACAGACATTATGCGACTCTGAAACTTTTTGGCAGTTAACATATGTAACTTGTCATTTATCAATTATCTCTTGCTTCGTTTTGAAAGCACAGTAGATTATTACTACTTTACGCTAGCTTTACTCCTGCGGCAGTCCATTTTCTATAAGTTGCCAAATTTAATGTTCATATTTTATTTTCATTCATTTATAAAATTTATAAAAATTGATGGAAATCGCTTCACAAGCTCACGAGATGGGAAGAATGTGGCACACCAGAGACAGCAACACTGGCTGACGCATGAAATTAAGGATAAGACGACGTGCTGTTATGTGAATATTATTCTTTAGAAGATGGTGCGTAATTCACAGTAACATAGTCAGAGGCACGACCTTCCAGAGGTCAGATCAATTGGTATTGAATCAACGCCATTGATGTGATTAAATGAATACAGCGAGTCGTCGATGAGGCATTTGCTACTATTTAAGCGGAGTGGCCTGGGGGTAAATAAGACAAAACGAACTACATGCTGTCGTCCAGGAAGAATCCACAACATCGAGCTTCACATTAGGCAGCAAAATCTTCGAGGTGCACAAGGAATCGACTCCAAGGTTATGAGGTAATGACAACAACATCAGTGCCAAAATCAGGCGCCGAATCACTCTTGGCATGCTCTTTCTATTGTTGTTTATTCACATACTTGTTTTCTTTTTAAGGCCACTTGGACCAAAACGTTTTTTTAATATTCCCTTTCTCCTGATTAAATATTTGTCCAAATTTGACGAGTCTCGCTGTAAGTTCTGTTAATGTTAAACGTCAATCTAACTTCCAACGAAACAGACTTAAGAGAAGTTCGTTTTAGTAAACATATTGACGTCGATGAAATATTTCAAGTAAAGAGTTAAAAAATTAAAGATATATAACGAATTTTAAATTCAGTGTTAATAAACCCGTGCTCGGTGATTTCAAGGGTTCTTTCAATATTCCCAATCCCACGTTTTATTCAAAGGTGGTTTCGTATAGCACCTTGATCACCCCCCCAGTTGTGCTCTATTGCGCGAAAATTTAGACGATACTAGAAAGGAGCCCCTATTCTTTTCGTGAAAGAAGCTCTGCGTCCTGCGTTGATGGCAGTTAGAGAAAAATATTGAACGACGAGCTTTACGAGCTGTACAGCGACGCACAGTTGCGCAGCTATGGAGCTGGAGATCAGGGCCCAAAATTTGTTTCATTAATTTTAACTTTTTTTGAAAATAAATAAACTAAATTGTGTTCAATATTAAATGTATTTTTAAACTTAATTTTAGATTCAAAAACTAAATATCGCTATTCATAGTTTTAATCAATTTATCATATTCTTATTATTACCAACACGTACGTCTTTGAAAAAGCTACAGTATCCTTTATGATAAACATTTAAATGGATAACAAAGATATTTTCTCTATGTTTCTGTAAGTTTAACCAAAGTTTTTATTAAAACAAACCTCCAAATTGGTGTTTTCTTAGTAAAACCCAAATTTGAACTTATTTCCCTCTTATGCAAAGCGAAAGACGAAAAGTCACTTCGCAGTTCTGCAAAATAATTCATCGCACAAAACCACTATTATTGCCCCTCTGTGCGATATCCCTCTGGCCAAGTGTCTTCGTATCGATGCTTAAGATGGCTAGGCCATGCAGAGCGTGTGAAAACCACTGATTCGGCTACTGGAACTCCAATCCCTGCCTTTGGACGGCCTAAGGACGGCCTTGGATGAAATGGCGAACACAAGTGAAGAAAGAACTCAACTCATTTGGAGTGCGTGATTGAAGATAGCTGGCGAGGGGTCTTGGCTGCTGGAGAGGCATTTTGTTCGAGGCCAAGATCCACTCTGAGCTTTAGAGAAGAAAAAAAATAATATAAGAAAGGTTTTTCAATAAGGACTTGACAATCTTTTTTTATTTATCAAACAAAAACCATTGAGACATTTTAAAAATTATTCTGTTAGCTTTAAGAACAAGCAAATTATTTATGGACAGAGCTCGACTTTATTTGTATGGCCACCGCGAGCACGTTTGCTTCCATCCTTTGAACCCAATTTCAATGACTCTGCTGCGCCATTTCGTATTCAATGCTGCCTCTGAGCTCTTCCAAAGTCGTCGGCTTGTTGACAGTGAACGTGAAAGGCTGCAAAAGTCGTTATTTGAAAAGCCTTTATTTAAGCTCCCCTGTTGTAACTGGAGGCTACGAATAGATCACTCAATAAATCCTGGGATTAATGGTTATTATATAACAGATCACTCAATATATAAAGGGGGCGCCACTAGTAAAAATTATGTATGTAATATTAATTTGTTTTTGTTAGTGGCGCCCCCTATATGTCTCGGGTCTTATTGAGTGATCTGTTATTTAAAAACAAATAGACTATGTAGATATAAATTTCGGTTTGATACAAATTGAATAATTGAGTGTATAAAGCAACTTTTATTTATTGCAAAGTTGCTATACTTATATACTAAACAAATTTTCTTAAAACTAGTTTAGCAAATTCTTTTCTTACATCTATCTTACTGACCCTATGCGGATGCTTTAAGTTAATATAAACATAGTAGATATTACTTTTTACCTTTAGGCATCTTGTTGTCTAAGCAACTTGCTCTTAACCCATTCAAACCCGGGGTTAGTAGTATTTAAAACAAAATGTTTTTTATGAAGTTTTTTATTTTAATATGTAACAATTTACACATTTTTAAACAAAATATATATTTAAAAAAATTCAGGCTTGATGTGAAATAAAGATGTACTTTCTGTAGTACAAAAGGTTCATGCATAGCCATTTTATTTGTCGGTTATTCAAAATTTCATAAATCATTCTCATTTATTTGAAAGTTTGACATTGACGACACCTGACTTGCTTTGGTAATTTTTTGGGAAAATGATATCCGAGATTCTCCGCAGTCAATTTAGGATAATAAAGAAGTGCAAATCGAAACTCACCACCTATACGTCGATTTTAAGAATGCATGTGACAGCGTGGCCACCGTGGCGTAGTGGGTAGAGTGCGACGCTCATACGCCGAAGGGGGCACGTTCGATTTCCAGCTAAACACCTCGAAATTTTCACGGCACTACTTCTTTCGAGCTGCTGACAAAACTTAAAGAGTAATAACTGTCTAAGAAAGCTTCTCAAACTTCGCCGTTCGGAGTCAGCAAAAAACTGAAGATCGCTTCTACTCGTGAGAGAACAGTAGCGCACAAAACACGAGTAGTTGATGGGCAAGTTAGGCCTTGGGTTCCTGTGGACTGTGGACTGCCAAAAAATTATAATTAAAAAATCAACAAAAAACTGAGCCAGGTACGATTTGCAATTTTTTACCATTCAGGTAGTTTTGTAGAGTTCGAAATAAAAAGGAAACAAATGTTGTAAGGTCAGGACTAGATGGCAGATGTGCCGGACCATCCCAAGCAAGCTCCAAAAATTTTGTGGCCTTGCATTGCCATGATGGAGTTGTTCAGAGTCGGCAAAAAACTGTAGGTCCCTTCTACTCGTGAGAGAACAGTAGCGCGCGCAACACGAGTAGTTGATGGGCAAATTAAGCCTTGGTCCCTCTGTCGACTGCAGCGCCATCCAATTATTAATTATATGACAGTGTGCAGAGAAACGAGCTATACAGTCCCATATCTAGTCTTGGCATTCCTACTCGTCAGACTGTGTGGGATGATGGTGGAGAACTTTCGCTGCTCCGTCAAATTCGGTAACGAACTCACTGAGATCTTCAATATCAAAAAAGGTTTTAGGCAAGACGACGAACTGTCATGTGACTTCTTCAACATCATCAAAAGTTAGTTCAATTGCTAGCTTACGCTGATAACTTTGACAGCTCTGCTCCGGCCGGAAAAGTCTTCGAATCAGAGCCATTGGGATAACGCAGAAGTGGACGGACTAGACTAAGACAAGTGGAGAAGGACCTCAACCAACGTGGAGTGTGCAATTGGAAGCAGCTAGCGAAAGATCGTGCTGGCTGGAGAGACATGTTGGTTGAGGGCCAGGTCCACCCCGGACTGTAGCGCCATAAGAAGAAGATGAAAATGAAGAAGAAGAAGAAGAAGAAGAAGAAAAAGAAGAAGAAGAAGAAGAAGAAGAAGAAGAAGAAGTGTTACCGCTCGATAACAATAAGTTGTCTTACTTCGGCGTCAATCAATTTTTTTAAATACGTGAATTTCGTTGAGCCCACAGAAATCAATAGCACAGTCTGGGATTCTAGGTAAATATATGACTGTTCTTTTTATCTTTTCTGATGATACAATTACTTTCTTCCAAAGTGGTGGTGCTAGAAACTTCTTTAACTAAGACAATAAAATGTCGTCTTCACTGTAAAATTCATTGTCGTTTGGTTATGAATAGGAATCCATAAAAATACCAACTTCACTTGGTCTTGTGGTCTCTCGTGCATTTTCATATTACAATCATCAATATCCTTTTCATATGTCCACAATCCACAAACAAACCGATTTTAGCGTTCAATCTATTTTTTTCTAGAGCGGAATTCAAATTTAGGAAACGTTTTCTGTAAAAGTTTGTAGTAGAAATAGTTTTGATTTAATTTGTTTTCATTTCTTGATACTAAAAAATAAAGTATGCATGAACCCATTGTACTTTTTAAAGTACATCCAACTTTAGCATTTCTTACCTTCTTATGTGTATATGTCCAAGAAACGGTAGGTTTGAACTTTTTTCTTAACTTTATGTAATTTTGAAATGAATTGTATTGGTATATGAGAAATGATTACTTTTGTTGAATTTTTGGTAAGCACTAAGTCTTCAAATGGAAGCAAAACTGAATATATTTTAAGATGTTTTGCGCAAAACGAACATTTGACACAGTCCTTCTGCCAATAATTTACAAAATATACTCAAAAATTCTCAGGAATATCAAATTTTTTCAAAACAGGTTTTTGTTTCATGGGTTTCTTTGGTAAGTACATAAACAGAGTGCATTTTGCTGTACAGTGGAACAGAATAGGTAAATTTGTCGTATTACCAGACTGTGTGCTGGTTCTATTCCTCTGCAAGGATTAAACTCTACTAACTTCTCGTCTGTTCAGCTGGTTCTCTGTTAATCTCTTACTAACAATTTTTATAAAAATTTATTAATTATTTCATTTTTGCTGTCACAATAAACAATCTGTTTGACAATATTGTTGATTGTACATAAAATTCGGAAAAGATGTGACAGACCGATCATCCTCAATCATAACTGAATGTAAGTCTCACCTCCCACCCACCAGTTCGCCGTAAATCAAATGTGCGTATCTTCATAAATTAAAAGAGAAAATGAGCATCTAAATTTTATTGACTTTCACAAGCATATGAGAAAGATGATTTCAAAATAGTGGTTGATTCATTTTTTGACAACCAAAACAAAACGAATCTCCTGAGTTATTGTAAGAGGTTTGCAACAACACTTGAATTCATACACACATGCGGTTACAGTATCAACTATTTATTTGTTTATTTGCGAGGAAGGAGGCGAAACCACCAATTGGTGGCTCGCTCTTGTTTGTCAACAAAAGTTGAAGATTTTCGTAAACAACGCGTTTAGGCAGACAAGGTACTGTGTTTGTGTGTCGCTTTCCCAGTCACTGAACATAAACAAGCAATTGAAAATTCCTTCGGTAGTCTATAAAATATTTTGTAATTCGGTCCGCAGCCGAGGGACCGGGTTATTTTCTTGAATTTCATTGAATTCCGTGACACATCTATCTGTTATTTGTCGAGAAGGAAATTTAATTTAAGAACACTATGAGACGTGTTTTTCTTTTGTGTGATTTTCTTTTTCTTCTTCGTTTCCTCGAATTTCTACGTGAATTCATCGGAAACTTATGAAAATGATCCGGTCTGGGATTGGCGGCAATCGATAATTTCGACAAGGGAGGATAATAATTATATTTGGCTTTCTACAGACATTTGACAAAGGCGACTTGTGATTGCGTTCTCAATGATATTGATATTGATATTCAAACAAGTGAAAGCAGTGATACAATGAAAGTCAATAAACATGAAACGAAATGGATAAGATTGGTAGTAAGGGAATGTTGCCAAGGAAGGAAAGCGACGCAGACGTAAGCAGACATTGGGCGGTTGCTGTATTCCAAGGGGATATGAACGTCTTTCGGTTTACATCATGGAGGGTTTTTCATAATAAGGAGTACCAAGAATTTCAAACCTTTAAAGAGTTTCATTTTGTGGCCGCCGTGGCGTAGTGGGTAGAGTGCGACGCTGACACGCCGAAGGGTCTAGGTTCGATTCCCAGCTCAACACCAATTTTTCGAATATTTCACGGTACCACCTCTTTCGAGCTGCTGACAACACTCAAAGAGTAATAACTGTATAAGAAAGCTTCTCAAATTTCGCCGTTCGGAGTCGGCAAAAAACTGTAGGTCCCTTCTACTCGTGAGAGAACAGTAGCGCGCACGACACGAGTAGTTGATGAGCAAGCCAGGCCCTGGTCCCCCTCTGGACTGTAGCGCCAACAACTAACTATTTTGCGAGTACAGTCAGTTTCGGACTTTGTTAGCTTTGTTGTTCCCCTTCTTGGTTGGTTGAGGTACATCCGATTCCACACACCAGTCTTGTTAAGGACTTTTCCTCCTTAAATGTGCGTTATCATCTTATAACGCACATTAAAGGAGGGAAAGTGCTTTAATTCGTTTTCCCAAGAGCAAGGCTTGAAGACATTTCCCTTTTCAACGCCCAACGTAAATGCTTTACTCTGCCACGGCACATAATACAGTGTTTTCAGGATCAAAAATTGCAAGCAGAATAACTTAAACTGCTAGGTCCATTAGAAATGGAGGGACTATACAGTAACTGGCGAAATTTGTACTCCTGCGTTTGAGACCTAAGTTTGCATGGAAGACGGAGAAGGCAGTTTACAACGTAAGCAACAAAATAAACTACAACTTATAAGCATGAACAGAAGTCATAAGTTCCAGCTTTGGGGAAGCGTTTAACAACCAGAAAAGATCACAGTGGCAAACAAGGCCACTCAAAGTTGAAAAACAGACACTAGGAAAAACGAAAAACCATTTCCGACCCGCTTTCAAAACGAATTGAACTTATCAAGGTGAAACAACTCTTCAAAATGATACCCGCAATGAATTATCCTTATCAAATATCCGTCAAAATCCCTACAGATTTACATCCGCCCACACTCGCCGCCAACAGCCAATTGAAACGCATTAACATTTTATGTTTTCTAAATTTTCAATTTAATGCCTACCTTCGACGTAACTTTCGAAATTAGAGCACAAATTACAAAGTCAATAAAACCTATTATGCAGCAGAATAATAAAAATACCTTTTACGCTGCTGCCTCCACGTCACGACACCCTGGCATTGGATTGGGAGGAAGAACGAAAAACAAAACCAGAAGCAGGGTAAAGTCAGATAAAGCTAAAACACTGAGCGGGACAAAGCAAAAAGGAATGAGAAAATGGAGAAGCAAAGAAAAAATGTCAGTCAGGCAAGTCAAACTAAACAAATCGAGCACGTTCTTGGGTAAAACTTTTTAATAGACGTGACGAAGCTTGAGCGACGACGTTACCTGAAAACCAAATGTGCAAAACAAAATGTTTTCCTGAATTTACATTAGCCAAGTGAGGTGAATTCGTGCATGCAATAAAGGATATATTGTTTTATTTGCTTTCTACTCTAGTCCTTTACTTCTCTTTCTCTCAGTTTTCCCGCACTCCCATTCACAAGTCGCCATTCGACATTCTATCCTTGTCGACTCGACTTCTCGTGCGAAGAAATTCCATTCGCCAGTGAATCTCCTTAATGATAGAGATACTTGTACGTATCCTCTCAGTGAAAGGCAGAAATCGGTACACACGAAAATCAATACGGCACCGTATCTCTCACACAAACCGTATCGTTATAGTGCAAATTATCAAGAAGCCTCTGTAAACCATTTATTTATTATATCCTCGCCCACCAATCCTTGAAATGAAATATCATATCCCACCCCTCTCTCATCCCTCTATCGAGCGCTCACATAAAATAAAGGCTGTAGCGTACCCCAGTAAATATCCCCATTAAAGTCGTTCACTTGTGAAAGTCATTCGAGTGGAAAAATGTTGGACTCTTCCGAAATCATAACGAAATCTCGTAGAGCGCTGTGTAGGTATCCTCTTCTCGTACATTTACAATATATTGGACTCGCCATCAGTTCGTTCGTTTGTTCGTTCGATACTCTCTGCTGCTCCCGGACGGACGTCATGAGTGAAGTGGAGAGATAGACGAATGAATGGACTTAAAATGCTTCGTTTAGTTTTCTTATTTGAAAAGCATTAAAAATCAAAAAGGCAACTGCCACGTCTAGAAGGACGTTCACGAAGCCATGACCTCTATCCTTCGAATTAAGCCCCTTCTCAGTGTTGTGTGAGCTGTGAGCACTCTGAAACACAGTCCCCATCCAAAAATTTATTCTGAAAAGTTTCAACTTTCAAAAATTTAATTTACGAAGATTCCCTTGCCTTGTCAAACGGCTCCTAATTTTACCATTGCCCCATTAACATTCTTGTCTTCGTTGTGCCGTCGTTGTCCTTTGTATGTGTACGGGTATGGACTGAGAGAGGAAATTATGTAAGTGAATGTTCGCAATTACAACTTTATTTATGAGTCACCCCGAATTGATGGATACACAAAAATTATCACCAACTGACGGCATTAATTTAATTGTTCGGCTTTTCTGTTCTCTCGCTCCCCTTCCCCCTCGCCGATGAGACTGTTGTTCTTCAAATTCAATTTAATGTTTTTTCGTTTGGTTTCCAACATTGTAATAAATTAGTTTGTACCCACGCATTATTCTATTTTTGCGTTCTAAGACAGTGGGCATTTCTTTTTCGTTCTCTTCTTCTAAAGAAATCATGGAGAACTCTTTTGCGCGCATTCTTTCTGCTCTAAAGACAACAAAGACGTTCAAAAGTACTCTCCCACAAGGGCGCTGATATTTAAGAAGTTCTCATTCAATAAGTCAAGGCTTTTTTTCTGCCTTCGCTGTCGTTTGACCGCGTTACACAGTTTTGCATCCACGGTGTTATACTTTTTTTTTTTGAAATTTGAGCCTCTTCCACGGGCCTATTACTTTTGAAATGATATTTTTGTGTGGAAACGTCGCATTCATAAAATTTGCGATTTTATTCAGTCCAGGTAGGTTTTCACATTTCATTAGTTTTTATTTGACGCCATCATTAACACTGGGGTTTCGTCTTTAATTCTATTTTATTTTTTGTTGTCAAAGGATTTAGAGGGTGGGAAATAGACAGAAAAAATCTCATTAGCACCAATTTGATTGTTTCAAATAAAAGCGGGCAGATAAATACACAAGTGATTCGCAAATTATACTTCCATTCTGATTTTTTTCCTCTTCAATTTATTTGTGTAGCATGCACACAAAATGTAAGCGTATTAAAATATGTAATTATTTCCGGAAATTTACACGCGAAGTAATTTCGAATGAGGCGCGGCAAATAGATTGGGGCTTAGAGCGGTTATTAACTACTCTTCTGGTGTTTCCCGTATTTGTTTCGGTGGGGAGTGGGGAACTTTGATTTTTGTTGAATAAGTGCCTGCGGGAATTTCATAATTAATTTGAAAATTACATGATAATGTTTAAAATTCGTGTTTTATTGGTTTTCACTTGAAATTAGATGAGCCACCCGGTCGAAGAGAGGCGTCTGAGCTGTTGCGTTCGCTGTTATTTGATATCCGAAGTTTTCATATTTTAACAAACAAATGTGGCCACTGAAAATTCTGTGAAAACGAAACCTGGTCGTAGTGTGGTGGATGGGGCGGATGACTGGTAGGCAGGGGATGGGGCGGATGACTGGTAGATTGGATAGATTGCGGATAACATTATGAAGGAAGTGCGAATGATGTTTCCATAAAGGATGTGAACGTAAAGTGTTTGTTTTGAGTAAGTTTTCAAAATTACTTCGCACCACATCAGTTTTCTTAGCTCAGTACGATCTGATCTTTGAGTTAATTTGCTCAGAATTGTTTCCGTCTTGAGATAAAAGGAGAGGACCAAAGCAGGAAGATTAAAATGTTGTCAACCACTGGTCAAAATCTTCCATCCATTTCAATTTGGAATAAAGTCTAAATAGTATAAATGGATAAAGTCGGAAAAAGCAAAATCCCTCATGAGTATCAAAATGGTTAGCAAGATAAATTTCAAAACGAATTGTCAAATTTGGTAACGCTCGATCTACGATTATAATGGAATTGATACAATACACTACCTAATTTCAATAAATTTCCATTAACTCATGTTTTCACTTTCAAATCAGATGACAAAAAAATGAGAAACTTTCCAGTTTAAAGCCAAGGTAAAAGATGTGTTCCCGTACTCAAACAACCAACACAAAACAGTACAAAACAACATGAACCAACACAATGTCCGTTCCCGTACATCGAAAAAATGGGTTTAACCGCAAATGAGCGATCTCTAAAGAGAGAGAGAGTAAAATATTTCCCCACACTGCCCATTTTACGAGGATTGCCTTTTATATTTCAGGATTAGAGAACAAGAACAAATATTACTCATCGAAAACAGCTTTATTGTTTTTCAAAATATTCCCCATTAAGATCAATACACTTTTGCATGCATTTGAACCAATTGTCGATGCACTTTTGCCACTCTGATTGAGCTATCTCTAAAATATGCATTCTGAACGCATCAACCGTTCTTCAGGTTCTCGAAAAACGTTGACCTCTCATTTTATATTTTACGTACGGAAATAAAAAGAAGCCATTCTGTGTCAAGTCAGGGCTGTACGGCGGATGACTCATCAAATCGATGTTTTGAGTGCTCAAAAATGCAGTTCTTTGAGTCGATGTTTGAGAGCTCGCATTGTCGTGGTGAAGAGTGATCCGTCTTCGGCAGTTTGTTTTAGTGATTTCTTGAAAGACAACTGGCAAACAAATTGTTGTGTATCACTAAGAATTGACTATTCTGCGTTGTTCTGGTTTGAACGACTTTCACGAAATTCGTCTTGGGGTGAACTACGACCTCGATTGAATTCACCAAACCATCGATAAACACTGGTCCTTGATGGAGCTTCATCGCCAAAAATTGAATTAAGTTCATCGATGCACTGTTGTTGAGTTAATCCACGTCGAAAGTTATAAAAAATAGTCGCACGAAAATTTTCACGATTTAATTCCATTTTTTGGGCGAGGTGAATCTTTTAGGTTACTGTAAACAACACAAATGGCGCTCGTATGTCAAAACGTTTTAAGTACGTATAACCTCAAAATGTCGAACTTTACGATAGAGTTGGCAGTTGCTAGTTTGCAACACTAAGGTTACCCAATCCCGAAATATAAAAGGGAACCTACGTAACGCAAGAAAATTTTGAGGGAAGTTTATTGGTTTTCTGTCAAATTAATTGGTGTGCGATTAGTAAACATAGAACAATTGTCTCTGTGTTTATGTCTCAAATTTTGTCGTTGTTTTTGTTTTCTGTAGCGAAAACGTGAACCTGACATTTCTTAATCACATACTTTTTACATTTGGTTTATATGCGTTCTCGTACTTGCTTCTTTCTGAGTGAGATTTACCCCCACTCCTTAAAACATCACAGACTTCAGAATTTATTTCAAAAAGAACTGCAACATACTTCGTTTAAAGTAACTTTTTGAAGTTCTGTCAATTCGTTAATGTAAAAATAAAATTTAATGAGCTTGTCATCTTTGACAAGCGGTGGATCAGAAAGTTTAAAACTATTATAGAGTACGAATGCATTCGGGTTCAACAGATGGCGCTCTCTTAAAGTTGATGCACCTCTTGGAAGGTATTTCCCATTCAGTGGTGTGACATGTGTTAGCAATGCACCAGCGTCTGTTGTGTTTTTTGCCTCTTAGAAAATGAATTTATCCTAAATAAACAGCATTTTGGGATTGTAGGGTTTTCTTTTTTAATTGAAAAAAGGACAGCTAAGCTAATTGATTGTTTTAAAAAGTTTCTTCTGAATCTGCTCCGATTGATAAATTATACAAAGAGTGAATTCGACGCTTACAAGGAATTTGATCAAAACAAAAGCGAAGTGAGCGCAGTTGGGAATGACTCACCAAAGAGAAATTTGGTGTTCTTAACGAAATTTGGATTTACTCAAAAGCTAGGAAATTGGATGTCATACAAAGTGGAATTGAAAGATTGCAAAGGACGTTTTTCCACTTTGTAACTGCTTCAAAAATTACATCAAAGGATGAGATTTTAATAGCGCAATAACCCCAAAAGAAAAAAAAAATAATAGCTATACCATACATATACCCACTCCCTCATCGCCTACATCGACATCGAAGAAAAAAATCCACAATTTTAGGGTTATGCTCTGCAAATAGTATAACCAGACGGCTGAAGTACACTACTATAAGCTGGGAAAACCAGGCGAATTCGACTTCATGTGACCACTACTATAAGCTGGGAGAACCAGGCGAATTCGACTTGATGTGACACGTTATCCACTACATCTCATCCGTTTGAACCGTGCATTGGGTAAAAAACGGACAAATATTACCGCAAGGCATGACGATTTGATTTAGCAGCATGATAATGGTCCGCTGAAGATGTTAAAACTACCTGTAAACGCTGAAATAGTGGGTCATCCTCCAGCCGCCGAATTTTTTAGATTTCGACTACTGGCTTCTTTCGACTACTGGCTCTTTCGACTACTGATTCGATCGACGGATTCAATACGATTTGGATTTGGTGTTCGCCGGTTCGAATTATCGAAAAAATCACTGAATGGATCGATGTCTGAATTACCAGAAAGACATGTTTACAATAGAAGAAGTTTCCTGAACACCAAAAAGAACCCATTCAATTTGTACTCTAAGGAAAGCAATAAATTAACTTTGCATAATGTGATATTTATTTAATTTTTAAACCCTTGCGCAGGAGAAGAAGTCCAACACCATAATAGTCCAGTCCCCCATAAAGACTTAGTAAACATCCTAATCTGAAGACATTTGCAGACTGTGCTGAAATTGCAGCCACGTTGACGGCAAATATATGAATTAGAGGGTTGAAACTATGAAACGCCACAAAACTAGTTACTTGCTGTCCGGTTTTCTTCAATTTAACTTTGAAGTGACCCTGTCAAGGTTTTGCCTTACTCCTATGTTTGAATTAACTTTTCATTGCAAGACAGAAAAACAAGAAACTCACACAATTTACTCTGCACTCTGCTCTGCAAGTGATCTAACTGGCACGCTTGTTGCACGATGCTTTGTCATCTTTAATGCGTGTCTCGTATCAGTTGACCGTCTGATCCTCTTCTTCTTCTTGTGGCGCTACAGTCCGGAGTGGACCTGGACCTCAATCAACATGCTTCTCCAGCCAGCACGATCTTTCTCCAGCTGCCTCCAGTTGCGCACTCCAAGTTGGTTGAGTTCCTTCTTCGCTTGTGTGCGCCCATTAGCCTACGCCGTCCTCTGTTGCGTTGTCTCAGGGGCTCAGATTCAAGGGCTTTTTACTCTGAAACAGTGGTATCCATACGTTCTACATGACCTAACCATATTTAGCATCGTATCCGTAGACTGGCCGCCGTGGCGTAGTGAGTAGAGTGCGGCGCTCACACGCCGAAGGGTCTAGGTTCGATTCCCGGCTGAACACCTCAAATTTTTCACGGCACCACCTTTTTCGAGCTGCTGACAACACTCAAATAGTACTAACTGTCTAAGAAAGCTTCTCAACTTCGACGTTTGGAGTCGGTAAAAACTCCAGGTACCTTCTACTCGTGAGAGAACAGTAGTGCGCACAGCACGGTGGGTTGACGAACAAGCTAGGCACTGGTCGCCCTATGGACTGTCGCGCCACCAATAAGTATTATTATTTTTATTATCCGTAGACTCTTAACCAGGCGCATGTCGCTGACCAACCATAGAGTTCGTCGTTAAATCTTCTCTTCCAGATGCTATCAACGCAAATGGGACCAATAATCGCACCCAAAACTTTTCTTTCGAAAAGACTAAGGGCTTCCTCATCCGCCTTTGGTAATGTACAGCTTTTCGCGCCATAGAGTAGGAAGCGTCTGATCCTGGATCCTGAAATTTTATCACCTTATCCTTCGCAATGGCGCCTGGCATTAGATTATCAAAAATTGAAGTCCGACCGATGATCCCCATCGATGAAACTGATCTTTCTCAGATTATGCTTTGCATTCGAAACAATTTTCATTCCACCCATTGGAACTGCTTCACTCTTTTTCAGGTTTCATGTACTGTGGAGAGAAAAAGCAATATTTCCAATTGTTGAAGCTTGACTTGTCCTTTCGAATTAAGAGCTGTGAGAAGAAACTTTATTTGTTTTAAAAGAGAAAGGAGGTGAAAAGCATTTTCTCGTCACACATTCCAGTCCTCAAATTTTCCTTCTGGAATATATGTAATTCCAAACCTGCAGGCAATTTGAAAAGCAAATTTGTCAGGCACTCTATTTTTTCCTGGATGTTCCTGTGAACCGTCATGCACAAAACCCTGATTCCTAGACTAAACTCTTAACAGTTTAACAATTTATTTCTCCTTTCCTTTTAAAACTATGACTATGAAAACTTTCTCATATGTCACAACTCATAGTCGCCAATAAACTGTAGTTTCTTGTCAAGAAAAGGTAGCAGGCACAATAAAAGTAGTTGCCAAAGAAGTTGTCATTGGTATTTTGCACACACAATTCCCCGTTTTGAAGATGTCTCGACGAAAATAAAGTCCGTTTCAAAAGTTATATTAAGTCAGATCATTGCTTAGTTACTTGGGTCACTGAACCTACAGACAACTCTTGACGCCATGTACAAAGTTCTGCGAATTTGATTCGACAAATAGTGTCACTCACGGTCAGTTTGCAATCGCGATTGCATAGACTAACGCATAGATACTTCATTATTTGAATTGTTGGCACATTAAGCATGGCAAACAAATTCCGTTACTTAGACTGGCCCCTTGCCTTCATTAAAGCAGTCGCAAACTCACTATTTTCTCGAGCTTATTGCTCATTAATTCTACAAAATGACGAGACCGAAATCCACATTATTGCAGAGATGCTCGCTCGCTCCCAAGCGAAATAACTTTTGAAAGACATTTACAATACTAATTATTATGTCTATTTTTATTTAAAACAAACAACATACACGCTCGCACATAGTTGGAAGAGGAATAAAAGAATGCATTGTGTCTGCGATCCGCAATAATTATGTTAGTTTATTTTCGTAACTTTGGCTCCTCTCGAAAGATTCGCTCTGGGAACGTACTGAGGTCTCCTGGCTTGCTGCTTTTCCCAGTGACAAGTGGTTCGTTTCTTCTGAAATATTATGTCGTTTTTCTACATTATTTAAAATTAGCTTATATTTCGGATAAACGGTGAATGTATAACAATGCGCAATGCTTTCACAAGCAGAAACAAGAGAAAATGCGATAATTTATTCGACTAGGATTAACCTTTGCGCGGGGAAGGCCGACGGTGTTGATGTATGGTGGCTTTTTGAAATTTTTTTCGCATTTTTTTACAATATGTCTAACATGCTTCTAACAATGTTTCGGGTGATTCAAGTGTATTTTGAGTTCACTTTTTTTTGTAATTCAAGAATAATGAGTCTGAGATGAGGGAATGATTGACATGCAGCTGTCAGGTTTGACACGACACTTCTGGAGTTGATGAAAATTAATAGCCAAAGCAGTTGGCAATGTGACCTACAAGTCACATGAATAATTGTCTGCGTCTGATGTCATATGGGTGTCAGAAGTACGGCGACCTATGTGTTCGGCTTGCTGTTTTGTGACGAAATAATTTGTGACAATGCTTGTCTGGCTTTAGTGCGGAATGCATATTTTGTAACTTTGTAAAATACTTGGGATGGAGGCAAGTTTTTCCCGTCTACATATTTTAGATTATTTTTTGTTAAAACTAGCCAAGCTACTGATGTCCTAAGCACCATTATATAGATTTAGGAGAACATTTATATCTTGCTGATTCTGATTTATTCTGAGTGTTCATCACAAGAAATAATCTTGCTGAATTCATCTGTCTTAAGATGTGCGCAGCAATCTTTTTTCTGCGTTTGTTTGGCATCGTGAATGAGGAAGTCCTGTGCTGTTTGGCAGTATGACGCTAATTCGAACATTTTTCGGAACAATGCTATGCTGTCAGATTGAGCTGTTCCTATACACTTTTTTATACGTGTGGTAAATTGTCAACGATATTTCGTTATTTAATGTATCAAGACACACACTTTCCGCACAACTTTTTCGGACTGGGACGGTCAAGGCTTTGTTTAAAAAGCGGTAAGATTTCAAAACTAATTCTGTGGTCCCTTTTTATTGCAAAATGGATAACGCCCTCGACTATATGAAAACTATTTGCTTTGCTATACTGACAGTGTATTGGAAGCGTTCATGTTGATTGTTGTTTCGGAATGGGTACATCGCCATTTGTACTGCAAAACAGTTCTAAGCCGCTTTACTGTATTAACAAAATTTCTAATAAGTCGTTTAACTCTCTTATCTAGTCCGGTCCTCCGAAGAACTCTCTGCATCTACTAGATTGAGTCCAATAAACTTATCGGTGATAATAATGCTGCGAAGTCAATCGACTCGCTTGAACATCTGCGAAATGTTGCATCTCTATGATATTTTATGACTGTTTCAACAAAAACCGCTCTAACGAGTTAGCAAGCTGCATTCCTCCCCTTCAAGAATTCACTCACAATACCCGCCTCGCTAGTAATGCTCACCCGTTCACCCCTAAGCCCACCTTCGGACGTACAGTTAAGTTTAGAGACTCGTTCTTCAGCCGCACCACACGAATATGGATTGCTCTTTCCAGCCCAACAAATACTATAGTCCCCGTAAATTCTGATTAGCATCAACTTATATTTAAAGATCTTTCGGCAAAACCACATAACACATCATTCTATAAGTCTCGGGACTGGCATATAGGGGGTGCCACTAACAAAAAAAAATCCATACTATTTTAATAAAGTACAAAGGATACCTGTCAAATTTTCATGTCCATCTGATTATTAGGTAACAAGTTTAGGTTCCAAGTGACACTACTGTTGCGATTTGTAAAACAATAAAAAAAACTGAATGTGTTGATCAAACAATGCTTTTTAATGGGAAAAAATAATGTGCAAGCTGCGGCTTGAATTATGTTACAATGACTCTGCTACATCAAAAACAACTATTTGTCGGTGTTATGCTGACATAAACGTGGCCGTACAGGCACCCACGATGCTGAACGCTCTGAAACGCTAATTCAAGATAGTCATTTGACCTATCGTGAGATTGAGACAACCTTAGGCATTAGTGGGACCAGTATACATTCAATATTGCATGAACATTTGACCATCAAAAAATTTGTTCGCGTTGGATCCCATACAATTTCTTAATCACTTAAAAAAGGCTCCTGTCGATTGGTCGAAAGAAATGCTCCAAAAATACGATAGCGGTGTTTCGAAACACATCTATGACATCGTGACAGTTGATGAATCATTGATTTACGTGTATGAGTCCGACAGTTAACAGCAGTCGACTGCATGGGTGTTTCAAATTGAGCCGAATCCAACAAAAGTGGCTAATGCACGAAGCACTTCCAAGCAAATGGTCGTCTGTTTTATCGGAAAAACTGGACATGTCGCAACCGTACCACTAGAACAACGCAGAACAGTCAATTCTGAGTCGTAAATAATCATTTGTTTGCCACTTGTCTTCCAAGAAATCAGGAAAACCTACCGCCGAAGACGTATCACTCTTCTGACACATCGCCTCAAACAACTGCATTTTTGAGCACTCAAAACATCGGTTTTATGAGTCATCCGCCATATAGTCCTGACTTGGCACCGAATGACTTCTTTTTACTTCCGTACTTAAAAAATAAAATGAGAGATCAACGTTTTTCGACCCCTGAAGAAGCGGTTGATGCGTTCAGAATGCATGCTTTGGAGATACTTCAATCAGAGTGGCATACAAAGTGCACTAGCTGAACCCATCACATGTTAAAAAATGAAACAATTACGAGAATGTCAAAAATAGAACCATTGGCTACCGAAATATTCAGCATTCAGCAAATTAAACATTAAACCAAAACTTCAAGTAATCCTTAAGATGCTCTGTAACTGTAAAACAACAAGACAAGCAATTAATTCATTTGCCTACGAGATCAATAAAGGCCCACGATGATTAGTCATCTCGATGAAGCATGGAGCAGATTGGCGGCGAGGAAAACATAGGGAGGCAATTTTCTCAGAGATAATCACTTTGAAATGAAAGACGTTATGTAGATACAAAATTATCGAAATCACCGATGAGTAAACAACCGAACATAGGCTCGTGAGAGTACACATGAATTTTAAACTGCTGAAAAGCATTTCATCCGAGGCCACTGGCAATAGATTCAGAGGAGGCCCACGGTCTTGTACGACCATCACGAGAACAGCGGATTTGTGTATCTTTCTCGGAAGCCCTGGTTCCTGCACCAGATGTGATCGATTGACGGGGGATAGGCCAGTGGAAGTGACACAAAAATGTGACTCATATCGACATAAAAGAGCCATAGAGTGTCGTCTTTGCACACCAATCTGTGGGTTATTCACTTAGCACTTCCAGCCTTAAAACAATTATCGCTAATAAATTCATCAATTTTCAGTTCCTGGAACTATCATTAAAAGAAAACTTAATCTGCCAATTTTGAGTGGGTATTAAAAACGATTTTGATATTTTCCGAAAATGTGTGCGTCACTTTATTACGCAGCCTATTGGAACACAGTTCTTGTTTAGAAAGTCAATTTAAATAATTTGAACTTTGGAATTTGATGGGATAGTGTTTTGAGTGGCTGCGAAAGTGGAGGATTAAACTTAGGCAGCCGACACTGCCGGGCTTTATTTTAACAATGGAGTAAGGTACGGAGTTCAAACTTTAGGAATGGCTCTTCTTCTTATGGCACTACAGACCGGCATGGACCTGGGCCTCCACCAACATGTCTCTCTAACCAGCACGGTCTTTCGCTAGCTGCCTCCAATTGCGCACTCCAAGTTGGTTGAGGTCCTTCTACACTTGCGTGCGCCATCTTAGCCTAGACCGTCCTCTGTTGCGTTGTCCCAATGGCTCACATTCGAAAACTTTTCGTGCCGGAGCAGTGGTGCCCATACATGGCCTAGCCTTCTTAAGCGCTGTATGCGAAGATGCTTGACGAGGAGTATATCGCTTTATAGCCTATAGAACTCGTCATTAAATCTTCTCCTCCAGATTCCATCAACGCAAACAGGACCAAAGTCGCACGCAAAGCATTTCTCTCGAAAAGACTAAGGGCTTCCTCATCCGCCTTTAGTAACGTCATTGTTTCCGCGCCGTAGAGTAAGTCTGGATTGATCAAGCTGTTATATTGAGCGACCCTAGTCCTTCGAGAGAGGGCTTTATTACTCAATTGTCTCTTTAGCCCAAAGAAGCAGCCATTGACAAGAGTGATTCTGCGTTTGATTTCGGTACTGATGTTGTGGTCCCTATTTACCCCGGAGCCGAGGTAGACGAAGTCCTTGACATTCCTCGAAGTTTCTGCTGCCTAGTGTAACGCTCTGTCCGACACGTCGATGTTGTGTGTCTTCTCTTGATGACAGCATGTACTTCGTCTTGCCCTCATTTACCGCCAGACCCATTTTAGCCGCTTCGGCTTCAGTGCCAGCAAACGCTTCATTGACGGCTCACTGTGTTCGTCCAATCATGGCAATGTCATCATTGAACTGACTTCTGGAAGATAGTGCCTCTGGTGTTGACTTGTGAATTACGCACAATCTTTTCCAAAATGATGTTAAAGAAGTCACATGACAGTGCGTCGCCTTGTCTAAAACCTTTTTTGACATTGAGAGTCTCGGTAAGTTCACTACCGACCTTGACGGATCAGCGAGAGTTCTACATTGTCATACTACACAATCTGACGAGTTTGGTAAGAATGCCAAAACTAGATATTGCACTTGTAGGAGAAGGGGTTGGGTTGAAGAAAACACTTTTGTTTGTTTGAGATAAGCGTGTTTATTGCTTGGCGAACTCCAACTGAGTGACTGCCCTCGATCATGACAAATAGCTTTACATTTAAGATCTTTGCGGAATTGGTAACAAGCATGAATAATTGTGTGAGTGCGTAAAAGTTTAATGTGCATTAGCAAATTGATGAGCTTTTCGTGCAGATCATTCGATCGGGTCTGGAACGTTAATTAAATAGATACCGCAAAAGATGTAAGATCATGTCACCCGAGTATAGTATGACAGTGTTGTCAGATATTTTTCGAACGCTTTCAGTTTTTTTTTTTTGTTTGCCTACACACTGTACTGTTCGTCTCTAGGCACGCTTTTATATGCGGCCTTTAAATCGACGAATAGACGGTGAGAGTCGATTTGCACTTCTTGGGTCTTTTCCAGGATCTGCCGTAATGTGAAAATCTGGTCTGTCGTTGACTTCTCTGGTCTGATATCACAACAAATGGGGTAATATCACGTAATGGACAAACGGTTTCAGAAGCTCACACAATACGGCAGAAAGGATCTTGTATGCGATGTTGAGCAGACTAATCACTCTGTAGTTGGCACAGTCAAAGGAGTCTCCTTTCTTGTGAACCGAGTAAACGACGCTGAGATTCCCCTCATCGGGCATGCTTTCCTCCGTCCATATCTTACAGATGATGACCATCCAGGTCATCTCCAGCTGCTTTAAATAGTTCTGCGGACAGCCCATCCACTCCAGCACCAGAGTAACTTTAGTATAATATTAAAATAGTGAATTAATGAACAATAACAGAGATTTTAGTTTAACAATGATGAGCTTTCCATACTGAGAAGTAATTTCTTCTACTGCTTTGATAAAAAGCTTTGGTTGGACTATTTGCCTAATTTTAGTTTTTAACTTATTACATAGTCTTGATGCTGGCGTCGTATAAAATTTGAACAATTAAACACACCATTTATTCTCAAATTATATATGTTTGAACTTTTAAGATTATTATTGTGTCCACTTTTCATGAAGAAACCCTTGAGAACTTTAAAAATGTACACATGTCTTAGTGGCAGTATGCGCAACATTAGGAACAAGGGCCAGCTATGGGCTAGCCTTTTTTTCTTACACATTATTCTTACCACATATTTTTGTGCTATATACAAGGCATACCGGAATGAAATGATGACGTATTTTTTTGAAAATGAAACACTAATTATTAATGGGAAAGTAAAAACGTTTTATTCAAAGTATTTGACGTTGTATTCTACACATTTTGACCACCTTTCTGGCAATTTGTGAATACCACGCCAATCTCTTCTGGCAAACAACGCAGACACCCAATTTTCGACCTCCTCTTAGGAATCAAAGTGCTGCTCAGCCAATGCGTGTACCATCGATGAAGACAAATGGTAGTCAGAAGGAGTCAAGTCTGGTAAATACGGCGAGTGGGGTAGCTGGTCCCAGCCATATGTTTTGATTGTATACTGAACTGGTTTTGCTTTGTGTGCAGGTGCATTGTTATGGAGCAAAATTACCTTGCCGTGTCTTATGGCCCATTCTGGTCGTTTCTCGATCAACTCATGCTTCAAATTGATCATTTTTCGCGGTAGCGATCAGTATTAACGGTTTCACCCGGTTTTAGGAGCTCGTGGTACAGCACACCTTTCTGGTCCCACCAATCGCACAGCATTGTCTTCTTGCCAAATCGATCTGGGTTTGTAGTCGATGTTGATGGTTGTCCCAGATTAACCCATGATTTTTTCCGTTTAGAATTCTTAGAATAAATCCATTTTTCATCACCAGTAATAATCCAGTAATAATGCAAAAACCGATTTTCTTTCGTGTCTTTGAAGCAAAATTTCACAAGTGTTTTTTTCGGTTTTCCATCTGTCTTTCATTCAATTCATGTGGCACCCATTTTCCACACTTTTGGATCTTTCCCATAGCTTCTAAACGGTCAGAAGTTGTTTGTTGTGTAACATTTAACGTTGCTGCCATTTGCTTTTGACTCAAAGTGTCATCCCCATCCAATATCGTTTGCAATTCGGCGTCTTCAAACTTTTTTGGTGGTCTCCCACGTTCTTCAATTCTCACATCATAATCATTATTTCTGAACCGTTGAAACCATCTTTTGCATGTTGCTTCTGATAGAGCATGATCACCATATGCCTCGGCAAGCATTCGATGCGACTCTGCAGCACTTTTCTTCAAATGAAAACAAAAAAATTAATGCTTTCCGCAAACCATCACTTTCTGGTACAAAATTCGACATTTTTAATACGTCGAAAAAATATGATGTTGTCTGTTCAATGACTTGATGTGTACTTAATATTTTGTACAGATGTCATAGCAAAAAGACAAAAAAAAAATAAGGGCTAGTTCACAACAAATGTTCCCTATCGAGACATTTGTATCTTGACACTCACTTAATACCGGTATATCTGATACAACGGTTCTATGGTACAATTATAGGTTCCACCCCAGGTTGCACGCGTACTGCAATTTGGAGTGAACTATTCCATAGTAAAACGTTCTGAGGATGTTAATAGAACAGTGCTTCCATATGAGATACATATTTCGGGTAGCAGATAGCATATATAGTTTTATACCCTCTACATGTGCTTTCCACGTCATGTTTTTATCCACAAAACACCAAGGTACTCAAAGGTTTCAATGCCTTCTATTTTAAAACAGCTTGGCGTACATGTTTGGTTATTATCGAAGTTTTAACTAACACAAGTATGATTAGATATTGACATTCCTTTGCAGGAGCTAGAGTAAAAGATTGAGTCGCAGTCAAGTGAAAACGGTTGTCGTAGACTATATATCATAAGCCTAGTTTTATTGCTTATAAGCGATTCGTGTTTGGCAAACCGTTGTCGAAGTTTGCTTAGGTCCATATTTTATTTAATTGTTGTATCAAAAAGGCAGCCATTACTGTGAGTCAGTGCCATATCATCAGCAAATGCTGTAATATTACTATTTAACTTTTGACAGAACTCTAAAAACTTTACGTGCACAAAAAACAGCAATGGTCCCAGGACAGAGCCTTGTGGAACACCAATGTTTACTTGCTGTTTATCACTAATAATCCCATTTAGCTTAATCAGTGGGTTCTATTTGTCAAATATGAAGTGAACCTTTTATAAAAACCATTTATGAATTATACCTCTTAATCCAGCACTATACAGCTTGCTCAAGAGGATGTCGTGATTTACCATATCAAACGCTTTGTCATGTCGATGAAGAGTACTAAGTACTGGTTATTCTTATTAAAGCTGTCAAATATCTCACTCCATAATTTTAAAATAACATCTTCAGTCGATTTTCCCTTACGAAAACCGAATTGTCTTTTTCTGAAAAAGTTTGTTTTGTTTAAAAAAGAAAACACTCGTTTTTTCACAAGTTTTTCAAAAAGTTTGAAAAATGTCAAAAGTAAAGCTTGTTTTTTACAGTGCCGGCCAACGAACGAACATCGAGTGTGGAGTTAGCTCATGATTTTTCGTTCAATGCCTCAACGCGTAAAGTCAAATCTTAAACCAAACATTTTAAAGCTTGTCTTAAACTTTTGCTTTGGTAAAAATGAGTTGCTTCTTGCGATGGCATTACCGTCGTTGGTGCTGTGTAACATCAATTAAAAAAATTATCACCACATGTCTCTCATAATTTATCTTGAAAAGTTACTGCCTTTTCCCCTCCCCTCCTTTCCCACGCGCAACCTTAGATAACGACGTTCCATGTTGACAAGATTGCTTTACTTCAGTGGCACTGTCCTTACACCCCACATGGCCTAGCCAAGTGTAGACTGTATCTGCAAACGCCGCATTCTGGTGCCGCACAATAGTGAAGAGTGTCTCAGGCTACAAATACTAATAATCGCGAAATTGGAAGTAGCGTATTTTCTTTCTGTTGGATATTTTCCTAATATTCATCAATGCAGGGGCTTAATGGAAGGAAAGAAAACACGACACATTTTCGCCTTTTTATAAATTTCAAGTCAGTAAGTTCAAGCCTGTGGTTAGTAAGTTCAAGCCTGTGGTTAGTAAGTTCAAGCCTGTGGTCGCCGTAGAGTCATGGCCGAAGGTCCCAGGTTTGATGCCCGACTGAACACCTTGAATTTTACACGGCACTACCTTTTTCAAACTGCGGACGACACTCAAAGAGTAATAAATGTCCAAGAAAAAGCTTTTCAAAATGCTGTTCGGAATCTGCAAAATCTCTACGTATGTACTTTCTACTCATGAAAGAACAATAGCGCGAAGAACAAAATTACTAGTTGATGAGGAGGCTAGGCCCTGGTCTCCTTTTCTATTGTTGCGTCTTCAAATATATGTATAATTACAAGTCTAGGCCCAGGTCCACCCCGGACTGTAGCGCCATCCGAAGAAGATAATTACAAGTTTGGCATTAATTCCTGAAAAACTGCACTTCACTCACCATTAATAGGACATCGCATAAACAGGTAGCATCTGTCATTTCACGCAAAAACTTAAATTTACTCATTCAAAGTTGTGAAACACATCTTCTTCAACATTAACGGAGGCACACTGTCAACGGTGTAAAGTTTAAGTGCGCTTCAGAAGGATGCGGACATCTCACATTTCTTAAAACCCCGAGTGTCATTAACGTCGCAGAAATACCATATTGCGACAAATTCTGTTCACGTTTTCAACGAACGGAACTAAAAAGTGCTGACTCAGTAGTGAGCCAAGCACCACAATTCACTTTTACCGACGCGACGACAACGCCGGCTAAACGCTGTCCCCACCCATGAAAGTGCGACGCATTTCCTCACGTGGCTGCGTAAAGATGGATGAAACACACGTGAAGAGCTCCCAAGAGCTATTTTAAAGGAAGAAGTGCAGCAAAAAGTTTGCACATGAAGCCATCAAAGATACATCGCGTTGATGAGAAGAACTGTTTTTGCTTTTTAAAAAGATCGGAGATTTCCAAACATTCACAATGCGGGCTTGCGAAGGCAACAATCAACTTGGGGAGAGTCAAAAGAAGCCCACACAGTTTTAATTGCTTGTGAGAAAAGGTCCAACTCCACACATCTGGACATTTTCACTCATTCGGCATCGACAACCCTCGAACAGAAGCGATTCCAGTCGGAAGAGAACGAATCAAATTTCCCAGTAATCACGTAACTACCCGTTTAGTGGTTTTAAACTACACCAGCTATTTAGCTTTAACAACTCACATCCAGGTTAAATGCGGCAAGGTATTAACCTTCAACGGAGAGCAGCCAGCCTCCGCCGCCGCACAGGCACAGAAACATAAAATCCGCAGACCACAACAACATTTTATCCCAATCAACGAAAATAAATAATGGGATTAGGAGCAGCAGGTGTTCGGATTCCGAGTTTCACAAATTGACCCGAGCTAAGCAGGCTGGCTGGTCGGATGGCTGGATGGCTGGTTGGTTGGTGGTGGCTGCCACTAAACTCGGGCGCTTGCTCTAATCTGGAGGCGCTGCGGCAGATGGGGGTTGAGCAATCCAAATGAGTCGTAGGTGCGGACGGCGCGCCGATGCGGGGATCATCTTGTTATTCTGTTTTTGTCCCTAACAAAATCACATTCCAACTTTACCTTTATGCCCGGTCTGCCATGCTGCAAACCATTGACTTAACGACCACAATTTTGCTGAATGCCTCCCAAATAGCTTCTGTCAATACTCTTAACGGGAGCTGTATCCCGTGCCTGTGCGTGTGTTGGCGTGATGGACGGCTGACGGGTGGGTGGGCGCCGAGACCGGCAGCGTATGCAGCTCATTTCATTATACGGAACGTTTGTCTAATTCCAATTGATTGGTATTGGGGAATTACTTACAATTACGTATTTGTCATGAGCATTTTGTATTAAATTAATTATTGACCGGCCAAGGGCCTGGTTCCGGAGCTGAGTTATGCCGGTTTAAACTCCTGGCAGAGATAATAAATTCGTTTGTTGGACAAGGGGTAACGCACTGGTACTGATGGAGATCCTATATCTAGAATTCATGAGCCTTTGAAACTGCTTCCGAGCGGCGTGTGCTCAATGCGATCGGAGTTTAGTTTGTGAAGAAATCAATCACATTCGGGTGGGCTCCCAACAGCGTACGTGACTTCAAGTTCATTGAACGAGTGTGGGTTCGGGGGGTTGTTACGCACGTATGGGTGATATATGTCCAGATTTTGGTACGCCGGTCATGAAAGGGAAGATGAAAATATGTATTTCGCCCAGCAGTCTGCCCGCCAGTCGGAGCCATGTCGGGTGTGAGGTGTAATTCCTTGAAGAAGCATTGCCCGCAACGAAGGCAATGGGGACGATGAGAATTCATTGAATTGTAAAGGACAAATCGAATGGAAAAATTGTGCCAGTATAGCCAGGACGAAGACCTATGTACGTGCGTGTGCATTGATAGGAGCTCCTGGATGTAAGCCTCAAAAGAGGGACTGACAGGACTAATACATGTAGTTTGGTAGGAATGCCTCTGTCAAAATGGACAATTAAATTCGTTATTGGAATTGATTTCGATCAGAATTCTGACGGCAACACCGACGACGACAACGACGACTTCGATGATGTGGTGTTCGTTTGGGGCAATAAAGTGTACAGGGCATCGTTGCGAACAGCCATGTCAGATGGGAAGTAATGAAATTTTGAAATTCGAACCAAGTTCAGAGGAATTATGAAATGTCCTGCATGTGTAGAGGCGTTCTTTTTCCTCGCCTGACGCGTGCGTTGGGATTAATTAGTTTTCTATTAGGGGAAGAAGATGAAAGGGATTTCTAAATGAAACAATTTTCCGCAATGCGGTGGCATTTCCAACCAAACTTCCTTGATAACTGCACGAAACAATGTTGTAGACCTGTAGCACTGCGATGTACTTACTTATAGACAGCAGGATATAGTGGTATTCTCTGCTCCTGGAAGAAAATTCGTCAGAAACGGGAAACTATTTTGTTTCAGTTCTAGGGAATTTAATGAAATCGAAGGGAGCCAAAGGAGAGAAAAAAATCGTGGAATATGGTATGCACCGGGAAGGCAAATATTTGAAACAACTACGTACCGTTGCCATTTCGGGAATTCAGTTCATGAAAATGAAATTCATTTTATATACATTTGAGCACTAATCCCGTCGGTTTTTGTTGTTCATCTCAAAATTACTGAGGTTTGTGGGAATTCACAAAACCTCACAACTCATGTGTCTCCACCTGCAGTGTGTGCCCCTAATGAAGGTACAGCACCCAAACGGATTTGACTTTATTGCTGGAGAATGACAATAAAGTGAAATGAAATAATGGTATTTTCTTGGGAGGTAATTCTTAAGCTGCAGATGGAAAAGGATTTGAAGTCTGTCGCTTTGAATTTCAATTTGTGTGGAATGATTTCAATTTGGTTTATTGCATTTGATTTATACTCGTTTTGAACTGGGAACCTGTTCTTTCGTTGCATTTGTTTAGTTGCTTGTTAAGAAAGTCCGAAGGATAAAGCCAGTATGTTTCTACATCACTTGTACTGTTTACGAAGTGTGCTCAGGAAATAATTAAATTTTCAAACTGCGTGCATTCGATTATTGATTTTTACACTTATCTCGAACATATGTTTACAGTTTCAGCCATATACCATATACCGGTATAAAATTAGCGTTTTTTTGTTGAAAATAAAGCAGTTACTATTAATGAGAAAGTAAAAACATTTTATTCAAAGTATTGGCCATTGTTTTCTACACATTTTGACCACCTTTCTGGCAATTTGTGAATACCACGCCAATCTCTTCTGGCAAACCAATCAGACAACCAATTTTTGACCTCTTCGTAGGAATCAAGGTGCTGCTCAGCCAATGTGTGTCCCATCGATGAAGACAAATGGTAGTCAGAAGGAGCCAAGTCTGGTGAATACGGCGGGTGGGGTAGCTGCTCCCAGCCAAGTGTTTTGATTGTATCCTGAACCGGTTTTGATTTATGTGCAGGTGCACTGTCATGGAGCAAAATTACCTTGCCGAGTCTTCTGGCCCATTCTGGTCGTTTCTCGATCAATGCATGTTTCAAATTGATCATTTGTTGTCGGTAGTGATCAGTATTAACGGTTTCATCAGGTCTTTGGAGCTGATGGTGCAGCACACCTTTCTGGTATTCTTGCTGCATCGATCTGGCTTTGCAGTCGATGTTGATGGTTGTCCCAGATTAACCCATGATTTTTTCCGTTTAGGATTCTTCAAATAAATCCATTTTTCATCGCCAGTAACCAGTAACCGATTTTCTCTCGTGTCTTTGAAGCAAAATTTCACAAGTATTTTTCGGTTTTTCATCTGTCTTTCATTCAATTCATGTGGCATTTTCCAAACTTTTGGATCTTTCCCATGGATTTTAAACGGTCAGAAATAGTTTGTTGTGTAACATTTAACGTTGCTGCCATTTGCTTTTGACTCAAAGTGTCATCTCCATCCAATATCGTTTGCAATTCGGCGTCTTCAAACTTTTTTGGTGGTCTTCCAGGTTCTTCATTTCTCACATCAAAATCATTATTTCTGAACCGTTGAAACCATCTTTTGCATGTTGCTTCTGATAGAGCATGATCACCATATACCTCGACAAGCATTTCATGCGACTCTGCAGCACTTTTCTTCAAATGTAAACAAAAAATTAATGCTTTCCGCAAATCAAATCTGGTACAAAATTCGACATTTTTAACACGATGAAAAAATATGATGTTGTCTGTTAAATGACTTGATGTGTACTAAATATTTTTCACAGATGTCATAGCAACCAAACCAAAAAAAATAAGGGCTCGTTCACAACAAATGTCCCCTACCGAGACATTTGTATTTTGACGCTCACTTCATACCGGCAGAAAATTTATTTAGTTTGTTAGAGGCATACAACTTAAACGTGTTTTGGTTGTTGTGCGATTTCCTTCTGTCGAAAAATATGGATCAGAGAATTTATGCAAAACACTTGAAATATTAACAATGACATACGGTGAGTGTACTTTAAGTCAAAATTAGGTCGAGAAAGAAGTTCAAAGAGAGAGAAAGCGTGAATAACGACGTTAGGACAGGACGAACCAGAACGTCAACAACCGATGAAAATGTTGAGAAAGTGAAGAAAATTGTTGTGGAGAATCCTAGAATCACTGTAAGGAAAATCCTACCAAACTCGTTATGGAGAACTGCTCCGTCAAGGTCAGTAACAAACTCACCGAGATTCACTCACTCACAATGACTCACTGAGACATTGTGTCATTGTGTGACTTCTTTGACACCATTTTTGAGAAGATCATGCGTAACTCACAAGTCACCACCAGAGGCACGATCTTCCAAAAGTGAGCTCAAGCTAGCAGGGCTTATGCCGACGACATTGAAGTGGTTGAAGAAACACAGGGAGCCGTTAATAAGGCGTTTGCTGGCATTGAAGCGGATGCGGCTAAAATGGGTCTGGCGGTAAATGAGGGCAAAGGTTATAAAGGAAGGACACACAACATCGACGTCTCGGACAGAGCGTCACACTAGGCAGCAGAAACTTCGAGGAAGGTTAAGGACTGCGTCTACCTCGGCTCCGCGGTGAATAGGGACAACAACATCAGTACCGAAATCAAGCGCAGAATCACTCTTGGCAATTGCTGTTTCTTTGGGCTCAAGAGGCAACTGAGTAATAAAGCCCTCTCACGTACGACCAAAGTGACTTTGTACAACACCTTGATCATCCCAGTCCTGCTTTACGGCGCAGAAACCTGGACGCTACTAAAAGCGGATGAGGAAGCCTTTGGTCTCTTCGAGAGAAAAGTTTTGCGTGCGATTTTTTGGTCCTGTTTGCGTTGATGGCATCTGGAGGAGAAGATTCAACCACGAACTGTATGGGCTGTACGGCGGCATGAGCCTAGTCAAGCGTCTACGGATACAACGCTTAAGGTGGCTAGGCCATGTAGAGCGCATGGACAGCACTGCTCCGGCCCGAAGAGTTTTCGAATCCGAACCACAGGGACAACGCAACAGAGGACGTCCTAGACTGAGATGGCGCACACAAGTGGAAAAGAACCTCAACCATCTTTGAGAGCGCAATTGGAGACAGCTGGCAAGAGATCGTGTTAGCTGGAGAGGCATGTTGGTTGAGGCCCAGGTTCACCCCGGGCTGTAGCGCCATCCGAAGAAGAAGAATAAGAAGAATGCGGCGTTTGCAGATACAGTCTACACTTGGCTAGGCCATGTGGGGTGTAAAGACAGTGCCACTGAAGTAAAGCAATCTTGTCAACATGGAACGTCGTTATCTAACTGAAAGGAGGGGGAGGGAAAGGAGGGGAGGGAAGGGGAAAAGGCAGTAACTTTTCAAGATAAATTATGAGAGACATGTGGTGATAATTTTTTTAATTGATGTTACGACGGTAATGTCATGCCTATAGAGCGACATGCGCCTGGTCAAGCAACTTCGGATACAACGCTTAAGATGGCCAGGCCAAGTAGAGCGTAAGGACACTACTGCTTTACCCGAAACGTCTTCGAATCAGATCCATTGAGACAACGCAACAGAGAGCGCCTAGGCTACGGTGGTGCGCACAGTTGTAGAAGGACCTCAACGATCGTGGAGCACACAATTGGAGGCAACTGGCAAAAGATCGTGCTGGCTGTTGGTTGAGGCCTATGTACACCTCGGACTGAAGTGTCACACAAAACAGAAAAAAAAAGAAGTACGAGAACAACAACAAATTTTAATCACCGAAAATAGCTTCATTGTTTTTCAAAATATTCCCCATTAAGATCTATACACTTTTGCAAGCGTTTGAACCAATTTTCGAAGCATTTTTGCCACTCTGATTGGGGTATCTCCAAAACATGCATTCTAAACGCATCAACCGCCTCTTCAGGTGTCGATTGTCTACACAATGAGTTAGTTAAAGTTCGAATAACAACATATAAAAGTGGAAACGTAATTTCGTAGAGACTGTTGGCTTGCTTAGGAAATTTAGGAAGTTTGACGAAGAACCAACTGTTTCGATTTCCAGATATTCTCGTCATTATGCGAAGGAGTGCCGTTCCATCTAGGCAGAGGGCCTGTACATTAAACAATATCTGTGGACGAAAGCAAAACAAGTTCTGCCGTTGTTGGCTGATTTTAGGTTTTGGAGATGCCACGAGGCCAAGATCATGAAATCTCGTTTGGTTTCTGAAACAATAATATTCGTAAAAATAATATTCCACGTTAGAGGGAGTAAGATATGATTTTCTATTACTTTATCTGCGTCGAAGACTGAATACCGAGATAAAAGCTAATCTCTTTTATTGCACCATGTTGTAAGCATATATACTATTTCGTTGAAGTTAAAAAGCGTCAGTTAAAAATGCCGAATTAGTTGATGGACTTCTCTTGGTTTTTCATCATCATAATAAACATTGCATTCAATAAAAACTTGACATTTCCCAGAAACTCGACCCATGTCGCTCCAGACTATGTTAATTGAGCCATTCGCTTAACTCATGAGACCGCCTATAGCGAATGATTTCAAATTGAAAAAAAAGGTCAATGAATGCTGAACAGAAAGCATACCATAATTGCACTTCTTATCATGTGTTGGAAATTGGTAAAAATGCAGCATAAGTTTATGTCATGCAAGTCATCTACTTGAAATGCAATACATAGTATTTAGAAATTCAACATCTGAACATCAAACAGTGAACCGCACGCCTCAAGTCAGACCCTAAACATCGAGATTTTTCTAAAACTTTGAAAATTCTCAAAATCATTCTTCATAGCAGCCAGCGCGGCAGCGGCGCGTGCTCTAAAATTCCATTAGTTTGACGCATTTCCAGATTATAGTCGCCAAAGTGCCACATATTATCTTTGCAAATCTCTAATTCTATTTTTATCCGAGTTTTCCTTCCAAAAATAATTTCGAAAACGGCCGCACTTACAGCAACACGGACTCAGAAATTCCTACTAAGTGAGGGCACTCTTCACGCCAACTTGTGCGTCATGCCGTCATTCAAGTGCTTGTCGAACTCAAGCAACGTGGCCTTACACATGAATAATTCCACGACATCATCGTTGGCCACCACCGCATGACCCGTTTCGGCCACCATCACTTAAGTGACATTTACATGCCTCTCAAAGTTATTCACTCCGGGAAACAGTCAATAAGATTAATCACACATCATAACAGCATCCACGAGAAGAAATGTTGAATTAATCCGGACCACCCAAGACCGACTCACCCGCCGCCGCAACGGCGGCTGTTTCCCCAATTTGCGAGACCGTAAATCACGCTCACAATTCACATCGTTCAATGTTACGGAAAGTCGCAAAATTTGTCGTATTCGATAGCGATGGAAACAAATATTTCTTGGCGAACTCCCAGTGATTGTGATTCCTGTGGAACAGCACATGTAACGACGCCGGATGTGTGTTTCTGCGCGGCAAGTTTCGAAGCTGCATAAATATTCGGCGTAATCAAAGGAGTGAATCTGTGCGGGGTGTGGTGCTCCCAATTGGCTGGAGACACATTATCGAAAATGTAGAATTTTAATCAGCGCCTGCAATTGCTAATTAGGAAGCCAGCGCTACAAACTGATTTTGGGGGAAACACGTGGGGCAACCTAAATTGCTTCGTTTACCAAATCCAATTTGGCAAATGGAATGAAGCCGGAAACGAATCCAACACAGCCGAGTCATTCCTCGAATCCACCCAGTGAACAGGAAAATGACTGCCATCCACCTCAGTGTGTCTCCCTAATGACTTCAACGTGACATATCACCACTCCTTATGTGCTGCTCCCGTCCAGGAGCCCATTGTTCCTGGCAAAGTCATTGAAATTAATATCAATGTCATGTATGTTCTCGGAGACGAGATGGATCCGAATGCCGGCAGATAAGAAAATTGATGTTATTGTGATGGAGGACGTAATTTTATAACACCTCTATGTGCTCAGTAGGTTCGGCTGCTAAGTAAATTCAAAGTTTCTTGATTAATTATTAAGCGCTAAGCAGGGAGTGTCGGAAGTGATTGCAGCAGTAGACCAAGTTGCCGAAAGTTATTTATATTTCATGATGGAATTCTATCCGTCTTGCCTACCCATCTATTCACTGGAAATGCAACAAGTGTCCAAGTTCCTGAGCAGTAAAGAGAATTTTCCTGTGAACTATTCAATATCTGCTAATGGGGTCCAGGGCAGAGCATTGTGGAGTGAAGCAGTTTTGAATTTTAGTTTGAATCGGACTATTTAGATCACTGTTTCCGTCCATGGCGCCATTGTTTCAGGAGGTCAACGTTTTGAAACTTAATGCGTTAGACTTAAAACTTTGTAAGTTGTGACCTTTTACAATAATTTGTTTCATAGTTAGACGGATATTGTTGTACAGGACAACGCACCCGATACTTTTCGTTCATGAATAGTTGCATTGCATTATTCTGGTTTAAACCAAACTTGCATACCGGCAATTTACCTTTAATAATAATAATTGTTGGCGCGACAGTCCAAAGGAAAGACAACAGTCTTGCGAATTTCATAAATGAAAACTTTAACTGATTTTGGGTTCAAGGAAGGTTATTCTTAGACCGCGTGGCATCGTCGTGGACACAGCCTGGGTTGATTATACTGCCACATTGATTCTTCTGTTCGAAAACCTGAAAAGGAAAGGAGAGGGTTTACTATTAGCAACAATTTCAAAGTAAATGGGTTGGAAACTATTCTTCTTTCATGTTTCTTTACAGGAGGACTGATGAGAGATGACTCAGGTCCAAACGGAAGATAATGTAGCACCAAGCAATGACCCCATGATTCTTGTCACTTTTCTTTCCCCGAGGCGTTTTTAACACACAAAGGCATATAACTTTGCTGAAAACCCATTTCTTGTTCAGGACATCCTTTCCAAGGCCTTAGATGTGTCCGCTACAACCTATGGAGGTAAGACGGAAGAAATCACAAGCAACCATCAGAAAGCTGGACGAGTCAATTTTTTAGTAAGGAAAGGAATATAAGACAGTTTTTGTAACCATTGAATCCTTTGTTTTTATTATTCTGAGAAATAAATAGCCCAGCGGGAGAGTTCTGTTTAGTCAGTAAAATTGCGTTAAGCAAAAATTAAACCAATGCCTGGGCTATTTGGTCAGGTTCGTTGTCGTGGTTTACAAGCCTGTCGCTCGTTAAACACCGCCTTGGAATTTGTAAACTGTTGCGCAGTTTTTTCCTGGCCGCCGCGGCGTAGTGAGTAGAGTACGACACTCCCTCGCCTAGGTAAGATTCCCGGCTAAACACCTCGCATTTCTCATAGTACCACATTTTTCTAACTACTGACAGCACTAAAGGAGTAAAAAGCTTTTCACACTTCCACGTTCAGAGTTAGAAAAAAAACTTAAGGTCCCTTCTACTCGCGAAAGAACAATAGCGCTCACAAACCCGGTACTTGATGAGCAAGCTAAGCTCTGGTCCCCCTGTAGACTGTCGCACCATCCATTATTTATGCATACGCAGTTTTCTGAATGAGTTCTTGTTAATTTCCCGAATATTTAAAAAAAAAATGTATATGTTTTCATCCAACACACACCATAAAGCAATGACTCAAACGAGATCTGTCGTGAAATGCCTTCTCATCATGTTTTAAACCGAAAAACGCCTCGAACTAAGAACTTGACTCGATTTTACTGAAAAAGCTTAAATACTGTAAAACTGTAAAAAGTGTCAAAATGAGATGAGATGAGATTATTGATGATTTTTCTTCAACAGTCAATGTACGCCTAAGAGATGATTGGGCCATAATGAACAAAATATCCTCAGAACGTTCGAAAACTCAAACAAAATCAGTAAAAACTAAATGATTAAATACACAAATTTCAGGACATTACAAATCAAATATGCAACTGAAACCAGATGATTTACAAAATAATTTAATTTTTACGGGCGAATCAACTACTACACAGTTTGTAATTCGAATCGTAGTTTTAAAATCAAGGGAGCCGAACAAGCTTACGAGAGGCGTTCAATATATTCTCGGTATCGGGGTGAAACTGTGGTAATGAGGTGTGGGTATCCCAACAAGAAGGCAAGATTTAAGTGACTGATCCACCAATTGAAGTGTTTCTCTGGCTGTATGAAATATGGCGCCGTCTTGTTGAAACCACATCCCCTCCACATTCGTTTCTTCAATTCTGGGCACGAAAAAATTGGTTATCTTTCACGATACCGAACACCTGACCTGACCTGACTCATTTTTATAAAAAAAAAGATTGAATGATTCCTCCAGCCCAAAATCCACACCACACAGTGACACGTTGAGGATAATTTGCTTCTCGTGAATCACTCGAGGATTTTCCTCGCCCCATATGCGACAATGCCTTTTGACGACGCCATCAAGATGGAAATAGGCCTCGTCACTAAAGATAATTTTATCGGAAAAATCAGCATTTTCATGTTGTATCTCCAATACCCAATTAACGAACTCCCTTCGCTGTGCACGGTCAGCTGGCTTCAGTTCCTGAATCAATTGAACTTTGTATGCATGAAGATGCAAATCTTTCGTTAAAATTCGCTGCATAGTGGATTTGGCGTCACCAATTTGCTGAGCTCGGTATCGAATTGAGGTGGACGGACAATGACAATGACCATTCAAATGGCGCCAAACTTAAATCTTGCGTTCTTTTTGAGACACCCTTTATAAGGTGGTCAAATATCTCGCCTTTTTGTCTTTTGAATTTCCCGGGTATGTACAAAGCGCTACAGAGCTCCTATACATCAATCATCCTGACCATACTATACATTATTTGAAAGGTCTTGACATAACCTACAAAACGACGCTATGCATGATTATTGCGTTCAACAGTTCAACAGACGTGTATACATGAAGTTCACTAACGCCAAAATTTGCTCTATTTTAAAGTTTTCCTTCGTTAAAGGCAAATCCGCTAGAGAAACGTTCCGTGAGATTAATGGTGTTTTAGGGGATGGTACTTTATCATTTCGAACCTCGGAAGAATATTTTTGACGATTCAGAGCCGGTGAAAACGACTCCATGGATAAGCCAGCCAGCGGAAGACCTGTGACGACGAATACCGATCGAAACATGGAAATCATCGAGTTAGACCAGCATGTGGCATCTCATGACATCGCCCAGGAGATGGGAGTTAGTCACCAAACCATTATAAACCATCTGCAGGAGGCTGGATACAAAAAAAGCTTGATGTTCGGGTGCCGCATGATTTGACGCAAAAAAAACCTTCTGGACCAAATCAAGGCCTGCGATATGCGAATTCAACACATTTTTGAAGCGGATGGTGACTGGCGACGAAGAATGGATCACATACACCAACATCAAGTGAAAACGGTCGTGGTTGAAGGTCGGTGAATCGTTCTAAACAGTGGCCAAGCCGGAATTGACGTTCAGGAAGGGTTTGCTGTGTGTTTGGTGGGATTTTAAGGATTCATCCACAATGAGCTGCTCACTAATGACCAGACGCTTAATTCTACCATCTACTGCGAACAACTGGACCGCTTGAAGCAGGCGATCGACCAGAAGCGTCCAGAAGGTAGGGTGTAGTGTTCCACCAGGACAACGCCAGACCGAACACTGCGTTGATGACTCGCCAGAAGCTACGGGAGCTCGAATGGGAGGTTTTATCGCATCCAACATATAACCCGGACAAGAGGCTTGTGAAAAGTGGCTGCCCGTATTCTTCGCAAATAGAAGGGGGTCTTCTACGAAAGGAGTATTATGAAGTTTCCGTCTAGATGGAAACAGATTATCGAACAAAACAGCGCATATTTGAACTTAATCCGATCACTGTGAAATTTTTTATAAAGCATTGAATGAAGAGCAGAAAAGCGGAAGAAAGATATTTAATTACATCGCGCTGTAATTAAAATTCTCACTAAGCAAGGAAAAAGTCAAGAAAGTATTCACGAAGAGATGGTGGCTGTTTACCACGGTTCCGCACCTTCATTATCAACTGTGCAAAAGTGGTCAAGGGAGTTCAAGAGAGGCAGAGAGAGCATTGAAGACGACCCCCGCTCCGTAGCCCGAAGTCGACAAACTTGTTTTGAGAATGCCCGAATATATGTGAAAATGATGGCAGAGCTTATCAAGTTTTCAACTGCTACCATTCACACCATTCTTCATGACCATCTTAACCTTTCAAAGGTCAGTGCAAGGTGGGTGCCACGAATGCTCCCAGCGCCTCAGAAAAATGTAAGAATCGCATGCTGTAAAGAGCTTTTGGAGATGTGTAGTGAGAACGCGGACAAGATTATCAATCGAATCGACTGGGGACGAAACATGAGTAAACTCGTAGCGGGTGTGTTGCTTCTTCATGACCACGCTCCTGTTCACACGGCGCGATTTTCCAAGGCTGCTGCTCGAGTTTCCAAGGCTGCTGCGCGAAGAAATCTAACACCCACCCTATTGTTGCTGTGGTTTCGAAGAAATCCAACACCCACCCTATTGTCAAGACCTTGTCCCCATTGAGTATTTCCTGTTTCCGGATTTGAAAAAATGTCTTCGTGGAAAAAGATTTTCGGATGATGAAGAACTCAAGTCAGCAATAAATGGGTATTTTGCAGAGAAAGAGGAAAATTTTTTTTTTGAGGGTTTATCTCAAGATATATTAAATGCATTGACGTTAGGCGAGATTATATTAAAACATAAAAACAATTTGAATTGAATTTGCATTTTCCTTCGCATCAATACCGAAAATATATTGAACGCCTTTCGTAAGAAACAAACGGTAATTTGCTCTTAAGCTATGTTACAAGTTTACACACTCAACTACAAATAACGTTTTAAGTTCTTGAAAAAACGTACCCTTCATGCGGAATTGTCATTGTGTCCCCAGTCCCTATATCCGGATGAATTTCAATGAAAAATATGTTGCACAATCATGGGACTCAGAATTTACGTCGTTATATACGCATGGTCGTTTTAGCCGAGGTCGAAATAGATGAATTTCACTGCATATTGATTGTTTTTTTTTCGGAAAAGCAAATCCTGAGGACCTTCATTTAATTAGTGATCCTGGAATTATAATGTGATGTAATGTTATGGTCTGTGCCGAATTAGGTTTTCCAAGAAATGTCTAATTAAAAACTAAGCTCATTTTATTTCGCGAAACTTTTCGTTCGGACATTTCCCGGATTCCGTTGACTATGTTCCACTTATGAGTACACAATATTTCAATTTTCAGTTCAGCATTTACAATTTGAGAATGTCTAAAGCTTTAGCTCGATCGATGAGTGACAATCTAATGATATCCTGTTTTAATATCGTGGTGTTCACATGCGTCTGTCGATAGTGGTATGGAGTTGTATTTGCCTTTCTGCCTCAATGCTAGGTCGTAATTACTAAAGTAGAAGTGATACGGATCGCATTCGGTGGATGCCGAGTGAAAATTCTCTTTGTTCAGCATGTTGTGTACGTTGAGATAGCCTTATCCGGGAACTGAACTCCTTAAATTCCAAATGTTCCAGCCTGGTCTAGTTGCTTCCTGAATAGTGACACAAAGTAATGTTGCTGGGGGAGTATGCATTCCTTTTCAGATTGCTTTGAAAACCCATGTTCCTTACACCATCCTTAAAAGTTCATGTCAACGAAAATAGACCAAAACAGTCTCGTGTCCATATTCATTAAGACTTATTGCCTTCCTTGTTTCAAAAGTAAACTTTTCCTTTTACCAAAATTGTGGGCTTTGTTGTGGAGCAGTGGGCACTGTGGCGTAGTTAGTGAAGTGTGTCACATACACGCTTCATTTTCCAATTTCGATTTTGACTGAACACCTCACTTTAAATACGGTGCAACCGTTTTTGAGTTATTGACAACACCTAAAGAGATCAATTTGTCAATAAAAATGTTTCTCAAATAACACCGTTCGACGTTCATATGGTGATTCCAGACGGGTGTGGTATACTTTTAACTGACAAAGCCAAACGAAACCATTTGTAGAAAATGTTATCGACTACATCTCATGCATTCGAGCAGCGCAATGCATAACAAAACCCTAAGTAACGATAAAAGGCTGCCGTGGCGTAGTAAGTAGAGTGCGACACTCATATGCTGTTCATGCAGTGCAGTTCAATATGATATTTTCGAATTTTTCACTGCACCACTTCTTTCAAGCTGCTGACAACACTCAAAGAATAACAACTGTCAAAGAAAAAGATTCTCAAATTTCGAAGTTGGTAAAAAACTGTAGTTCCCTTCTACTCGTGAGAGAGTAGCGCGCACAACACGAGTAGTAGATGAGCAAGCTAGGCCCTGGTCCCCCTCTGGACTATCGCGCAAAACAATGATTAATTATTAACGAAAAAAAGGTAGAACAAGGTGACTTTTCAACCTAATAGGTGTATTCCAGTACTTTCTGTACCAAATTCTGTAGTCTGTCATTTGTTAATGAGTAGGGAAAAAACTCTGTCAGAGAGAGGCAAAGAACGGGAACGCATCTAAACCAAATATGTAAAGTAGGTCATCAAGGAATGTCGAATTCACTTTTTTGCTACAGAAAACAGAAACAACAACAAAATTTGAGATATATACACAAAGATAATTGGTCTATGGTCACTAATCTCTGTACGCAGACCAATTAATTTGACAGAAAACCAACAACCTACCCACAAAAATCTCTTGTGTTCAAATGGGCAGGGTTTGAACATATTTTACTCTCTCGAAAGAGTGCTCATTAAAACTCATTTCTTTTTTATGCGGGAACAGATTTTGTGTTAGTTTGTTTTGTTTTGCACTGTGTTGTGTTGTTTGTTTCGAGTACGGGAATATACCTAATTGCGCTTGGCCAAAAAACTACATGGACCCACCATATCCTATCCTCTACACCAAATCTTGGCTTTTTCGACGAATGTTAAACCATTTGGGGGTCACCGGATCGGGTCTTATGAGAAATTGAAGAATGGCTCAATGATTGAATTTATGCCAGAGAGGGCTAATATTTAGAGATGATAACCAAATAAGAGAGATTGGAAAAAGTATTCGATTCGACTGACAATATACTGTGTGATGTATTTTTCCAAAATAACATGTCTTAACATGAAAGACGTAGTGGGTAGAGCGCGACGCTCACACGTAGAAGAATTAGGTTCGATTATCAGAACACCTCGAATTTGTCACGGCATCACCTCTTTCGAGGTGCTGACAACACACAAAGAGTAATTACTGTCTAAGGAAAAGCTTCTTAAACTTCACCGTTCGGAGTCAGCAAAAAATTGAAGGTCCCTTCTACTCGTGAGAGAACAGTAGCGCGCACAGCTAGGCCCTGGTTCCTCTGTGGACTGTCGCCCCACACAATTATTATTGTTATTAATATAAAAGAAATGAAACGAATCAATTTGTATTCCCAAAGTGTTAACGTTTAACTGATGTGCATGTGAATTGATATCGTTGAGTGCTTAAATTATTTTAAAAGTTTCGTTTTTATGGTTACGTTCGTTGTTTCCTAATTTTTGTCACATTTAATTATACAAACCATTTTCGATTAAGCCCAAAGATTTAATGTAATTCACCTAGTAAGCAGTGCTTCACACTGGACTTAATCTCAGGTCAGCTCGATTGCACATAACGTGAAACGAAGCAATCAAGCGACAACCTTTTGGAAAGAACTTTGCGTGTCCCATCTCTAGTTTTAACATTGTTTCACCCAAATATCTGAAACAAACCTGCATTTCGGGCATTCTGGGCCAAATATTTTTGGCATTACTGGCCGAAATCAGTGAAACATTAATTTTGGGTTATGAAAAGTATATATTCCTAATTAAAGAGAAACAAACATATCAATTTGCTTTTAAAAGCGTTTTTGGATACTGCTTTCTTATATTTTCGCCATATAAATGAAGGATGAAGAAATCAAGGTGAATGTAGGTGAGGTTCCACAAATCGATTTCAAGCTTAATGCACATAATGAGACTTCAACATCAGAATGTTGACCGCACCAATTGGTACTCATTTATTATTTGGTACATTTACGTGCAGAATTAAAAAAACGTATCCATCAATGCATAACTTTCGGGTGTGTTTCCGTTTTCCATACATTTGAGCAGAATAATTTAAGCAAACATTAAATGAATCGACTTGTTGTCATAACACTTTCCTTTCTCAACAAACATTCACCACAAACTGGTTTCACATTTTTTATAAACTGTAAGTGTCAATAGAATCATCATTTCGATACGCCAAAGAAACTTCAATCGACAATTCCAGCAACCCAACGCTACTAAATTCAGCGTCAAACAGTCCAACTCGACTTTAAGCAATTTAATAAATTCGTAGAATAAAACCTTTTTCGACAGGAACTTCTGCCATTTCAAATTACCCGAAGAACATCGGCTCAACTCAATGACTACTCCAAACAATAAAAAGACAATTCATATGCCTACTTGAGTTTAAACTCCCCGCCCTCCAGGCCCATGATATTAAATACGCAATCAAGTACCACTTGATTGAACGTTAAGAAAATGACCATATTCGGGTGGCCCTTACAAGTAAATATGCTTCCATTAGATTGTCCATTAGCCCGTAGTTGTGTGGACTACACAATGTTTTCCAAGCACGGCCATTCCACTGGATTGCCGTCTCTTAATGTGTGACGATGTACTTCCGCTCCCGAATTAATTTCCGAATTAAAGATAATGCCCTTTCATTGTGCCTTGCCGCAGAGAGTCCCGAGAGAAAATGCACCTTAACGCCGGGGTAAAAAAGATGACTTGTTCAGGACCAAGTAACATAACAGGACAAAAAAAACCCGAAAAAAGAAAAAAACGAAAATAAATCACTGCAGGAGGCGAAAACTTTTAACGACTTTCTCGAGTGCTGACATCACCAAAGTGGGACGGGACATGGGGAACACTTTTCTTCGTTTCTTTTGTTTTGCCTTTCATTTTCCATTCGCTACACTAATACAAGAACACTTGGAAGGGACGAAACAATTTCTAGATTAAAGTCTCCTTCGCCCTAAAACGATTCGTCGGCGTTTGCGTTTTGCGTTAAATGACGCGGGTGTTATAACGAACACCTTTAACACAAGATACAAACGAAGGCCGAGATGGTTGGGCATGCAGACCAAAAAGAAAAAAAAAGAACTTTTCCTATTTAGCAGCACAACTTACCGCCATCTTGTTGATTTAAAAGTTAAGCGGCAACTCCCCTGCTCCACCCGAGCATCGTAATTATTGTTAGAATTTGCTTCCCCTCCCGTGGGAGCCCGCTTCGCCTGACGGTGTGTTAGCGGAGTTATGTGCGCCAGAAATATCCAATATTGTTTATTATGAGCAAAGTTTTTAAGTGCGTAATGAAATGTGTGTAATATCGGCCGACGAAAATATTAATTTTTTTTTAAATTTGTGACGTTTCTCCCTCCGCTAAGCCTAGGCCCCTTTATCACGGTGAAAGCGTCACCATTTGCTAAAGTGTCTTAAACTTCACTTTCGGCAGAGTTGCGCCACATTTCCGGCAAGTGGGAACTTCGGCAAAGATGGCGGGGATTAATTGGTGATGTACGAGTGTGTGAGGTGGCTTCATTTGATAAATTCACTTGACTGAGTTCGGGGGAAAAAGTATTCGTGCGTCGTCGTTACGGAAGCACGGTGCCATGCTGAATAAGGGGGAAGAAGTTTTCTCGTTGGAATTATCTCTGTCAGTGTGAAGTCGGTTCCTTTGTTCGTCGCAAATGGTATGTGCGTCGTCGTCCTTGAGAAGAACTCATTTTGAGGAAAAATTCGTGTGTTTCCGAGATTAATGGATACATTCACCTGTGGTGGGCGTATTAAAGAATTTCAGTAACTTTGTGAGACGGCCGTAATTGAAGGAATTTGTGCCTCGCTTAAACGAAGCTCGAAGTGATGGAGAGTTAATTCAGAGAGGATGCAGCAGTTATTCTTAAATTTTGTTCTCTGAGGAAACTAATAATTTTTTTAAGGAAACATTTCATATGTAAAACAGTTTATTGTTGCCTTTTAATGGAATAAATGTGTGTTATATATCTCTTGGGGTTAGGAATGTGTAACGTAAAAACTAGAAGAAACACAGGAAGTCATTGTGACCTGCAATTATTTTAAGCTCCTCAAAAAAATCAGATGGAATGTAATGTAATAGCGTAATACAAGTTGTTGAGGATTTCTTTTTTGACCTAATGGACAATCAGCAGTATTTACTATTTTTCTCAGAGTGTTTTTTGAATATTTTCAAATTTCAACTGCAACATATATCTAGCAAGGGCGATTAAAATCCACTTAAATGCGGTTTCGTAATTTTCAACAGCTAAGCTCTTATATTTCTTACATATTTTTCAATTAATAATAATAATAACAATTATATGGCGCGACAGTCCACAGTTGACCAGCGCCTAGCTTGCTCATCAACTACTCGTGCAATGCGCGATGCTGTTCTCTCACGAGTAGAAGGGGCCTACAATTTTGACGACTCCGTACGGCGAAGTTTAAGAAGGTTTCTTAGACAGTTATTACTCTTTGAGTGTTGTCAGCAGATCGAAACAGGTGGTGCCGTGAAAAATTCGAGGTGCTCAACAGGGAATCAAAACTAGACCTTCTCTACCCACTACGCCACGGCCTCGTAGTCATAAGTTGCTTTAATAGAATGAATTAAATCGACAAATAATAAACCTTAATTCACTATTCTTGAACTGTGATATTCATTCGAACATGTGTCTTGAATACAGAAACACCATTTAAATTAAACCGGTGTCTGAAATGGAACTATCTAGTCCCGCTTTCCATATCAACATGTAGTTGGAACTAAATAGTTCCTGGAGATAGATTATTTTTACAAAGGTAACGTTAATGTGTAGCCCGTCAAAGAAACAGTTTTGCGTAACTCTATAATGAATGCACTAAGCTTCAGTTTAAAACATACTTAGGCAAAGAGTAACCAAAACAGAAAGGTTTGGGTAGCATGTAAAGGTTTATTTGACCGAATAACCATCAGTAAGATATTTCTAGAACCCTGAAAACATTTTTTTTTGTTTTCTGTTGGGACACCGTGCACTGGATCGCGCAGACTCAAATACTGGTCCATTGCACTACCAGGCAGTAGCCTTCACTTATTGTAACTTTTTGGTTTTCCGAAGAAAGGCCAGAAAACGCTTCTTTGATATAGAACTTAGGCTCTCAGTTCCCACAAAAACAGCAGCCACCTGATACGATCAAAGGCAGGACATTGTCAGAGAAAGTGCTCTGAAGTGCCTTCACGTTCTCCACAGGCGTTGCAAAGAGTGACATCACTTAGCCCAAGTCGACTAAGGTGCTTAGCAAAGGTGAAGTGTTCCGTAAGTACGCCGACAAGTCGTCTGCACTCATTTCTGTCTAAAGATAGCAGAAAAGAAGCGAGATTCTTGCTAACGTTCGGGAGCATACACTTGGTCCGCCTGCATCATGGAGAGTCATGCCATCTCTAGTTGTGTTGTAGGGAGACCCAATCGTCGACGGAGGCCCTAACCATGGATTCAAGTAGTCCCATGTTGAGTTCGAGCCCTACGAATGCCTCTTATGAAGATTGCCTAACTAATTCATCAGCAATCGACAAGTGATTTTAAGTATTTGGTTGGGCTGGAAATAAACTGTCCCAAAAGCTCACAGAAAAAGACTTTTTCAATGACAATTTGGAGCTCTACAAGTCAATGATAGCCACAGTGCAGCTATTCAGGGAACAGCTAGACCCTCTGATTATCTTTTATATGGTCGTAAAAAATTACCTTATAAAAGGACCGCTGAAAATAGCTTGGCGAAGTTTTTTATTGTAAGCTGCAGAACCTCTACTTCGATGAAATTAAAAAACAACAGAAAATAGAAGAAAAATCACACACAACAATGTGTTCAAATGAATATATGTTACAGTGATCGGGTTTAGTTCAAATATGCGCCGTTTTGTTCGCTAATCTTATCTACTTCATAATACCCCCTCGTAGAAGCCCACCTACTTATTTGCGCAAAACTCTGACAGCCACTATTCACAAGCCTCTTTTGAGTTAAATTTCACATCACCAAGGGCGTTTGCCATGGCAGGAACAGGTGATAATCACGCTATGTCCGGGCTATATTTTTTCACTAGGGGCAAGATCTGGACAATAGGATGGGTGTTGGATTTCTTCGAAACCACAATCTCGCGCAGCAGCCTTGGAAAATTACGCCGTTTGGACAGGAGCGTGGTCATGAAGAAGCAACACACCCGCTACGAGTTTACTCATGTTTCGTCCCCAGTCGATTCGATTGATAATCTTGTCCGCGTTCTCACTACACATCTCCAAAAGCTCTTTACAGCATGCGATTCTTGCAATTTTCTGAGGATCTGGGAGAATTCGTGGCACCCACCTTGCACTGTCCTTTGAAAGATTAAGATGAAGAATGGTGTGAATGGTACCAGTTGAAAGCTTGGTGATCTCTGCCATCATTCTCACATATATTCGGGCATTCTCAAGAACAAGTTTGTCGACTTTTTTGAAGCTTTCTCCCGTACAAGCAGTAGCCGCGGCTACGGAGCGGGGGTCGTCTTCAATGCTCTCTCTGCCTCTCTTGAACTCGCTTGCACAGTTGATAATGAAGGTGCGGAACCCTGGTAAACAGCCACCATCTCTTCGTGAATAGTTTGTTGACTTTTTCCTTGCTTAGTGAGAATTTTAATTACAGCGCGGTGTAATTAAATATCTTCCTTCCGCTTTTCTGCTCTTCATTCAATGCTTTATAAAAAGTTTCACAGTGATCGGATTAAGTTCAAATATGCGCCGCTTTGTTCGATAATCTGTTTCCATCTAGACGGCAACTTCATAATACCCCCCTCGTAGAAGCTCCCCTACTTATTTGCGCAGAACTCTGACAGCCACTATTCACAAGCCTCTTTTGAGTTCAATTTCACATCACCAAGGGCGTTCGCCATGGCAGGAACAGGTGGTAATCACTTGGCGCTATGTCCGGGCTATATGGTAGATGCGATAAAACCTCCCATTCGAGCTCCCGTAGCTTCTGACGAGTCATCAACGCAGTGTTCGGTCTGGCGTTGTCCTCGTGAAACACTACACCCTACCTTCTGGACGTTTCTGGTCGATCGCCTGCTTCAAGCGGTCCAGTTGTTCGAAGTAGATGGTAGAATTAAGCGTCTGGCCATTAGTGAGCAGCTCATAGTGGATGAATCCTTCCAATCCCACCAAACACACAGCAAACCCTTCCTGAACGTCAATTCCGGCTTGGCCACTGTTTAGAACGATTCACCGACCTTCAACCACGACCGTTTTCACTTGATGTTGGTGTATGTGATCCATTCTTCGTCGCCAGTCACCATCCGCTTCAAAAATGTGTCGAATTCGTTCGCAGGCCTTGATTTGATCCAGAAAGTTTTTTTGCGTCAAATCATGCGGCACCCGAACATCAAGCTTTTTCTTGTATCCAGACTTCTGGAGATGGTTTAAAATGGTTTGGTGACTAACTCTTATGTCCTGGGTGATGTCACGAGATGCCACATGCCGATCTAACTCGATGATTTCCATGATTCGATCGGTATTCGTCGTCACAGGTCTTCCGCCGACTGGCTTATCCATGGTGTCATTTTCGCCGGCTCTCAACAGTCGAAACCATTCCTCCGTGGTTCGAAGTGATAGAGTACCATCCCCCAAAACACCATAAATCTCACGGAACGTTTTCCTAGCGGATTTGCCTTAAACGAAGGAAAACTTTCAAAGAGCGCGAATGTCGGCGTTAGTGAACTCCATGCTTACACGTCTATAACTGTTGAACGCAATATTCACACTAATCATGCGTAGCGATATTTTGGAGGTTTTGTCAAGGCCTTCCAAATGATGTATAGTATTGCTAGGTACGAGCTGTGTGTCGCATTGTACACAGCCAAAAAATGCAGAAGAAAATAAGGCGGAAGGGAGCAACCTTATAAATTGAATTGTTAACTTTATTTAAATAAAATTAATTTATTGCGGTGCTAATTCTCAGTTTCTATTTTTCGGTTGACAGCATTCAGGGTGTCTACAAATTAAGGCTTAACCTCTTGTTCTCCTAAAAGTATAGAAAAAGGGGTGTTTATTGTACCCTATCTAGAGAGAATAATGCCCAAAACGCATCATTTGGGGCATTCTTCAACAGTTCATAAACTATTCAAATGCATCAGCAATAGAAGGTCTTAGGTGTAGAATGAAAGTAAACCTTCTGAAAGTAAAGCAGGCAGCAGTGACAGCCGGTCGAGCCAAAAATGGTGTCGAATCTAAGGTTGGCTTACGTCCTGATCACTTTGGAAGCACTTTGGAAGCTACTTCCTCAACGGCCTACATGACCTCAATAAAACCCCTCCCCCCGAAATTTTAAACTTCATTATCGGCTCCAGCTGGTTTTAGGTTATTCCCACAAGGTGTGGCAACACAATGGTCCTGTATAGGACTAAGTTCATTCATCAGCCTACCTACGTCCCGATGGGAGAAAAGGTGAATCCCGAGAACTTCTGGAAGGCGTACATTGACGGAAAAGAATTCGACGGCATTGTTTTACTCGGTCAATGATATGTAGAAGCTGAAGGGGACCAGTGCCCTCCCACATGCCAACGGCCAATGCAAGAACAACGCCAGGCACTAGGTCATGATGTAGTAAAACTTTTAGCAGATAAAGCAAACCAGTTTGCTGAACGATCGATCCAGTTCTGACTTTAAATCTTTTGTCACAAAGCTATAAAATGTTTTCCGAATCAACGTACGGATATTCAGAGAAAATAAACGCAAAAAAAAACGAGGGAAAAAATGAAGTCCCAGCCACGCGTGCTTGATTGACAAAATCGATGACATCATGAGGCCACCTTCCCCAACAAAGTGATGCACAGCTATTTTGCTTTCAGGAAAGACCTCTAGATTTTAGCACCACCCAATGTTGCTACTCGCACACACACACACGAGTACTCTTTCCAGTATATTCACAGTGCCATCAATGAAGAGTCAACCACAACGAAACATAGAGAGTATAGTATTTCATCCGTTTTTCATAATTCGGTTTTAAATTAACGCAAAAAGAAAACCTCGAAACTTTTTCTAAATAGGATCAACTTTCGTTATCCAGGCAAAAAGTGGAAGGATAATAGTTGTTTAATTTTCGAGATAATCTCCAAGAGATTTCATGAAAGCCGGACAGTGTAATTCATAAAGTACAGTGCTCACCCCTTGAGCACACAAAACTACAGAATCCGCCCAGTGACCATCAGCCGAAACGAATGAGATTTCCTTGTTATGTAACGTTTTAAGGCGCTTTTGAACTTTACACTAATTAAGTAATTGCCAGGAGTTCGGCAACAGTTCAGTCCTTCAATTTCAATTCACCAAATGCAGTTGAAAGTTGTCTGCCATTTTTGTGTGCCACTGAAAATTTCTAAGAGACTCATACCGCAGACAGACGTGCCTTACGAACTCAACCAAGCAATCACTTGACACAATTGCGTTGGATGCAAATACGAAAATTAAGTGACATTCGCACACCATTTAAACTTATTTACTTTGGCAAGTAGTCAGTCCAATAAATCACGTTCCATAACTCGGAAACATCAGTCCCATCAAACACACACACACCTGCCCACATATGCAAGTGCAAGGAATGAATTTAATTCCTATTTACTGAGCCGATATGGTCGCAGCAGCCGTCGCAGTCGACGTCGTCGAGGTTGTGTTTGAATGTAAAATTTAAATAGGACCGCCCCACCCGCGGCCGCCGGCAACCCAAATTTACGGACTCGTAAATCAGAACCACGCCGTTCAATGTTACGGAGAGAGTCACGAAATTTGTCGTATTCGATATCGATGAAAACAAATATGCGTTGGCAATTTTTCAAAATTGTTGCTTGTGAGGTACGTGAATACATGTGCTCTGGGGAGGATTCTTGTGGTCTTGTCTTGAATATCGCCAGCGGTGCAGCAAGTTACTGTAGACTTGTGCGGTACATGCACTAATGTTCGCAAAATAAATAAATACTAGTCTGTGTGTGGCGTGGCAGATGTGCATGCACGTCCGCAGTTTATAGAGAAATTCCTATTTTAAATGATTTTCAACTCTATCGAGATGTGCACCCAAAATCGCTTTGATTCCGGACTGACTCCTACTTCACACTGGTTCACAAATGTCAATCGCATTTGGAAAATAAATACTCTTCTTGCTAAGCTCAAGTAAACGAAAATGCAATTGGATTGGTATCTGCACCATCTGTATCTATCGAAGTGAGTCATTCGAAGCTTAGGACCCCTCACAGTCCTTTGAATGTTCTTTACTGTCGTTTTAATTAAATGCTACACACTGAAGTGTGTTATATCCCCACGTTCTTCAGTTTAGGGCTGAATGGGAGGGCTCTTAAAAATTAAATGAATTGAAATCGGAAGCAGAAGCGGGCACTTGTTCATTTAATATTTTCTGGTGCAGGGATGGCATGAGATATTCTGTGTCAGCACAATAGTTTATCTCAGCAATGATGACATGCAGAGAATGTTGAACCCTTAGTGCTCTTGTAAATAAAGGGACATTGGAGTGTTCGCATTTTATTAAATTCTTCTCTTAGGGAATATTTTGAGAAAATCTTGCTTCAATTATGCAGAGATATCAGCCTTGATGAACTTTATGCAAAACATGAGCAAGTGACCAACTACAGGCAGTAGGAAGTGAAGTGAACAAGACAAGGGCAAGACAAGTTGTGGCGATTATACGAGTGGACTCACACGTCGATAGTTTAAGGTTCGATTCGTTCATTAAATATTCACCTGGCATGAAGTCATCGTTTTCTGTTACTGGTGGTCAGCTATAAAGTACACGACTTTGCAACTGTCACTTTTCTCTTTTCTGACTTTACCTTTCACACAAGGTAAAAAGGGAGATGCGGTGTATAAAATCAATCTGGAGAGGAAGGATCCTGCGGCAGAAAACAATTGACCTTATAAACTATGGTAGGGCATTCTTTCTAGGATCGCACTTTACAAATGAATCGGTAATTGTGCCCAATAGGAATTTGTATAAATGTTGATGTTTAAATTAGTTAGATTCAATGCACTTTTATTTCTAATAATTCAATTTCTTACATGCTAGACAAAAATACTTAGAGCTACGAGGGGCATTCAAAATATTCTTGGTATAGATATGAGTTTAATTTAAGTTGTTTTTATTTTTCAATACGAGGGTTGCTTTTATATTTCGAGGTTAGGGAACAAAAACAAATATTAATCATCGAAAAGAGCTTTATTGTTTTTCAAAATATTCCTTATTAAGATTTATACACTTTTGCATGCGTTTGAACCAATTGTCGAAGCATTTTTGCCACTCTGATTGAGGTATCTCCAAAACATGTATTCTGAACGCATCAACCGCTTCTTTAGGTGTCGAAAAACGTTGATCTCTCATTTTACTTTCAACGTATGGGAATAAAAAGAAGTCATTCGGTGCCAAGTCAGGACTATACGGCGGGTGACTCATCAAATCGATGTTATACGTGCTCAAAAGTGCAGCTGTTTGAGCCGATGTTGGAGAGCTCGCATTGTCGTGGTGAAGATTGATCCATCTTCGGTTGATTTTCCTGATTACTTGCAAGACAACTGGCAAACAAATGGTTGTGTACCTTTCAGAATTGACTGTTCTAAGTTGTTCTAGTGGTATAGTTGCTTCATGCCCAGTTTTCCGAATAAAACAGGCAGCCATTTGCTTGGAAGTGCTTCGTGCGCGAGCAACTTTTGTTGGATTTGGCTCAATTTAAAACACCCATACAGTCGACTGCTGTTTACTTTCGGCACCTGTCACGATGTCATAGACGTGTTTCGAAGCACTGCGTTAGTATTTTTCGAGCATTTCTTTCGACCAATCAACACCAGCCTTTTTTGGAGCAATTGACAAATTGTGTGGGATCCAAGGCGGAAAAATTTTTTTGACGATCAAAGGTTCATGCAATATTGAATGTATGCTGGTCCCACTATTGCCTAAGGTTGTCTCAATCTCATTATAGTTCACATGACGATTTTGCAATATCAGTTGGCGCACAGCATCAATGGTTTCCGGAACTATTGATGCAACACTAGGGTTGCCCAATCCCGAAATATAAATGACAACTTTCGTATAATCTCCCCTAACACCAATGCATTTGTTACATATTGAGATTAGGTTTTCTAAAGCCTCAAAAAAATACATTTGCAAAATACCCATATGTGGCCGCCGTGGCGTAGTGTGTAGAGTGCGACGCTCACACGCCAAAGGGTCTAGGTTCGATTCCCAGCTCAACACAAATTTTTCTAATTTTTCACGGCACCACCTCTTTCGAGCTCCTGACAACACTCAAAGAGTAATAACTGTCTAAGAAACCGTCTCAAATTTCGGCGTTCGGAGTCAGCTAAAAAATTGTAGGTCCCTTCTACTCGTGAGAGAACAGTAGCGCGCACAACACGAGTAGTTGATGAGCAATCTAGACCCTGGTCCCCCTTTGGACTGTAGCGCCAACAATTGTTATTATTATCTCCATGCCGATCCAGGCGACATCAAACTTTCGGAGACTTTCAGGAAGACATTTTGCAACGCCCAGTTAAATTTATGACCACATAGCAACATTTGGCGTTTGATTAAAGTTTTACTTTTCAATCATTTTAAGACCAACTGGAAGTTTTGATGCTAATTTTTTTTTTAAACATTGCAACATCTAACCGAAAGACATTTTTTGACATGATATCAAAGAGAGAACACATTCGTTTGTCCAAAATCTTAAAAAAGCACGGTCTTTGTAAACTAAACTGTCAACAGCGTACGTTCAGTGGTATTTGTTATTTTTGTATTCCATTTTACAATCTGTGTACATTTAAAGTCCCTCTCCTTGAAGAATTCCCAACAGACTAAGTGGAGGCATTCCTAATTTTCATTCGGAACATTTATGTCCTTGTTGCTATCAATCTTTTCCGTTGTGCCTAGATTTTATTGCTTTCCGTCTTTTTTTATTTCCAAAGGCGATACAATTTTCTTAAATTGCTGGCAATGGAATTTTCCGCGAACAATTTTGTAAAATTTTCTCGGGAATGACCTGTCACAAAAACAATGGAATGTTGCTGGTTAAACGCCTGTTTTATTATGAATTGTTATTGACAATGTTTAGGGATGTTACCATTTTCACGGTTTTTAAATGAAAACATACGAATGACAATCAAACTATAATGGCTGCCCATTCAAGTTGAAATGGAACATAAATGGCGCTTTTAGACAAAGTCTTATTTTATGTTAAAAGATTGTGATGGTGACAATTTAGAAATTTTTTGATGAGATCTCACATAAATTCTTCTTCTCTTCAACAATTTATTCAGAATACCAACTTGAAAATAGATAGTGAGTTAGTTATTACGTTTTTTCTTTATATTTTTTTCTTAATAATAAGTAGTACACATTATGATAATGAAGTCGATAAATATATGGAATGTATGGTTAGGTCGAAAGATAATAGAATAAGGTTAAGTTTAGTTTAGAGTGCCCCTCGAGGGCCAGTTAGTTAGATTGTAGAAAAATAAAACGTACGTCCAACTAGTTTTAAGCATTTTTATCTAGTGCGTAAGCTTGTTTAAGCTAGCTAGCTTGTTATGAATTTGAGATAAAAATGGAAAAATAATACAGGTGGTAAATGAAAAGCTTAAATAAAAAAATAAATTAATAACATAAAAAAATATAAATATTAAGTAAAAATAAATAAATATAAATATTAAATAAAATAAATATTATTGAATCCATCTATAGCCTGGCAGTCTAAAAAAACGAAACAATACAATTTCACAGCATTGCTACTTTGGCGATTTTATGAAAATAGTTCTAAGGTTAAAAAATTATAATTTAATCGTATCGATCTACTCGCCAGCTCCGGATACCATGCTTTACAGATTCTACGGTAATGTGCGTCATTTAGGGATGTTTTCTTTTCCAAATCGATTTCGCACGGCAAGGGATTTTCATATCATTGAACAACGAGATATACTTAAGTCCAATAAAATAAAAACTAAAACAACAAGCTTTCTTCTACCTACAGTCACTAAAGGGCACAAACTTAATTACAATATATAACAATTCTAAAAGCTAAAATCAAATCAACTTGATCCTACCCTAATACGAGTACAGTTGTACTACAGTAAATGCGTTTGCAACGTTCATTAGGCCCGAAACGACCTAATAGCATGACAAAGTGATTTTGAAACATGAATGAATACTCGCCCCCAGCGTTCAAAAAGTGCCTAGAAACGCTAAAATAGGAAGCCTTACTCAACCCTACGTATTCCCTAGACATTGTTCCTTTCAACTAATGGGCTTTTCAACGGGTGCAAAAACATTTGGGGGGTCACCGATTCGGGAGATTGAGAATAGCTCAATTATTGGATCGATTTGTATGTATACAGAAGTGAGTCTTACATTAAATTTTTTGGAAATTTGTCATTCAATAACATCATTCTTGAGAAATCGTTAACTCAAAAGTCAATACCGGAGGCACAGTCTTTCAAAAGTCAGCTCAACTGCTGCTTATGCCGACGACATTGACGAGATTGGACGAACATACAGTCATGTGCATATTAATTGAGACAAGCACGTTCTTTTTTGATTTTTTGATAGTAGGCTATGGTTTGCACGTTTTTTTTATTTTAAATACTTTGATAAGTTTAAGTTGGCTATGGATTATATACTCTATTTTGCATATTTCTGTTAGTCACTTAAATTAATTTGGCGGTTTTAAGAGGTAAGTTGCTCTTTTTTAAGAGAAACATTAAATCGTACCATTTCAAAAATTATTTGTTAAGCCTTCATCGTCATTGATATTCCAAAAGAGGGCAGAAATCATTGCGTTACGTGCACACGCTGGAAAACCATCCGACAGGTTTCAGCTGACGTTGGAGTTTCAAAATCCAGTGTTTCAATGATTATTTCTCAACACAAATTCCTTGGATCAATTGAATCCAATCAGAAGGGTCATTGCGGGCGGAAACGCAAAACAACAAAACATGACGATAAAGATTTGATAAGAAAAAGGATAATCAACCCTGGCAAGTTTTGATCTAAGATCTAAGAGTGGCCAGCAGCTGGCGTTCAGGTAGATGCGTCTACAGACCGTAGACGCCTTCTAGAAGTTAAACGAAAGGAAACAAAGCCTTTAAAAGAAAGCTGTTGACTGAAAAAAAAGTGAAGGAGCGACTAAATTGGGCAAAGAAACATACGGAATGGACAGTGGACATTTGGAAGAAAGTGTTTTTTCACTTTGAGGCCCAAGTGTACTGGGTAAGTGTCATGAGAAAAACTCCGAAATGGCCTTGCTCCATGTCACACATCAACAATCCACAGACTGTTTTCTCTGTTCTTTCTGTTCTTCTACTGTTTTCTCACAAGTAGGACCTACAGTATTTTGCCGACTCCGAACGGCGAAATTTGAAGAGCTTTCTCTTAGACAGTTATTACATTTTGAATCTTGTCAGCAGCTCGAAAGAGGTGGTGCCGTGAACAATTTGAAAAATTCATGTTGAGCTGGGAATCGAATTTACACCTTCGGCGTGTGATATTCACCGCATGTTCTGGATTGGCCTGGCAAATCCCCTGAACTCAATCCATTTGAGAATCTGTGGGCAATTACCCATGAAAGGCTCAGAAAGAGAGACTGCATCACAAAAACTAAGCTGATTTCGTGTATTATTGACATTTTGTTTTATGATGAAGAAATTAAAAATATACATATGCGAACGACTTGTTTCATAAATGCCAAAAAGAGTCAACGCACTCATAAAATCCAAAGGAGGCAAAATATGTAAAATATTTAAATTGACCTGTGTCATATTTTCGTTTGTCCGAATTAATTTGCACATGACTGTAGCGTGCCATCACTATGGCGTTTGCTGGCACTGAAGTGACTCAAATAGGTCTAGGGGTAAATGAGGGCAAAACAAAGAACATGCTGTAATCTAGGAAGGACACACAAAATTGACTTATCGGATAGAGCGTTACCCTAGGAAGCTTAACATTCTTCTTCGAGGCAACAAAGGACTTCGTCTACCTCAGCTTATTAAATTTCGATCTTGACATAATTTACTGGGGTAGAAAAATAGAGTGGTCGCCGTGGCGTAGTGGGTAGAGTGCGACGCTCACAAGCCGAAGGTCTAGATTCGATTTCCAGCTGAACACCTCGAATTTTTCACGGCACCGCCTCTTTCGAGCTACTGACAACACTCGAAAAGTAATAACTGTGTAAAAATAGCTTCTCCAATTTCGCTATTCGGAGTCGGCAAATAACTGTATGTCCTTTTTGCTCGTGAGAGAACATTAGCGCGTACAACAAGAGTAGTTGATGAACAAGCTAGGCCCTGCTCCCCCTGTAGACTGTCGCGCCAACAATTATTATTATTATTATTAAAAAAAAAATTTAATGCTTCCAAAATTCAGTGCTATCTCCCGTCACTCAAACGTTCTCAAAACAACCTGCGATTATCTATGAATGGCTCCTGCATTGTTGAAACTGAACGACTTTCCATCCTCGATACGTGTACCAAATCAACATTAAGTGGGATCACATATTCGAGATCGCCAAAAATGCAGCGAAATGTCTAGGTTTCTTAAAGAGATGAAAAAAATATTTCATTCTTTCTGACCTGGCAACAATATATAAGGCGTACATCTGCCCAAGGCTTGAGTATAATGCTCCTATCTGGTCTGATGCCTCTAAGACCTCTCTACACCTACTAGAACAGAGAGCGATAAAACTTATTGGTGATAATAATCCCGTGAAGTCAATCGACCCGCTAGGACATCAACCAAATGTTGCATCTCTATCACTATTTTATCGCTGTTTCAGCAAAGGCTGATCTATCGAGTTAGCCAGCTGCATTCCTTCCCTTCAAGAATTCACCCGCAATACGCGTCTCGCTAGGAATGCTCACCCGTTAACCTTTAGGCCCACCTTCGGACGTACAGTTACGTGTCAAGACTCGTTCTTCAGTCGCACAACACGAATATGGAATGCTCTTCTCAGCCCAACTTTACCCCCCATTACAATCCACAGGCATTTAAAATCAATCTTCATCGGTACCTCCTTTCCCTTTCTTCCTCTATACCTTCGGCTCGTGCTGTGACTTACTTCCAGTCACTTAAGGATATAAGCAATCCATTTAGTCTGCTCCAATCATTAAAAAAATAAAAATAAAACAGATCAATGGAGAGCTAGGAAATCTTTCTGATTTTTAACAAATTTTCAATGCTTTAATTTTATAGAGATTGAAAGCTACTTTTATTCGTACAATTATAACCAGCTACCTCACATTTTATTATTGAACAGAAACTTCCGCTATTGTCAGCAAAAATTCGGGCTCACTGTTGTTAAACGTCACTGCTAAAGGAAATCAATTTCATTGGTATGTTCGGTTCAGAAGTAACGAAATGGAATCTTCTACGAAAAAGTTTTTGACTACAACGTCGACGATATACATCAAACCGATCACACATCGATCGAAGGCTTTTAAATCTACATGCCGAAAACTTCCTACACTCTCTGCTCAATCAGGACGGTTTTCCCATTTTCCCTTCTCTTTTTCTGTCAATATTTTCTCATGTATTCATGCTACTTACACACTTTGCAAAGTGTTTGCTGCGAGTTGCAAACTTTGTTCCTCATTTTCGTTGAGGATATTAACTTGACTGAACTTTTCATTTTTACTTTAGTTTCGCCCATTTTTTATGCCGTGCGTGATATCCCACATCAAAAGAGAGACGCTGTTTTTTTCTTGACAGCATCTTACCAATTGCAACAGATTTTGAGTAATTTTTCGATGGATTCGACTTGAACCCCGCTGATTCCCGTCTCGGAAACCTTCTCGATACACTCTTGTTTTCCAAATGCCCAAATATTCATCTACATCACATGTACATCAGGGGAGAATTTTGTTTGTTTTAAAGAAATGTTATTTCCCATCGCCGCAGTGCATGTGTTTACGTAAACATAATGTGCAGCCGACATCGGAATGGACTTTTTGTGTGGTTGTTTTTATTTTCAAATTATTTTTTAACAGCGTTCAAACGCGAACTCCAAACAAATTCCTGAATAAATGCCAACAATGTAAATTCAATTTATGGAATTAAAACATTTCCAATATTGCGGTACATCCCACTCGCCCGCCCAAACATCACAGAACATGCGTTCGGCTCACTGCACGCATTCGATGTAGCACGCCGCAAAAAAGAATAAACACCAATTAAATTATTTGGACACAAAACGCAAAAACGATTACTCACGGAATTGAATAAACCAACAAGAGTTTATTAATTTAAAGTTTGATTTATGCACGTTCCCAGCGCTGTAGCGTCAGCAGGGCATTCGACTCTTTTCGCCTGTCGCAGACATACACCTACAACGTGATATATGGTCTTTGCCTTGGAGTTTCGCAAAGACACTCCACGAGTACGCATCATAAAAGTAATCTTTATATGTGTGATGCCTCGAGGTTGTGGCAAAGTGTTCCAAATGCATTTTGGGGAGATGTCCTTGGAGAGCACTCCAGCGTTTCGAGAGTGTGTGCGGGCAGGGGGCACGGGGCACAAGGCACGGGGCAGAGGGTGCTTACCTTTTGTAAGGACAGCATTTGAACATAGTCCCAGCATCGTCCTTTTGTTGTACTCTTATGAAAATTTTAAAGTTTCCTCCTGCTGCGCTGAAATGGTTTAAGTTTTTTTGGGTTCCCTTTTTTGCTATTTCGCTTTTGAATTGTGCCTTGGCGAATAGTCGTACGCATGCTTCGCCTGTCGATCCCGTGTGTGTGTATTTTATTGCACAGAAGTCTCCCAGGGATTTCGTTTGAATTGTTTATTTACATAGTCAGCTATTTAGGAGCATCCCTTTGTAGGACTGGTTCGGAGAACTCGGTCGAGTGAATTATGAAGTCCAGCTGGATTGATTTTTTGAATGGCCAAAAGTTAGGAAGTACGTGTTTTGAGTTTTGACTCAAATGTGTTTCGAATTTGAGGGTTTCTTTTAATTTATAGGCAATATTGTCGTGTATTAAAAAATAAATTACTTTCTTATTTATAGCCGGTCGTTGATTGCTTCGGTTCATACATGAAACGAAATGGGCACTTTTAGCGAGGACATCGATTTTCAGAAAGGACAACAAATCGAAGGGGTATAACTTATTGAGGGAATGATGGCTTTTAATGGACGTAAAGGGCCACAAAACCATGTGGGCAAGTTGTGAAACAAGTAATCAATACCAGCTGTGTCTCAGTTCGCATCAAAATTAATATTCTTCAAAGCCACACAAATACCACTCAAAGTGTGGCCAATGTTCCTGTGCTCTTTTTGTTTTTATATCGCTAATGTGTCTGGATTATAAATTTTTAAGACCCAGCGGAAGCATGTTTTTTCAATTAAGACGTAAAGCTGATTGGTATTAACTTATATTCGGCCTGTTTTATGGGACTATTGGCTTTGATTTGGTTTTGTTTTATGAATTATTAACGTCACCTTAAAAATATTGTTGCTTTTGAGTTTTCAAATGTAGTCACATCAATCTCGAATACAATTTTCTTTTGTAAAAAGTATTTTTGAACGGAATCAATATGTCTGTGTGATGTTTCGTGATATTTTGAAAGCTTTTAAATACTAAAAGAAGTTTTCTCATTCATGGTTAGTTCGGTGCGCACACAGAAGGTTTCGACTTTCTTCAGTATACAAAGTATACAAATATAAAGAGTGTCCCAACAAGAACGCAAGATTAGAATGATGCAGCAATTGAATTGTTTCTCTGGCTGTATGAGAAGTTGCGCCGTCATCACCACATCCCCTCCACATTTATTTCTTCAATTCTGGGCACGAAAAAATTGGTTATCTTTCACGATACCGAACACCATTGACTATTTGCGCTTGACCTGACTCATTTTCATAAAAAAAAAGATCCAATGATTCCTCCAGCCCAAAATCCACACCACACAGTGACACGTTGAGGATAATTTGCTTCTCGTGAATCACTCGAGGATTTTCCTCGCCCCATATGCGACAATGCCTTTTGACGACGCCATCAAGATGGAAATAGGCCTCGTCACTAAAGATAATTTTATCGGAAAAATCAGCATGTTCATGTTGTATCTCCAATACCCAATTAACGAACTCCCTTCGCCGTGCACGGTCAGCTGGCTTCAGTTCCTGAGACATTTGAACTTCGTATGCATGAAGATGCAAATATTTCGTCAAAATTCGCTGCATAGTGGATTTGGAAACACCAATTTGCTGAGCTCGCCATTCAATGGCGCCAAATTTAAATCTTGCGTTCTTGTTGGGACACCCTTTATAAGGTTGTCAAATATCTCGCCTTTTTTTCTTTTGAATTTTCCGGCTATGTACAAAGCGCTACAGAGCTCCTATCTGACAATACACCACCTGAAAGATCTTGACATACCCTACAAAACGACGCTATGTATGATTAGTTTGGGTATTGCGTTTAACAGATATAGACGTGTAAACATGGAGTTCACTAACGCCAAAATTTTGCTCTATTTTAAAATTTTTCTTCGTTAAAGGCAAATCCGCTAGAGAAACGTTCCGTGAGATTGATGGTGTTTTAGGGGATTGTACTTTATCATTTCGAACCGCGGAAGAATATTCACGACGATTCAGCGCCGGCGAAAACGACACCATGGACAAGCCAGTCGGCGGATGACCTGTGACGACGAATACCGATCGAATCATGGAAATCATCGAGTTAGACCGGCATGTGGCATTTCGTGACATCGCCCAGGAGATGGGAGTTAGTCACCAAACCATTTTAAACCATTTGCAGAAGGCTGGATGCAGAAAAATACTTGATGTTCGGGTGCCGCATGATTTGACGCAAAAAAACCTTCTGTAGCGAATCAACAACTGCTATATGCTGCTAAAGCGGAACGAACTCGACCCATTTTTGAAGCGGATGGGGACTGGCGACGGAAAATGGATCACATACGACAATATCAAGCGAAAACGGTCGTGGTTGAAGGCCGGTGAATCGTCCCAAACAGTGGCCAAGGAAGGTCTTGCTGTGTGTTTGGTGAGATTGGAAGGGTATCATCCACTACGAGCTGCTGCCACATGGCCAGACGCTTAATTGTACCATCTACTGCGAACAACTGGACCGCTTGAAGCAGGCGATTCACTAGACGCGTCCAGAATTGGCCAACAAGAAGGGTGTAGTGCTCCACCAGGACCAGCTCCACCAGACCACACACTTCGTTGATGACTCGTCAGCAGCTACGGGAGCTCGGATGGGAGGTTTTATCGCATCCACCATATATAGCACCAAGTGATTACCACCTGCTCCTGTCCATGGCGAACGCCCTTGGTGATGTGAAGTTGAACTCAAAAGCGGCTTGTGAAAAGTGGCTGTCTGAGTTCTTCGTAAATAAGGAGAGAAACAGATTATCGAACAAACCGGCGCATAATTTAACTAAATCCGATCACTGTAACACATTTTATGAAGCATTGAATGAAGAACAAAAAAGGTGAAGCGATATTTGACAACCATATAGAAGGTTTCGACTTTCGCCAGTCTTAATAATAATAATAATAATTGTTGGCACGACAGTTCACAGGGGACCAGGGCCTAGCTTGCTCATCAACTACTCTTGTTGTGCGCGCTACTGTTCTCTCACGAGTAAAAGGGAGCTGCAGTTTTTTGCCGACTCCGAACGGCGAAGTTTGAGAAGTTTTCTTAGACAGTTATTACTCTTTGAGTGTTGTCAGCAGCTCGAAAGAGGTGTTGACTTAAAAAATTCGAAAAATTGGTGTTGAGCTGGGAATCGAACCTAGACCCTTAGGCGTGTGAGCGTCGCCCTACGCCACGGTGGCCACGTCAGTCTTACTTCTTCTTATTATGGCGCTAAAGTCTGCGGTGGACCTGAGCCTTTCGTCAGTAAATATACAATTTATTAACAAATAGGTTTTCAAGTAAAAAAATTTAAATCTTTTAAAAATAAGTCTACAAAATAGAAATATACGGACCACGTTTTATGACACCATGACCGCTTTAATCATATGCACTGTTACACAACTTCACATCTAATTTATTATAGAGATAGGCTTTCCATTAAGTCCTAAGTCAGTGTTTAGTCTTAATCTTTTGCTAGATTAAGTTTTGAATTAGCTATCCCAAGTTTTTGGAGTTTTCTTGGGTGAAAATCAGACTTTTAAATGAACTAAAAAAACGAGCACAAACATTTAATAAAGAAGCCAAAATGTAGGGAAAAAAATTAATGATTCTATTTCAGCTTAGAGCACTTGTTAAGTGTCAATAAGTTACAATTATAAAGCTAGTTTAAGTATTTCCTTGTCTAGCAACTTCACATCCATTAATCGCTTGATATATGGCCACGGCTAAATTTCAGTTTATGTGTACGAAAGCCACACGTAATTGCAATTGAAAAATGCACACATTTTACTATTGGTCGCTAGGCTCAAAATTTCATGTTTACCAAAAATGTAGGATTATTTGTTTTCGTTTGAAAGTATCTCTCTCTCTCTCTCTCTCTAACGGAATTATTTTTCTACTTGTATTCAAATATCCATCGGGGCTTCTCTGAATTGAATTGGTTTAAATTGAATTGCTTCTCTGAATGATGCATATTGAAAATATCCAATTTTCTGAAACTTCGATGCATTCGTAAAGTTAAAAAAAGCTAAACAGCATGAATTACGTCGGGTTGAGGTGTCACTGTGATCTGTGCTTTATTTGCAAGCACAACTGACAAACGAAAAATATATTTCCTCGCAATTGAAACCTAATAACCGAAAAATGAAATGACTTCTCTCTAAAAACCCATTTCGGATTATTTGAGGTTTGGTTTGGCATTTCAACATAAATATACTAACGCCTGAAAAACGCTTCCAACATGTGCAAATTTACTTTGAAAATTAGCGATGCAGCTCAATTTTGGTGGAGTGCATTCGTCTGTATACAAAGCTGCAATATTTGGAATGAAAATAATGCTCATGTGTTTGTTCGGACACCGTTGCGTAAACAAAAAGTTACTATTTGGCATGCTTTATGATTTGGTGGTATAATTGGTCGGTAGTCAGTAATGCTGGCCAGAAGATGAAGATGACTGTACTTCAATTTAAGAACCATGGTGTATAGGGGTTGTGGTTTCAACGAGACGGTGTCAGAAAGCTCGAGCCACAATTGATTTAATGAAGAAATGCCTTGCTAATCGCATAGTTTTACTTTATTTATGAACTGACCTCCAAGACCATGTGATTTTGACTATTTGAAAGCGGGGCTATGTCAAACCGATAGTTTTCGACAATAACAAAACGATTGACCATTTGGAGGATAACATTCGAAGCTTTATTGCCGATATATAGGAAATAGGCTACGTAGTAGTATATTATATATAGAACATGTTTTCGCTTAAATTTTAGTTTAAGTTTAAAGGTAAGTTAAACTAAGAACGTTATTGCCAAAGTTTTTTTTTAAGTTTTCTTGGGTGAAAGTTAAAGTTAAAAACGAAGTAGAAACATTTATAACTGTTCTTAATTAATTTTTGATATTAATTAACACAATAAAGAAAGAAAATAATCTAATAATAAGTGAAGCAAGGTAAAATAAAGACCACGAGATGAGATAAGTTAGCTAGTTTTAAGTATTTCTTGTAATAAGGATAAATTTGCCTTAAAAACTATAAAAATAACAACATTACAGAGTTGTTCACTCTTAAGCAGGTCGTTCCTATAATAATTGGATGGCGCTACAGTCCACAAGGGGACCAGGGCCTAACTTGCTCATCAACTACTCGTGTTGTGCGCGCTAATGTTCTCTTAGGAGAAGGAGCGACCTACAGTGTTTTGCCGACTCCAAATGGCGAAGTTTGAAAAGCTTTCTTACAGACAGTTATTACCCTTTGAGTATTGTCAGCAGCTCGAAAGAGGTGATGCCGTGAAAAATTCGAGGTGTTCAGCCGGGAATCAAACCCAGAGCTAAGACGTGTGAGTGTCGCACTCTACCCAATACGCCACGGCGGCCATAGGTCGTTCCTATACTTAAAACTAAGTCTAAAACAGAATTCAATCACTGGGAAACAGAAGCAGTAAAGAAATACAGCCGAATTTAAGCCATGACCTTTTGCCATTTTCTGGCATAGAACTTCTGGTTTTTATCAGCAAAAAGATTAACCAGATACGAGGGTTGCCTTTTATACTTCGGGATTAGAGAACAAAACCAAATATTAATCATCGAAAATAGCTTTGTTGTTTTTCGAATATTCCCCATTAATATCTATACACTTTTGCATGCGTTTGAACCAATTATCGAAGCACTTTTGCCACCCGGATTGAGGTATCTCCAAAACATGCATTCTGAACCCATCAACCGCTTCTTCAGGTGTCGAAAAACATTGACCTCTCATTTTATTTTTTACGTACGGAAATAAAACGAAGTCATTCGGTACCAAGTCAGGACTATGCGGCGGATGACTCATCAAATCGATGTTTTGAGTGCTCAAAAATGCAGTTGTTTAAGCCGATGTGTGAGAGCACGCATTGTCGTGGTGAAGAGTGATCCGTCTTCGGCGGTTGGTTTTCCTGATTTCTTGAAAGACAACTGGCAAACAAATGGTTGTATACCACTCAGAATTGACTGTTCTGCGTTGTTCTAGTGGTACAGTTGCGACATGTCCAGTTTTTGCAAAAAAACAGGCGACCATCTGCTTGGGAGTGCTTCGTGCGCAAGCAACTTTTGTTGGATTTGGCTCAATTTAAAACACCCATACAGTCGACTGCTGTTTGTTTTCGGGCTCATACGCGTAAATCCACGATTCATCACCTGTCACGATGTCATAGGCGTGTTTCGAAGCACCGGGATCGTATTTTTGGAGCATTTCTTTCGACCAATCGACAGGAGCCTTTTTTTGAGTGAACAAATTGTGTGGGATCTAACGCGAACAAATTTTTTGATTGTCAAATGTTCATGCAATATTAAATGTATATTGGTTCAACTAATGCCTACGGTTGTCTCAATCTCACGATAGGTCACATGACGATCTTGCAATATCAGTTGGCTCACAGCATCAATGGTTTCCGGAACAACAACTGATTTTGGATGACCTTCACGAAATTCGTCTTGGAGTGAACTACGACTTCGGTTCAATTCACCATACCATTGATAAACACTGGTCCTTGATGGAGCTTCATTGCCAAAAATTGAATTAAGTTCATCGATGCACTCTTGTTGAGTTAATCTACGTCGAAAGTTGTAAAAAATAATCGCACGAAAATTTTCACGATTTAGTTCCATTTTTTGGGCGATATGAATCTTTTAGGTTACTGTAAACAACACAAATAGCGTTCGTATGTCAAAACGTGCTGAAAATGTCAAACTTTACGGTGGAGCTGGCAGTTGCCAAATTGCAACACTAGGGTTGCCCAATCCCGAAATATAGAAGGCAACCGTCGTACCATTTGACATGGTCATCATTATTCACATTTTAAGCAATCCAGGAGTTTTGCAAAAATCGAATAAAAGTTAGCAGATGGTGCAGCACTATATGGTGGATGGTGCAAAACACTCCAACCAAGCTCCAACAATTTTTGTCGGATGACCAAAGATGTGGGTGGCCTTGCATGGGCATCCTCTTCGATTTGTCACTTCGGGTCGCTTTTCTTCATTTGCATTCTTCAATTTTGTTTGTTGTTCAATGTATACATCTGATTTGATCGTTTAATTGGTTGGTAAAAGGCAATTCCTTTGTAATCCAACCAAATTGACAACATAACTCATGCTCATGGTTCACCGGGCTTGCTCCACGGTCTTTTTCAATTAACATTGGCCTAAACAATCTGACGAGTTTGATAGGAATGCCAAAACTAGACACGACACTGTATAGCTCGTCTCTATGCACGCTTTCATATGCGGCCTTGAAATCGGCGAATAGATGATGAGTGTCAATTTGCATTTCTTGGGTCTTTTCCAGGATCTACCGTAATGTGAAGATCTGGTCTATAGTGGACTTCCCTGGCCTGAACCCACACTGATAAGGACCTATCAGGTTATGGACAAACGGTTACAGACGCTCACAGAATACGGCAGAGAAGATCTTGTATGCGATATTCAGGAGACTAATCCGTCAGTAGTTGACGCAGTCACAGGGGTCTCCTTTCTTGTGAACCGGGCAAACGACACTGATATTCCACTTATCGGGCATGTTTCCAGCGACCATCTTACAGATGAGCTGATGCATGCGCCCAACCAGATTATCTCCAGCTGCTTTAAATAGTTCTGTGGACAGTCAGTCCACTCCAGCAGATTTGTTTGACTTCGATATTGCTATCTTCACTTCGTCTAAGTCGGGGGGAGGGAATTCTTGTCAATCATCGTCCAAATTGAGAAGAATATTCTGCCCAACAGCTGAGTTTGGGCCGTCATCGCTGTTAAGCAGTCCACCAATACGGTAGGTAAAAAGACCGAATAAATCGATTTAGTTTTCGTCTTAATGAAAAATCAAGCAAAAATGAAACGTTTGTTGGCTTTGACGAGGAAGCCTCTCGAGATGCCAATAAATTTCTGTGAAACAGAAACTTGGTCAACCAAATTTTTCATCGGATGATATTTCATCAACTTCTAATGCCAATGTTGCGAATGTGTTCGTACTATCAAAGTAAATGGATTGAATTTTGGCCTCATACTTCTTCTTAACACAATATTTTATTGATAATTTTTGCTAATGGCGCCCCCTGTATATCCCGGGACTTATTGAGTGATCTGCTATGATAATAAAGTCACTACTTGAACTTAATTTTTTTCACTTCTCCAATCTATAACCATATATATCAACTGTATCTATTATAATAAGAAAAGTATTCAATTCGTGCCAGTTATACAAGAATACGCTATTTTGATATTTAAGTTATAAGAAAACAATGCCATTTGACAATTTTAAGAATGTATGTAATTGGAACAACAGTAGAGTCGATAAAATTTCGTAAAACCGATGACTAGAGAGAATAGAGAATTCCTAAAAGTACTGGTTTTGGCTGGTTTCCCGCCATTAAATTCTAGCGTCAATTACAGCCATGGGTAAAGGCAACCCGTAGTAACCGAAAACATTTGAAACAGCTGACACTTGGATTTTAGATTCACACGTTGATGGCTCACATTTACAAAAAGTGAATTGCAGATCGCGCGACAAACAAATTTACCTTGATCCGACGAAAATTGTGCAAAACTTCCTTCTTCACGTCTAGCCGATATATTTAAAAACTTACAAATCACCCTGTACGAATGCAGAAAAACCAAATCAGTTCTTTATCCATTTTCCATTCAAACAAAATCGACTGAATCGCGTTCCCAATCAGCAGGCAATATTTAAATTTTACATTTAAAGCCGTGGCTCAGGTGAAGGACACAATCAACACGAACATAAATTTCACCCTGAAATGAAAGTATGCCTTTCACTCCATTTAATTCTTCAATTTGTAATTCAAAACCAATTCAACCCTTTTGCGACAAAGGATATATCGATTCGTGTTTGTTTTCAAATTTTTAGCAATTTTGTTTTTATCTCAAGAGTCCACACTTCAGTAGTTTAGAAGTGCACCCGTTTGGCTTTCAAAAAGCGCTACTCTGTATGTGAGAGTGTGTGGGAGTCGAAACAAAGAGAATCCTGTTTGCTTGCCGAGTGGAAAACCTCTTTCACACTTATCAATATTTGATATCAATAAAAAATAAAATGAATACCACATTCACCAGGCAGGCAGGCAGACAACCAAACACAATTCAATTCAATTTTCGAGATACATTCGTGGAGACAGAAGGGATTTTCAATCACTCCGCATCAGCGACGACACTCGGCGCAGAGGTATTGGCTCAACTTGAAACCCGCAGGGAGCAGGAAAGTCAAGAACTCTCTGTCGCATGAGGAATACAACGAACCGGATGCGGGATTAAATAAGGCCGTGCCGTAAATTCAATCTAACAAAAGTCGCACCTGTCAATCCCGAAGCACCTCACCTCACCTTAACAATAGCACAACAACGGCAGCTCGCAACAGGCCGCAAAATATTTCCTGTCACATTTTTAATTCCCACACCTCCCGCAGAAGATTCCCCCTGTCGACCACATGTAATTAAACGGAAATTTTCAAAGAAAATAACGTGCTTCGCCACCTCCCCCGGATTCTATTCAGACAGCATCCCAGTCGGGCAAAGTTCTGGTGCTCCTGCCCCACTCCACGTCTCCTGGTTGCTTCCTTGCAATTAATTAATTTAAGTTGACAGTTTCATTGATTTTCTTGTTCGGTCCCATTTAGTGGGTTGCAACCTTGGCAACGAGACGCTCTTCAGCTGTCATCCAGCCCACATCCAGCACACATACCTCCCGGCAGAACACATAAAAGACATTAGCAGTAATGCCTGCGGTCCTGCCGCGAGGCGCAGGGACAAAAATGAAACAGGGCATGGTTCCCGTCCTTCGTGGAAAAGTGTCTTGGTATATTTTTGTCTTACATACAGTACGTTGATCTAAATGAAAGTGGGTGCGGAATGCTTACAAACGATAATACACGGAGAAATAAATAAGTTATCTAATGGAATGCTGCTTAAAGCCTCGTCTAATTTGTACACGCAGTTCTCCTGTCCCCCAGACAGGCCACATACGCCATGGCGTGCGGGATGTAGTGCTGCTCGTAGACCCCGGTGAAGAGATGGGCGTGTGGACCACTCGCAAAGACGCCGACGTCGTCACCTCCGTGCGTCTCCGAGTCCAAGGGCACCGTTGCTGGGAATCTGAAATTCTAAAGGCACATGGTAAGCTTCAATGTGGAATGGAGGACAAGTGTTGAAGGTACAAACCTTATCCCGCATGTTCGTTTTCAGTAGATTGCGTCTCCGGCCCTCGGACATGTTGCTCTCGTAGCCCGGGCCGTTCGCGTAGCTCAGGGTGGCGTATGGAAACTCGTCGTTGCCCAACTGGCCGTTGCTGATGCCAAAGATGTCGTTCTTTCGACTCGAGTACCCCGATACGGACATCGTGTGCGAGTGATCTGAGGTGACCACGATGAGGGTGTCTGATTCACTTGTTCGCTTTCGAGCCAACGCAATGGCCTTGTGAAACTCCAAAGTCTCGTCCAGCGCCCTCACGGCTTCAGTGTCGTGGTGGGCATGATCGATGCGACCGCCCTCGACGAACAGGAAATAGCCTCGTTTTTGATCCTCCAGAATGCTGAGCGCCTTCGAAACCATTTCATCGAGAGTGGGGGTGGTTTTGTTGTCCGCATCCACGTGGAAGGGCATGTGCTGATGGGCAAAAAGCCCCAATACAAATTCGGTGTTTTTCGGAATCTACACACAAACAGGATAAAGCAGCATTTAAGTCACAAAGTTCTTCCAACAACAAAAAACGTGTTCAACTATGGGGATACATACTGCGAACAATTCTGCTTTGGTCTGCACAAATACCTCGGAACCATTATGAATGCTTCTCCATTTGTCAATCAAATTCTGATTGTCCCGGCGCTTTCCCTCGCCGCCCGATATGTCCTTTTCCCAGTTGGGTAGAAAGTTCTCCCTCCCGCCGCCCATTATTACATTCAAATTGCGACCCACCTCGCCATATATCAATTGTTGCGCAATATCCGGGCATTGTTCAGGATCTTCGCCATCATTGCGAATTTCCGCATCGTTCTCCCAGTTACGATTTGCTGTGTGGGCATATACCCCAGCTGGAGAGGCATGAGTTACTGAGGTTGTTGTTATGAGACCTGAAATGGTGGAAAAGTTAATTAAAACAATGAAGTTATGGTCTAACAGTGTGTAACGAAAGTGGGAGGATACGATTTTTAGTGTTTAATTGGATGCTTTTTGTGGATATTTGAACTTTCTTTGTTATGGAAATTGAAACACCTCAACATTTTCTAGATCCGAATATTTGTTGGATAAGCCAGATGAGCTTTGCCTCAGTCTTTTACCTGGAACTTGACTGTTGGCTAAAATGTTCATGAATAAATTTTATGTGCCCAGTGTCCTCTCAACTATCAAAAACTGCTTACTTTTCCTACCCCATTTCAAAACCTACAATTGAATAACTGTTGCTTATTATGGCCTTAACACTGGAAAATGTAGCACTTCGGCATTTTCTCAATAAGCCCCGGGACTGACATATATGGGGCGCCACTAACAAAAAATCAATTTTAATTTTAGGAATCGTTTGCCTTTCTCAAGATAGTCGATGTGGCCGCCGTGGCGTAGTGAGTAGAGTGCGACTCTCACAGAAGGGTCTAGGTTCGATTCCCGGCTGAACACGTCGAATTTTTCACGGAACCACCACTTTCGTGCTGCTGACAAACACTCAAAGAGTAATAACTGTCTAAGAAAGCTTCTCTAACTTCGCTGTTCGAAATCGGCAAAAAACGGTAGGTCCCTTCTACTCGTAAGAGAACAGTATTATTATTATTAGGATAGTCGATGAATAAAATTCTGTGGGTATCCCATCTGTTGCCAGCCCATCTTTGTGTTTTTTGGACGCTTCGGGAGTGGTTCACCGGCTGCTGTCCATTCCGCTGACTGCCAATTTGACTCTGGAGTGTAGTGGTGGATCCATACTTTATCCATTGTGACATATCGGCGCAAAAAGTTCTGTTCTGGAAAAACAGCTCCAAATAGCTCTTAGAATCATCGATATGTTATTGGTTTTGGTCCATTGTGAGCAAACGTGGCACCCATTTCGAAAACAGATTTCTCATGGACATGGAAAATAGGGTACACACTGCGTTTTGACACCTTTAAGGTGTCGGCTATCTCACTCAATTTCACTTTGCGGTTTTCCAAAACGATTTTGTGTCCTTTTATGACATTTTCTGGTGTAACCACCTCAATTGGCCTTCCAGAGCTTTTAGCATCGTTGGTGTCTGTACGGCCACGTTTAAAGTCAGCACACCACCGACAAATAATTGTTTCTGATAAAGTAGACTCCCTGTAACACTTTTTATGCCATTGTTAAGCTTGCACAGTATTTTTTCCCATCACAAATCAGTATTAGCCAACACACAGAATTTTGTTGTTTCCATTGTTTTAAAAATCGTAAAAGTAGCGTCACTTGGAGCATTGTTACTTATAATCTACTATTCACGTTGTTATGAATTTTGACAGATATCATTTGAACGTTTTCACGTTCCTTAAAATTACAAATAAAATAAAATTAATTTTTAAAATTAAAAAAAAAAATATGTTTTTTTTGTTAGTGGCGTCGGATATATGTCAGTCCCGGGACTTATTGAGTGATGTATTAAATGATCCACTTCATAATACAATTCCTCGAGTGATCACCAAATTGGTAGTGTAGCTGGTACTGAAATCAAATACTCACTAAGCTTCAAATTTAAACATTCTTCTAAGAATTAATTGAAATATTGGGGAGGACTACCGGGTGGAGAGATAAGATTGTGTATAACTCCGTCGCTTGAGAGTATGAATTGAGACCAGACGTTGGTTGATGAATTATGAGACGTTAAATGTGTGTATTATTTTAAATAAAGAGTGTTATAGTATGTGTTATTTAAAACAGTTTTGTTAATGGTTCTTTGCGACTGAAAAACAATCAAATTCAGCCTTATGACGCTTAAACGGTTGGTCTAAATGAGCTGAACTCGAATATCACTTCTGTAACAACTCGTAAGTCGGTCGGATTTGACGAAATTAGGAACATCTTTCTTAAAAACCTCTCCATGGCGGCTCTTAATATTTCGCAATCAATTTTTAAAGGATGTCTCAAAATAGATTACTTTCCTTCTGATTGTAAATTATACCGCCAAAATTATTGCCATCCCTAAACCAGGAAGCCCTTGAATGATGCCTTAAATTATCGCCCCATAAGTCCCCTAAGTTCTCTTAGTAAATGTTTTAAAAAGGTCATAAAATATTGCTTCATCTGGGAGAATCTATTATCTTACCGCCACAACAATTTCGCTTTCGTTCACATCATAGTACTTGATATAAAGTTTGCGGAATAAAAAAAGACGAACTTGATTCCTTTTTAGAAGGCAAAAGTACTTACATGGTTCTCTTAGATGTCAAAAAAGCGTTTGACAATGTATGGCACAATGGTCTTTTCCTAGGTATTTCATAAAAATCATTCAATCTTTCTTAACAGCTAGGAGATTTAAGCCAGTTGTGAACCAGACTTCATCTGATGTCCAATGGATTCGCGCCGGAGCTCCACAGGACTCAGTATTGAGCCCCATTCGCTACAACATCTATACATCTGACTTTCCTTCACGACCTGGATGCCATTTTGCAATTTTTGCAGACATTACATGATTCGATAGGCTCGAATAATAATAGCAATCATATTTAGATGGCACGATAGTCCACAGCAGGACCAGGGCCTAGCTTGCTTATGAACTACTCGTTTTGTGCGCACTGCTGTTCTTTCACGAGTAGAAAGAACTAGTAGTTTTTTGCCAACTCCGAACGGCGAAATTTGAGAGTAATTTCTTAGACAGTAATTACTCTTTGAGTGTTGTCAGCAGCTCGAAAGATGTGGTGCCCTGAAAAATTCGGGGTGCTCAGCCGAGAATCGAACCTGGACGTTCAGCGTGTGACCGTCGCACTCTACCCACTACGCCACGGCGCTTTGCCGTATGCACCCAAAAAGGACATACCCATATAGAAAAACTGTGATATTTTGCATGAAGGTTTTAAATTAACTTTTTTTTCAGCTCCTTTTATTTGTAAACTTGATATTGTGCTCGTATTTTCATTTTTCATAAGTAAGATTGACAATAACCATATCTATGTACGTCTCAATTGTAAACAATGTTAATTAATAATAATTGTTGGCGCTACAGTCCAAAGGGGGACCAGGGCCTAACTTGTTCATCAACTACTCGTGTTGTGCGCGCTACTGTTCTCTCACGAGTAGAAGGGACCTACAGTTTTTGCCGACTCCGAACGGCGAAATTTGAGAAGCTTTCTTAGACAGTTATTACTCTTGGAGTGTTGTCAGCAGCTCGAAAGAGGTGGTGCCGTGAAATATTAGAAAAATTGGTGTTGAACTGGGAGTCGAACCTAGACCCTTCGGCGTGTGAGCGTCGCACTCTACCCACTACGCCACGGCGACCACCAATGTTAATTGTTGCTAATAAATAAATGAAATTCAATATTTTCGGAGTGTTACAGTAGGGAAGAGTTGTACAAAAAATCTTATTTCTGTTTTGTTCCCTTGTCAAATTTGTGTTAAAGTGGCTTTCAATCACCTGTGTGCTTAAAGTGTTTTGGAGAGTTTTCATGGGAAATAAGTAAAAAATTAATTAACATGATTAGACAAATTCGAAAGGAACTAACTAACGCACTGATCAATTATTCAATATGCATGTTGTTTCTGTTTTTGGTATTTCCAATAGAAAGATATTACATGAATCAATATATCAAATCTCTGAATTGTAAATTGTGCGGTGGACGGTGCTTTGTAAACTTATAAACGAAATAAAACATACTACTACAACTAATAACTAACTTGTTTAACAAATATTTCTTTAAGTACATTGAAAAATTCTTCATTTATGATTCTTATCTTAAAACTAATTGGTCAAGGATGATTTCGAAAACAAACACACTACCAAACCCTGTTTCAGCTTCTGAAGCTCAGCATCTGAAAAACTTTGTCTTGGATTTCATGGTCAATTGCAAGTTGTTTGTTTCAAATTAATTGACGAGAAGGAAGCACAACTACACATAAGTGCACACTATGAACGAAATAAACAAGAAGTTTGTAGAAACTGCCCCAAAATACTCGATGCATGTATTTTGCTTTTAGCAATAAAAAATGTATAAGCTAAATGGTGCCATAGAGATTTCTAGAGCACAAACTTTTGCGTGTTGTATTTAAATATTTTCGTCTATATTTTCCGTTTTTGAATAATTTTGTGTGTTTTAAAAGTTTTAACGTTCTGTGAAGATCAGTGTCCAGGACACTTCCGTTCTGGCATCAAAAGACATTGAGCATGTAGCGTTCTTGGCAGTTTTAATATTCCACAAAAGGTTCTTAAAAAACGACCTTTTTGGTTTCTTCCATATCATAGCATTTGAATTTGTGCAATTCAACAAACACTATTATTTCCTATGAGATTAACTATTGAACACGAAGTGTATTTACTTAAAGAAAAACATAAGATGGTGGTTTTGACGGTCGCAAATATTAACAAAAGCAGAAATATTTTTTTGAAAGGCATTTAAGGAAGGAATCCTCTAGACGTCGTAATCGTATGCTGAAATATTTCTATTCAAAACTTTATTTAAAATTTTCGAAGTATTTTTTATTTTCTGTTCTTAAAACTCGCCTCCATCAAAGTGAAATGGTACACTACGATCCAAAATTTAAAATCATTAAAAAATAAGTTGACGAAGAATGCATGCATTTTAAACTTATTTCTTGTACCTGTCAGAAATGGACTTTAAGAAGTCTTACAAGTACTGTTATTTTTTTTTTTTAATTTAAAAAAAGGGCAATCGGCGAATGTGAAGGTAGGTGTAGAGCGTCGTAACTGTTGAAGTTCTTAAACAAATATAAACAATAATCTTCAAAAATGGTGTAAAATCAAAGCATTAATAATGCCACAAATTATTAACATAAACCTAGGCTAGCGCACTACGCATCCGAATTACGTGACCCGGCCATGATTACGGATTGAAAAATGTAGTATTAACATGATTGTGACTCAATGTGAATAAACAATTCATACACTCCAAGTAAACTCAGATATTGATAAGCCTTGTGATTTGAAAAAATCGAAATTCAGTGAAGTTGACAAGAGAGGAGGGAATAATTGACAATGACTCAGAATAGGCAATAGCAGTGTCGTATTCCATGCACATACGGAAAACTGAAAATGTGCGGAAAAGTTAAGTGAAATCCGGTATACGGCAGAGTATCAGTTGTTTCCTGGACTGTACCCAGTAGCAAGTGAAGGAAAACTACATTATACACTCACTGGATTCTCATGGGAAACACTAGAGCACATTAACTGTTCATTATCGCTATTTGTTAACACAGTTTAAGGTGATTAATTATTACACCCTTCAGCGTTGTTGGTTTTTTGAATAATTTGATTTTTGTAGAACGTGTTGGGGAACTAAGGGGCTGGAAAACTGAGATCTTGATTAAGAATCCACAGCCTGTACACAATGATTCATGTAATGTTTGCTTTGTAATCATCCACAGCTTAATATTTCTAAACGAAAGCTTAAACTTTTGTAAACGACAGCGGATCCGTTTTCCATTACAGAGTATATCTGGTTATGTATTATTGTATTGTATTATGTATTATTGTATTGTTATATGTATTATTCACCAAAAGTCCCCCAAACCTCCACGCCCACATGCGTTTGAGAATTTCCCTTAAATGCAACCACGAATTGATTATGTGCACAAATGCGGTTAGATTAAACCAAGCGGCATCTGCTGCGCTTTATAACCGCCACGCGGTCAAGATTAACTTAATCCATCACGTCACTCACTTCCTCATTCCAAACGCACAACACACCACTTGTCTTCTGCTCACGTTCACAAACCCAACACACAAATGCACACAGATTTGATAAAGTTTTTGATAGCATCAAAAGAATGCAACTAACCTGTCGCCATTCCACGTTTTTGTGCCCACGCCGCTATCGATGATACATGGTTAGCAGTGTTGTTCTGCCCCAGACAGTTATTTAAATTAACGGCCGCCGACACACCAATGGTACCGAAATTGGCCTTCACACCCCCGAGATAAGCGGTGGCCGTGCACGCCGAATCCGCCACTTGAGAGTTCGTACAATAGGTCTGCAACAATATTCAGAAAAAAAAAGAAACATCGTAGAGCCAAGTGATAAAGTGCACGGGCTACAATTGCGCTGCAGCCAAGCGCACCGCACCGAGCTGCTAGCAACCAGCCCACAATTAAGTGTTTCGCCATAAAATCGGGGTTAGTTGCACACATACCTTGCTCAGGCCCATGTAGGGGAACTTCTCAAAGGACAACTGCTGCTCTTCGCCTCCCATGTAGACGCGCGATGCCGTTATGGTTGGAATGGACATTCCGTCGCCCATGAACATGATAACATTCTTCGCCACATTCATGTTCAATTTATTCTTCTGCAGTTGACTCTGAAGGATGCCTTGTCCCACCTCGTTCCAGTACTCGCTAAACTCCTCGTCACGGTTTGGCGGTTGAAATTCGAGCGACGGCATAGCGCGCTTATGCAAACGATGCCTGGGACTTGAATGGAAGTTAAAAGTCGGATGCATGCGGTGGTCGTCATCTAAACGATGGCAGTGTAAAATTTAAGCAATCTGTGATGTTCAGGGAACCTACCCAGGATGCTGGCACGCGGAGCGCCCATTGTTGGGTACACAAAAGCACACACACATAGGACAGCAACAACGGCACGGTAAATCATGTTTGTTTTGTTTTTGGCACAAATCTCGAATATGCAGTCACAGTAGAAGGTTCTCAACTTCAACTTGATTGACTGAAGTTAAGCGCGAAGAAGCACTGACGCGCCCTGTTCGATTGTGACTCGTCCACTAAACGACTAATGACTGTGAGTTAACGACTGGCGGCCTCTGGTCCAGCAGCGGTTGTATTTATAGTATTGACAGCGGACGCTCTTCGATATGGATTGGCTGATAAGCCAAACAGACTTCTGTTTTGGTTTCGACAGCGAGGGTTCACATAAATTGTTGTTCGATTTGGATTCTGCTGGTTTGATTGTTTATTGTTTGACGCTATGCACGAGGCGATAAGAACGACTGTTTGAAAGTGTCAACATGTGATTATCACGAGTAATGTGTTACATCCCAAGCGTGAGATTCTCGCACTCAAAGTTACATCCGTCAAATTGGTGGGGGACAAATTTGAATGTGAGGTCGAGGGAATTTGAATTTAACTTCCCTTCAACTATTTAGGCATCAGTGGCATCAGTGGATACAATTTCTTTAAGACTGTGTAAATTATGCTCACCAGAGTGGATATGTACCATTTGAAATATATTAAGGTCAGTGTGTGCACTCGTTATGAGTTCCTGATTGCCTCCGAATGGATGACTCAATAATGGCGTCGGTTAAGTCATTCTAACGTCGCTTCAGCGGACAACCGCCAGTGCGAACATGCGCGGAGCACAGGTACTTGTACTGCGAATTAAAGTTTACCCAAAATATCACTTCAATCTTAAAATTCGGTCAAATTTTTGCATGAGAAATTGGAAATTCATTCACCCTAGTTGTCTGACATAGTAGGCTCCCCTTCAACTTATGATGGATGGGTAATTATATCCAGTCCATTTAATTATCTCTTAATTTTTTTAAATTTTGCAACTACATTGAAAACGACGGTTGCGGCGGCCCTTTAGTCATTATCGCTTCCTCTTCCCACATATTGGTTCGCGTTCGTCTGAAAATTAAAGCAAGTCAATGGTCCGGTTTGTAAGTTATCAGACATTTGATGAAAATGCATTTTTGATGGCGCTGCGGTGACTGCTGTTAGTCACGTTTCAGACACATGCGTTTTCCTGTAGTCACACTTTGCTCATTCCTTTGCAAACAAATTTGAAAAATGTAAAAATAACAATTGTTCGTAATTTGTCAAAAAGAAAATTTTTTAAATTTTGAAATGATAAGTATTGTAGATAGCTGCAAATGTTTACGGGCTTGAGAATGAATTTGTAAACTTAATTAACGAAAACAGCTTGTGAGCCAGAAGGGATTTTATTTTCAACCCTGGATGGGTTTCAATTCCAAGAACGGGAGGAGACTACCAGGTAAAGTCAAATTTCGCGTAAATTTCAATGAAATACATTATTTTTTTAAATTCAAAGTATATAATGGTTTCGCTTGTTATTGTCGTAGGTGATCCATTTTTCGTCGCCAGTCACCATCCGCTTCCAAAATGGGTCGAGTTCGTCCCGTTTCAGCAGCATATCGCAGGCGTTGATTCGCTCCAGAAGGTTTTTTTGTCCCAAATCATGCGGCACATATCTGTAATAACGCGGTGCATGTTGTCTTCAAGCGCATGTCCCCAAATGCAAGTTCCCCCCAAGAGTCCAATTATTATTATTTTTTTTATATCCATCACAGAGTAACACAAAACACTACGTTCTCTACGTGTTAACTCTCAGTATCGCTTTACACAGCAGATGTTTGCTGAGCGACTAAGGATCATCTACCGACTCTCATCGTCTTACAGATTACTCCAATAAATAATATTAATTCAAATATGATGCAAAAATCATGTTTTTAAATGTTAATCGTGGCAATCTAAAACCAAATTCGTTGCAACGATCATTAAATGTATTTATACACCTCGTAATAGGTTCATTGCGACCATAATTGGTTCTATGCCTTTTTTCAAAAACTAAGTTTCTCACCCATAGAGATCTTTGGGGAGCATATATACTTATGAGAAAAAGTAATTCTGGTGAATTTAACTGATAATTAATAATATCACGAATAAACATGGCTGACGTTGCCTTGCGTCTGAAACTTAAGGTTTGCAAGCCAATTGTTCTGCATCTTTCAACATAATTAGGAAGATCTTCAAAGGAATACAATTTTCGGAGAGGGAATACAATGAAATTTTTTTGAAATTCTTTTGAATTCGTTCGAGTCTAAGTTCTTTATAATCGTAAGGTGAGTCCCAGACAATGGATGTATATTCCAAATAGGGTCTTACTAACGAAACAAAGATGGTCTTTAAACTGGATATGTCGCGAAAATCTTTACTATTCCTTTTTAAAAATCCTAACATAGAATTAGACTTCGCAATGGTGTAATGTAGTGAGAAATCCAACTTGGGGTCGAATATTACTCCAAGATCTTTAACTTATTCTAGGATCAAGTTTATGATTATTGATTAAATAATAATGAACAATTGGAGATGTTATTCTATGTGCCGTAAAAATTTTACATTTTGAAATGTTTAGATCTAGAGCATTATGTTTACACCATTCCGCTAGGTTATGTATATCCGACTGAAACTTAATGCAATCGATTAATCGACAAAAATAATTTAAAGTCTTCCGCGAATGTTAGAATTTCGCAGAATTTAATTCGGGCTTATAGGCGTTGACTACCGACTTCACATATCCCCACAGAAAAATATTCAGCGGCGTCAATTTGTACAACTTTGAAGGCCAAATCACGCACGCGTAACATGAAACTGAGCGGCAAACAAGACTTTCCTCAGGATTTGGCACGAGCTGTCTGAAGATTTGCGCCATCTTGTTAAGACCACAATGTCTGCTCTTTATGGCCGTTCAACTGAAGAATGATCGTCAGTAATCATGGCTCTATGGTGGTCACCATTGACTGTAACGTTCCGGCAGCATCGTTTTTCCAATAGTACGAAGTTATAATAATAATAATAATAATTCTTGGCGCTACAGTCCAAAGGGGGACCAGGGCCTAGCTTGCTCATCAACTACTCGTGTTGTGCGCGCTACTGTTCTCTCACGAGTAGAAGGGACCTACAGTTTTCTTGCCGACTCCGAACGGCCAAATTTGAGAAGCTTTCTTAGACAGTTATTACTCTTTGAGTGTTGTCAGCAGCTCGAAAGTACGAAGTTATAGCTCCATTAATTAAAGCAAACCATATAGTAAACTTTTGCTGATCTAACGGTGTCTGAAAACTCACTTAAGAATTATCCAAAATTCACAAAAAATTATTTTAAATAGGTTTGTTTTAGACATACCCATTAAATTTAAAGTAGGATTAGTCACCGGAAAAAGGTGGCTTTAAAAAGTTTAGAGCGACGGCAATCTCGTGTCAATAAAAATAACGTTGCCAACTTAAAGTTCTAAAACTCGAAAATGACACCAATTTCTGTATGAAGAAAAAAGTTCAATAAGACGCGCTGGCAATGCTGCATCTATGTCCGACGTAAACACCCACAAACAATGAGGCTGTGCAAAGATTTATATTCCTTTCATTCCCTTTGCTTTCACTTTGAACTACTTTCAAAATAAATAATCATCCGCTTTTTTAACTTTCGTGCCAATTCTGACTCTTTCGGTTCTGCTTTGCAGTTATCTTACCGATCATTCAAGCTTTAATAGTTATATGAATGATATATTGTTAAGAGTGGTTCTTGGCCACATTCAGAAACCCAACATACCATAAGCCACCGTAACCATTTCCTGATTTGATTTACTTGGAATGTATAAGTCGCATGCGTTGGCCATTTAAATACCGTTCTCAGACGCTTTCCCATAAGGAAATACAAATAAACGTACAGAAGCATTTAATTAAAGCAAAGTGTGTCTATCTTTAAATTTAATTATACAAAGTTATGTCTTATGTAAAATTATTACAGAGTAAATTACCATAACACACTATCAAAACACAGAAAACGAACAAATTTAATTCTGTACACGTGCCTTGTAAGATTAAAATATTTAATCGAAGTCATCGCAACTGAATCATTAACCAACACATTGTAAGCCGGAACAAAGGGCTGAACGACTTTCGTGCGAACTTGAAAATTGTCTTTGACCGAAGCCGAAAAACGCGAAACTTCCATTCCCTGCTGCTTGCTGTTACAACTCATTCACGATGGCTGCAGTCTGCGTTGTCGTCTTCCTGTCTCGCCGAACTTAATGATGAGGCTTACTTCAATCGGCAGTGTTAATCTTCGAGCAGATAACATGGAAGTTTACATTGATCGGAAGAGAGTTTGTTCTCTTTTTTTTCCTTTATGCATTGTTTTGTCGCCCAAATTTTCCAGCGCCTGTACGCTTATTTATAAAATTATGACATCAGCCATAAGAACACGAGATTTTTGGTACTCTGCTGATAAGTTAGCTGATAGGTACAGTCTGCCTCCATCAAGTTGGTAAAAAACATTCCAATTAATGCCCAGTCTGGCACGAGGTCACGTGAGCCAGTCATTCGTCGTTGATAATGAATTCCCGTGAAGTCGCTGTTTCCAAAAACGACCCCAACGGCTGATTTCCTGTGACAAAAGTGTCAGATTCTTGATTTCATAACAAACAGAAAATTCTGCGAGCAGACCACAAAATCTATTGCATGACCTTCTCTCCTCTCCTCGCCCGAATGCTACACCTTTTTTCTCGTGGCGTTTTCGAAAACACAAACAACTTTGATACCGCCTGTCCAGCAAATCTCCAGCACCGAGTACAACATCCACTAGAGATTTACACAAACAAGGCTGCCCATGCTCGTCGGGCACATGTGCTGATCGCGTGTAGCTCTCGATTCCGCTTCCCCAGCCAGCACGAGATGCCCGCAGATTACGCAGATACGCTGAAACTTTTCCCCACTCCCCATGAATATTATTGCCGGCCGCTGTGAGAAGGCGAAGTAACGGACACGATACGGTGGAAGCAGTTTGAATTGGCGGAATATTTGATGAGGCTGTACGCAAGTGATTCACATGCGCCGGGGAATACATGCATTTATGAAGCAATTACGGGCAGCTGTTGGGAACAAAGGCGGTGGTTGGCACAGCACTTGTGACAAAGTGATTCCGATATCAATTAATTGATCGTGTGTGCATCGATTACAAACTAATGGAATGTCCACTTCATTAGCAGCGGGCGCCCTTTTTATGCTAATGGGACATAAATGGTCACTCAAGCAATTAGAGCACAATAGATTGCTAAACAGTTTATCATTCTCTAGTGGCTGCGGTTCGATAGATTTGGCATTAAATCAGAATAAATATGTATGGCTGTAGTTTTACAGCCTCTTTAGAGGGTGTTCGGAGAGGCACGGAGTCTTTAAGATGCCTTTGAAGCTACTGCAGCGTAGAATTGGGAAAGACAGTTGGTCTGATGTGCAGCTATCAACAGATTGTCCACAGCCAGTGTCCATATATTAATTAAACACGTCAAAATTTGAAACAAAGTCTTCGAATCAGAGACATTGGGACAACGCAACAGAGGACGGCCTAGGCTAAGATGGCGCACACAAGTGGAGAAGGACCTCAACCAACTTGGAGTGCGCAATTGAAGGCAGTTAGCGAAAGATCGTGCTGAAGAGGCATGTTGGTTGAGGCCCAAGTCCACCCCGGACTGTAGCGTCACAAGAAGGAGAAGAAGAAGAAGAGAAAGAAGAAGAATAAGAAGAAGAATAAGAAGAAGAAGAAGAAGAAGAAAAAGAAAAAGAAGATGAAGAAAAAGGAGAAGAAGAAAAAGGAGTAGAAGAAGAAGAAGAAGAAAAAGAAAAAGAAAAAGAAGAAAAAGGAGAAGAAGAAGAAGTAGAAGAAGTAGAAGTAGAAGAAGAAGATTAGACATTGCTTTAGATGTGAAAAAACACCGTGCAGGCTCAGGAAAGGCTTGAAATGTGTAACAGGGAATTGCGCTTGTTCAAAAATAACTATTTGTAGGTGGTACACTAACTTTTAACGCGGACGTACAGACACCAATGATGTTGAACGCTCTGGAAGGCCAATTGAGGTGGTTACACCTAAAAACGTCAAAAAGTACACAAAATCGATTTGAAAAACCACAAAGTGAAAGTGCGGGGAATAACTGACTAACTTTAAGATATCAGAATGCAGTGCGCACAGTATTTTGCATGAACATTTGTCCATGAGAAAGCTGTTTTCGAAATGGGTGCCGCGTTTGTTCACAATGGATCAAAACCAACAACGTATCGAGAGCTAGAGCTATTTCGCCAGAATAAATAGGACATCGCATCGATATGTGACAATGGATGAAACATGGATTCACTACTACACTCCAGAGTCAAATCGGCATTTGGCGGAGTGAACAGCAGCCGGTGAACCAAGCCTGAAGCGTCTAAAAAAACAAGAGTCGGCTAGCGAGGTTATGGCATCCGTATTTTGGGATGCGCACGAAATTTCATTCATCGACTATCTTGAGAAAGGCAAAAGGATCAACAGTGAATATTACATGCCATTATTGGTGAATTTCAAAGAAGAGATTGCATAAAAACGAAGAAGAAAACAATTATCTTCCACCAAGACACCGTGTCACAAGTCGTTGGCTACTATGACCAAATTGCACGAATTTGGCTTTGACTTCCTTCCGCACCCAACGTATTCTCCAGATCTGAGCCCCAGCGGCTCTACCTATTTTCAGACCTCAAAAAGATAATTATAATAATTGTTGGCGCTACAGTCCACAGAGGGACCAGGTTCTAGCTTGCTCTTCAAGTATTCGTGTTGTGCGCGCTGCTGTTCTCTCACGAGTAGAAGGGACCTACAGTTTTTTGCCGACTCCGAACGGCGAAATTTGAGAAGCTTTCTTAGACAGTTTGAGTGTTGTCAGCAGCTCAAAAGAGGTGGTGCCGTGAAAAGTTCGAAAAATTGGTGTTGAGCTGTGAACCGAACTTACACCCTTCGGCGTATGAGCGTCACACTCTACCCACTATACCTCGACGGACATTTTTCAAAAAGATGCTCGCCGAAAATAAATATGGAGGTAATCGCCGAAACAGAAGCCTATTTTGAGGTCAAAGATAATTCGTTCTATAAAAAAGATATCGAAATGTTAGACTGTCATGGAACTTTGACGGGTATCATTTGAATGTTTGCAATTCCTAAAAATAATATGACTTTTTTTTGTTAGTGGCACCCCTACACTTTAGTCCTGGGGGTTTTTTGAGTGATGTATTATACTGCGATGCTTTAATAATCAGCCGATGTCGACTTTCCCCGTGTCCTAGACTGGCTCTGGACAGAAACTGAACCGGGAAAGGAATGTACTCCGATTTTCACGGACGGCTCCAAAACGACGCAGGGTTCTGGAGCTGAGGCCTTCGTGGAAAACGGCAACACCAGACTTCACGCCTCCTTAAGTAATTTCGCTTCAGTCTTCCAGGCGGATGCCTTCGTCCTACTGACCAACAACAATATTTTATATTGAATAGGTGGAAGAGAAGAAGAATCTGGGCCTGTAACGACAGCCAGGCTTTGCCTTACCCAAACCTTTAACCACTTCCAAGATAGTTCAAGAATGCAGGTCTTCCCTTAATTTGGTCGGCAGGATGAATTAGCTAAGACTTGTCTGGGTCCCGGGGCATCATGGGATCATGGGAAACGAGATCGCCGGTGAACTTCCTAGGCAAGGTTGAAAAGAGGCATTCGTAGGGCCCAAACCCACTTGGGAACTCCATGCATCCTTGGTCAGGTCCTCCGTCGACGTTTGGGTCTCCCTACAGCACAACCAGAGATAGCGTGACTCTCCACGATGCAGGATGACCAAGTGTATGCTCCCGAACCTTAGCCAGAAATCCGCGGCTTTTCTGCTATCTCTAGACGGAAAGAGCAGACGCAGACCAATTTGGAATGCGCAACTGGAGGTGGCTGGCGAGCTGCAGTTCTTCGACACTCGCTACTCTTACATTTCACCCTTGCGACAATGTAAAACAGACGTGTTTGTCAATTTAAGTTGACTTGTATTTCTAAAAACTGTGTTCCAACCTCGTATGACTTGAGACACAATATACACTCATTGTTGCAATGATCACTGACATGTGTGGTAAAACATGCGCAACTAACATATCCCTTAATAAATCCCGTGACATATAGGGGGCACCACTTACAAAAAATCGAGAGTCGACTATTGAGTTTTTGTCTGTGGCGCCCCCTACATCAAACAAACTGAGTGTTCTGAAACTTACAAAACAAATGCATACTGTATCCTAAACCGACGAATTCATCGAGAATTTTAATAAAAGTTGGGAGGTCTCCTAAAAGGCTGTGTCGATCAAAATTCGGGAGCTCTATCAAAAGTTGGGGCTCTTCCGAAAGTCGGGAGCTCAACAAAAAGTTGGGAGCTCGACCAAAATTCGGGAGTTCTACCAAAAGCTGGGAGCCCGACCAAAAGTTGGGAGCTCTACCAAAAGTCGTGAGCTCTACCAAAAGTCGGAAGCTCTACCAAAAGTTGGGGCTCTACCAAAAGTTGGGAGCTCTGCCAAAAGTCGTGAGCTCTACCAAAATTCGTGAGCTCTACCAAAAGTAGTGAGCTCTATCAAAAGTTGGGAGCTCGACCAAAAGTTGGGAGCTCTACCAAAAGTCGTGAGCTCTACCAAAAGTCGTGAGCTCTACCAAAAGTTGGGAGCTCTACCAAAAGTCGGGAGCTCTACCAAAATTTTGAACTCTACCAAAAGTCAGGAGCTCGACCAAAAGTTGGGAGCTCTACCAGAAGTCGTGAGCTCTACCAAAAGTCGTGAGCTCTACCAAAAGTTGGGAGCTCGACCAAAAGTCGGGAGTTCTACCAAAAGCTGGGAGCCCGACCAAAAGTTGGGAGCTCTACCAAAAGTCGTGAGCTCTACCAAAAGTCGGAAGCTCTACCAAAAGTTTGGGCTCTACCAAAAGTTGGGAGCTCTACCAAAAGTCGTGAGCTCTACCAAAATTCGTGAGCTCTACCAAAAGTAGTGAGCTCTATCAAAAGTTGGGAGCTCGACCAAAAGTTGGGAGCTCTACCAAAAGTCGTGAGCTCTACCAAAAGTTGGGAGCTCTACCAAAAGTCGGGAGCTCTACCAAAAGTCGGGAACCCGACCAAAAGACGGGAGCTCGACCAATAGTTTGAAGCTCTAACAAAAATCAGGCAATGAACGCCTACACAACCGCTAAGTGCATCGGTAGCAAGACGTTTAGTTTTTCATTTTGGGCATTTTACTGTGAATTTTTCAACGTGTGCAGTTTGCGGTGTGTGAAATTGTTTTCACAGGAAACCCGGCGAATAGAAAGCGCACTTACAACTGTTTATGGTAGAAAGTTTAACAAATTTTCACCACGATAAAAGAAATTCTCATGTCACAAAGTCTTGCCTTTAGGAAAACCCACTCTTCTGCTCCTGAATCACAATGTGTCTGCATGCAAGCTAACGAAAGTGTTACGAAACTTTCGGAAAAGTAATTTTACGAATCTGCGTCTATTTCTGAAGAAAATGCACCTCCAGTCCCCGTAAGCCGCAGCTTAATCAGAAATACAAATTCACACCAAACAGGAGTGTGACGTGTTGCTAATAACGTACTCGTATTTCCGAGAACAAAAATTCATTCGACTGGAGGGCGCCAACTGTGCAAGAAAACTTCCCTATTCAGGGCTATACAAAGTAAATTGTGATTAATTCACATTTCCAGAGCCTTACAAATTGACAAAAAAAATGTAATTAACAAATATATGAGTTTTATTTAAATCACATTTTCATGGAATGCTGTTCCAGCGCAGTGAGCGTTATTTAAAATTGCTATAAAAACCGCACAAAAGTAACCACACGACAATAAATGGTTCCAGAGATTCAAATGGAAATTAATTTCAAACTGGTGACTTGAAATTGTATATAGCATAAAGGATATTACATTTCCTTTTGTTCGCAGGGACGTTTTGTTCTGTGTTTCCCTTCACAATGGCATGGTCATTTTAAACAAGCGCTTTGTGTTCACTGGCGTTTATTGGATTTGTGATGATTTTCAGTAAATAAAGACTTTTGAATATTTACTAGGGGATTCGGTACATGAGGAGGGTAAGAGGAGAACATCCCTGGCACACAGTTATTCACTTTACAGAACAATCAATGTTATGTTTCCTAACATACCACAGGAGTGGAGTGTACGAAAACGTTTGTTGTTTATTTAAAACATGTTAAGATGTTGATAGAAGGATGTTGGGCGTCTTGTTGAGTTTCATCATCATGAGGGATGTTTAGATATAGACTGACAATTGCTGTTATGCTCAGTGATTTTTGGACAAAATGTTAAATCCAATCCTATTCGAAGTTGATTAGTTTGTTATTGATCTGGAGTGAGTGGGGTTCTGTAGGAGTATGGAACAAGGTTTCAACAAAAAGTTGGAGCCTGAATCTTTGTGAAATTGTGTACACAGAAAGTCCCTCACCTCTTTATTTAGCTCGATACGAATGTTGCATTTTATATTTCGGGATTGAGTAACCCTAGTGTTGCAATCTGGGAACTGCCAGCTCTATTGTAAAGTTTGACATTTTTGAGGTTATACGTACTCAGAACGTTTTGACATACGAGCGCCATTTGTGTTGTTTACAGTACCTTAAAAGATCCATCTCGCCCAAAAAATGCAATTAAATCGTGAAAATGTTTGTGTGATTATTTTCTACAACTTTCGATGTGGATTAACGCAACAACAGTGCATCGATGAACTCAATTCAATTTTTGGCGATGAAGCTCCATCAAGGACCAGTGTTTATCGATGGTATGGTGAGTTCAACCGAGGTCGCAGTTCACTCCAAGACGAATTTTGTGAAGGTCGTCCAAAATCAGTTGTTCCGGAAACCATTGATGCTGTAAGCCAGCTGATATTGCAAGATCGTCATGTGACCTATCGTGAGAATGAGACAACCTTAGGCATTAGTGGGACCAACATAGATTCAATATTGCATGAACATTTGACCGTAAAAAAATTTTTTCGCGTTGGATCCCACACAAATTGTCAATCGCTCAAAAAAGGCTCGTGTCGATTGGTCGAAAGAAATGCTCCGGTGTTTCGAAACACGCCTATGACATCGTGACAAATGATGAATCGTGGATTTCGCGTATGAGCCCGAAGGTAAACAGCAGTCGATTGTATGAATGTTTCAAATTAAGCCAAATCCAACAAAAGCAGCTCGCGCCTGTTTTTTCGGAAAAACGTACCAGTAGAACAACGCAGAACAGTCACTTCTGAGTGGTACACAAAATTTGTTTGCTAGTTGTCTTCCAAGAAATCTGAAAAACCAACCGCCGAAGTCGGATCAATCTTCACCACGACAATGCGAGCTCTCACACATCGGCTCAATCAACTGAATTTTTGAGCACTCAAAACATCGATTTGATGAGTGAACCGCCGTATAGTCAAGACTTGGAACCGAATGCCTTCTTTTTATTCCCATACGTTGAAAGTAAAATGAGAGATCAACGTTTTTCGACACCTGAAGAAGCGGTTGATGCGTTCAGAATGCATGTTGGATTGGAGATTCCTCAATCGAAGTGGCAAACGTGCTTCGATAATTGGTTCAAACTCATGCAAAATTGTATAGATTTTAATGGAGAATATTTGAAAAACAATAAAACTATTTTCGATGATTAATATTTGCTTTTGTTCTCTAATCCCGAACTCTCGAACACCTTTTGTGCTGTTCTGTCGGTTTGGTTTTTTGTTTTGTCTCTGACTCTCTTCAATTAAACCGTTTCTATAATTGGTGCTCACTAAAGGGATTGTTTATACCCTTAAGTGACTGGAAATAAGTCACAGCACGGGCCGAAGGTATAGAGGAAGAAATGGAAAGGAGGTACCGATGCATATTGGTTTTAAATGCCTGTGGATTGTAATGGGGGGAAAAATTGGTCTGGGAAGAGCATTCCATACTCGTGTAGTGCGGCTGAAGAACGAGTCTCGAAACGTAACTGTACGTCCAAAGGTAGACGTAGGGGTGAAAGGGTTACTATTCCTAGCAAGGCGGGTATTGCGAGTGAATTCTTGAAGGAAATGCAACTGGCTAACTCGTTACAGCATTTTTTGTTGAAATAGCGATAAAATTGTGATAGCAACAATTCGTCGATGTTCTGGCGATTCAATTGACTTCGCAACAATAACAGGTATACCGGTATGTAATGACTTTTTTTTATGAAAATAAAACACTAATTATCGGTGGGAAAGTAAACACATTTTATTCAAAGTATTGGCCATTGTTTTCTACACATTTTGACCACCTCTCTGGCAATTTGTGAATACCACGCCAATAAAAATGTTCGTATTTTAAAGCAAACCAATCACACACCCAATTTTCGACCTCCTCGTAGGAACCAAAGTGCTGCTCAGCCAATGCGTGCCCCATCGATGAAAGCAAATGGTAGTCAGAAGGAGCCAAGGCTGGTGAATACGGCGGGTGGAGTAGCTGCTCCCAGCCATGTGTTTTGACTGTATCCTGCACCGGTTTTGCTTTGTGTGCAGGTGCATTATCATGGAGCAAAATTACCTTGGCGTGTCTTCTGGCCCGTTGTGGTCGTTTCTCGATCAATGCATGGTTCAAATTGATCATTTGTTGTCGGTAGCGATCAGTATTAACGGTTTCACCAAGTTTTAGGAGCTCGTGGTACAGCACACCTTTCTAGTCCCACCAAACACACAGCATTGTCTCCTTGCCGAATCGATCTGGTTTTGCAGTCGATGTTGATGGTTGTCCCAGATTAACCCATGATTTTTTCCGTTTAGGATTCTTCAAATAAATCCATTTTTCATCGCCAGTAACAGTAAAACCGATTTTCTTTCGTGTCTTTGAAGCAAAATTTCACAAGTGTTTTTTCGGTTTTCCATCTGTCTTTCATTCAATCCATGTGGCGGCCATTTTCCACACTTTTGGATCTTTCCCATAGCTTTTAAACGGTCAGAAATTGTATATTGTGCAACATTTAACATTGCTGCCATTTGCTTTTGACTCAAAGTGCCATCTCCATCCAATATCGTTTGCAATTCGGCGTCTTCAAACTTTTTTGGTGGTCTTCCACGTTCTTCATTTCTCACATTAAAATCATTATTTCTGAACCGTTAAAACCATCTTTTGCATGTTGCTTCTGAAAGAGCATGACATGACAAGCATTCGATGCGACTCTGCAGCACTTTTCTTCAAATGAAAACAAAAAATTAATGCTTTCCGCAAATCATCACATTCTGGTACAAAATTCGACATTTTTAACTCGATGAAAAAATATGATGTTATCTGTTCAATGACTTGATGTGTACTAAATTTTTTTCGCAGATGTCATAACAAACAAACAAAAAAAAAAATAAGGGCTCGTTAACACCAAATGTTCCCTATCGAGACATTTGTATCTTGGCGCTCACTTCATACGGGTATACCTGGTATTATCACCACTCAGTTTTATCGCTCGCTGTTGGATTCTATCTAGTAGGTGCAGAGAGGTCCTAGGAGCACCAGACCAGATGGGAGCGTTATACTCAAGCCTTGGGCGGATGTACGTTTTATATATTGTTGCCTGGTCGGAAGGAGTGAAATATTTCTCGCATCGCTTTAAGAAACCTAGACGTTTCACTGCATTTTTGGCGATCTCGAATATGTGATCATTCTAACTTAGTGTTGAGTTGGTATACATACCGAGGATGGAAAGTCGTTCAGTTTCAAGAACGCAGGAGCCATTCATAGATAATGACAGATTATTTTTAGATCGCTTGAGGGACAGCAGACAGCACTGAGTTTTGGAAGCAATAAATTTCACTCTATTTTTTACCTTAATCAATTATGCTGTCAAGATCGGAACTTAATGGGCTAAACATACGCTGCCATCCCAAGTCTATGACCGAAGAACTATGGCCGAGGAACGAATATGGAAAGCTGAGGGTACTGCCATCAGCGAAGGAGTGAATTGTATTAGAAGTGACAGACAAAAAATCATTTATAAAAGAGTGTCGGGGACAAGACGGAGTCCTGAGAAACACCAACATTAATATGGTGAATATCAGACTTGTTCCGATCCAATACAACTTGTATTGAACAGTTCGAAGGGAGTTTTTAATCCTTTAAAGGAGCGACTCATCCACGCCAAAATCATGCATTTTCGACAAGAGATCCTGATGCCAGACTCTGTCAAATGCTTTTGAAATATCAAGTGCAACGATTTTGCTTTCTTCTACATTGTGCAAAGACTGGTTCCATTTTTCGGTGAGATAAGCCATCAAATCACCAGTGGACCTGTTGCTGCGGAAGCCGTATTGCCGGTCATTAAGAAGCTTCCGAGTTTCGAGATATTTCATAAGCCGACGATTTATCAGCGTTTGCATGACCTTGGAAAGTAGAAACATAAGTGCTATGGGTCGGTAGGAGGTGGGTGAAGAGGGTTCGCCTTTTTTAGGGACGGGCAGGATAAATGCTGTTTTCCACTTACTCTGAAAGAGCCCTTATGAATATGACAAATGGAAAACCTTACGTAGTGGTTTTGCCAGCGTAGAAGAACACCTCTCAAGAAGAACGAGGGTATGCCATCCAGGCCAGCGAATTTGTGCATGCTTAGATCTTAGTGCAAGTGCGGAAATGAACTTGTTCCAAGGAAAAATTTACGCTATCGAGTACAGGCGCGACCAAAGCGCAACCTGGAAGCGTTGAGCTGGCTGCAAAATGCGCAGCTAAAAGATTTGCTTTATTCAAAGAGCTGATAGCTGGAATGTCATTGCAAATGAGCGTTGGAATTGAACACGAGGCGGAATTGTTTACGTTTTTTACGAATGACCAAACGATTTTGCTGCCCTTGGGACATTGCAGCTCTTTTTGCCTCGACTTTTGATCATAGGAGAATTTAACACGTCTTATGTATGCATTGCAATCATTGCGGGCCCTTTTGAACATCTTCCGGTTTTCCTCAGAGGGATTGACTTTGAAACTCCGGAAGCTTATTTCTTTTAAACTTTGCAGTTCGAGTCATTCCACGCGTTTGCTTTAGGTTTGATACTCTTCACTCTGTGAATGAAGGATTTCATACCCGATAAAGTTAATTTTGTAGTCATATCAGCTGCGGCATCCACGTCACTTTCGACGGAGCTTAGTGATCAGTTAAAATCCCTAAAAAACTTGTTTAGTCCGCTCCAGTTGGCTTCTTGCCCACATTCGCCATTATTTCGCGAGTATTGTGTTAACGGTAATACATCGGTTCAGCCGTCGTCGGTTACGACGACAAAGCCCCAGTTCAACCGCATGTTGCAGCTTTTTCTGGAAATATTCTCGGTAACCTACTCTTCAGCTTCTCTAAAAGGAATACAATAATTGAACTTCTCCGCGCAGAATCTTTCAATATCGGAACTCTTCACCTTCTGGATCGTATAGCCAGAGTGGAAGGAATCAACTTAATGATCTACGACAGTGATTACTTCTGCGATTTGGTTGACGTTTCAACAACGTAGGTCACCTGGTTGCTGTTCAAAGACAGCCAAATCCAAGCAGCCACAAAGTCCTTCAGTCGAAAAAGTTCTGTAAGCCGTATTTCAAAGATTTTGAACTTCTCGATATTTACCGTAAATCTTCATAGCCTCCTTTAAGGTCAAAGAATTTTCCTTCTTCAAAATCTTCTTTAATGTACATATGTGGTGAGGTTGAATTCACGGAATCTACTCTAAATGCAGATCACAACAAGTCAATGAACTTGGACCAAAGTTGTTTTTCCACAGCAAATCCCCTCAAATTTTCGTGTTACTTTTTGTGGCAGCCTCCCCTCTGGGGGAAACTCTTAAATTTGAATTCATACTCTTTATTTTTGGAAATTTAAATTTCCAAGTCCTAAAAATTCGTCTCTGTCTTAAATCAAATTACCTCCGATTCACCTGCTTTCAAGGTTGGATAAACATGGATTTTATTATTTTCCAGCGCGTTAATTTGATTTTGAAAATCATCACAAATATCCTGCGAATGGCATTAGCACACGCAATTTACATGAGAATGCAAAACGAGAACAAGCTGCGTATTCATAAACGTAGTGATGAGTGTTGGTACTGCTTTATGGTGGCACATGTGTATGTGTGTAAGTCCTCCTAGTCAGATTCTTTCAGTTAAACTCATTAAATTGTAAATTGAAAGCTTGAAATATTCCTTTTGAAATTCGCTTGCGTTGGCAAATTAGCAAAACCGCACGAAGTTCCACGTGGGAGGGGCTGTTCAAAAGAATGCTTTTACTTTATTGTGTCCGCACCCCACAATTTGTACACACACACACATACATATATGTACCACCTCGATTGCAGAATAATTCTTCCTCCATTTTGCTCCCTCCAGAGCACGTCGAGTATGTGTACTCTTGGTATACCAATAACAAAGGCAGGCGGCCCCCTATTGCTGCACAACATCAAAAGGGCTGATACATTCCTAGACGCGGAGCAATAAACATAGCCACATTGTGATCGACATTTCATTCGAGATTTATTGTGACAAAGATTACGAATGTCAAGAGTAAATACGGACTCAATAAAATGCGAAAGGAAAAGAGAACGAAATAAAAACGAAATCCCATGTAGAACAAGTTAAAGACAACAATTCAGGAGTTGCGGCGGTTGTCCTGTGAGCCAATAACAAACAACGTGGAGTGTAATCCGCAAAATAGAATAGTAAATTACCGACAATATACGCCATTTTGTTAGAGCACCAGACCTCACCCCATAATATTTGTGCCAGGAATGTAACTGTTTTGATAGAGATGTCCATGCGACTGTTCGTTTGTGTGTGTGTGTGTTAGAAAAACAGAAAGTTTCAAAACCCGGACGGCAAGAAGAACCACGAACAAATCCATTACGTAATGATGATGCTTTAGTTGTAATCCTTGAGGAAACTTCCTGTTTGCGCTTTGCTTAAAATCCCCAACCCCCAATTCAACATCCAACCTCTGCACCGGCACCATCACTGCCGCGCGCCAGTCGATGTAGGTCAACCATTTGTTTCAACTCTAGTCGTTAAGTGTTTATTGCACACACACACTCGCAACCTAATATTTATATCATATGTACATACCTCCTGCCTCATCGAATGCCGTAGCATTAAACTATGGTCCTTCATGTCTGTTTGTGTGCGTGTAGAAATAAATTTATGGCAATTTTATTTTCAATCACAAAAATTGTTTTACACGATGATGAGTGCGAAGTGCGCCCGAGGTACAGTAACAAAAATCTAAGAAATAAGAGCAGGGATCACTTGAAGAGGTGAAACCCTTACCTTGGCTGATTGAATAGGCGGTTGGCGGGGAGGTTTGAATAAAATGTTGCATATGCGCGCCAGAGTTGGCTCGAAATTTATGACGCTGCGGATTTCTTTTACGAGCCGATTTGCGATTAAATCGCGTGAATAAAATATTTCGACTTCTTCGATGACTAGGGTCTAGTTGGCTGTGGGAGTGCGTGTATGCGTGGCCGGATTGTGATTGACTCAATCGTATTTGAGAAATTACCGATTAATGGCTTCATATCCCTTAATGACATAGACTAAATTAATTGCGCTTCAAATTAATTTAGTTTTGATTGTTCGCTCATGTGAGATTTCTGTTGCAGGAGGGTTGACGTTCGACATGTGTGTGCCGAATGGGGTTTGTGTTGACTAGGTTAAGGGTAGCAGATGTGTGTGTATTTGATTGCTTTCTTATATGTGGGCAGTAACTGACACCGAACCCGCGTTTATTTATAGATACATTACTTAAGTGATATGCTAGGTATTCACTTCCTGATTCCGTTTGATATATTTGTGATGATTATCTTTCTGAAAAGTGGAGTTGAGTTGCTAGCCGAGTTTTATTCGAATTTTTTGTGCCATGATTCCAAAGCACAGACCTCTGGTGGCAATCTAATGTTTTAAAAATGTTATCGTCTAAAAAAAATCCTAGAAAGCGTCAGGCCAATGTAGTGTAAAATCTTTTTTGGTCAACATAATAAAGGAAAAATACGAGATCTGTTCACAAATTTAATTTGATTTTCAAAATTAAATTATCGCCCATTTGAATATTTTTTATTTAATATTTCATATTTATTCATTCATTCAAAAACCAAATTTATAATAAGAAGAGAAAAATCATTTTGAAACTTATTAGGTTCGTGTCGAATGATGTGGTGACATAGCAATACAAACAAATGAGCGTGGCGTGAAAGAAGAAATTACAAAGCAGAAATGAAGCGAACATACGAGGGGAGTTCAATATATTCTCGGAATCGATATGAAGGAAAATCCGAATTCAATTTACATTATTTTTTTTTTTAAATAATCTCCTCTTACATCAATGCTTTTGTTACATCTTGAGATAAACGCTCAAAAAAATAAATTTCCTCTTTCTCCGTAAAGTACCTATTTATTGCCGACTTTAGTTCGTCATCATCCGAAAATCTTTTTCCATGAAAACATTTTTTTCAAATCCGGAAACAGGAAATAATCACTAGGGCCTAGGTCTGAACTATAGGGTGGGTGTTGGATTTCTTCGAAACCACAATCTCGCACAGCAGCCTTGGAAACTCGCGCCGTATGAACAGGAGCGTAGCCATTAAGAAACAACACACCTGCTGCGAGTTTACTCCCTCTTTTCTTTTTATTTCCCTCCCGGAAAATTATGCAAAGTGGAAGCGTAGGATGTGGCGTTAAAGGTTTCATCTTTTTTTTTGTAGTCAATGAGCAAGATCCCCTTTGGGTCCTAAGAAACTGTGGCCATGAGCTTTCCGGCATACAGAGTAACTTTGAACTTCTTCGGGGGATCTGTTCCTTTTTTATGCCACTGCATGGACTCTTGTTTTTGCTTTTAGGGTCATAGTGGTGAGCCCATGTTTCGTCCCCAGTAAAAATTCGATCCATAACACCACCGCGTTCTCACTCCAACACATCTCCAAAAGCTCTATACATTATGCGATTCTCATTTTTTTCTGAGGCGCTGTGAGCATTCGTTACACCCACTTTGCACTGACCTTTTAAAAGTTAAGGTGGTCATGAAGAATGGTATGAACGGTACATGTTAAAAGCTTGGTGATCTCTGCCATCATTTTCACCTTTATTCGGGCATCGTCAAGAACAAGTTTATCGACTTCGTTGATACTTTCTCCCGTACAAGCAGGAGCCCCAGGGCGAGAGTCGTCTTCAATGCTCTCTCTGCTTCTCTTGAACTCACTTGACCACTTTTGCGCAGTTGATAATGAAGGTGCTTTACCCAGGTAAATAGCCACCATCTCTTCATGTGGTTCTTCAGTTTTTTGACTTTTTCCTTGTTTAGTGAGAAAATTTAAATACAGCGAGATGCTCAATTTTCACCACCATCATAGTCTCAGTTGCCATTATGATTCTGTTTAACTAGAGATAAAACTCGAATTAATAATCACATTTATATGAAATTTTACATGAATGCACTAAAGTAATAGTATTACTTGATAAATAAGTCAATATTTATATATAATACAGCTTCATATATATAATACAGCTTCACCCCGATACCGAGAATATATTGAAGGCCCATCGTATGCACATATGGAAAGCAAATCCTTGATTTTCTTTTGGATGCCATATTTTGTTTTTCATACACATATCGAAATATCCCTACATTTGTACAGTTTACATTAAATGGCCAATTTATTATTTTTTTAAATACGTAGGAAAATTATTTGCTTGTCTTATAGCAATTGAAATTTTGTTGAAACATCTAGGAGCATTAGTGTTGAGAAAACAAAAAATAATTAGTTTTCTGAGCGATTGGAACATATACTAGCGATTGATTGTATACACGCAGGTTGTGATAGTTTGTCCTCTTTGCAATATTACCATTACATTTGTAAAAGTCCTTAAGAACTTTGAAGATATACAGATGACTTAAAAAGAATATGTCAAGCTTTTTATATAACGGCCAACAGTGAACAGTTCAATTTTGACCGCAAATAATTCTATCCATAGATTTCGTGAACTTTAACAATAGATCAAAAGTATTGTCATAAGCATCTCTACAGCTTGCAATACCATATTAAAGTTTAGAATTCGCATGTGCATAAAAAATCATGGTAAGAACTTGTCTGGAGGAATAAGGGGTTAAGTGATACATTTTCCGCATTACTTGCAGCATATACAATTTCGCCGTTCTGGTGTGTGCTTTTCAATTCAAATCGGAATCAATTAAAACACCTGAATAATTAAATCCACAAACAGATTCAATCTCGAAGCACCTTTTTGAACATTTAAAGTTATCACTGAAGCTTGCAAGACCACAGCAATGTACCGGAATACAAAATGTTGATAGTCGTGTGAAGGAAATGTCAGATTTAAATCGCAACTATCATTTCATATGAAAAGTCATTAATTTTGTTTTTCCTCTAACAACTAGATTGTGCAAGGCGAACCACTTTTGTACCGTATGAAAATTTTCATTTCAACTTACAATGCAAGAAAACGAATTCAATTCTCAGTAAACAAAAGATATATTGAGTGATTGGTAGAACAGAGAATTGATGAAAATTAAAAACAGTGGAGGACCCAGGACAGAACTTTGGGAAACGCCATTTTTAATAATAAGAGAATTACTAAGCACATCGTTTATATTGACTATACGAAGGTTACCTTTTATATATCGGGATTGGGCAACCCTAGTGTTACAATCTGGCAACTGCCAGATATATCGTAAAGTTTGACATTTTTGAGGTTATACGTACTCAGAACGTTTTGACATACGAGCGCCATTTGTGTTGTTTACAGTACCTTAAAAGATTCATCTCCCCCAACAAATGGAAATAAATCGTGAAAAAGTTCGTGTGATTATTTTCTACAACTTTCGAGGTGGATTAACTCAACAACAGTGCATCCATGAACACAATTCAATTTTTGGTGTTGAAGCTCCATCAAGGACCAGTGTTTACCAATGGTATGGTGAATTCAACCGAGGTCGCAGTTCACTCCAAGACGCATTTCGTAAAGGTCGTCCAAAATCAGTTGTTGTTCCGGAAATCATTAATGCTGTGCGTCAACTGATATTTCAAGATCGTCATGTGACATATCGTAAGATTGAGACCACCTTAGGCATTTGTGCGACCAGTATACATTCAATACTGCATGAACATTGGGTTGAAAAAATTGCTCCAAAAATACGCCTCTGACATCGTGACAGGTAATGAATCGTGGATTTAAGCGTGTGAGCCCGAAAGTAAATAGAAGTCGACTGAATGGGTGTTTCAAATTGAGCCAAATCCAACAAAAGTTACTCGCTCACGAAGCACTTCCAAGCAAATGGTTGCCTGCTTTTTCCGAAAAAACTGGACATGTCGCAACTGTACCACTAGAACAACGCAGAACAGTCAATTCTGAGTGCTACACAAAAATTTGTTTCCCAGTTGTCTTCCAAGAAATCAGAAAAACCAACCGCCTCAGGCGAATCACTCTTCACCACGACAATGCGAGCTCTCACACATTGGCTCAAACAACAGCATTTTTGAGCAATCAAAACATCGATTTGGTGAGTCATCCGCCGTATAGTCCTGACTTGGCACCGAATGACTTATTTTTATTCCCGCACGTAAAAAATAAGATGAGAGGTCAACGTTTTTCGACACCTAAAGAAGCGGTTGATGCGTTCAGAATGCATGTTTTGGAGATACCTCAATCAGAGTGGCAAAAGTGCTTCGACAATTGGTTCAAACGCAGAAGTATATGGATCTTAATTGGGAATATTTTGAAAGACAATAAAGCTATTTGCGATGATTAATAATTATTTTTGTTCTCTAGTCCCGAAATATGAAAGGTGGAAATAAGATAAAAACCAAACTAATCTAAGCCAATCATCGAAATCCAGAATTATACATTTTATCCAGGAGCAAATTGTGATCCACAAGATCAAAGTCTTTGGATATATCAATAAACACCACCATAGATGGGTTTGAAAGGTTCAAACTCTCGTACAATTTGGAGCATAAGGTAAGAATCGCATTTTCCGTTGATTTTCTAGGTGTGAATCCAAACTGATGTTTCGAAAAAAAATGTTGGTCTTTTCAAGAAGGAGACCATGCGCGATTTTAAAAGTTCATCAGAGAGTTTCAAAAAAATGAAATGGTGTTTTGAGTCTTTCCAAGGTCTGCAATCATAAACAGATATTCTTTTCTTTGGAATTAATTTTTTATTAGAACAGAAAATTATTTTTTGTTAGCAAAACCACAATTGATTTTTGAGTTTTCAAACGTCATTCAACCTAATCCCATTAAAAGTATTGCCTTTGAATTCAATCAAGGCTCCAATCTTCATTTATTCCTCAACACAATTATGCTTACTTCTGTGATTTGGTCAGTTTGCCATCCTTGACCGAAATATGATTAATTTGAGATGTCCCCTTTCGAATCGCTTAACACCCTGACCTTTCTCCTGCAAATTGTATTAACAACCGACCCACACAAATCTTCCCCTCGCACATTTCATTCACCACCCAAAATATGTACATCATGAAATGCAGCTTAACCCACTACCAGCGCAGCAAAAAAAACTCTCAACCTTCGTTAGTTAACCCAGCAATTTTGCACACTTTCACTTGGCAGCGTTCCAAAACCCCCAGCATCACTACAACGAATACGAAGCTCTCCTTGTCGACTCGCCGATAGTTTATTCCGAATTCTAATGCGATTTGGGCGAGGTTCAGCCAACCTATTTGAAAATGTTCCCCAAAAAAAGGAATTAAAAATAATTCATTTGTAAACGTTCCTCCTTTGCTTTGCATTCACCAGGGATGGATAAAATTGAATCGAATCCTGTAAGAAAAAAAAACATTCAAAACTGAACTTCTCGCAGGCCACAAGCGAAGCGGTTGTTTTTCACTCTTCTATACACTTACCTTTATGGTGTTATTTCTGTTCGACGCAGAGATGGGCGATTTCTCCGGGCGGAATAAATGATAGTTAAGTTTAGATGGTTGAGAGATACTTAATGAGCAAACCACAGCACTTGCCTCACTGCAAGGAGGTTACACAGCAGGGCGCATGCAATTTAAGGGGAAAGAATTTTACACAAGTTTACCCTTAATTTCCAGCCAAAGCAAGAAATCACGCTGCTGACAGAAAAGAGAATCTTCCTTAAAGTTGAAGGTGGACCTTAAAGATTAAAAGTAAATCCGAGAGGGACCATTAGACGTTGATGATTATAATGTTTTCACGCACATTGTGAGGCCTCAAGTTAATAAAAGGTGTTTCATTAAATTGCATGTACACTGGCCTTGGGGCCCGATGAGGGTTGTGGCGAGTTCCGTCGTAAATTCATTAAGGATTCTTTTAATTTTCGACTTCAATCCTAATCGGTTAAAGGGTAATTGAGTGAATCCACAGATAAACTTATCTCCTTGGTAAGGCCAATCTAATGACGCGTCTTTAATTTTGTATTTTTTTTTCTTATATAATACCTTTTATCTACTTAAAGTTTTCTATGCAAAGGCGCAAGTAAAATAGAGGCATAACAGAATAAGTTGGTTTAAGGCACCAACGGACTATGCGGAAATTGTGTGCGGTACCATAATTTGCTGGTTCGTTGAGTTCTATTGCATTTCGTTAAATTTCGTTTGTGCTAATGTTTGTTCACTAAAAGTGGCATAATTATCAGGAATATTAGTACGTGACTTCAGGAGGCATACGAATTTAAAAAATCATCGCGACTCAAGTACTTTGGGGACCGTTGGAGACCGTTTCTGCCATAAGTTATCAGAGCGTCGAATTTATTTCAGAAAATTACAATTCCAATAAAATGAAATATCTCGTTAGCGCCAACTTTGTTCGTTTTCAGTTTTTTCACTGACTGTGTTACGTTGTAATTTATCCTAATCTAGCTGTGTTATCTTGGAATTTGTTGTGATCTTTATCCTGACGTACAGTCTTAATACCATTTGAAGAGGAGACTGCACAATCCCCAAGAACTTTAAAGCATTATAGATTTTGCTTTCTTCCAGCTAAAAAGTGCGAAAGGTTTGTTGAGTTGCACGTGTTTGAGTAACACACGCACAAAACATTTCAGGATTTGGATTCTTATCTCTTTATATCTTTATATATGCACATATGTACATACGCCTTATTTCAATGAAAATGACTATCGTTCAGTTTCCTTTTTAAATTTAAAAGCCAGTTCAGTTGACTAAAATTTAAAAAGCAAACTTAACGATAGCCTTTTTAATTGTTATAAAGCGAATGTTGATGTGTTACTTTATATTTTTGAAAACATGAACTATCACCATATTTTAAATTTGAAGGTGAATAAATTTATTTTAAGTATCACCCCAAAAAATAAGTAAATCTAAAATCTACACCTGGCCTTCTCCAATGATGCATGTAGCTGGCAAATCGTGCGAACTCACCAAGTTACGCATTAAAAGACGAGGCAGCTTATACCTGATGTACACGTGGAAATTCATAAATGGGCTTTCAAACTACCCTCCTCTAACCGAGGTTGTTCCCTTTTACGAGGAAGACAATATCCTGAAGACGGATTTAACGCTTTTCTAATAAAACGGAATATACGATGTTACCTCAGATGAACATTATTTCCGAAAGAATAGAGCACTTTTCCAACACGCGATATTAGTTTTTTTCTATGGCTTCACCTTCAACGGTTTACAGCAAATTGTTGAATCACCCGATCCTCGGATGTGATCAAGATCATTTTTGTTCTTTGCATTTTTGTCATTTGCAAAAGCCCTATTTGTAGAAGAACAGTTTGTCTTGCCTGCATAGATTCGTTTCCCAACAGACTTATCTCTACCCTTGATGCACGTCCAACCAACTGTGTCTATTTAATTTTTTTGACAGCTGTTCTTCTCGTACTAATTATATCTATTGTTCTACATAAAGATTCGTATACTTATCGCTTGGTTTCTTGCACATGTTCTGCGGAATTTTCAAATTTTTTACTCTCTAATTTTGAATTAAGTATTTTATCGCAATTCTTACAAAAAAAAAAATGCTGTAACAATTTAGCCAGCTGCATTCGTCTCCTTCAAGAATTCACCCGTAATACCTGCCTCGCTAGGATTGCACAACCGTTCACTCTTAAGCCCACTTTCGGACGTACATTTAAGTCTAGTGACTCGTTCTTCTGCCGCACCACACGAATATGAACTACTCTTTCCAGCCCAATTTTTCCCCTCAATACAATCCACAGTCACTTAAAACCAATGTGCATCAGTACCTCCTTGCCCTCACTTCTTCTGTACCTTCAGCCCGTGCTGTAACTTAATTCCGATCATTTTAAGGTACAAACCATCTCATTAGCGCGTTAATTATAAAAAGAGCAATTAGTTCAGTAGAAACTGCCCGTCGTGGCGTAGTGAATAGAGTGCGACACTCACACGTCGAAAGTTCAGGTTCGATTCCCGGCTGAACACCTCGAATATTACAGGGCACCACCCCTTTCGAGCTGCTGAAAACACTCAAAGAGTAAAAACTGTTTAAGAAAAAGCAACTCATACTTCGCCGTTCGGAATTGGTGCCTTCTACTCGTGAGAAAACAGTAGCGCTCACAACACGAGTAGTTGATGAGCAAGCTAGGCCCTGGTCCCCCTGTGGACTGGAGCGCCACCCAATTATTATTTTTCATAACTAGTTCAATAATTCGCTTTTCTTTTGCATGGTATATCGTACAACAAGGAAAAAAGACAGAATGGAAGAAAGTACACATTTTGTTAAAAGTATTTTTTTAACATTAACAAAAATTAATAAAACGTGCAATAAAATCTATATTTAAGCATGAAACCCGATGTATATGGATGACATTACTTGACGATGAGTTCTCAATGTGTAAAATCAGCTTTCTATGATAGCGAATTATTGGCTAACAGTCATTTTCTTAGTGTTTTCAACAGATGTTTTTTTACTCTCGACAGCACTACTCTTGACTGTCCACAAAATGTTATTGGAACTGATACAATATATTCTCGATATCGGGGTGAAGCTGTGGTTATACATACATACATATAAATTGACGTATTTATCAAGTAATACTATTATTTTAGTGCATTTATGTAAATTTTATATATTATTCAATTATTAATTCGCATTTTATCCCTAGCTAAACAAAATCATAATTGCATCTGAGACGATGATAGTGAAAATTGAGCATCGTGCTGTAAGTAAATTTCTCACTAAGCAAGGAAAAAGTCAAAAAAACTATTCATAAAGAAATAATGGCTGTTAACCAGGGTTCCGCAACATCATTATCAAAAGTGGTCAAGTGAGTTCAAGAGAGGCAGAGAGACCATTGAAGACGACCCCCTCTCTGGCGTCCCGGCTACCGCTTGTACGGCAGAAAGCATCAAAGAAGTCGAAAAACTTGTTCTGTAGTATGCCGGAGTAAAGGTGAAAATGATGACAGAGATCACCAAGCTTTCAACTGGTACCATTCACGCCATTCTTCATGACCATCTTAACCTTTCAAAGGTCAGTGCAAGGTGGGTGAGACGAATGCTCACAGTGCCTTAGAAAAACATGAGAATCGCATGTTGTAGAGAGCTTTTGGAGATGTGTAGTGAGAACGCGGACGGTGTTATGGATCGAATTGTTACTGGGGACGAAACATGGGTTCACCACTATGACCCCAAAAGCAAACAAAAGTCCATGCAGTGGAATAAAAAGGAACAGATCCCCCGAAGAAGTTCAAAGTCACTCCGTCTGCCGGGAAGCTCATGGCCACAGATTTTTGGGACTCAAAGGGAAGCTTGCTCATTGAGTAAAAAAAAAAAAACGGTGAAAACATCAACGCCACATCCTACGCTTTCACTTTGCATAATCTGTGGGTGGAGATTTAACAGAAAAGAGGGAGTAAACTCGCAGCAGGTGTGTTGCTTCTTAATGGCAACGCTCCTGTTCACACGGCGCGAGTTTCCAAGGCTGCTGTGCGAGATTGTGGTTTCGAAGAAATCCAACACTCACCTTATAGACCAAACCTTGCCCCTGGTGATTATTTCCTGTTTCCGAATTTGAAAAAAATGTTTTCGTAGAAAAAGATTTTCGGATGATGAAGAACTCAAGTTGGCAAGAAATGGATATATTACAGAAAAAGATGAAATTTATTTTTATAAGGGTTTAAAAAAGCTTATCTCACGGAAAGAGGAAATATTTTTTTTTATCTCAAGATGTAACAAATGCATTGATGTTAGGGGAGATTGAATTCGCATTTTCCTTCATTTCGATACCGAGATATATTGAAAGCCCCTCGTAAATTGCCCACTTTTCAGAGAAGCCTTGTTTGCAAATTAATTAATTATTAATTCATTATTTTATTAAAACTCATTTATGCAAATAACAAAATAAAAACAAGGAAAAAATGCTTACTCAAATATTTAATTAATTTTTTCAATTCTAAAAGAAGATCAAAAGTTTAGAGTGGATATCCTACTAAGAATCAGTTTTTGGAAACATAGACCATGGAAGTAAGTGAGCGTGTGTGACTGAGGTAAACATTCGTGTCTTCGGAGAGCAACAGGAAATGAGACAAATAGCAAAGTACATTCATTTCCCTTTGCCTTCGCCATTGAAGGGGTACTGCCTTCGACGCTTGCACCTTCAACCACTTTTGTGATCTCTTTGCGCCGCTCGGTGGCAGCATTTCTTCTCCTCCTATTCATTTGGCTCTTAGTCAGGGGCCCCCAGGTGCCAGATCTTTTGGGGCTCGTTCCTCCTTTTCGGATTTCCGAAAAGCGCCATTAGAAGTGGCACTCTGGTAAGCTTCCTGACCCTGAGCCAGGAGATAAGGCGTATCAGGCTGAGCCTCTTCTCCGCTTTATGCGGTTTTCCAACCCATTCTACTGAGGGCATCGTAGAGTGAGTGGCAAGAACCATTGTTTTCAGCGCCCCTGCGGGCGGAGAGCGTGTTGAGTATGGTGGTTGTGGCCTCCAGAATCTTTGCCCCGGCCGATGTCGAAAAGACAACGGGTGGATTATCGCAATAGCGAGTACCACCTGGAGTAGTCAAATCCTTAGGGTTTGCCTCCATACAGTCTTTATTTAAAACGCCCAAAAAAAAGACGTTTCTGGACTTTAGTTCAACGTCTCACCTGGGATCTTTCCAACCGAAGTTCATTGACTCTTAAGCCCTTCCGCCGAGACAAGGCATCCAGAAAGGGAGGGTTGTACAATGGAACAGTATTTGAGTCTGAGCGCTCCAGTGCAGTTTATCCCAACCTCCAACAAAAAAAAAAAAACAAACATTGTTTTCCCAGCTTGTGTGACAAACATACGAGTATAAGATCTCAAACTTTATTTCGTCAGAGGATATTACTTAAGTTTCATGAAAGTAAGGTCAATAAAGAGTGCAATCAACAAATGTTGTATTCAATAATACAACAAGGAAGAAAAGTCACACAGACTGCTTTAAATGGTGAAATTTACAAGTTAACACTTCGATCCACTCGTAAATAACACTGGACAAAAAATAAATCTGGAATTCATAAACATTATTGTTTATCACCCAAGCGACCCCTAAATCCGAGAAACCACTTGAATATCGGAATGATTTTCAAACATCGGCTCGCATTTCAAGCCTGATCCACAACACATCAGATTAAGAATACCGAGGTGACTTACAGCAGCATCCTACAAAAGGAATCGAAATCCAGTCGTCGGACGATATATGTACCTAGTCTTCGGACGGTCCAGTCCTTGGACGGCCTAATCGTGTTTGTAATTTTTTTTTTTTTTTTTTTGTAACATTTAAATTGTACTTTTTGCGAAATAAAGTTTTTTTTATTAATGCTATGAAATAAATAAACTAATTTGCATTTCAGAATCTCGGTAAAGAAGACTTATCGATCAGCTTGGACACCTAATATTTTTTGTTTCAGGTACAAGTTTGAAAAAAAAATTGTTTGCCTCCAAATTATTAAGTTTCTTGCGAATTATTGGTAAAATTCATCACAAATATGCATTACTTTCATAAACTAAATAATAAAATATGAAGAGAGAGACCAATTTCAGTGGTCAACAAAAGAAAAACAAAATCCTCAAAAATACTAATTTTAAAATAACACCACATTGAGAGCTTTACTCGAATTTGATTTTAGTTTATTTTATGCACGAAGGACGTGAAACGTATTTAACAGAAATCAGTCCAATCAATTTCGGTTTTTATTTATTGTTCCAAAACCAAATTTTTGTTTTACGCATTCTAGCATAACTGATAACCTCTACAGACAAATGGATTCGTCCCAAAATAGCAGCAAGCGAAGATAAATTCCGGGCGTACATGAATATCAAATTTGGACCACTTCTTAACCACATAAAAGAAATGACATTGATCCAGTAGATTGACATCAATAACCCAGGTAACTACATACGCTTGCATCTTGTTAGCAAATATTATACTCATGCCCGAACGGAGCACCAACCGCACACACACACACGCATACACCATCAACAACAATGCTCGTACGGACTACGTTTCCTAAAATCAAATAGGGATACACATGAGTTTATGTACACGAACTATTCATTTGCATATTGAAATAAGCACTGCATCCCTTAGACTAACAACCCACCACACCACCACCACCCAGCCCAAGACCCCCCCCATTTAAACAGGGGTATTTACTTAAATCCGTATGCGCTGTGCGTATATCCCACAGACACCGCACAGAGATTCAAAGGTGTATGTTCGTGTGTAGACGACGCACAGAGCGAAGCAAAAAAAAATTAAACATCGTATTATTCATATTTTCATGGCGCATTATCGATTTATATCACAATACCTCTGAGAATAATGTAACGCCGATTGCAATGGCAGGAATGTTGGCATTAAATTAAACGCATCACATACAGTAGTCAGTGACGCTGGAGTGGGCTCCCACCTCCATCAGCTCCCGATTCCGAGTACTTCTGATTGTAATGAATCCCCAAGGCCAACAGCAATTTCAATGTTGTGCCATTTATGGCACACAGATAATAACGCACATCGCACACGAATTTGTGTACGACAGCCATCCATACGTTGTCGAGTACATAACTGCGAAAATACTATCTGCCAGAGTCGAGAGCGAGCGAGCGCTCTGTAATGTGTACATAATATGATTTTCAAAAAAAAAGAAACTCAAGCGTTTCGCAATCGCAAATAAAACCATGCTGCCTGGATGGTGGGATCTCCCCTGCTCTGCACATCACTTCAAATTGCTGCTTTGGAATACACGCTTGCGGGGTGTGCACAAGGGATAACAAACCTTCTTCCGCCCCCGTCCCCTGCACGAATAACAAAAAAATAAAACTCAGCAGAGCCAGCACACAGCACAAAAGACGAAATACGAACGAAATAGACAAACACTTCATTCCTGATGTGCCGGAACGGGAGAAACGCCGAAAGATATGAGGAAATGTACCAAAAATTGCGAAAACTCAATGAAAATTGGATCACACAAAGCAGAGAGGAAAGCAATTCATGAAAGCCTCTACATCCGACTTTTTGTTTTCCTCCGCATCCTGAAGACACAAGTTATTCGCGTAATGAATGAAGTCAGGCGTCTACCATCGTTTTTATCGATTTTTCAAAAATCAACCCTAAGCCAAATAAATGTCATTCTCTCCACTTCATCCCACACTCCCGGCAGGATATACGGCGAAGTGACGTGCCTAATTTGCCTTTCCCTCGGAAAGCCCAAATATCAAGATGAATCCTTCTTCATTTTTCATTTTGCATACATCTGGCATCTGACTCGCTACATCAATTATTTTGATTTGAAAAACAAAAAAAAAACAGAAACTTTGCCGAAAAGAAAAAAGTAAATGCTCCAGGTGAGGCTCGAACTCACAACCCCGGCATAGCTCACTGATTACTGATTATAAGTACCGTGCGCTAACCAATTGCGCCACTGGAGCTCCGGCTGCGGGCTTGTCAAAGTGCACACAAGAGAAAGCGCTCCTGGACTCCCTGGGTTGATGATATCATGTTACAAAACAAAACTGATGCCTGGTGGTGTTAATTTACGCGACCAGTGACAACTTTATTCCAGCAATTTGTTTTGCTTTGATATGGAGTAAGTGAAAATTCAAAGATAAGTGGTGGGCGCGCACGATGTTTGTTTGGAGCGTGTTTTGTGTCACTGACACCAAAGTAAACAATGATTTGCGTGTTTGTTGTTGGGAGCAGATGTAGTTTGCATTTAACCCTGTTTTATTCACTTGTTTCGTTTTGCGGTCGTGTATCAGCAAAGGTTGTGATAAATGCGATAAGAGTGGTGGAAGCGGATGACCTGTGACGTGACTATCGCAATATAGGAAAAGAGATACTTCTTCATATATAATGATAAATTTCTTATTGCAAAGGGAGATTTACAAAGGGAGGCTAAGCAAAGTCAAAAGAGGCATTTAGGGGGTTTGGAAAGAAATTGTGATGATAAATAAGGACAGCTGAATTAGATGTTTCACAACCTAAACAACGAATGATTATAGCGGGATGAGGACCAAAAGTCGAGAAACAAATCAGCTTAAGAAGATTAAAGCATGAAGCTTGGGATGGCTGTTAAAAATGAAATAAAGCGAATTAATTGAGATAACGCCAATTTCAAACACATTCGTTTTCGAAGTTTTTTCAAGGTTAAGTATTTAGGATATTTCGAGATTTCATTCGATCGTGAAATACGATCTTCTTAATACAGCAGTAATTCCTACCTTTGCACAAATTGAAAACTTTATTAATTCTGAAATTTCTGAAAGGCACCCTAATCTAGCAAACCAAATCAAACCGTGTGTTCCATTAAATAAACGCTTTATAGCGTCGATTATCTTCTTCTTAATGATTTAATGACGAACTCTATAGGCTGTACAGCGACATGCGCCTGGTTAAGCGTCTACGGATACAACGCTTAAGATGGCTAGGCCATGTAGAGCGTATGGACACCACTGCTCCGGCCCGAAAAGTCTTTGAATCCGAGCCATTGGGACAACGCAACAGAGGACGGCCTAGACTGAAGTGGCGCACACAAGTGGAGAAGGACCTCAACCAACTTGGAGTCCGCAACTGGAGACAGCTGGCGAAAGATCGTGCTGGCTGGAGAGGCATGTTGGTTGAGGCCCAGGTCCACCCCGGACTGTAGCGCCACAAGAAGAAGAAGAAGAAGCGTCGATTATGCTAGATTCCAAATCTTTGTTCAAGAAAAATCAAACAAGAAGCCTAAAAAAGTCAGTAGTCAAGTTTTTCTTCAAAAAATTAAAAAAAAAAAAAACAAATTAAGACTCATTGGGTGCCATGTCAAACCCGGGACTGGAAAGTATCGTTGAGAATGATAATCAATAACACTTAACGTTCAGTGCATTTCAAGCATTGTTTTTTTATGAGTTTGTTTTTGTTCTCTTTTTGTTTTATAAATGAGGTTATGCTGTATTATAGATTTCTACTACGCACTTGATAACTTTGAGTTTTATTTGTAAACGCACTCTTTCAACACTGTTCACACAACTCTCAATTTATTCGGTTAATCAAAACTCTTTGTCACCCTAAATTTTAAGAATGTAATATAAAGAAGAGTTGCCAAGTCCATATTCAAAATTCAGTTATTTGCTTTGCACATAAATTTTGCTAAATAAGTGTTTGTTGTACTCTTGTAAATGTGGGAATTCATCTTCACATTGCTATGTTTATAAAATTTACAGATACAGATTAGAACTTCTACAAATTATTTAAGGCACCTCCTTTGTCTCATGAACGATGCACTTATTTCGAATTGAAGGAAGTTAGATGAGACGACGATTGAGCGTAAAACCCTTGGCGCAAAATCACAGCCGTCACACACAGCCTCAATGGGTACGTAAATAAGCAGAATTGTCGGTTTTGGAGTGAATATCAGCCAGAAGCATTGCAAGAGCTTCCAATGCATCCAGAAAAAGTCACAGTTGGTGGCATCATTGGACCGAACTTCTTTAAAGATGATGCGAATCGTAACATAACTCTGAATAGTGAGCGCTACCGTGAGATGATATCCAACTTTTTTTGCCCAAAATGCAAGAGCTTGATTTGCATGACATGTAGTTCCAAGAAGACGGTGCCACATGCCACGCAGCACGCGCAACAATGGATTTATTGAGAGGCGAGTTCGGTGAACATTTTTTTTCACGGTCGGGTCAATTGGCCGCCTACATCGTGCGATTTAACGCCTTAAGAATATTTTTTGTGTGGCTATGTTAAAGCTCATGTCTATACAGACAAGCCCGCTTTAATTGACGCATTGGAGACAACATTGAAGCATTTATTCGAAATATTTCCAATATTCGAAATATTGGAAAGAGTATGTCAAAATTGGCCGCCGTGGCGTAGTGGTTAGAGTGCGACACTCACACGCCGAAAGGTCTAGGTTCGATTCCCAGTTGAACACCTCAAAATTTTCACGGCACCACCCCTTTCGAGCTGCTGACAACACTCAAAGTGTAATAACTGTCTAAGAAAGCTTCTCAAACTTCGCCGTTCGTCGGCAAAAAACTGTAGGTCCCTTCTACTCGTGAGGGAACAGTAGCGCGCACAACACGAGTAGTTGATGAGCGAGCTAGGCCCTGGTCCCCCTATGGACTGTCGCGCAAACAACTATTATTGTCTATGCCGAAATTGGACTAAGCGGATGGACCATTTGTGGCGCAGTCAAGGTCAACATTTGCATGAAATATTTGTTGCTGCAATTTATCGGCAGCAACGGGACGAAAGCCCCGTGGTTGACGGCGCGAGATAGTTTTTTTTAATACACGACAATATTTGTTTATATCGTGAGTTTTAATTTCCTTTACTAAAAAAAAAATGTTCATTAGATTATGGTACATACTATTATATTAACTTACTGTCTCGGGATAAGGGATTATAGCCATTAGATGTCTACTTTCAGCGGCTTCTGGAACAAAAGAAAGGATCGGCTTTTGACGGAGTTAAGGTATTACGATTAGGACAATGGTGGATTCGTGGGATCAATTTGGGAAATTGGGAAATTTCCTACATTTGACGTGTGCCCCCTACACGTCTACTATTTACGATTTTTAAGCGTAAGTTCATCGCTACTCGCAACAATAATCTTCAAACATTAAATTATATGGACCGTACTATACATTCAAATAAAGATTTCTTGCATTTTTCTGATTTTTATGTGTTTTTTTAACATTCTTTAAACTATTGAACAATCACCCTTTATAAATAAATTGACTTATTTATCAAGTAATACTTTATTTTAGTGCATTCATGTAAAATTTCATATAAATGTGATTATTAATTCGAGCTTAATCTCTAGTTAAACAGAGTCATAATGGCAACTGAGACTTTGATGGTGGTGAAAATTGAGCATCTCGCTGTATTTAAATTTTCTCACTAAGCAAGGAAAAAGTCAGAAATTTACATGAAGAGATGGTGGCTGTTAACTAGGGTTCCGCACCTTTATTATTAACTGTGCAAAAGTGGTCAAGCGAGTTCAAGGGAGGCGGAGAGAGCATTGAAGACGACACCCGCTCCGGCGTCCCGGCTACTGCTTGTACGGCAGAAAGCATAAAAAAAGTCGAAAAACTTGTTCTTGAGTATGCCGGAATAAAGGTAAAATGATGGCAGAGATCACCAAGCTTTCAACTGGTACCATTCACACCATTCTTCATGAGCATCTTAATCTTTCAAAGGTCAGTGCAAGGTGAGTGCAACGAATGCTCACAGTGCCTTAGAAAAACATGAGAATCGCATGTTGTAGAGAGCTTTTGGAGATGTGTAATGAGAACACAGAGGTGTTATGGATCGAATTGTTGCTAGGGACGAAACATGGGTTCACCATTATGACCCTGAAAGCAAAGAAGAGTCCACGCATTGGCATAAAAAGAAACAGATCCCCCCAAGAAGTTCAAAGTCGCTCCGTCTGCCGGGAAGCTCATGGTCACAGTTTTTTGGGAATCAAAGGGAATCTTGCTCATTGAGTAAAAAAAAAAAAACGGTGAAAACATCAACGCCACATCCTACGCTTCCACTTTGCATAATTTGTGGGAGGAAATTAAAAAGAAAAGACGGGGTAAACTCGCAGCGGGTGTGTTGCTTTTTCATGACAACGCTCCTGTTCTCGCGGTGCGAGTTTCCACGGCTGTTGCGCGGGTTTCCAAGGCTGCTGCGCGAGATTGTGGCTTCGAAGAAATCCAACACCCACCCAATAGTCCAGACCTTGCTCCTAGTGAATATTTCCTGTTTCCGGATTTGAAAAACTGTTTTCGTGGAAAAAGATTTCCGGATGATGGAGAACTCAAGTCGGCAATAAATGAGTACTTTGCAGAAAAAGAGGAAATTTATTTTTTTATCTCAAGATGTAACAAATGCATTGATGTTAGGGAAGATTACATTGAAAAATAAATTCAATTTTAATTGAATTCGCATTTTCCGTCATATCGATACTGAGAATATATTGAATGCCCCTCGTAGTTGTGTTGTCGATCTACAGGTCGTTTAGTGCATAAGGAGAACATTTTTTTAAATTTTCGGTTCAAGGACTCCAGTTGTAACTCCAGAGACCATTTCCAGGCCATTCGCAAACCACTATCGTCTTCTGGGGTTCATTATGAAAAACACCTTTCAAGCATAACATTTAATATGCATAGTATAAACCATGCCTCTGTTGACTTGACTTCGCAATACGGTCATGCGGGGCAGATACATTGGCTTCGTCGATTTCAGTCGTGACAGTCTAAGCTAAATCGACCGTGATATTATAACACTCGCATTCAAACAACATCGCGACGTGGGAAAATTGATTTTACTGAAATTCTAGGAAAAGCACGGATACATTTTTAACGACTGATGTCACTGTTGCCTGCGTCACGGTCTCTCGAAATATCTATAATAAACCCCATAAGAACAAAAGCTAAAAGTTTTAAAGTCATAACAATACATTCGGACTCCGTTTAAACCATCCGCATATTCAAAAAGAAACAAACCCGAATTTACTTAGAAACCAACCAAAGCCAGACGTCAAAATTCAACTCAGAAAATCATGATTAATGCATTCTGCTGCTGAGCTAACTTATTCGATTAGTAGGCTACGACGTTAATTAAAAGAAAAAGTTGCTGCCTTCTGTGAAACAAAACAAACATCCCACACACCATGACATTAGCACAAGCCCTGGCCAAAGTTCACCCCTCGCTACTTCATTATCAAAGTCAATCAGTATAATCAGTTGAGGAACGACTTTATTTTATCCAACCAAAACGGCCCTTCCAGGGCTCTTAGTCGATTTTCATTTTCGCATTAATATATCAAGCTGAATAAACAATCAAAAATCGCAATACCATTAGTCATGGTGTTAAGGCCACACCAAAAGGGACGTCACATCCCCTCAGTTACACTGCACAGTGTGCAGAAGGTCCCAGTGCTGAAGAGCAACCGGTAACAGGTGTCTGAAATGGATTCACGTGAAGAATCAGCTACGCACAAAATACAAATAAAGTACAGCATTTCAGCGAAAGAGAAAAGATTAATGGTCACCATCAAACATCTTGTCGAAAGTGGAAATTACCCCGCTTTACAGGTTTTTTTTGTTTTTTTGGGTGGGCGCTGGAAACCCTTGCTGGGGATGATGGAAAAAGGTCCGACCCATGCATACATAACCATACACTCTCCCTCACGCTCTGCCGTTTGTCTCCACACTCACTCTCAATCACTCTCCACACCCACAAAGCAGCCATTTCGCATTTAAATAAATAATCGGGAATGTTTGTTAGCCTTCCCCTCACGCAGTGTTGTTATTTCAGTTCTGTTCTGTTCTTTTTCTGTTGTCATTGTTGTTGTTCCCTTTTTTGTTTTGTTTTGTTTTCCTCTTGTTGTTGTATGTACTGTAACTGCTGCTGATGCTGTTTGGTTTTTATGAGGCTGGTTAAGTGTTTCCCCAGCCATCATACCACACAGCACGAGAAGCATAATAAAAGTATTTCGGGTAAGTTGGCAAGTTATAATGTGGAACACATCCCAGCCCCATGCGAAGTTCTGCCGCTGCTGCTGCTGCTGGAGGCGACCGCGCTGGTGGTGGTGAGTAAGTGACATCAAACATCCTTAAATTAAGCAACAAAGGAACGCTTCCGCCCCCCAACGCACACACGCACATACAATTCCCTTATGCTGCTTTGCTTTAATGACGATTTAGTGCAGATTAATCCGACGGGTCCTTAAAGCACTTTACGCATAAATTATTAAGAGAGGACATGTTGCCTGCCGCCTGGTAGCCATTAAGTTGTACGTTTCCTTTCAAAACCCCATCCGAAAACAGCGGCGACTCCCAAGCAATTGAAGGATTGTTCAAATTAATTGACAAGAGAACTGACGCACTTCCAAAGGATCACGTTTCGGAGGGAAATGTTTTCCAAAAAATAAATATACTCCTTTTTTCCCCTCCCCAGTGAAATTTCACTTTGATCTCTTAATTGAATGGATGACAGGCATGCTCCTTTCTTGTATTAGCTTTGAAATTGTAAAAATTTGAAAGCTCCAGGGCTCCCCGTTTCATTGCAAGGATTTGGGAATCGTAAAACAGACGTTTCCCTTAGTTTGTTCCGCAGAATATATTGCAAAATCTCTTCATACAGCGCGAAGGCAAACATAAATATTCTTTTTATAGGCAGTTTAAGTCGTTTTTCATTGACAGTTAAGATGGATGGACAACAATAACGGTGCACTTTTACAAGCTGTGAGATAATTCTGTGAGACAGACCCCCCCAAAGGCACTCTTAAACAAATAAACGTAATGTGACGAGGGTTAAGGTATCTGTGCATAATTCTAACAAAATACGAATATTAAGTTGTACCCGTTCGCTGATATGTTTCCAGGCAAGTTTGTTTTTCTTTTATTGCCGTCGTTTTATAGAACATCATTTTGCGGCTAGGAGCTTATCAGTTTGCTCACACATATAGAATGACACATTCGGCCAGTGAAACGGGCAATTAAAAGGATTAACCTCGACTGTAACGATATACTTTCTTAGGCCTTTATTTTATTGTTAACCTAAGGGATGAATGTGATGACTGTTTAGTAAATGTGACTATTTAGGAGTTCAAATATGGACCTGTGCTTTCCCGATGATGATTTTGTGTCTTTTAAGTTTGTTTTCGAAACAGCTGTGACTTACAAGTTTAAAAAAAAAAATGTTACCCTTTCTTTAGAGCGAGAAAAATACTCAAGTTCACTGTCAAATTTAAAATGGACATAAATGTTCGGAGTGTAGAAGACGTTACTGTGACCAACCACTGGGGAAACACATTTTACAATCATTCCACTGAAAAACTCATGCGCTTTATTTTGATTGGGACTAAATCCTGAAAGCTCAAATTGGTTTTTGCTTTTTGGAAGGCGAAAGCATGAAAGCACAATTACGGGGAAGTGGGAATTCGAATTAAGGTTGACAATTGGTTATACCGAAGTGAAGTTCATAAGGTAAACCCTTTGTTATTTCGGTTAAGCGGGAGGATTTTAGGGAAAACAACGTCTGTAGGTTTATTGCATTAACCGTTAACCATCTTGAAACATCCTTTTGTCCATTTTTTAAAGACGATAGCTTACTTTGAAAAAAAAAAAACGGTTTGACGTCGAAAAGCTACAATCGCAGCTGATTGCTGGGAACTTTGCCGACCGAGTCTCCCTGAAACTCGCTCAGAGTTCGACGCTTCCTGCACTAAGTATAGAAGAAGAATGAAAACGTTGTCAAGAAGCCATCAAAGAAGCTGTCACTGATGTGCTGGGTTTCACGTCACCACCCAGAAGGAACCCATGGTTTGACGACGAGTGCAGGCAAGCGAGCGCAGCTAAACAAGACGCCTATAAGGCGACGCTGCATCGAACAACGCGGGCTGTTCGTGAACTCTACTAACAGAGAAGAAGGGAAGAGCACCGACTTCTCAGAAGGAAAAAGAAGGAGCATGAGAAACGCGCGGTCAAGGAAATGGAAAGGTGCTGTGGCAGGAATGAAGTCCGAACGTTTTACCGAAAGGTAAAACAGCTATCCGGAGGATACAAGGTCCGGACCAAGGCCTGCTGGGACCAAAACGGACAACTCATAGTAGAGTCGCAGTCTGTACTGAGAATTTACAGACTCCTTAACGGCGATGACGGCCCAAATCCCACTGTAAGGCAGAATGTTCCACTCAATTTGGACGATGCTAGACAAGCGTTCCGTCCCCCCGACTTAGACGAGATGATTATAGCAATATCCAAACTGAAGTCGAACAAAGCTGCTGGAGCGGACGGACTGTCCGCAGAACTATATAAAGCAGCTGGAGATGACCTGGTTGGGCGCATGCACCAGCTCATCTGTAAGACATGGTTGGAGCAAAGCATGCCAGATGAGTGGAATCCCAGCGTCGTATGCCCGGTTCACAAGAAAGCGTCTGAAACCATTTGTCCATGACATGATAGGTCCCTATCAGTGTGGTTTTAGGCCAGGGAAGTCCTCAATAGACCAGATCTTCACATTACGGCAGATCCTAGAAAAGACCCAAGAAATGCAAATTGACACTCCCCACCTATTCGTCGATTTCAAGGCTGCATATGACAGTGTGCATAGAGACGAGCTATACAGTGGCATGTCTAGTTTTGGCATTCCTACCAAACTCGTCAGATTGTGTAAAATGACGATGGAGAACTCTCGCTGCTCAAGGTCGGTAACGAACTCACCGAGACCTTCAATGTCAAAAAAGGTTTTAGACAAGGTGACGCACTGTCATGTGACTTCTTAATATCATCCTCGAGAAGATCGTGCGAAACTCACAAGTCAACACCAGAGGCACGATTTTCCAGAAGTCAGTTCAAAAACAAATATTAATCATCGAAAAAATCTTTATTGTTTTTCAAAATATTACCCATTAAGATATATACACTTTTGAATGCGTTTGAACCAATTGTGGAAGTACTTATGCCACTCTGATTGAGGTATCTCCAAAACATGCATTCTGAACGCATCAACCGCTTCTTCAGGTGTCGAAGAACGTTGACCTCTCATTTTATTTTTTACGTACTAGAATAAAAAGAAGTCATTCGGTACCAAGTCAGGACTATACGGCGGATGACTCATGAAATCGATGTTTTGACTGCTCAAAAATGCAGTTGTTTGAGCCGATGTGTGAGAGCTTGCATTGTCGTGGTGAAGAGTGATCCATCTTTGGCGGTTGGTTTTCCTAATTTCTTGGAAAACCATTCAGAAGTTACTGTTCTTCGTTGTTCTAGTGGTACGGTTGCGACATGTTCAGTTTTTTCGAAAAAACAGGCGACCATTTGGTTGGAAGTGCTTCGTGCGCGAGCAACTTTTGTTACATTTGGCTCAATTTGAAACACCCATACAGTCGACTGCTTTTTACTTTGGGGCTCATTCGCATAAATCCACATTTCATCATGTGTCACGATGTCATAGACGTGCTTCGAAGCAGCGCGATCGTATTTTTGGAGAATTTCGTTCGACCAATCGCCACGAGCCTTTTTTTGAGCGGTTAACAAATTGTGTGGGATTCAACGTGAACAATTTTTTTTGACGGTCAAATGTTCATGCAATATTGAATGTATGCTGGTCCCATTTATGCCTAAGGTTGTCTCAAACTCACAATAGGTCACATGACGATCTTGCAATATCAGTCGGCGCACAGCATCAATGGTTTCCGGAACAACAACTGATTTTGGACGACCTTCACGAAATTCGTCTTGGAGTGAACTGGGACCTCGGTTGAATTCACCATACCATCGATAAACACTGGTCCTTGATGGAGCTTCATCGCCAAAAATTGAATTGAGTTCATCGATGCACTGTTGTTGAGTTAATCCACGTCGAAAGTTGTAAAAAATAATCGCACGACAATTTTCACCATTTAATTCCATTTTTTGGGCGAGATGAATCTTTTAAGTTACTGTAAACAATACAAATGGCGCTCGTATGTCAAAACGTTTTGAGTATGTATGTAACCTCAAAAATGCCAGACTTTACGTTAGAGCTGGCAGTTGCCAGATTGCAATACTAGGGTTGCCTAATCCCGAAATATTAAAGGCAACCTTCGTAGTAAACGCCAAAAATGATTGTATTATTATGGACATTTTATACAGGGGTTGTTTCATATAATTATGATTAAATGTGTCCAAACTAAAATGTTTAAAGACCTATAGGGTAAGCACTACAGATTGCAGAAGAAAAAGTGTATTGTTAAAGGGAGTTTTCACACATTCTCTTTATTTATTTCTTTATTTGCTTTCCATCGTAAACATAGAAAAACGTTTTCTTCAAAATTCCTGAGAAATGTGAATTGAATCTTCTTCTTCTTCTTCCTCTTCTTCTTCTTCTTCTTATTCATCTTCTTCTTCTTCTTTTTCTTCTTCTTCTTTGACTTCTTCTTCTTTTTCTTCTTCTTCTTCTGCTTCTTTTTCAGCTTCTTCTTGTGGCGCTACAGTCCAGAGTAAACCTGGGCCTCAACCAACATGCTTTTCCCGCCAGTACGATCTTTCACTAGCTGCCTCCAATTGAGCACTCCAAACTGGTTGAGGCTCTTCTCCACTTGTGTGCGCCGCCTTAGCCCAGGCCGTCCTCTGTTTCATTGCCCCAATGGCTCAGATTCGAAAACGGGCCGAGCAGTGGTGTCTATACGCCTAGCCATCTTATGCGTTGTATCCGAAGACGCTCGCCCATAGAGCTCGTCATTGTATCTTCTCCTCCAGATACCAACAACGCAAACAGAACCAAAAATCGCACGCAAAACTTTTCTCTCGGAAAGACTAAGGACTTCCTCACCCCCTTTAAGTAAAGTCCGGGTTTCCGCGCCATAAAATAGGACTGGGACGATTAAGCTGTTATATTAGTCATTTGAGAGAGGGCTTTATTACTCAATTGCCTCTTGAGCCCAAAGAAACAGCGATTATGATTCTGCGTTTGATTTCACTACTGAAGTTGTTGTCCGTATTTACCGCGGGTGAGCAGTATCATCTACCATTTTAACCTCATTAAATTTTTCTAGGAAAAAAAGTTAAGCTTATTTTAATATTTTCCTAGAATTAAACAATGCTATTAATATAAGTGGATGGAGTGCGACACTCATACACCCAAGGTCCAGGTTCGATTTCCGAACTGAACAGCTCGCATATTTCCACTACCGGCACCACATCCTTCTGATGATCTGATGACAACACTCAAAAACTAAAAATTGTCTATGAAAAAGCCTCCCAAACTTCTTCATACGGAATCCGCGAAAACTGCAGGTTCCTTCTACTCGTGAGAGAAGATCAATGCGAACAGTGTATGTATAATGGTCTCCTTCTTTGATACGGACTTAATAACGAGTTCATCTCTTAGTTGAACTTATTCGTATGCCAGTCTGTTCCCAAATATTTCATTGAGAATTTAGTCAAAGGGATAACTCGAATTTGGCCCGATCTGCGGTCGAAGATAAACTTTACGTGTTCAGCCATCCCTTGAATTTAAATGTCACTTTACACTAATTTTGAATTAAATTGATTAGGACAAGTATCCTTAAACATGATTAACTGTCCCATAACAAGACAGGCTTACCCATTCCTAAATAGTCCTTAGTTCCTTGTACCTATGCAAAATACAATATTCACGCTGATGGTGGCACACAACAGGCAAGTACACAGCCATTCATGTGGCATTTCACATTTTAAGTAATGGAATCAGAAACGTATTTCCAAGAAGACATCTGAATAGATTTCTCAGCACTGAATATGAAATTGAAGTTGAAGTCGTCGACGAAGGCACAACAGCATGCAAAGGTAAACACTCTCAAAGTGGGATTCTATGAGAAATGAAGATTTATGCAGATTTATTTCTGCCAACTCTCAGCAATTAGGAATATTTTTAACTTGATGTCCTTACTTGATAATTGCGAAGAAATTTAACAATATCGTCTACATGTCTTATTTGAACTAAAAAATCAAGAATTTGTTTCCATGACAACCCATCATTAACAGTTCTTTGAAGACGGTAACAAGTAAAAGACATATTTAAAGTGAGGTCTTTTGTGAGGTTTTTTGAATTTTTTTTTTATTTTGCTTCGTTGAGGGTATTGACGATTGATTATGCTACTACTAATAGAAGAGGATATTTGTGTTTAGAATTCTAACTAATTTCAATAAAAGAAAATGCCAAATTTGTATTTTATGTTTTTAATACACTTCAGAAAAGTTTTTGCCAAATTTAGAAAGATGTTAAAAGCTACGAAAATGTTTAAAAGTTTATCACTTGACTCATACCTTCTATAGCGTCTAAAACAATTTAATTCAATCAATATCTGGAAAGTGTTTTGCTGTAAGGCTTTATTTCTAATGTATATTCGAACAGTGTTAAGTAAATTTCTTCTTCTTCTTCTTGTGTCCCTACAATCCGGGGTGGACCTGGGCCTCAAGTAAGGTTACAAACGCAAAATATTTTGAGACTAGGCAACATGGAGGCAAGAAGATATATGTCCATACCCTACGCAGTAAGTCCAAACATTCAAATTCAATTCACAACCAAATACAACCAGATAGATAACTTTTCTATTGCTTAAATCCTTGTTTACTGTTTGAATAAATAGAATGACAGCAGAATCACTTCCGACTGTCTTTTAAAATAGACTCAAATACCAACAATTACAATCACCTTTAAGTAATATGTACATATACTTGAAATAATACACATTCTCTAAACATAATGTTTTTTACATCATAGTTGTTTTCATGTTACAGAAAATTGTATTTATATTTTTTAGAAAAAGGTATTAAATCAAACCTCTGTAACTTAAATAAAACGATTTACACACAATCTATTCATACAGAATTCCACATGTGAAAAATTTCTGTTCGTACTGTATAAAAATGTCTATAAATGTGTACCATTTTACTTCATTTTCCTCATTTCGAAAAGTGACGTTTCAGCTTTTGACGTGCATTTTATCATTTGTTCTCCTCTCACACGATGTGTACGTAGAATAAAAACAAAGGCTGAAAAAAAGAATTATTCTCGTCGAGCAGTCACAAATTCTTGACTTTCGTGTTACTTTTTCATTTTTTTTAATAATAATTTTCAACAAATTCCCCTGCTGATTCATCGTCCGCGAATCGGCAACAACATCACAAACTCCTGTACACCGTGGTTGCACTGTATGCAGACTTCTCATTCAATTTGGAATTAATTTACGTAAGTAACAATTGAAATTGGAAAAAAATGTCAATTTTAAAGAACTCTATGCATTTGGTGCGGTGTGATGAGGCACATTACTATCTGACAACTATCGCACAGCGGCAAGGTGCTATGAATAAAATTAATCAAATTACAAAATCATTCAATTAATTCACGAGAACTTTGCTTGTATGCCCGGGGAGGCAGCGAAAGTGCGTTGAAATTCAATAAATATACAATTCTATTGTTTACGTTGTAGCGAGTGATTGTGACTTTGGGTTTTGTGTAGAAGTCTTGTGAGGAATTCTTAATTTTTCGACGTAATTGGCCGCTCTACAAATAACCAGTTGCACAGGTTTTACTCTTCTCCACTTGTTTTCTCCCCTTTCGCTTGGGATCACCTCTGTCTGGAGCTCGGGAGAGAAGTTTTTAATGGTAACTCTGAGCGCAACGTTTTCTATTCTGTCACATACATACCTGCGTGTAGTCGAATGCAAAGGACTTTGAACTGATCGTGTAGCCTTTTGACACATACCGCTGTCAGGTAGGTACATATACTTTGCTTTTGTTTAGACCTTTGGCATGCATAAGCTTTTCGCTTTTTACTTCTCGATATTAATCATCGAACTTCGTTTTCGTAATGTGCGCTGATTAAAAAAACGTGCAAGCGACACGTTAACGCCAAATAACGCGGTCACAGTCTGTGAATTGATTACCCAAATCAGCAGTAAATTCGAATAACTTCTCCTGATGGCCATTTGGGTTGTTTTGTTTTGCTTTTCTTTTGTATTTTGCCATATTTCGCGTGGAAATGACGACATTGCAATGTGGTTGAGGTCATGTTTTGACGATACGGCGCATAATACGCTCGTCAGTTGCTTAGTCCACACGTTCACGACCTTGAAATCGCTACAACATTAGTAGCTAGCGAAACAAATGATCGTTGCGAGCGACATACCTTGCTGCAATGGGCGACGTGTAAGCCCAGGGGAATACACTGAGCCACATTTCAAAATAAATGAAGATCAGACGAATTTCCGCTGCCAGACCATCAGACATGTATACGTCTGTGCCATACCTGCCTGTCCTGTGCTCTTGAAAGTACTTAAAAATAATAATTATTACACAAAGCTTGAGGCATACATATGTACAGTACACATGCATACCCGCCGGCGATAGAAGCGGCAGAAGTGAAAAGCAAAAAGACCTGAAAATTATTTTTGGATTCTCGCAATGCAAAATGTGTGTTGATGTTCATCACCTCCTCCTGCGGCTGCTCCTCCTCATAAATCTAAATGTGTGCAGAAAAAAACCAAAATCATCCTTTCCGATCGCTTCGCGACTATACTGTGTACTCAGAGAGGGCATGGCTAGGAGAACAGTACGATTTCGAACGAAAACTATGCAGTACCCTCTGTCCTAGAGGTCGTATGTGTGTTTATTGATCTTAGAATTATTTGCGGACGTTTCCGGAGAATAACAACGTGTTTTATTTTCTTTTAACGCAGACTTATAAGATCATCAAATTGGAGCAAGATGCCAGCGCAAGCACTGCAAATAATCACAACAGCTGAGGATCACACTTTTCTCCTAGATGAAGACGCTCTTGCCGAAGCACTGTGCAAAGATGAGATCAAAGATCGTTTTGTGTGTGTCATTTCAGTCGCTGGAGCGTTCCGCAAAGGAAAGAGTTTCCTCTTGGACTTCTTTCTACGTTACATGTACTCAAAGGTAAGTGCGAATGATTGTGAAATGGTTTTTGAAAAGTTGCCGTATTTATGTAACAACTGAGCTCCAGTCTTGGGAGATTTTGTCTATGTGTCTATTTGAAAAAGACGCTTCCACCATGTCTTGATGAATGTTTTGTTTTTTCAGTTAATAAAAAAGTGATCTTTTGACATGGTGATCGTTAATTAGCTCTAATGTCGGCTGTTTCTACGTTCTAATTCGGTTCATGTTTGTTAATGAATGACGGTCGGTCTGCAATTTTTGCAATACTTGTTAGTGCCAAGAAATGAAAAATTAATATCAACAGTTTTGAAATACACCCGATAGAAGAGGGAGGCAGAAAGACGTAATGGACAGTCAGAGAAAACATTCAAAACGCACACGTCACCGCTGTGGATGTCGTTGTGCGCCGTCTAACAACACGACACATAAACTCTTAATTTGAGTTTAACACGTTGCGTTTGAAAAAAAAAAAGTGTGTCTGTAGGTAGAAGGTGATAATGATCGACGTCACTTTGCTTTGTCATTAACCCGACCTTTGATTTGACAAAACCACCATAATGAATTGCTCGCTGACCCTTTGGCCATTTGTGTAAATGCCTAATCAAATGTTTGGTGAAGAAGATTTGAGGCCTTTGTCTTATCACTCATTTCGTCTACTTCTATGACGTTTGCTTTCGGAGTGTTAGTTTGATTGACCAAAGTTTCTTTATCGATCATTTTTCTCCAAATAGATGTTTTAGATAACCGTGATTTTTCAATAATGCTTAATTAATGGGAACTGAAACTAACAGCTCACTCGTTTCTATGTCATTTACACGAATCTAATTCGTCAAGTTTGCTGGAAGTTATTTTTGTGTCAATTCTTGCGTCATACACGTCGTTTATCATCGCGGATCATCACGGAGACTCTGCCGAACGAATTGATGACATTTGTTTCTTCGGTTTTATATAGCACTATTTACTACTTGCTAGTATTGTTTGTTGTTTTGGAAAGTTGATGCCCCACGAATGTAACTTTCTAGTTTTTGGGACTGCGTCGCTTTTTTTGGAGACATAGTTTTAATGTTATATGATACACGTTCCTCTCCTTTTGGGGTAATCGCAGAATTAATTTTGAGCGATATAGCTAGTGTTTTGTAAACTATGTGTGTTTTTTTTAGGACAAGCAGAGGTAGTGTCCTTTGCGGTGAGCAACACAAAGTTTCTTACGGACTCCTGTTCCTTTCCGATTTACGGCCATATAACCACTGCAAAACGGCAGCCGCACAGGCTACGTAATAGTAGATTTGCATCCGACGTATCAGGTGCAATCGATTTTCTGCACAGATCTTAATTTTTTGGACAGTTTGCAAGAGATGATTCCAAGTCTGCAATTTCAATTACACTTCAAAAATATAACTTCAAAATTTATGATATCTCCAGTGGGACTACATTTTGCTATCTGAAACCGATATTGGACCATATTCTTGTTGATCTTAACCTTGGTATTTAAACCTATTATATCGCGATGGGCAGCCACCAATAAATACACAGGAACAGTCCTTATAATTTATTCTTTCGTTAAATTTCATTCACATTTCAATTGACAGTTTGATGTATAACTATCTGGCTATAAGCTTAAAGTTCAATAGATAAACGAGTGTAACGCTGATGACACGGTTTTTTAGAAGAGAATTTTATGACATTTCTGGATCATATGAACATATGGCTGCTTCAATTTGGGTTTGGTGTAAGACTAATCCATATGTATCTTATCTGCTGCAAAATTAAGGCCCTATTTCAAAGAATATCACCAGTAATCGCATAAAGTCTGTGCGGGGTACATTATATTCATGCATGCTCCTTACCGTTTCATACCCCATCGAATCATATGCATTGTCGTCACGCAATGCGTATACTGCTCAAGTTTTTGGTGTAAACTAGAAACACATTCTCCCTCCATTCGCTCGAGAACAAAGGCAAGTGAATCACAAGTTACTGACAAAAACCAAATGAGACAAGACTCTCCTATTAAACGTCTTTTCTTCGTTTTGATAATTTACGCTTGAAATCTGTTTAATGACTTGACCTAACTGGGAAAGCAATCCCCAGGAATATTTTTATAATTTAAGTCAAAACTTGATGAACCGCAAAATGTACGACATATATAATCAAATTTCCAGCTGAGTTTTAACTACCACTCTACTTAAGAAATCGTGAAAAGAGAATATAGTTCTTTCCCAGTTTTTTGTTTTCTATCTCTTCTTCAGTTTCTTCTCTCTCAGTGTGCGCTTCCTCGGTCACAGGCAGTGATTCAATCTGTTGATTGGTACATAAGATAATTTCCAAATGTTCTTATCTAATTCAGCCTGTACTTTAAACATCATCATGAAATTCAACATTCAACCGACCAAGAGGGAAGTCCATCAAAAAAATAGATCACATAAGTTGTGTGAGAACACGTAATGGACACCTGCAAACATTCATTAAAAATATCAGTGCACAAGAAAAGCGGCATACGATTGAAAAATAGCAAGAATCTGCGTGGGTGACTCATTTTTTGTGCGTTCGCCTTGAGCACAAAAAAGCTGCATGTAATAAAATAATGACCAGTACTCAGGCAAGTTCCTTGGTAACCGAATTCGAATTGAAAAAAAAAAACAAATCATGCAAGCCATGGGAATAGTCGATGCAAGAATGTACACACTATCTGCGTTAGCACTTGAGATTTAACATTGAACTAGTAACGGACCGAAGTAAGATAAGATAAAGCTATTCAAAGTGTATTTGACTTCGAGACGGATTTAGGTCGATATGACCCACACTGATCAAGTGTGTGTTTATTTAATAAACATAGGCAAAACAAAAAAATAAGGCTTGTGTTTAGTGCTATTGCAATGAATCATTGACAGCTTGGAGAAATTTAGGAAGCCTTCTTTGATCTTGGGTTGCGGTGTTGGAGTTTATTTTATGTGCCAAGGAACATTTTCCACAAAGCAGCTCAAGTTTATCCTTTCTCCTTAATTTAAGCCTAGATTACAAAATTTGTTTTTAACTTTCAAAAATTCATTATTTCCACAAGTCTTGCATAGAACTAATCCAATTATCTCTTTCTTCTTAGTACGTAAGGCACGATGTAAGCGATTGGCTTGGCGATGAAAATGAGCCGCTCTCTGGTTTCTCATGGCGTGGAGGATCCGAGCGGGATACAACGGGCATTCTTATGTGGTCAGATATATTCTTACACGATTTTCCCAATGGTGAAAAAGTCGCCATCATACTGCTAGACACCCAGGGTGCATTCGATAGTCAGAGTACTGTGCGAGATTGCGCAACTGTTTTTGCATTGAGCACAATGATATCGTCGGTACAAATCTACAATCTCTCACAAAACATCCAAGAAGATGACTTACAGCATTTGCAACTGTTCACTGAATATGGTCGCTTAGCGTTGGCGGATTCGGGTAAAAAGCCATTTCAACGACTACAGTTTCTGGTGCGCGATTGGAGCTTCCCCTATGAAGCTGAATACGGTCCAGTTGGTGGTCAAAAAATATTAAAGCGCCGTCTAGAGCTGTCGGATAAGCAACATCCAGAGTTACAATCACTGCGAAGGCACATTCAATCATGTTTCACAGAGATCGCATGTTTTCTAATGCCACATCCCGGGCTGACAGTTGCCACAAATCCCAATTTTGATGGTCGGCTCAAGGACATAACCCCAGAATTCAAGCAATCCCTCCGTGAGCTTGTACCCATGCTGCTTGCGCCAGAGAACCTAATCACAAAGGAAATCAGCGGACAAAAGGTCAGAGTAAGGGATTTGGTACAGTATTTCAAATCGTATATGACAATTTATAAAGGCAACGAGCTTCCCGAACCAAAAAGCATGCTTGTGGTAAGTCAGTTAAAAGCATTCACGTGAACTTTTCTGAATGGTGTATCATTTTTCATAAGGCCACTGCTGAGGCAAACAACTTAACAGCGGTAGCCGCAGCCAAGGAGCTATATTCCCAGCTGATGGAGGATATATGCGGTGGTACTAGACCGTACTTAAGCACAGGTCATTTGGATGCTGAACACTTAAGGATAAAAGACAAGGCTCTGTTCCAGGTAAATAAAATCTATACTTTCTGAAAAGCTGGCATATTATCGAGAACTTTCTGTGTCTTACAGTTTGCATCCAAAAGAAAAATGGGCGGCGAGGAATTTTCCGAAAAATACCGCGAACAATTGGACACAGACTTGGAGGAGGCCTACAACAGTTTCAAAGCGCACAACGAGAGTAAGAACATATTTAAAGCAGCACGTACTCCAGCGGTATACTTCGCTGTTGCTGTTATAATGTATATACTAAGTGGAATATTTGGACTAATTGGTCTGTACACATTTGCCAACTTCTGTAATCTTCTCATGGGTTTATCATTGCTTACACTTGCGCTATGGGCATACATAAGGTAACTAAAACGAGGTGTCCTCAGTTGAAACAAAGTATGAACTTTTTCCAATTTTAGGTATAGCGGAGAGTTCAGTGATATTGGAGTAAAGTTAGATGATTTTGCTTCGTTCTTGTGGGAAAACGTAAGTTGAAAAATAGAAGTAATTTGTAGAAAAACACTAAATCAATTGGTTCTTGATTGCCTCTAGAAGAATGATAAAGAAAGACGTAAAAGAAAGAAGCAACATTAGAAATATTAAGTAAATTTAAAAGTAACTAACAAAAAAACAAGACAACTTGAGTCATTCCTGCGTTATGTTCGCAGTTAATTTATTACATTTGATTTACATTCGCTTCTGAATCGAAAATTCACGTGAGCTTCTTTGATGTTTATACCTGTGTTTGTTTAAATGGCTTATCAGACTTCCATAATTTTTATTTTCCGTCATTCAGTTATCTTTATGTTCTGCGACTGTAAAAGACGGTTCTTTGTTAAGTTACAAACAGTTGAAGTTATCTCACGATCAATGAGTCAATGAATTTGCGTTCAAAACGAGGCCGGAATGACACAAAAACCCTCTCTATGAGTATTTTTTGAAAATCGAATGCTAATATTTATTCTTTTCCAACAGTTCATGAAGCCGATCTATCAAGGATGCATGGAAAAGGGCATTCAACATGTTGCTACACATGCTGCTGAAGCGGCTGTTGGTGGTCGATCACTTGGATCCATAAATGGCAAAGTGAAAAAATCATGAGAGTACGCCTATCCAAGGCAAAAAGCAATACAATCACAAAACCAACAGCCGCAACAAAAACATCAACCAATAAAAAAAATGCATCAGCAGCCGTCGATGACAACGCAATCAATTACAAAAACACAAGCAAATATGAGCAATAACAACAACAACAACAACATAAGCAACATAAACCGAGGTCTACAACAACAGCAACAAGATGACAATTCAAGTTCATCATCATCAAAGCGTAGCTTTCTGGGACTGATGCAAAGAACCACTCCCAATAACTCATCAACACCAGTTGCCTCCTCTGCGCCAGCTACTGTGAATAGCAACGGCGGTGGTCAAGCAGCACCCACTCGCAAAGCGAAGAGAAGACCAAACAAGAAGACCCCACCGCTTAAAAAGTAATTGTGAACACAGAAAACTTTCTAAGACCGTTGCTCCTTTGCTCGTGTACGCGTGTACGCTGCTATCCATCAACATACCAGTCGGCTGCTAGTTCTAATTCTAATTATTGGTTCATTTTTTTACAATATTAGCCTTAAATTAGCAAAACAGAAGAAAGAACTATATTAATATGAATCATTAATTACAAACAGAAAGAAACACTTTAAAAAATTTCCATTTCTTGTTATTCAACTGTGAAGTTTTTTTTATTAAAAAAAAATATATATGTATATGAATTTTTTGTAAAACAAAAGAAAAAAGAAACAAAATCCCTTAAAGGAGAAATTATGAAAAAAAGAAAATGAATATTATTCTGTCATAGCGTGAAATTTTCTGTTCTATATTTTCATAGATAAAATGTTTTAAAAACAACAAAAAAAAATATGCAAAAAAAGGGAAATGGATCTGATGGATTGTCAAACAGAACCTACAGAACAACTCACTCACATATAGACTTTCACATATCTCCTTGGGTACGGTTTACCGCTGTGGTCTCATTGTTCGTACATTATTTTTTTTTTCGTTTTTGTTTTTTCTTTTTTCGATTTGCTTTGCATTTCGAGAGCAGAAAGCGTAACTTGTTTATGTAAGACAATGGTAAATTGCAAAGTGATAGCATTCTCAAAGTGTCAATAATCTTCTAGAATCGTTTTATACTCCATGTATTTTTGCTGCTTTCATTATTTTTAGTTTTTTATTTTTTATTTTTATGTTTTCTGGTTGATGCCAGTAATACTGATGGATTTTTTTTAGTTATATGAGTGGCGAATTTCATTGCTTGTGGTTGCTTCGATAAGTTATTACGAACTATAAGAATATTTTACTTTTTTATCTTTTTTTAAACATTAAACTTACAATAATAAAGAGAACCATTTTCGAAAAAAAAGCGACAGCATTTCTTGTTTTAATGTTGACTTTCTTCTTCGGATGGCGCTACAGTCCGGGGTAGACCTGGGCCTCAACTAACATCCCTCTCCAGCTAGCACGATCTCTTGCCAACTGCCTCCAATTGCGCACTCCAAGTTGGTTGAGGTCCTTTTACACTTGTATGCGCCATCTCAGTCTAGGAGTCCTCTGTTGCGTTGTCAATGTGGTTCGGGTTGGAAGAATCTTCGGGCCGGAGCAGTGTTGTCCATGCGCTCTACATGGCCTAGCCACCTTTAGCGTTATATCGCTTATTATATATTATATCGCTCATGCCACCGTACAGCCCATACAGTTCGTGGTTGAATCTGATGTTGTTGTACCTATTCACCGCGGAGCCGAGATATACGAAGTCCTTCACTACCTTGAAGTGTCTGCTACCCATAGTGGCGCTCTGTGCGAGACGTCGATGTTCTGCGTCCTTCTTCGATGACAGCATATACTTCGTTTTGCCCTCGTTTACCACTAGTCCCGCTTAAGCCGCTTCCACTTCGATGCTAGCAAACGCCTCATTGACGGTTCGCTGTGTTCGTCCAATCACGTCAATGTCATCAGCCTAATTTAGCAATTGAACTTACTTCTGGAAGATCGTGCCTCTGGTGTTGACTTTTGAGTTACGCACGATCTTCTCGAGGATGATGTTAAAGAAGTCACATGACAGTGCGTCGCCTTGTCTATTCGTGTGGCGCGGCTGAAGAACTTTACTGTAAGTCCGAAGACGGGCTTCAGGGCCGCCAATGCAAACAGGACCAAAAATCGGACACAAATCTTTTCTCTCGAAGACACTAAGGGCTTCCTCATCCGCCTTTGGTAACATCCAGGTTTCGTAAATAGGACTGGGATGATCAAGCTGTTATATAAAGTGAGCTTAGTCCGTCGAGAGGGCTTTGTTACTCAACTGCCTCCTGAGCTTAAAGAATTGGCAAGAGTGATTCTGCGTTGGATTTCTGTACTGGTTTCTTTTTACCGTGGAGCCCGGGTAGAAGAAGTCTTTGACTTCCTCAAAGTTTCAGCTGCCTAGTGTGACGCTTTGTACCGAACTTCGATGTTGTGTGTCCTTTCTTGATGAGAGCCTTTGCTAACCACCGGACCCATTTAAGTCGTTTTCATACTAGCAAACGCCTCATTTACAGGTCGTTGTGTTCGTTCAATCACTTCAATGTCGTCGGCATAAGCTGGAAGTTGAGCTGACTTTTGGAAGATCGTGGCTCTAATGTTGATTTGTGAGTTACGCACGATCTCATCAAGAATGATGTTAAAGAAGTCCCACGACTTTCTAGGGATTCCAATACTTCCGCTCTTAAATGTATGATGCTCATCTCATCATTGAGTTCTTTGCACGTGGTGCTATTACAACGATTTTAAAGATTTTCTTAACAACTGTCCTATTCGTAATATTTGTCAATAATTAAATTTATTTCACTTGTACTGTTAGTTTGTTTATTCGTGGTATTTTTAACATGCAGATAAATGTTTTTTGACCGCCGTGGCGTAGTGGGTAGAGTGCGACGCTCAAACACCAAAGGGTCTAGGTTTGATTCCCGGTTGAACACCTGCACGGCACCACCTCTTTCGACTTGCTGACAACACTCAAAGAGTAATAACTGTCTAAGAAAGCTTCTCAAACTTCGTCGTTCGGAGTCGGCAAAAAACTGTAGGTCCCTTCTACTCGTGAGAGAACAGTAGCGCGCACAACACGAGTAAGTTGATGAGCAAGCTAGGCCCTGGTCCCTCTGTGGACTGTCGCGCCAACAATAATTATTAATTAGATCAATGTTTTTTGGAGACTAAATTTCTGATTTGAGTAGTCTTAAAGAATAGCAGTCGTGGTTTCTTGACTATTGAATCGACTTGACTCGATGGAATGCATACAACCGTACTTCTACTTTCATCCAACCAGCCTTTTCTTATTGAATATGTAATGGATAAGAGTTTTTTTTCAACATAAATTGAATGCTTTATATTTGAACACTACTGTAAATCAACAAATGTATTGATTCACTTATTTTCTCTCCCATCCACGGATATGCATCTTTAAGTCTCATACATACGTATTGTGTGTAAACACCTGTACTTTAAATAAGGGGGTTAAGGAATTCTCATATAAAAACGCACACAATTGCTTTCTAAAGAATGTCAATTAAAATTGACATCCAAAGGGATATTTATTGCACTCCTATAAACACCCACAAGGAATACTGTCGATGACGTAAATTTTATTCAGAAAGAAGATGAACAAAACTCTCATTGGTCGCATATGCGCATTTGAGTCAAGCATTCTCTCTCTGCAGCAATGGCAATGGTATAAGAACTTCTGAAATAATATCATGCAACTACATTCAGTCCATCGCCGACTGCAAGACGAGACGCAATACATTGGGACAGAGTTCTTGAATCAGTGTAAATTTATTTAATCAATATCAACTAGCTGAAATTGACCCCACCAAAATGCCCTGTGGAGGATGTGGTACCGGTAAGATGATAACAAGACATATCCGCGGTTCTTTAAGTAACTTCTGAGTTTAACAGATTGCAAGTGCACTCCCGAGAAGTGTGATGAAAAATGCAAGTGTGCAGACAAAAGCGGCTGCGGTGGCGGGGCCGGGGGTGCTGAGAAGAAGGACTCCTGCTGCAAGGGAAAGGACAAGTGAATTCCAGACAAATAAGTGCATTATACTCATATATGTCGGCACTAGGCCGGAACAATGGCTTTTGATATAAAAATAAATCTATTCACTCATTTATCTGTAGACGCTGTTAATTGAAAAAAATCATCTGACATTAAATTGCATCTGTGACATCACACGCTAAGTTGCGGATTACAACATCTTTCTTTTCTCTTGTGAAATGTGTGTTCTCGTCTTGACTGAAGGGTAAAGGTCTCTCTGAATCTTTTCAGTCACTGATCTTCTGCTGAGCGCAGACGATGAAAAGCTAATTAACTAACTAGCTAACTAATTTTCAAATTTTCAGAATTGATTCTTCTTATATTTAGGTGATTAACGTATAGGGCATAAGAGAATGTATATAACTATACGTACGTGGGCGTATTTAACATACATAAACGCGAGCAGTGTTAGACGTGTCGTCTCCATGGCTACAAAGTGTACATATGTACATCTAATGGGTGATTGGGCACTTTACTTCAAGAAGCACATAACATACGTGTGTGTAGTCCACCTAAATAGCATACAAATGTTATTTAAGTGAACTACGCTTGTTTGTGAAGGATACACAATATAGACCTATACGAGTGAGCGTCACATAAGGCAGCAGAAACTTTGAGGGAGCCACGAACTTTGTCTACTTGGTTCAGCTGAAATCAAACGTAGAATCATACTTGCCTGTTGCTGCTTCTTTGGGGTCAAGAGCCGATTGAGTAATAGAGCCCTCTCTCGAGAGGTTAAGCTTACTTTGTTTAAGTCTTGAAACTTTGATGCTACTTAAAGCATATGAGCAATTATGCCTGCCTGTTATTTGTGGTTCCGTTTGCGTTGACGGTACTTTGAAATTGACTGTACGCAGAGATGTTAGCTGTGGCACGAAAAATCTTCGAACCTAAGCCAGCCGAACTACACAAGGGGAGGCCTAGATTGAGATAACGCACACAGGTGGGGAAGGACCTCAACTAACTTGGTGTGACTTTGGTGGCAGCTGGGATCTTTCTAGCTGGTCCTAACCAGGACCAAGTCCAAGACAAGAACTCAAGAACTCTAAACAACTTAAATTGTCATTATCATAAGAAAAGGAGGTATACATCTGTGCGAAAAAGGGATAATTGAAATATGTTAAAAAGGTATGTAATTTATAGGGCAAATTTATGTTAGGAATATTCTTTATGCCGATTTCAAGTTACATCAATATTTGTGTCGATAAAGAGTTGACGCTAATGTCGCCTTGTCTTCAACTACACTCAATTTGGTGTTCTAAAAATACTTACACTTTTCCAAAGGTACAACCAAAACTACCATGCAATCAAATAATTAGGTTCATTCTTCACCCCGAGAGCGTTTACACCCAACTAAAATTACCCCAATTATGGTAATGAAGTGACTAGATTCACTTTCAAAGTAATGCCATTTTTGTATCATTTCTTCAACAATGAAGTGACTTGATTTCCCCTTCACTCGTATGTAAGATGCGTTCGACAGCTAACTGTAATCTGTTGATGGAGTATAGGAATTATGTATTTCTTTACATTTCTACATTAGTACGTATCAGAAAAAGTTTTTGCATTTATTATTTTGAGAGACACATTTTTGGTACATTTAACACTTTTAGAGTTGAAGGACTTGGAATTGACTCTTAAAAACTACTACAAAGAATTTACAATATGTTCATCCACCTTTTTGCCACTTTTTGTGACACAAAGGTCGTAAAAGGACCTCATTAGCATGTTCAAAGAATTCCTTTAGCGACCGATTTCTCACACTCTATAGAAACACCATGCCAGGCACAAGCATTATATTTATAAAAACGGTGAGGAAAAGTTGATTCAATCATGGAAAAGTTGAACATCAAACCCTCGATCGTTCAAGCCTAGTATTTAATACATACTAAGTACATAAGCCGTGACCTAGTGCGAAGAGTGCGACTCTCAAACGCAGAAGGTCTAGGTTCGATTCCCGGCTGAGCACCTCGAATTTTTCACAAATTGTTCACCTCTTTCGAGCTGCTAACAAAACTCAAATAGTAATAACTGTCTAAGAAAAAACTTCTCAAACTTCGCCACTCGGAGTCTTCAAAAAACTGTAGGTCTCTTCTACTCGTGAGAGAACAGTACCGCGCACGACATGAGTATATGATGAGCAACCTATGCTCTGGGCAACTTGTGGACTGTCATACAATTATTATTATTATTAAGTACACAAAGTTTTACAGTTTCAACGGCAAAATACAATGGACAACGTCTGATTACTGAATAGGTAGGCTGCTAATTATTTTTTGGGACTGTAGACTGAATTCATTTTTTTTTACATTTTTTGATTGTTCTTTTAAGTTTGAAAACCAATTCTGTTGACTGTATGACTGTATTCATTCCAAGTCCAGTGTCGAAGAAGATTAACTTGACTAACGTCCGCAAAAGCAATTACGCGCACGTTGTTAATTCTTCGAAGATGTTTATTACAACAGTCAATTTAACTCCAAAGTAAAAGTCATCTGCTACGAGGCCCTGGTCCGGCCGGTCATTGTGTATGGCTGTCCAGTGTTGAAAAAGTTAAGGATGCTCGAGGAGCAATGTCTCTGCGCTTGTCTCAAGAAATACAGAATTGCCGAATCTGAACACAAAATATTCTACTAAAATGAGCTTTTGTACAACGAAGCCAAAGTGAATAGAGTAGACAATTTCATAATAAAGTTAACTCGAAGACACGTTCTACGAGCCATTACTTCTCACAACGAATTACTCCAATGATACATATCATGAGAATGCGCACCGAAGTGGATTCAATCCATCGGAAGGAAAAAGCGGAGGGATATCCACTTTTGTATCACGTAACAAGGAGGATAGTAGATAAGAGGCTGCTTTATAATAGCGATATAGCAACCGTAAGCTCAAGTGACATTCGATTTAGCAAATACATACCTTTAAGCGATAGAACAGAGAGTGATAGGGGTCGGGGATTCTATTGGTGGCTATAACACCATCAAGGTCCCTAGTTGTCGTCACCTCGCATTGTTGGTCCTCTACGACCACTTGACATATAGAATAAGTTAGAATATGCCACAAGAAAACACGACACTGAAAGACAATCATATAAAATTATTAGATTAACTTAGAGCGCCCGCATTGGGCCAGTAATAAGGTTCACTTTATAACATACTCTTTAACTAGTTTAAGTATTTTTATGTCTACATATAAGATATCAGAAAACAAAATAAAACAAAAATAAAAATACATTTAAAAATTGAAATTAAAACGGCTTTACAAACGAAAAAATGTAAAAATGCAAATGAACTCCTCTGCTGTCCACAACTGTTTTACACAATTACATTAGCTGAACTTTTAACCGGGTGTAGGTTTTGTTACCTTTTCGACTTGAAGGGGTAAATTACAAATAGAAAGTGTGCACAAGGTTAATGTATTCTTCTTACTATATATAATTTAAATTAGAACTGGGAGAAAAAACAAACACAAATTACATTTTACAAAGCTTAACTTTGAATAATAATTGTTGGTGCGACAGTCCACAGGGAGACCAGGGCCTAGCTACTGTTCTCTCACGAGTAGAAGGGACCTACAGTTTATTGCCGACTCCGAACGGCGAAATTTGAGAAGCTTTCTTAGACAGTTATTACTCTTTGAGTGTTGCCAGCAGCTCGACGAGGTGGTGTCGTGGATAATTCGGTGTTCAGCCGGGAATCGAACCTAGACCCTTTCGGCGTATGAGCGTCACACTCTACCCACTACGCCACGGTGGCCACCTTACTTTTAATAGAACGTCTAAAATATATAGTTGCAATCGTTACATTTAAGAGGATTAAGTCCCAATACTATTTGTATTTATTTTATTCTGATTCAGTCTTTCCTGATTGATTACCTTTTGCAAACTTTCTTGACAAGCCAAAGCCCGTTCTAGTGGCATCTTTTTAAGCTGAAGTGCAATACTTTTGCCAAAAAAGTCAAACTCATCATCTGCTTCATTCCTGAGTGAATCCACTGACTTCTGTAGATTGCTTATTGCAAGTTGAAACAATTCAATAGACTTGAGTGGATCACATCCCGGCTTCGTGTGTGATTTCAACTTGTTATGCTTTCGAATTGGACGACCATTTATTTTATGAACACTTGCAGGTGCCGTAAAAGTTTGCAATGATGGAGTAGAATTGTGTGCATTGTCTGGAGATGATGGTAATGACTGCGATGGAGGAGTACCAGTTGTCTCGTTGAGATTTTCAGCATTGCTAGAAGGTGCTTCATTATTGGAATTGCTCTCGTGAAAGTTTTCCGCGGGTGGGGAAGGTGAACTATTATAACTGTCAGAATGGCCTCCTGTGTCGATTTCTTCGTCCTTCAATGATTGATTCTCCAGTTTTATTTTAAATTCTTCGAGCTCCGATTTTATGCGTGGTTTTTCCTCGGACTGCGTATATTCACTATTATCTTCATCCCCAGAGCATTCCTGTAAATATAACAAAATGTTGTTGGCAATATTTGTTCTAATATTTAACTACAGTTGTGTTGAAGAAGGTAAAAATTGTAAACGATATTTAGACATTTTTATTTCGCCATATTTAAGTATCACACACACCATAGTATTCAATTCCAACAAGTTCACGCACGAGTTCAAATCTGGTTGAAAAGCCGAAAAAGGACAATTGAATGAATTAATAAATACAACAGCATTTTGTTCCGATTTGGACCACAGAATTCTACTCGGCTAATAAAAATAAACACTGTCTCAACCGTGACAGATTTTCTATGCACCACTGTAACACACGACCTGCTTGAAGTACTTATCACATCATCCTGAGCGGAATGATAACCAATCCTGATGTACTCATAACTTTTTTTATGAAAAAATAACGTGCCTTAGTTTAACATAAAAAACTAAACTATCTAATTTTATTTACTTTCTGCAGAATTTCACAAGCTTTTTCGAAACATTCGTTTGTCTGAACGGTTTTCATTTCACTTTCAAAACATCTATGATTAAGCCAAAATTCCTAAGTAACAACCATCACAACCACATAATAACTACTTCTCAATAAGGAAATGACATTTCCCATAACTGAAACCTTTAGAATCATGTTTCATTTATTTGCAGTCATTTCCCTCGTTTCACAAACTGGCTTACCATTTTGGAGTTGTTATATTCCCTCCCCATACTGAAATCTCTCAAAAATTCGTCAGCCTTCTTGAACCAAAACAAATGCGGAACATACACATCCGAAGGATGAACCGCTTCCATTTGTGAACTAAGAACCTTGTTCAGTTCGTATTTATAATTCGTTCGAATTGTTTTAATTTTCTTCTTCACATCACGCACTGTTAAATACGGTCTGTTAAGGCTCCGAACAATTTCCTTGTATGCAGTTTCGCGTGCGATTCTATTCTTATATAGCGGGTTTAAATTATTCCACAAATACTCGTAACTCCTATAGAGATCCAAAAACTCGATGGTGCATTTGTCACGCCATTTGAATACCATTTCAATGAAACATGAACAAACAAAATTGTCGTCACAAATCACACAGTAAAACTGACCGAACGAGTTTCTTGAAACACAAGTGTCAAGTTGGATGTCAGTTTTGAATCAGTTTTGCTCTTCGAAATGAATGAAATTCATGATTCGTAATGGGCGAATTCAGCACCCTCGAATAAACGTTTTTTTTATTTAAAATTCAAACTTTCAACTAGTTACAGTTCATAAAACAGTATTTCCTACTATTTATGAAATATGGGCATTGATTTATTAAAATTTGTTATTACTGCAGGATAAATGACGATTTCTAAGGTTATAGCATTTAATTTGTAAATTACGTTTACCTCAATTTGAGTACATTTCGTGTTACGTACCAATTGTGTTATTACCCAGCTTCCCACATTGCAACCAAACAACCAAGCGCTCTGTTATTCCAGATTATTTAGTGTTTGAAAAGGAAGTTCGGTCGCTAAATTGAATCCTCTTACATGTGGCAGTTCAGGAGTTAATCAAAATGAGTTCATACAGTAATAAATTATTTGTTCAACTGCTGTGAATACCATTTATACAACAGCTAATCGTAGCCATACCAGGCCTGCTGAAGTCTGTTTAGAGTGGAGAAAATTTCTTGAACATGAATTAATATTGCTGTGTGCTGTGGGTATACTTTGGACATGGGAATCGAAACTTTGTATATGGGATATGGACCTTCCTTATTTAAAAAATAATTAGGTGGATTTATTTTGAAAGCCTGTAGTCTTGTGGTATAAATGTAAGTCTTATTTAAAATTAAATATGGAAAACTTGCTTGCCTTAATTATGCTTCCTTTTAAATCACCAAATCAGATACCTATTTCATCTTCCTTTCCTTTCGGGGAAGTGCGGTATTTCGAACTTGAAAGATTGAGAATATCATTTCTCGTAAACAACGAGATTTGTAACAGACCTCAATCTATGTATTAACATAGCAGAATATGGGTTATTTTAAAGATGATATGCCTGATATCTCGGCTCTTAAGCACAAAAGGATCATACCAACTCTTTGCTTGGAAGACTGAATCAATGTTAACCATTCAAAAACAAAAAGAGTTTAAGAAGGAGAATTTGATGTAGACATAATTGAAGATCATCGTACGCACTATGTTGCCCATATCGTTTTCGTCTAAAATTAATCGTTCAAAACGCGACAATCCTAACAACCATGTCCACCTGTTGATCGAATGAATAAAGAAGAACTTGGAGTGCACGATAGATAGACCGTGGTGATTAGAGTCTATATGATCGAAATGTAGGACTAGCGTGATCGAAAAATGCAGCTCGTAGATGGGACGAAAAAATTTGCCATGCTTATCTTTATGCATGGAACACTCGTATGTTTTGTTCTTGGTTTTATACTATTATGGGGTAAATTGGTTCAAGTCCAAGGATTGTTTTGATTACTTCACGATGAGCTCAAAGATACAGGCGATTATTATATTTTATACGCCGAAAAGAGTTCCCGTTTGCTTAAAACAAAATTTTCTCTTAGATGCAATTTACTTCTAATAAAGTCGAATAGCCAACGTGCCAGAATCAGTTCTTTCATAATAATTATTAGATGGCTCCGCAGCTAACTAACTTCTCGTGTTTTTCTACTGAGTGTATATCTATCTATATTTATATTTCAAAAGCTTTTTCATAGATGATTATTAATCTGAATGCTGTCGGCTACTTGAAACAGGAAGTTCCATGACAATATACGGTGTTCCAAATTAAAAACAAAGTTTTGAAGACCTAATCTAGGGATAAGTTGGAAGTCAATCAAAACAAAGAAATCCAAAAATGTTTGAACATTAAATTTTTCCGCCATCCAATATAAGCAAATTAAATTCAATGGGAGGGTAGTCTAACATACTAGTTATTTTAGGCGCATTCTGCTTTTTGCACCTAATAAAAAGATTTACTGTAAAGGCTGTAGCTATTTGCGGCTGAAATGTGTATAAATGTGACGCAAATGTTAACATTGGGGATCCAAACGGATATACTTAAAATGGCATAACGCTATACAATCATCGTGCGCATTATTTCCAAACCAACGCAGCGTCTGTCATTCAAGATATAAACATACCAAGGAAATCCGAGTACAGTGCGGGCCTAAGGAAGCAATCATTCGGTATAAAGGGTAGGGTTAAGATTTCGGATTGTCAGTTCTTGGCGCAGTGTGCAGCGATCTATTGCGTAGTGTAAGCAATTTGTTATATAAATAACATGTCCGTGAATTTGAACAAACACCGCGTGTGATTTAAACTCACAATTGTCCAGTTGGTTCAGTTTATCAAAAATCTTTTATACGGCGGTGAACGAAGATACTTTTCACAAACTTCCATTGCTTCCGTGTATCCCAAACTATCTAGGGAATAAATCTTTTAAAGAAAACTTAAGAAAAACACATCATATGTAAAATCATACATGTGATTAGACTTTTTGAACGTCTGAAACGATTAATGCATTTACGTGTTTTATTCCTTAAATTATAAATATCTTTACAAAAATTTTAGTTTTAGTAAATAATTTTCATAACATTTTACATAGTTGAAGAAGTGATTGGTTTCTTTCTTTTTTCATTCCCTCTTGTATATGATATTGTATTTCCTTTTGTTTAAATTATATATTACTCAGTGGTTTAGACGTAGGCGAAGCTTTATACGATAGTGGGATCATTGATATTTTTGTTTCCTTTTTAACACAGTTTATAAAATCAAACAAAGAATAAATAGAAACAAGAGGATCGGCTAAAGGAATGCGAAATTCATTTTTGACAGGAGCGAAGAGAAAACAAATTTAAAGGGTAAAAACAAGGACACATGTCTGAATAATTGAAAGGGGCCACCGGAGGAGCCTTAACGGATGCAAAATGCCAAATTGAAGGGACGCTACGTGCTCTAAAGGTGCGATGAGAATTTCTCGTACAGCGATGAGAGCAGAACTGCTGCTGTGGGGTTGTAATACTCTTGTCATTGGGTCAGGTCCTTTCCATAGGCAAGAGGTGATGTGTTGGCGTTGTGATTGCTGCCTGTGAAGGACGATAAGTCGGGCACAAAGTTTCCGGTCTGTTGCAATTCCTTTCGCATAAAACAAAAAAAGTACATAAGCTGGGCAGATTCACATATTGAATGAGCTTACCTCGAGTTCCTTTAGTGCCTTCATGATTTTGTTGACGTCCAGGTCTGAGGAGTCGATGGACTTCTTTGACGCAGCCGTTTGGGGTTGAACTTTAACCTTATCGTTCAAGCTCGGAGAGTCCCTATCTTGATGGCTTGACTTTTTGTATTTATTTTTCACGATAGGGGGCAGTGAAGATGTAGAGCTTCGCGCTTGGTACACACCGACTATTTCAACTCCGTCTGATTCGCTGCTGCTGTCGCGGCGTACGCTTTCAGCGAATTGGGGGTGGGTGTGTGAGTGCATATCCGTGGCTGAACGGTTTTTGAGACGTTCTGTTGACTGCGACTTGTTGGTATGGTTTATTAGCTGATTGGACGTGTTTATAATTTCCGTGGCAGATTTAAAGTTGTCAATGTTGATCACATGAGTATTGTTGTCCACGATAAGTGTGTTTCCCATAGCGGCGGAATGTTGCGGCTGAGGCGTGGTCGATACCGATGACGAGGTTGAGGATGGCGATGACATGATACTGTTTATACTGTGATCAGTGCGTTTCGATGGAGATACCAGATCTACCACAGTTTTGGGATTATTTACACTACCGCTGGATCGATTGTTGCTTAAGTTTTGGTTAGGGTTTGCATTGTTGTTATTATTGGTGGCAGAGCTGCTGGATGACTTTTCAATTTTGACGTGACTCTGACCACTGCACAAGTTCAAGGGACTGTTGGTCGAGGACCGATGAACCTTCCCAGAGGAGGAGTAAGTCTTTGAAGAATGTATGTGCTCAGACGTGGCATTGCTGTGTGCCGGCATCAGTTTTGATATCTCATTTGGTTTTAGATTTCCGCTGATTAACTCACTTGAAGATGACATCGCGTAGATATCGGTGGCATTTAAGGGTAATTTCGCGCCTGACATCATCGCAGTGTCCTGAGTCGACTTCTCCGCTGCGCAGTGAGTATCGGACTCGTCTGGTTTCTTGTTTTCCTTCAACTTCTTAGGCACATTCTTTTTCTTTTCGATTTCACGCTTTAACTCCTCGTACTTCATCCACCCACTTGGCCAAATGTTGGTAACTTTGTCTTTTAAGAAGTTTGCAACGAAATCCTCAAAGGACTCCTTTCGCGTGCGCAACACTGTGTACGACATCCATCGTACCTGATACAGGTCGTACAGAAGAGTTCTAAAAGCGATGAGAAAAACCAATGCAATCAAATTTAGCATTCGCATAACTGGTAAGTATGCTAAATATACCTGGTGGAATCGTTCCATGCAAACCTTTTCTTGGGCATTTTAGGTGCATTTTCAAGTTTGTGCACATCTGCTCCAGGGTGAAGAGCTCTAAAACAATATAAAACATACATCTCAGTCTAGATTCGAGGAAAAACAAGTCGACAGACGAATACTTACAGAAAATCTTCATAGGTCCTGGTGTTCGATTGGTACTGTTGTATAATACTCGGCATGATGTCAGCGACTGCCTTTCTGAGTTTGACGAAAGCCTTTTTAGTTTTTGTTTTCTCCTGATTGATGCGTAACTGTTTCGCCTTTCGCAACAAATAATATTTGGGCAGTGAAAGTTGGTACTCCAAATGGGCAAATACCACATTCCTCACGTTCTTGTCCAAACACAAACATGCTTCGTCGATCCTGAAACATAGATTATCGTTTGACAAATGTATTCATTTCAGCTTGGTTTCTTTAAATGTACCTTAAAAATAATTCGGTGAGTTTGTCATCAAATTGGAACTTCTTTCCAGTTCGGTTACTACTTTTGGCAGTGTCTTTCAAGTCCTGTATGTCCTTAAAGATCTCATCGCTCAGTTCAGATGGCAGCTTAGTATCGCTTTGACGCAGTTCTGAAAATAAATTTCATCATCATTTAACGATCTTTGGTGGATGTCAATGTAATAATCACTGTCAGCATCCTCCTCAGAAGTTTTCTTTAACTTCTTCGAGCTAGGCTCCTCATTGGAGTCGCTGTCATCACTAGAAGAATCCGAACCAGACGCATCCTCCGCAGAAGTGGGGCCCTTCGCCTCCCCATTAGAGGTCTTCGTCTTCATTTCTTCCTCTTGCATCTTCAGGAAGCTGTCGCGTTTTGCTTTGAGCATATCCTTAACGGTAGTAGTCTTCACAGTTCTCTCAGTTCGTGACTTGTCTTTCGAAGAAACCTCTGAGCCCATTTCGTCATCTTTTGGTGATGCAGATGCCGAGACGGTCACCGAGGAAGCTGCTGATGCTGAATTGGACATGGAGCTCTTACTCTTGTTAGATTTCTCTTTGTCGCTACTCTCCTTGTCTGAGTTGTTTTTCGGGCGCTTTTCAGAATGTGATGAGGTCTTTTGTTTGTTTGCTTTCTGGTTAGCATTCTGTGGAGGATTCGTGACTGTGGATGCTAGATTTTCTGCATCTTCGACTTCCTCTTCTGATGAGCCCGTTTCTTCAGAAGAAGATGACAATGCACGTTTTCTTGGTTTGTTTGGCATTTTTATTATCTCATCGGTTTTTTCCGTGCTCGATAAGTGCTTGAACACTAATGCACCTGAGTTTATGTAAAATCCACCTTCAACTGTTTCCACTTCTTCTGGTATTATTTCATCATACTGTGTAAAAATGGAAAATTTTAGCTATTGAATATTTGATAAGAAGAACTTGAGAAAATTTACCGCTTCTGTATTGTCTATAAAAGAGTCTGTTTCATCGTATCCAAGCCCAATGTCACAGAAGTCATCCTTTTTGCTGCGACCTCTTCCACTCGCATACGCTGTTCCATATTTCTTTTCTAATTCTTTCGCTATCCTCTCAACATCATCATCGTTCTCCATAAACGGATCGGAAAATCCATTCTGTTTGCTTTTGAGTTTTTTCAATTTTTTCTACAATGAGAAAGAGTGGAGGTAATTTAAAAACACATTCTTTGAAAAGTTGTTTTTTTCTTTTTAATAAATAATTTGGGCAGCAGTTTAAACAACTTCATTTTGTACGTCTTTTCGAGGGCATAATGGATCTGGAGTATTTTGGTGACTACGAGCGATGACATTCTCTTCTCGTTTCAAAAAGATAAAAATAAGTGATTAAGTGATTGTTCAATTCTATATGATTTCAGTAACCCCTTATGTGTGAGTCGATGCACTAATCAACTTTGTTGATGCTTAAATAAAGTAAACCGGAGTTATATAAAAGGTGTGCAGCACTCGGTTACAATAGTACACGAGTTTTATCTTTAACCAAACAAATGGAACAACACTCTCACTGAAGCCCACTTTATCAGATAAAAAGCTGTATTACTGGAAACAATGTCGACAGGTGCATGCATTCCCTGTGACCAATCATTAGATATGATAGAAAATGTGTATCAGCGTATTTTAGTTTTTTTTTTTAGTCCCTAGATAATGTATAATGTCAGGCAAAATTTGCAACTTCCTTTTAGTTGTAATGTAAGTATGCCTGCAGTTTTGAATTCGAATGCCGGAAGATGATGTAACCCAATAAACCTGTTTCTAATTATATAATGTGGTACAGAGTTTTAAACTAGGTTTCACCAGATCACAAATACAACATTAGTAACGTTTGTAGACATTCTAAGTCACAGTTAATGCATTTTTTTTTACACAGCAAAGTTGGACATTGCTGTGGTCAAAAGTGTGCCCCTTCCACTTTTGAACATATTTCACCCTCAGAACTTAAATTTCACGGCCTCAAGTTGTAGCCGTTTGGGAGTTATTTTTATCCGATAATCGTTAGAAAGTCCTCAACGTGGATGCTACATCCTTGATCTTTTCTTAGCTCACATCTCTTTTGTTTATGGCTTATGCTGAGCGTCCATATATTCGACCGTACTTTTGCAAGGTCAACCGGCCCTTCATTTTAGACTTTTACTCAAACAAATCTTACTGAAGAAATTAAAACAATGTCGTTTACTTCCTGATTTATTCGCAATTTGTCGGAGTAAAAGATTATTAATTGTCCGGTCAAGTTCGTTAATCTCCGCCTAAAAGAAATGCAGTCATCATTTACTTGCAGAAACATTACGAACACATCACAGAAGACCTGTAATCCGAACTAATGCATCTCTGCCAACGATATACAGCAGTTATCTTTATTTACAATTCAAGTTGCAAAGTTCCTTTTCGGGAGAAAGTTTCTTTTCATTAGGCAGATAGTTGCATACAAGTATAGTTTTGATGACATTTTTTTTTTTTTTTTTAAAGAGAATTTGCATATCTTTGACGCCAATAGGTTTTATTGTAAGCCGCTGGTTGTTGGTTGGTTGGTTGTCAAGTGCCTAAATACTTAAATGCTTTACAGCCCTCTTGTCAAACATAAAGATCTTTAATTCTATTTCCCTTGTCATTCCCCACACTCAAGCACAATCATCTTTGTCAAATAATCATTCAGTTTAGTTTTAATTGATGTAAGTCCCTATGTTACAAAGTTAATTCGAAGTTTCTTGTTTTTGTTGAATGTTTTTGAATTTTTAGTGCGGTGTGACATTTGCCAGTGTAGGGACTGTCCGATGATATCAAATTGTGTCAAATGCCTACTGTAAAACTCTGTTATTAAGGTCTGGAAAATATGTCGAACTGTAAGACATGTGTTGCCGTTCGATTTAGTGGCTTTACAGTGGTAGGCGAATGCATATTTTTGTAACGTGAGGTGTATGCGTACGTGGATTAACCCAATGAAGAAATTGGTAACCGTATTCAGCTTTGAATTGCTTGAACAATATCGAAGTGTATACAAATTGCTTGGATTAATAATGTGGCTCAAAATTTTAGTAAGATAAATTTTTATTTTTCATCAAAGATTCAAGTTAAACACATTTGTTTGATATAAGAACAATTTATTCAGTTTTGCCAAGATGTAGGCTTGTGTTTATGCTGACGACCATTTCTGCATGAGTTTTAAGCTTCCCCATGAGAAACATTTAGTCGCAATCATGTCAAATGCATGTTTTGTTTACAGCTCATCAAGGAATATAAAAAACCTTTTCGGTGCTGTCGTGTCAACATGCATACCCCTCTTCACTGGGTAAAATAACCAGCATGTGGCAAACATATTTATAAAACTTTCGTTCTGACCATACGAACAACCTCATGCATCCATAATGTATAAATAATCAACTTTCAAAATAATCCTTTCACTTATCCACAGGACATCAACTTCTAATGCACTTAACAACTTTGAATTAATGCCCGCCATATGAAACATCAGCTATACGCTTGAACGTATGTTAGTATGGGTGAGTACCCAAATATGTATCCACTCCGAAGAGACCCAACAGTCAAGGAAACACCTGCATGCACAAACACATACAAAAACAAATGTGCGAAAACCTAAATAAATCCAAAATGTGCGATATCTAAAAGCCGCTTGTAACTTTTGTTATCTAAATCTGTATTAAAACCAATGCATACACACCAACATACATACATACATGACTATCCGCCCTGTCGTGACAAGCCAACTAAAAATCAATTAAATGCGTCGCACACACCCCACCACCGACGACGGCAACCTAAGCGAGAATTTTAAAAACAAATATTTTTTTCCTGTCCATAAAAATCTACAAACATATGCCGTTTATATGCACCACTAAATGCATTAGACCCGCACATCTTGTTTGTGCCCCATCGCCCTTAAAGATCATGCACAGCAAAAACATCTCAAATAATATCATTTAGGAAGTTGACGCTTTTCCTTCTTCTTCAGAATGGCCCAAACTCAAGTGTAAATTTATCTTACAGTATATATACAAACGCACACATCCACCCGCACATAAATCCATCTTACAATCACCGCCCCACGAAAACGCAAAATTCAATTACATTCCAAATGCAATAGCAACATCCCGAAAGGCTCCATTCTCTATCACCTTTCGCATCCCATACCCATTCATCCACTCGCACGGCGCGACCATGTACACACAAAAACACAGAAGACCAAGAAAAAACAACAAAGTCACTCACCACCGCAGCACACATCTGTTCCTCCTCGCCAGCCCTCCTTCGATATTATTTGCACCCATATATATATATTTTTCAGAACGACGAAAACAAAATCAAAAAAGAAAGCAAGAAGCCAAGTGATTGTCTCTAGCTGTGCACGTACACCAACCGTACACACGACGACCGCGGCGACGATGACGACGAGAACGAAGCCAACAGCGCTAAACGACGGCCCAACCAATAACCAGCATCGACCACTACGACCACCCTCAACCTAAATTCGATTTCTTCTTCAATTTAGACCTCCAGCCCTCCCCCTCATATGCGAAAATAGCAAAACATTCAAAAACACAAAAAGCAAAATCGGAACAAAATGCAACACATAAAGCAGATGAGAATAGACGCAGCCAGCAACCTCCAGGGAGGCGCACACGGCATACGACATACGGCAAACGAAAGCCAACGGCACACAGCACAAACAAACCTTTTCCAAATGAATCAACTTGGAGTAGTTGAATTCCGGGAAAGAGTTGGAATTAGAGGCGGACAGTTCCATGTTGAGCCTGATTGTCTTGGCTGGTTTTGATCCACTACCACCACTTGACGATGACTTGTGTGACGTCACTGGATCGGGCGCACCAAATCGGTGGAGCGCCGCAGCCGTAGTTGACGATGAAATGACACCATTGCCCAATGATGCACCAGCACCAGCACCGGTAACGCTACTGCTCAGGGTGCTAAAAGCAACTCTCTTCGGTTCAGACATTTTTTCGCCTGTGTTTGCTGACGACGAACGGAGACTTCAAGCGATTCTGACTTATGTGGGGAGAATCACGAGACCGATGCTGAAGCACGCATTGACAAGCGCTTCAAGTATGTGCTGCCCTCCAAGGAGCACCACGATGACGATGACGGTGATGGTTTTGTTAGGAGGGATGCCAATGCCAGTGACACTCACACGACGACACCAAAATTGCCAGCACACACACTCGCGACACCAATATGAAAATGACGACGACCACGACGACGACGACGGCGACGACCGATGTAGAAGAAAATTTTCGCAACAATTTTTCCTTTTCGAAAAAATCCGAATTAATAAAATTTATCAAACAGGAAATTCTAGTTTTCACCGCAAGGAAATTAAGTTAAAAAACTAATTCCACAGCATGTTCCGACGATGAGGACGATTTTAAATGTCCTTTTTCATGGATTTTGATAATTTTTTGTTGGTTAGCTTTTTTCCACGCATTTAAGCCAGAAAATAAGAAATATGCTGTCGCTGATTTACAGAGTTTAGGAGGAATACACGAATTCACAGTCACTTTTTTCACTCGATAAGATTCGCGACAGATTTTTCAAGAATTTCAGCGATTTCCCTCCCAATCGTACAGCTGTGATTTTATTTCTTATTTAATTATGATTTTTCTGCAGTCTCCAAGGTGGAATTGTTCAGTTTTCCTTTGTAATGTGTTCGATAAATTTGTAATTTAAGCGGAAAAGTACTATTTTCATGTTAGTTGAGAGGGCAAGTTGGAGAACACAATCTTTTTTGACAGTCGATTAGCAGCGGCGATGAACTAGCCGCCGGAGCGCGTTTTACCACCAGCCTGTCAAATGTCAAAACTCTTACTGGTATGATTCAGTGAGTGATGGATGTGTTCAAAAATAAAAAAATAACAATTAGTAGTGAAAATTTAGTGATTTAGTTATTCAAAATGTTAACTTATGAGTTCAAAGTTTAATATCGAGTGGAATGAGTAGTTCGTGGGAGAAACGACTATAATGTTGATATATAGAAAAGCTTGAGTGAATGAACTGAATATTTCTACAAATGATACTTACGAAATAGGCGCTGTTTGCTATGTTACAGTCTGAATTTCGGGTTACGGCTAATAAAGCGATATATAACCTCTGATGGCATTGCATGAACAAAATAAACATGTTTAAAATATTTAGGGATGCACTGTCATGTTAAAGCAGTCAAGGAAATATGGCTGTGAACATCGACATCTACGACTACAAAGTCTGAGAGATGTTGTTTGATTTAAGGCATGAATTAAGCTGTATATTAACTGTATATTAACCAGAATCGACAGAATAAGAATATTGAGCATTGATCAGATATTCTTTGACGAAATGCCTCAATAAGATGTAAAGAATTAGTGTATGGCTATTCAGTTTGAATTACCTTATGCATTATCAAATGCACCATGCTTTAGGATTGATAGGAGAGAAAGAAAATTGTACAACCTTATTCCACGTATAACATGAATTAGTGCTCTCATCACTTCAGTCCTACTTCACCTCTTAACAATCCTGTCCAGTTGAGGTCAACCGGCATTTAACGTCAGTTTGACATATGTCAGTTATAACCACACTTTGGTTGAACGAGAGAATAATTCGTTTGTATTTCCAATAACCGCCAAAACAAATTTGTTTCAACAACTAGACATGGATAAGTCTTTACACAATCAACTATTTGGAGGAGTATCTAGATCACCATATGGATCTAGAACGCGACAAAGCTCAGCAAGTTCCATAGTGTCGGGACGAAAATCGATAGGTGGAAGTGGTCTTAAGAAAAATTCAGTTGCGGGGTAATGTTCGAAACACATTCTGATCCACAAAAATTCTTATGATTTTGTCTTAATAGCCGTTTCAGTGTCTCGGGACGATCCACACAGTCACTGGCAGGCATTCGTTCTGAATGCAATGTGGTGGAGAGTTATGGGTTTCAATTGCCAGTGCTAGTGAATGAAGCGCTCACATTTTCCGAACGGAACTCGGCTGTTTCAATAAATTGCTCCAGCAATGGCTGGGCTTGGGTATGAGGGAAATAAATATGTCAACTCAAGTCTTTGGTATAGTAACTGTTTTTAGGCTCTTCATGGAAGACGTCTCCTCGTGTGGCAATACAAAGACAATCGTTTGGGATCGCCCAAACTCAAAGACATGGCCAGAACTCCACAGCGACGCACAACTACCGCACAGTGTCGCGAACTTACCCTCCCGCACTGTGACATTGGACATAAAGCATCTCTGGTCACAGTCTTCCAGCCGGAAGGTCAACAAATGGCATCTTGCCTGGCCGTGTCCCCAACTGGTGATGTTCGTTATTGGCCATCAATCGCCCACGATGGCTCCTCCATCGACTCCACTGGAATTTTGGACGGTCAAGAGTTTGACTACTTATTAGCCATTCCTCCACAAGGTTACGTCCTGGTCACAACAACATGTAATCTGCTTTTTCTTCAGCTGCAAATTGTGAATGGTCGACATGTGATTCAGCACAGGACGGTGAAAGCTCCTTCGGGTTTCTTTGGTGGCATTGGCAAGAAGTTTGCATCAATCATCATTGGAATGAACAGTGGACACGATAAAGAGAATGTAAGAAACTTCTGTCAAGCATTCTCTGACAGTTGAAAAATCCAGCTTTCTTGCTTTCAGAGATTTGTAAAAGTATGTAGTGAGAGAGTATCGAACAACGAGTGGGATGTGACGGTGCTGGCTGATAGGTGGATACAGAAGTGGAGCTTTCCCAGCAACGGCACGGAGCAACTCATGTATGAGGAAGGCGATGTTCTTAGAAAGATGCGCGATGAGTTTCATCAGAAATTTTGGAATGGAAGAAGTTTGTATAAACTAGTAAGCTCTTGAGTGTATATTCAACTCCTTGTCTTGTAGGTGAAAGCACGGATATTGAGATAAATCTCCTAGATATGCAGATAAATGATGGGAAGGTTTATATATTTGCTGGAGCTGTGAATGCTTCCCACACTCCACAAATGCATTACGCAATTGGTAAACGTTTTTAATCATTACCCTCCTTGGTCAAATGCAACTCATTCAAATATTTTCTTTTTTTTAAGTTTCCGTTGAGCGGGAACCAGAATCCCTGCGACTATCAGCATTCATTCCTCTCAAACTGTCGCAATTTTATGGAACCGGAACAGAGCAAAATTGTCTAGAACTTCGTTTTATAATCTGTCGTTCATACGCCTACATTTACGGAGAGAAGACCATCTATCCGGTGAACCTCTCGAATCCAACAACTGGCGATTTGGAAGCTGAAAAAATTGAATTTCAGCTTCAGGAAGATTGCATACTCAGTGCAGCTGTTTGCAGCAACATTCCGTTGTTTTTCAGCCGCAACCACGGCCTCGTGTGTGTCTCACCCTTTGATTTCGATAACAGCGAATTTTTGAATTCCTCGTTTTCACCGGATGTTTTTACTCCACCGTTCTCGGATTCTCTGAACAATACAGTCGTCAATCAAACCGCAAACTTAAACAACCTGTCAATGTACGAGCTGGATCCTGACGAAATTTTCAACGACAATAAAGATGAGGTCAATCAATTGAAGGCCGCATTTATTTATCACATCAAACGGAACACCACAATGTGCAATTCGATTCTGAAGGATCTGGTGCCGGCGGACATTGGACTGGATGAGCTTGATAGTCAACTGGATAAGTGAGACTTTTAATTTAACAGGTAGAATATTTTGATTAAGTTCTTTGGCATAGGACCATTGTGGCGATTGCAGAGAGCTTGGCGGAGGACATTCCTGCGGCGGATCCTCGGTGGGAGCAAGTGGAGAGTAATATAAGGCATTCCTTGGGGAGTTCTTCTTCCTTGCAAATCATCACCCAGTTGAAGGAGAAAAATTTGGCTCTTAACCACTTTGTAGACTTTCTGCATACGACCAACCTCTGGGACAAAGTAAGATAACCTCAAATTTCGGAAAGGACTGTGATCATATCTTTCTTTTAAGATGAACTCAGTTTCGTATCGTGGCCTCATAAAAGCCACCTGCTATGTGGTGTCGGATATAAATGAAAAGATTATCGGCGCGATCGCCCTGAAATCGAATCACACCAAGTAGGTAATTCACCCTTCCCTTGCCAGCCCATTCAAACACATTTCTCTTTTAAAAGGCACAACAAACTGATAGATGAAGCCATCGAAATGGTGATCTCAAACTGGAATGAGTACCCGTCCGGAAATCTTTCAGCTCAGGATCTCTTCTATGTCAAACTAACAAAGTTCCAAGATGTAATTCGAGCCCTTTGCGATGTGGCAGACAAAAAAATCGAATCCCACCATCAGTCGTCGGCTATTGCATCAATGCTCTGCGATCTGAATTCCATTGTGCTGTCCATACTGAACGAGGTGATCTCGTTTCGTGAGCAGAACATTGCAAAGTACTCACTGCCAGCCGATAAGAGCAACACATACGAGTACCTACCGTGGACAGCAATGTCGGGCAGAAATGGCCTTCGGGACTCACTCACCCATTTGATAGATGTGTCTGTCAAGTATGGTGCCAGATCGACCGGGGAGCCTGAGATCAAGCACAAGCTCTACAAGCAAATCATGGATCTCATTGATTTCATTCTCGATGGACGGAAAAACTACCTGGAGAGCATCAAGGACAATGAAAAGTATGGCGTGTTGTTGCAGCAATATGAGTCACAGCGCAGAGATTTCATCTTGATACTGAGTAAGTAATCTTATCTCTCCCATGAGAACTGGTTTTTGATTCATGCTCTACTTAGTCGAGGACGGTCAGTACGAGTTAGCCGCAAAATTGGCTGAGAAGTATCTGGATTTTCAAAGCCTAGTGGTGATTTGTGACCTCACTGAAAACCAAGATCGTCTGGACGGATATATCGAAAAGTACCAGGAATATGACTTTTCCCAGTTCGCAATCAATTGGCATTTGAAACAGAATCGCCAAGGAGATGTGTTCGAGAGGTTCAAAGGAAACCAGGCTGCTCTGTCTCAGTTCCTACGTGACCATCCATCGCTCGGATGGATTCAGTTGATTTTCAACGGCGACTTTGACAGGGCATCGAAGATCCTCTTTCAACTGGGGCAAGATGAGACAGAATTTGTTCAGAGGAAGAAGGTAGGAGGAGTGTATGAATAATCCGAGATGACTTACCTGTTGCCCCTTTTAGTCAATTTTGTCCTTGGCGAAATTGGCGTCTCTGGCTGCGGATTCAGATTTGTCCAACCAGGTGGTCGAAATAAACGCCGAACTGAATTTGGTGGATTACCAGGAGCAATTGAATGAGCAGTTGATGCTTTCGTTTGGCTATGACGTCGAAAATCCGAAAGTTTTGAAGGCTGAAGAAATTATCAATGTAAGTATTAACAGAGGAACCTTTACAGAGCTGCCCTTAACGCCTCCTGATTCTTTTAGCTTTTCATTTCTGAGGAGAACGAGTCGGCGAATGAATTCGAGTACCGCAAAGCAATTGAACTTCTGAACTATGTCGAGGATCCATTCGAAGTGCGTCACAAAATCTGGACTTCTGCTATCTTGAGGGATTCCTGGACACACTACGATGTGAACTCCGCCTTGGATCACCTACAAAATACACTTTTTTTCAAGCTTATTGAAGTCTGCTACTTAATGGGTAACAAAAAATGTCAATTTATGTTCCAATCATTGCGTCAAATGTTTATCTTTAGATGGGGAGCTTGACGAATTTCTTCCACCGATCGAAGATTTCTTGAACAGCCCGGACCTAGGCGACCTAACACAAAACAAATCCTTTCAGTATCTACTCAAACTAACATACGAGCATATTTCACAAACATTTCAAAAGAGCATGGACCAAGAATAATCCACAAAAACATTCGTTTCGTTACAATCTTAAACCTCAAATTTTTTGTATTTATTTAATAAAAGTAAAGATGAGAAGAAAAACTGATCAGTGACTTCATACAGCAAAAAGTTGAATGCCAAGGAAAATTTCGATATTTACCCACCAAAGTCAATGACTTCATACGATACGAGAAGTGTTCCGTGTGTGTTGCGGGCTAATAGCTTTGCGAATCCGTCGACTGCATGTCAACATCTGATCGGCATTACATGCACTTCTTATTTTTGTTCGAATTCTCCCATTCCATGCATCAGTCTGGGGAGAAGAGTCTATGGAAGTAATTGTATATAGAATTCAAATCTGCTCAACGTCAACGTAACATGTTGCGGCGGGGAGGAAGCCATAGAAGCGCTGTGAAGTTGTGGACAATTCAGTAACATTGTCTGAAGTTTTAGTATCTCGAAGATATTGACTCGGTACGACACAGATTTAGCGGTGCTCTCGTTAACGCTCCTAGTGCTTTGTTCTCAAGTGAAAAGAATCTTGTGGGTTTATAAATAATTCAAATTTACTAATGCAGTAAAAAAGAGGTGCTTGTTTTACTCACAAGTTGTGCTTTATAAATAAAATAACTAACTCAACTTTTGGGAATTTGAAACGGTGTGGAATGTATTATCTCAATCAGAGACAAAGTTAGGTGACTGGGAATTCGCTCAACGAAGGAAGTATTTCGTAGCGGCTAGATATATTTGCTTTGTAGATGTTCTGATTCTCTTTGATTTGTGAATAGAGGGGCTATTCTCTCCTTTGAAATTCAACTTAGCCCGTCTGAGCTGCATACAGTGCCCTTTGCCATTAAAACATTCTGTTCCTCTGCCACAATCGATTAACTTACTCGTATATTAGTTGTGGAATGTGCACTTTAATCTGGTGTAATTTTTCGCAGCAAAGTATGTGACCATAATTGAAAGAGACTGCGCACCCCGAACGAATTTAAAATGTGGTTTTAGAAATGAACAGACTCCATATAAAAGCGAATTTGTTTTGGGATTGGATTGGTCATTTTGGAATTGGATAGGTCATGCTACCTGTCACTATCTGCACATACCCTGCATCGAGTATCATTTACACTCGAGTCATTGCCCTTCTGTAGAATTCTATTTTCTCTCCACACTCCACACCTTCCACAGCTTTCTGTTGTGTAATTTGTTTTACCGACTGCCTTTCTTGACCACGACGAATTATGTATGTAAAATTCAACAAACACTTTATAAGTTTCGTAACTTTCATATGAACTTGTTTATGGTCATATGATACTTTTGTATATTCTTTTTTTCACAAGCATCACGCTTCATTGATCAAAATAAACTTGATGACTTTGTAGGTGCATTAGGAGATTGCCGGTGGTTTCCTTTGCATCAAGCCATAAGAATTGTGCAGGATTAGTGAAATCAAATTTTGCAGCTGATTGCATGTGTGTTTTGGTTTTTACATTTGTTTCATACCTCATTTGTTGTGAATGAATGAACAAATTTTGCACAACTATTATGTATTGCTTAGTTGGTAGAATTGGGATTTAAATAGAACCTGCACCACAAAGTTCCTTAACGGTATTTTTCGTTATAGAATTTCAGTTGTATTATTTTGTTAGGTTTTCACATTCGCCCTCGTGCTGCACATTTACCCAAGTACGTGTTTCTTCGATTTTAAAAAGTTTTACAATGGAACTTAATTTAAAGGAAGTTTATTCGAATTGTTTAACATTCAAACGTTAACAAAATGTAACGCTCAAAAAAATTAAAACCCCTTGGAGAGTCCATCGTGCTTCGTTCATCACAGTCAGTGAAGACCATTGTTCAAATCCCACGAAACGTTTGCAGTTCACTTAAAAATAAAAGTCTGAAAAAGTGGATTGCAGATTTTCCAATAAGTTGTCTATGTACAATGCAATCGCTATGTGTGAAGTTTTGAGTAAAATTTTGACATTATGTTGCAGCCATTCGAATGATTCCTCATTCCCAATAAATGTCCGAAAGATATCAGCTCAAAGAGTAAATGGACAAATTGAGGACAACTGTTTGCCTCAATTGTTTGCTATGTATGTTGAATGCTGAAAAAAAAAACGTAATTGCACACGAGTGTGTTTAAGTCTGTGGGGACAATCCTTCCTGACACGTTGCTGCGGTAATAAATTTAAACGCACCAATAGCAGTGGGATTATTTCATATGATGTATGAACTTAATTTCAAACACAACATTAACCCTTTCAGGCCACGTCACTGTGGGATATCTATGGGCACTCTTTAGGGCTCATTGTATATCAAGACTTCACTTTTTCACGCGCAATACTTAATCATTCTGTGGCTCAGTTGTTTACTATTATGTGGTTGCATATGAACTTTGAAATGGTTACGTAGTATTCTCGCCACAAGAACTCGGTGAATAAGGCTCCATACAAGAGACAATTAATGGTTATGAAGTGTTTTATATGACAAGAAAAAAGGTGCAACTATGTCATTATGTTGCAAAAAATAGTCTCTGGTGTGTTTGAAAACTTACTAGGTGTGTTGCAGTAGTTTCTGCACCAAAATTTAAAATTTGTAATTTGTTAAGGAGTGGGAGTAAAAACTTTATAAGAGGGGCAAAATCGATCGAAATCTTGGGAATTTTATTTTATTGGAGAACTTAAACATTCACAAGGTCGAACATGGAGGGACTGTTTTAAAAACGAATGTACAACTCGTTTGTTGTTGTGAGTACGACTGTAGAAAATTTTTTATTTGTCATTCTTTTTTTTCTTATACATAAATGCTTCGAAAGCGGCCGACATAAATAAGTTTACCTAACGGGATTCTATGAATCACGCTCATATGCCCCAAAAACTATGACTAACGAAAATGCAAGATTTCATATAGGGTCTGTTCCAATTGCTCTGAAATGAAGCAAATGCCAGGGAAATTCGCCGAAAAACTGTCAGAAGGCATTTCGTATTTGAAAGAGCTTATGAGAGTGTAAAATATTTCCCCCTTCTACGAATTTCGCAAAAATCGCTCTACTGAACCCTAGGAGATCCTCGTGGCGACGTCCGACTCCGATTGGATTTGCCTTTCTTCTGTTCGGCGTGCGACGTCGAAGATGATAGGGCTGCCTTCCCTATCCTGTATCAGGCCTTTCGCGTCCAAATGGAAAGCTTCAGGTATAATAAAGCCGTTAAGACGTACCCTCTCGTGGTACATTACAATAGGGTAGAAAGCCTGGTTCTGGTGTTTGATATGAGCGAACACAGGCCCGAAGGCACGGCCTCTCGAATACCCTCATCTTTTCCGTTTAGGAAGGACTCACGTTGAACCACGTAATAAAAATAATAATTGTATGGCGCGACAGTCCACAGACAGTCCACAGACCAGGGCCTAGCTTGCTCATCAACTACTCGTGTTGCGCGCGCTACTGTAGGTCCCTTCTACTCGTGAGACAACACGAGTAGAAGGAACCTACAGTTTTTTGCCGACTCCGAACGGCGAAGTTTGAGAAGCTTTCTTAGACAGTTGTTACTCTTTGAGTGTTATCAGCAGCTCGAAAGAGGTGGCGCCGTGAAAAATTCGAACTGTTCAGCCGGGAATCGAACCTAGACCCTTCGGCTCTACTGTAAAGTTGACTGCTGTAAAACAGTAATCTTGCCATAGAGAAGGCATTTTTAGCCTTGCTCAGCTAAGTAATTGTATCAACATCGAAACCACCATGTAGATACTGGTACAACCAGATGCTTAGAAATCTTACTACACTCTTCACGGTCAACGGTCGTCTCAGTGGGTCAACTATGCCCAACTTACGACAGTTCAGTGCTCTTGAGAACGGGGTTCTGAAAAGAATACCATAGATTTACACTTCTGGTAGTTGGCCCAATACTCTTCTATGAATTTCTGTGCACAAAAAAATTGAAACAGACCTGATAGAAGGTGGGAAAAGTTATCAGATAGTAGATGACAAAAACAGTGTGGGTCAATTCGTGCATAAAATATTGGGTTATAAATAAGCGGTTTGATTTGTGTCTATTTTGTCTTAATTTAGTTTTCACGTTCAATTGTTATTTCTTTTCATGACGCAACCGCCAGTGAAACTTCAAACAAATGACGCGCAAAGAACCGTTGAAACTGACAATTTCGGCGAGCGACACCGAAGAAGACTCCCTTCTCGGCCGTAGTGACGTCCACTGTTTTTTGGTATTCACAGGGTCTAATCCATATATGGCATATATACTATGTCAACTATTATCACAAATTCGTCTCTGAATTGCACCATTTGGTGAAATTCTGAATTGAAAGCGGCAGTGGAAATTCTTAGAATTCCTAACCAAATTATGGTTTGCTTTAGTTCGCCAACAGATATCCTTCAATGGGATGAGCTTGCAATGGAACGACTAAACGCTCAATGAATATGTACTTTATCAATTCATTTTGTAAACTAAACTCGTACCGTTTTTAAGACTACAGATTCGAGTATTTCTTTAATTAATAGATGTTCTGTTTCTTGCTTTAGAAGCTAAAGTATAGAACAAGAAATATTCTTCATTTCTTTTTTAGCGAACAAAATTTTTAAAAATCGTTAAAAATGGACAAAAGGATTAACATAATTCTGTCGACTCTTAAGTTTTACAAATACAGGCTGTGAAAACGTTTTGAGTCATACCATTATCACATATAAGGTGTGTTCCCGTACCCGAAACAAACTAAACAAAACAATACAAAACAATGTCCGTCCCCGTTCAACATAAACCAAAAAAATGAAATTAACGTCAAATGAGCGCTCTCTCGAGAGAGTTAAATATTTCCCCACCCTGTCCATTTTAACACAAGAAAATTTTATGGGGCGGTTTTTGGTTTTCTGTCAAATTTATTGGTGTGCGTACAAAGATAAGTAAGCATTGACCCATTATTTCTGTGTATGTGTCAAAAATTTTGTCGTTGTTTTTGTTTTCTGTATCGAAAAAGTGAATTTGACATTTCTTAATGACATTCTTTACACATTTGGTTTAGATGCGTTCCCGTACTAAGCCTCTTTTGTTTTTTTTAGAGAGATTCACCCCACTCCTTAACAAATGACATACTTCAGAATTTGGTACAGATAGTACTGAAACCTTCTATTAATATCAACAGAACATGACTTTCTACTTTATTCATTCATTCAATCATTTACTCCTTGATGAATCATTGAGGCATCATCAAAAATTTATTGGTATGATTGCAAGGTCTGCCAAATATATGATTTTCTAATTATAGATACCTCGGTATCATCTTATCTACAATGCTCTAACGACTGTTGGTGTTGAGATAAGTTTCTATTGTCGCACCAAAATCTTCTTGTTTACTCGCATGATTTAAAGGCTGTGGTAAAAGGAGGCCTGAAACGACTGTGTACACAAAACTTATTTTTCCTGTTTAGATAGTCTCCGACAACAAAAGGTAGCACAACAAAGTCACTGCTCACACAACTACACAAATGCGTGGGTTTATCACAACGCGCAGGTGATAAGGTGAACTTGTAAACTCCTTACACAAGTAAACACTCGAGTTTTACCACAAGATAAGGTGTACGTAGTGATGTTAACTAACTGACGGATTCAATGCGTTGTAAGGTGTTCATGTTGCGATGTGAAACTATACTCCTTCGATCAATTGATCCAGATCATGTTCGCCTTTTATTTCACACCAGATCATTGTTGCGCTGGCACCAGTCAATTCAAAAACGAAAATTCATCCTCCCGTGGTGTAATTCGATACACAAGTGAATCTGAGCAAAAATTAAGTGTGCTCTCTGTCAACTGAACTATGAACGTCGACAGATCATGTTTGAGCATCAAGAGCTTGATAAATTCGCTTATTATCTTGTTGCCACAATATCTTTGGTATAGTGTTAGATTTTTTTTAGTGTACAACATAAATACTTTGGTAACTATCTCTTGTTGTTGGTGTAAGCAATGACCATAGCGAGATAAGTGAAGGTGTGTAGGTTGTGGCAGTTAGGATAAGTTTTTGAGGTAAAGACTATCTGTACCACAGGCAGAGTAGCTTGGGTTGCGCATGTGAGCGCAGCATCGGAGAGGATACCATTTAATCTTTGCCTTGAACATATGCAGGAGCAAAGGTGATATAATATTTTTTACTAATTGTGCATTTTGTTTTGTCGTGTAACGCGTCCGACACATTTAGAGCTTCCCACGAATTTTGTTTGCAGTTCTGTATAAGTTGGTAGTTTTGATTATAAATAGTGTTTGTGAACAGTTACTTTAAGAAACCAGTGAAAACGTAGAATGTGAACATTTATTTGTGTAAAAATAATTAAAAATAAAAATAATAATTAAAATTAAAAATAAAATAAACTGTGAAGCTGGACTTAATTAGAATACTTTCATTAAAGTGTGATGCATAGCAAAGAAATAGTGTGATTATTTTACCAAAAAGATTATTACACAACGTTAATTTTAAATTACATAACATTTGAAGTTTTATGGAGATTTCATCTGCTAGTCAAGATAACCAGAATAAATATTTCCGCTTTTTGTTAGATTTGATCTCACAGTGACATTCAAGTTTGTTCAATCAAAAGTTTATTCCCTGTTTCTGTTCTCAAAATTTTACAAATTTCTGGCGCCTGTATCAGCCTTTCATTATCCTTTTAAAATAAAGTGCTATTCTGTGCTTCAATATTCAAATTCAATGGACAATCGACTGGGACTCAATCCACATACGACGTTGAATTTTAAGTGAAATTATACATTTTGTCGTGTAGGCTTTGTCGAGAAATCTTTTAACAATACGGTTCGAAACTCCTGTTTTATAGTTTCATCGAAAACTTCTGTATCCGTATAACGGTTGTAAATTAATTTCAAGCTCAATATTTTTTTGTTTAAATTACCATCATAAGAAATAAAATATAACTTTCAATAATATCCTGGCATAATGGTTCGAAATGTTGTATTCGTTTATCATAAAACAGGCTTTTCTTTCTTGTCGTACTACCTCTTTAGTAGCTAACATTTATTCTGCTTACTTACTTCATCGGTCCCCTGAGTCCTGAGGTGCCTGAGACTGGACCACCAAGACTAAACCGTTATCCTCATTTTTCCCAACCCTGAAAGCAGAAACTATAATGCAATCGTAACTGAATAGTTTTTGTCTATTCTCTGTACGAGACCACTCGCCTCGAACATGTTTATAATAGGTCTAGTTCAATTCATTTGTTCACAGAAATTCGTAGTTAAGTATTGGCAATAAAAGCCTCTCTTGGAGAGAGTAACTCTACCGAAACTTGTGAAACGACTTTTCGTAGAAATTCGCAGAATTTAGAAACCGCAAACAAATTAACCAGCTATATGAAATATCAAAGGTTTTTTTATTTTCACTTTGACAGTCATCTCCTGCCCACAGATTTTTCTTCGACAGAAATTCGTAGGGATGATAAATATTTTACTCTCTCACGAGCTCTACAAAAAAATCAGAAAATGGAACGCCTTTTGACAGTTTTTCGGCGAATTTCGTCGGCATTCGCAGCATTTCAGAGCAATTGGAACAGATCTAGATCTTGTTTCGTAGTGCAGCTGTTCCAGTATAGTTGATGACATTTTTAACTTCTAGCGTCCATCGACAAATTCGTGCTGTATGCGGTTCTGATTTTTCCTCTATTCACCTACCAAGCCGATAAGACAAACATTATTCTTTCGAGGGATCCAAAAATCTTTGCTCATCGCTGTTTGGCATTCGGTTGGAAGAATATTTTCATTCATTATGTCAGAAGTTTTGGCCGCCGTGGTGCAATGGGTAGAGCACGATGCTAACACGCTTAAGATTCGATTCCCGGCTGAACACCACGAATTTTTGACGCCACCACCTCTTTCGAACACTCAAAGAGTAATAACTTCGCCGTTCGAAGTCGGCAAAAATCTGTAGGTCCTTTCTAATCGTAAGAGAACAGTATCGCGCACAACACGAGTAGTTGATGAGAAAGCTGGGCTCTGATCTCCCTGTAGACTGTAGCGCCACCTAATTACTATTATAAGGTTGTTCCGCTTTTTTGTTCTTTATTCAATGCTTGATAAAAAGTGTTACAGTGATCGGATTAAGTTCCGTTTTGTTCAATAATCTGTTTCCATCTAGACGGCAACTTCATAAAACCCCCTCCTTATTTGCGAAGATCTCGGACAGCCACTTTTCACAAGCCTGTTTTGAGTTCAACTTCACACCACGAAGAGCGTTCGCCATGAACAGGAACAGTAATAACTTGGCACTATGTCCGGGCTATATGGTGGATGCGATAAAACCTCCCATCCGAGCTCTTGTAGCTTCTGACGAGTTATCAACGAAGTCTGTGGTCTCGCGTTGTCCTGTTGGAACACTACACCCTTCCTATTGGCCAATTTTGGACGCTTCTGGTCGATCGCCTGCTTCAAGCGTCTCAGTTGTTCGCAGAAGATGGTTGAATTGAGCGTTTGGCCACATGGGAGCAGCTCATAGTGAATGATTCAATTCCAATCCCACCAAACACAGAGCAAAACCTTCCTGGCCGTCAATCCCGGCTTGGTCACTGTTTGGGACGATTCACCGGGCTTTAACCACGACCGTTTAAGCTTGATATTGTCGTAGGTTATCCATTTTTCGTCGCCAGTCATCATCCGCTTCAAAAATGGGTCGAGTTCGTTCCGTTTCAGGAGCATATCGCAGGCGTTGATTCCGTCCAGAAGGTTTTCTTGCGTCAAATCATGCGGCACCCTAACATCAAGCTTTTTTGTATCCAGCCTTTTGCAGATGGTTTAAAATGGTTTGGTGACTAACTCCCATCTCCTGGGCAATGTCACGTGATGCCACATGCCGGTCTAACTCGATGATTTCCATTATGCGATCGGTATTCGTCGTCACATGTCTTCCGCCGTCTGGCCTATCCATGGAGTCGTTTTCACCAGCCCTGAATCGTCGAAACCATTCCTCCGCGATTCAAAGTGATAGAGTACCATCTCGAAACACCATTAATCTCACGGAACTTTTCTCAAGCACAGTTGCCTTTAACGAAGAGAAGCTTTAAAATAGCACGAATTTCGGCGTTTGAGAACTCCATGTTTACACGTATATATGACTGTTGAACGCAATATCTAACAAATCATGCATAGCGTCGTTTTGTAGGTTATGTCAAGACCTTTCAAATGATGTATAGTATTGCCAGCTCGTATCAGTAGCGCTTTGTACATAACTGGAGAATTAAAAAGACAAAAAGGCGGAAGGGAGATATTTGGCAACTTTATATTATTACCTACCAAGCCGACAAGGTAAACATTATTCTTTCAAATTATTCAAGGATGTTTGCTTTTGTTTTGCTCATCGCTGTTTGGCATTCGGCTGGAAGAATATTTTCAGTCATTAAGTCAGTCATTAAGTTTTGATGTTAGCGGAGTGTGCCAGAGGTGATTCTACGTCGGAACTCCGCCAAGAAGTCGCGGACAATTCATTGTGGTTAAGAAAGTGACTCACCAAAACGTCAAAATGTTTTGCTATGCTGTGTTGTTAAGATCGATTTTCGACTGATTGACTTCTTGTTGTCAGCATTAATTGTTTTAGGTTTGTTTCTTCAATCACTTCAGGCAACAGTTAGATATTTTTTGCTATATACGGAAAGTTCTACAAGTCGAATTCGACTGCGAGAGAAGAAAGGCACGCTGGAGAGATTGCTTTAAAATTTAATACTGAACGCTTGTGACCTACAGCGCACGAAGTAGTTTCTGAGTATACGCACCTTCACTTTTCAGCACACACCTTTGCATTAATTTTCCTTCTATTTCACAGCATCAACTGCACACTCCCACTAATTTTGATTAACTCAGACTCAGTAATACCTATATTAGAATAATCTTTCACGGGGGTTTTAGTTGAATCTGAAATTGTACGGGAAAAGATAAGACGTACATTTTTGCGTAGATTAACTCATCTCCGCTTTATATCAAAACAGAATGCGTACACCTCACCGATGTTTAACAAGCGCTCGGCAATGTTTGCATGCGTTTATGACTTGAAATCTTACAAAAGATTAATAATAATAAATAATAATTGTTGGCGCTACAGTCCGAAGGGGGACCAGGGCCTAGCTTGCTCATCAACTACTTGTGTTGTGCGCGCTACTGTTCTCTCACGAGTAGAAGGGACCTACAGTTTTTTGCCGACTCCGAACGGCGAGATTTGAGAAGCTTTCTTAGACAGTTATTACTCTTTGAGTGTTGTCAGCAGCTCGAAAGAGGTGGTGCCGTGAAAAATTCGAAATTACAAAAGATTAACAATGATTAATTGCACCGCTAAAATATCTTAAACATGCTGTGTAATTTTGACCGCACAGATTAGCTTGTTATTCATATTTTCTTACAGATCACACCTTTATCATGTCAACTGAGACCACTCCATTGACCTCAGCTGCGGGATTGGCAGCTGCAGCGCCCGGGCCATCGTACGTGTTTCCTGGAGTACCGCCACGATCTCGGCGTAGGAAAATGCAACAATTTCAGTGCTGTATGTGCACCGCCTTCATGTAAGTCCCTCATTCCCCTCGAATAAAAAAATGGCGCCCCACTCACATGTGTTTCCCTTCCAGTGGTATTATTATAGTTGCCCTCATCATTGCCATCAACTTTACCGACGACGAGGCAGGGGCGCACTACAATGATACGACTGTCCATCTTGATGTAGATCCACAAAATGTTACACTGAACGCATCGGACATAATGCTCTTACTAATGCAAGCTCCACTTCCAGTCCCTGACGAGAAGCCACAGCCGTGGACACTCCCCTCAATAAATGTCTCCCTCTCGTCAGAGGCTGAAGCGGTTGGGGTTCAAGCACTTGGTGATCGGGAGCTGGCTGAAGAAAATCTGTCGATGACTCCAGTCGATTCGCCCTCATTTCGCCACTATCGCTCAGTCAGTACGAGTGCAGAGTCGCGCAAACTTCTGCGGAGAGGTGTCGTCGAGCATGAAGCAACATTGCACATTGCAAAGACGTTAAACTACACCAAGGAGCCTGGTCGAAGCAACATCGGCAATGGCCCGAAAATTCATCTAAGCGATCCCACCCTAAGTGGAATGTGCACTCCAAATGAGAAGTACCGACGAGCGAATGGCACTTGTAACAATCAGAAACATCCCAGGCACTACGGTGCAACCATGATTCCCTTCCGAAGAGCGGTTCGCCCAGACTACGCTGACGGAATATCAGCCCCCAGGGAATCACACTCGGGAAAGGCGCTGCCGTCAGCGCGAGAGGTTTCTCTGCAAGTGCATCGCGCCTCCTATCCCACTGATTCAAATTTTACAGTGATGTTGGCAGTTTTCGGCCAGTTCCTTGATCACGATATAACCGCGACGGCAGTGAGCACTTCACAAGATGGAGAGCCGATCAACTGCTGCACGGTTCCGTTGAATACACACCCAGAGTGCTTTCCGGTGCCTCTTGGACCGGGTGATCCATACTTTGATGCATATAACGCAACCTGCATGAATTTCGTGAGATCAGCGGCAGCTCCAACGGGCATGTTTGGACCTCGTCAGCAGTTGAACCAGGCGACAGCGTTCATTGACGGCTCTGCGGTCTACGGGTATACAGACCAGAAGCAAATGTCACTGCGGACAAAAAAGAACGGAACGTTGCGAATGTACCTGACGGAAGATGGCAGAGAACTCCTCCCTTTGTCGACCAATCCTGACGATGGTTGCAACCAGGAAGAGATGAATTCGCAAGGCAAGTACTGCTTTGAGTCCGGTGATGACCGTTCCAATGAAAATCTTCTGCTGACCTCGATGCACCTGCTGTTCGCTAGACACCACAACTATCTGGCACGCGGTCTGCATGAGATCAATCCTCAGTGGGACGATGAGACTCTTTATCAGGAAGCCAGGCGGATCCTTGCCGCCCAAATGCAGCACATCGCGTACAACGAATTCCTGCCTATTCTCCTGGGAAAGGGATTCGCCAAGGATATGGGAATTATTTCAGATCCCAATTCAACGTTAGACACGTACGACCCGAAGGTGAATCCTTCGATTGCGAACAACTTTGCTGGTGCGGCGTTTCGATTCGCACACACTCTTCTTCCGGTAAATGAGTCCTCATATAATTTCGAATCTCAGCTATTAGAGTTTTCTTTCAGAGTCTTTTCAAGCTGACAGCGGACACAAGCGTGGCAGAGTCAATTGAGCTGCACAGGATGCTCTTCAATCCTTATTCGCTGTGGAGTCCCCACGGACTCGACAGCGCTATAAAGACGTCGATAAATACACCAGTTTCACAGGTAGACCGCTTCTTCAGCGTTGAGCTGACTCAGAAACTCTTCCAGAAAACGGCAGAGGATCGCTTGCCGGGATGTGGCCTGGACTTGGTGTCACTGAACATTCAAAGAGGGCGCGATCACGGTTTGCCATCGTACCCCGTCTTTCGCGAACACTGCAGGCTACCCCCGGTTAGGACGTGGGATGAAATGGCTGGCGCCGTGGATCCTGAATCCTTGAAGACCTTCAAGGCCATTTACAAGTAAACCACGCCACAACTTGTGCTGGGGTGTTTTCAATTTGATTTTATGTTTTTTTCACAGTTCCCCAGAGGATGTCGACGTGTATACGGGAGCTCTGAGTGAACCGCCGATAGAAGATGCAATTTTCGGGCCGCTTCTGACATGTCTTGTGTCTGATCAGTTTATTCGTCTAAAGAAAGGCGACTCCTTCTGGTATGAACGCAACACTGGGGTTCAGAAGTTTACTCCTGGTATGTGTTTCAAATACGCGCTGTTGTGTTTTTCAACTCGATTCGCTTTTCAGAACAATTGCATGAGATATACAAGACAACATTGGCCGGGATAATTTGTCGAAATTCGGACGCAATCGAACGTACGCAGAAGTTCGTCATGGAGCGCCAGCGTTCGGAGGAAAACATATTTGAGGATTGTTCGGAAATAAGGAATTTCAATTTCACGCCTTGGAGAGAGACTGAAGGAGTTCCAAAAGCCACAAGGGTCTCCCTTGGTAACAGCGAAACTTTAGTGCGAATAATGCCGAGTACGGGCAGCACGATGCCCCCTAACTTTCGACTGTAGATCTAAGACGGGATACTGTAGGATATTGTAGTTTTTATGTAAAGTATTAAAAGTATTTTTCTTTTTGCACCAATAAAGTCTTAAAACTTTTGGAAAAAAGGAATGGAAATAACAGTTTTGTGGATTTGTCTATTTTTTTATTCCAACAGCTTATCTTATTCAAAATATTTGTACTCCTTTAAGTAATTGAAAAGTTTAATTCAAGTTAAGGCGAGATTTAGTTGCCTTGCTTGTATACTTCACCAAGGAAAATTCTACAAGCAGTCCATATGTTTTATTTAAACTCCTTTGAGGAATTGACAGAAACTAACAAAATCAATATCAATGTGTTAATACCAAATTTCCTTTTAGATAAATTTGGACTTCCAAGCCTTTGTTTTCAAAAATCTTGAAAACACGGAAATAAAGGAATATTAAAACATCTCCATAAGCACACTGTTTCGATCCTATCTATGTCAGACATTACAATTTGACAGATGCTTGATGAATGGGTTGTTTAGGTTTGGGAATGAATGTTGACGTTCTAGTACTTTCTGTACTAAATTCTGAGGTCTGTCATTTGTTGAGGAGTGGGGGTAAATCTCTGTCAGAAATTCTCAACCATTGGGACAACGGAACAGATGACTCCTAGACTAAAACGGCGCACACGGCTGGCTGGAGAGGCATGTTGGTAGAAGCCCAGGTCCATCCCGGACTGCAGCGCCACAAGAAGAAGAAGTAGAAGAAGAAGAAGAAGAAGAAGAAGAAAAAGAGGAAGAAGAAGAAGAAGAGGAAGAAGAAGAAGAGGAAGAAGATGAAAAATAAGAAAAAGAAGAAGAAAAAGAAGAAGAAAAAGAAGAAGAGGAAGAAGAAGAAAAGGAAGAAGAAGAAGAAGAGGAAGAAGATGAAAAAGAAGAAAAAGAAGAAGAAAAGAAGAAGAAGAAGAAGAAAAAGAAGAAGAAGAAGTATTTTTACGGCACTGAAATGTGGCACTGATGTAACCACTTCATGTACAACTTTTTTCTGACGAAGTCGCACGAAGATTGTTCTTTCAAAATTCTGTAAAAATCGTTCAGCAATGCAATAGGTTTGAAGAGTTTGATATCATTTCTAAAGCATTAAACTCATCTGCTGATTTGGCTTAAATTTTTTACAGAAATTAGAGTTTTAAAAACTTTGACGGATATTACCGAAAAGAATTCACAGTAAACCTCAGCTCTGCTTCTCTTATTCTTCTCTTATTACACAGACAAAACTGAAAACTCTCGTCAGCCGCTCCAGCTTTAATTTAAAAGACTCAGCCTTTGCTATTTACTATAAACTCGAAATTGAAACCTCTAACACAAAGCCAAAACAAATGAAATATGTACGTGAAATGAGATTTCCAACCACAAGCACAACTCAAACAAGTGCCCTTTTTAAATTCGCCAAGGACTTCAAAAGCGAAATAAAATATTTACTTTTGTGAACGACGACGTCAGTGTCGAGTTCCAAGTTGGAAAAAGGAAGCGATAACCCTTTACCAGATTTGTGTAAATACGCGAATTGAAATACGTACTCCCCTCAGTATACAATGTGTGTGTACACATGGGAAGATGAAATGACGGCTGGTTGCTAAATATTCCAGTGCTGCATTATTCATGAGCAAGTTTCAGGTCCCACATTTCGTTCGTAAATGCTACATACTAATCCTTTTTCATTTTGTCTCTGTGGGTGGTACATACATACGCAGGTAATTAGAATCGATATGCATTGCTTTGAGTTATTGTGGAAAATGATTGATTGGCTGATAACATTTAGACGACAGACGAAAACAACTGCACGTGTCACAGAAACATCCCTGTTTGTGTTTAAAATATTTTCCTGGAATCATCTACTCGTGGAAAACTATTATAAAGGGTTTTGAATAAATTGGCACAGAAACCGGATTGAGATGTAATGCACGAGGGGCATTCAATATATTCTCGGTATCGATATGAAGGAAAATTCGAATTCAATTTAAATTGTTTTTGTTTTTCAATATAATCTTCCCTAACATCAATGCATTTGTTACATTGTATCTTGATTAGCTTTTTTAAACACTCAAAAAAATTAATTTTCTCTTCATCATCCGAAAATCTTTTTCCACGAAGACATGTTTTCAAATCCGGAAATAGGAAATAATCACTATGGGCAAGGTCTGGACTATAGGGTGGGTGTTGGATTTTTTCGAAACCACAATCTCGCGCAGCAGCCTTGGAAACTCGAGCCGTGTGAACAGGTGCGTTATCATGAAGAAGCAACACACCCGTTGCGAGTTTACCCCGTCTTTTCTTTTCAATTTCCTCCCGCAAATTATACAAAGTGGAGGAGTAGGATGTGGCTTTGTTGGTTTAACCTTTTTTTGTACACAATGAGCAAGATTCCCTTTGAATCCCAAAAAACTGTGGACATGAGCTCTCCGGCAGACGGAGTAACTTTGAACTTCTTTGGGAAGTCTGTTACTTTTTATGCCACTGCATGGACTGTTGTTTACTTTCAGGGTCATACTGGTGAACCCATGTTTGGTCCGCAGTAACAATTCAATCCATAACACCGTCCGCGTTCTCACTACTCATCTCCAAAAGCTCTTTACAGCATGGGACTCTCACTATTTTCTGAGGCGCTGTGAGCATTCGTGGCACCCACCTTCCACTGACCTTTGAAAGGTTAAGATGGTCATGAAGAATGGTGCGAATGATACCAGTTGAAAGCTTGGTGATCTCTACCATCATTTTCACCTTTATTCGGGCATCCTCAAGTTTTCGCTTTTTTGGTGTTTTTTTCCGTACAAGCAGTAGCCGGGGCGCCGGAGCGGGGCTCGTCTTCAATGCTCTCTCTGTCTCTTTTGAATTCACTTGACCACTTTTGCACAGTTGATAATGAAGGTGCGGAACCCTGGTAAACAGGCACCATTTCTTCATGAATAGTTTTTTGACTTTTTCCTTGCTTAGTGAAAAATTTCACCAATTTTCACCATCATCGTCTCATTTGCCATTTTGGTTCGGTTTAATTAGAGATACAACGCGAATTAATAATCACATTTATATGAAATTTTGCATGAATGCACTAATAGTAACAGTATTACTTAATAAATAAGTCAATTTATAAATATAACCACAGCTTCACCCCGATACCGCGAATATATTGAAGGTCCCTCGTAATTAGTGCTTATCACGTACAGAATTAAATTTCCTTCGTTAGACCTTTACGAAAGTCTAGTCGTTAAACCCAATTTTTGACCATTGGCCGATATTCTAGCTATTTGCTGTTTAATATTGGCAGTTAGCTCATCTATCGATGCCCGCTTGTTACCATAGATCAACGACTTCACGTAGTCCTAAAGAAAATATATTAAAGGCGTTAAATAAACATGGCGCCTATACAACGCTTACATTTGCTTACTTCCAAACTTACTCCTTCGTGCATCAAGTTTTGAATGGTCCAGCGGTTTTAGTTCTTGTGTCAAAAAGTTCAAAATAGGTGTTTTCCCGTACTCGAACAAGTAACACAAAACAGTAAAAACAACCCAAACTAACACAAGGTCCGTTCCCGTATACCGGAAAAATGGGTTTTACGTCAAATGAGCGCTCCTTAGAGAGAGTGAATTATTTTCCCACCCTGCCCATTTTAACACAAGGAATTTTTATGGTGAGATTTTTGGTTTTTTGTCAAATTAATTGGTTGTGCGCGCAGATATAAGTGAGCATAGACCTATTATTTTTGTGTATGTGTCTCAAATTTTGTTGTTGTTTTCGTTTTCTGCAGCGAAAAAGTGGTTTAGATGCGTTCCCGTACTTTGACTCTTTCTGAGAGAGATTCATTCATTCATTCACCTATTCCTTAACAAATGACATTATTCTGTACTGGAGGAAGTACTGGAACACACCAAATGTCATGTCGCTTTTGTCATCAATAAATTAACCCTTTACCTCATTTCCCCTCCAACGTCATAACGTCCACACTATCCTGACTAAGCCAAAGGGCTTATGATCGCATCATGACATGTATAAACTTTATGTCACTCAAAGCTGACACTTTTTTGCTCCAAAACAAAACCATTTGCCTACTTTATTTAAAACTGTCCATCAAACATGTACACTTACATGCTTCTTCTTAACGATCTAGTTGTAAAGTGAAAGAAGTAAAAAAAATCCTGGAATCCATAGTCGTTTTTGTCTATTGCTCTCTGCAGTGTATTTAATTTTTCATGACGTTCTCCGACAGTACTGGAATTAGACAGATAAATGAAAAGAGATAAACCGGCTCCGCACAAAATGCACTTCATTGAGAAAATGGCTTTTGTAGTTCCTTGTTGTCCAAACCGACTCACTTAAAATGTTTCTGATTATTTCAGTTGAGTTATGTACAGATGTACATCAAAGAAACATTTTGTGTTTGTTTGTTTGTTGAACACTCGAATGTGATTTTTTTCCGTTTTACAGCTGCTTTACTTAGTGGGTGAAGTTAAAACAGTGCGGAACGTCTTCAAATTTTCCCTATTACAAAATATGTACGAATTAAACTAAAACAGGTCCCGTGACCTAATTTCACATGTTAAGTGTGCCGGGTGCTGAAACTAAATTGAAGTGAAGCATGCCTTAACGATTTTTTATGTTTCTAAAAATATATAAAAAGAATAGTTTTGTCTCAATCGTGGAATTGCCGTTAAAATTATTCACATTGAATACACATTCACATTGAATATACAAATAAGTATATAATACTAAAAACTATGAAAACGCGAATATTTGCTCAAAACAACATGAAACGGTTTCTAATATCCTGTGACTTTAAGTTATAACGTATTAAATTCATAAACAAATGTTATTCTTTGTCGCATCTCTTCCCCAAATTTTGGTATTGTGTAGTTCATTAGTACAGAGTTTTTTAATAGAGACGCGATGCCATATTTTTTTATGTCTTAGTTGCTGATCAGAAATGAAAGCAACTCACGAACTTTCGAACGTCACAAAATTAATTATATTTTCCTTAAATGAACATGCCGATTTTTTCCTTGGCTGTAAAACCTTTACCGAACGATCCTAAGAGGCAAGCACGAGCAAAACTTTCCGTTGTCTCACTATGTTACGAATGCTGTAAGGGATCAGGCAAAGGAAGAGGTTTAAGTATAAAAGTTAGAGGTAGATTGTGAACAATGCCCAGGACAATATTGAAATTGAGGAAACGTTTAGAAGTATATATATTATTTTAATAAAATAAAAAAATTATAAATGACTTAAATCTTCACTGACCAGTTCGCAAATTATCGTGGGTTAGTATTAATTTGAACAAAGTTTTCAAGTAATTGAAATTTGTTACCAAAATTGTCGTGAAGATACCGCGAATTCCAACACATTACTTCGATGTCCTGATTTGCCAGCCGCATCAAGTCAACGTCTAGTCAAAAATTCTTATCCACACATTCACTATATAACGATGGGTGTGTATAGTACTTACAGTGGCTCAACATTATAATGGGACACTTACCAAAATGAATTTTGTCAATTATTTTCCAGGAGCTTGTAAATGTTACAAATGAAATAGATATCGAATTTGAATATTCATTCCATTAGTTTACTAAGAAACGAAAATCGTATGAATTCATTAACATAAAGGCAAAAAATAATAAAAAAACAATAAAAGTCAAGTTTTTAAGCTCAAAGTAATAATGGGACACACGGCAACTCTAGAGCAAAATGCTCTAGTTAAAGGTAAATATTTGAGTTTATTTTATATGACATATACGGGGAATCCCATTATTTCATTCAAAGTTGTATTTCGATCAGTTAAGCACGCTTATTCAAACAGAATATCAGTCATGGCAACACGCGGTCCTCAAACTTCAGCAGATATTAGGGAACTGATATTAACGCATTTCAAATCTGGTGAATCGGTGCGAAGCATTTGCAGAAATAGGAAATCAACCTCGATCTACAGTGTTTAATATAATTAAACGGTATAAAGGTGCAGATAATTTTGCTAACAAATCAAAATCGAGCAGGCGGAAAATTTTTTCCGATATGGATGAACGATGGCTTTTAAGACAAATCAAGAACCGACCACATCATAGTGCACCGAAACTTGCTGCTGAAGCAGAAAAATACCTTGGTAAAAAATCCAACCCAGAAACCATCAGGAAACACAATTTCAATGGCCGAGTTGCTAGGAAGAAGCCTTTTATAAGTAAGGCAAATAAGGAAAACCGTCTAACTTTCGCCAACAAATATAAAAATGAAGATTTTACGTTTTGGAGTAAGGTAATTTTTACTGACGAATGCAAATACAATGTTTTCCGATCGGATGGGCATTTATATGTGTGGAGAAAACCGAGTGAACAGCTACGGGAATGAAATTTGAAACCAACAATAAAGCACGGTTAGGATCAGTTATGGTATGGGGTGCAATATCGGCAACAGGGCCTGGAAATCTTCATATTGTAGAAGGCATTATGGATTACAAATGTTATCTAAACGTTTTAAGGTAAAATCTGTCAAAAACTGCCGAAAAATTGGGTCTTGAAGACGATTTTTATTTCTACCAGAACAACGATCCTAAACACAAGGCTTATAATGTCGGAAGTTGGCTCCTCTATAACTGACCCCATGTGCTCGAAACGCCACCACAATCGCCGGATGTAAGCCCCATAGAGCATGCGTGGAGTTTTTTAGAGGAAAAATTAAAAAATCATCAAATAAGAAATAAAAATGACCTGATTTCAGCTCTGAAGGATGAATGGGAAAAAATTCCACCAGATTATTGCCAGAAAATAGTGAAATCGATGCCCAATCACCTAAAAGGAGTAATACAGCAAAACGGCCCCCCAACAAAATATTAAGCCTTCAATAATGAGAGTGAATTAACATTGTTTTTTGTACATTTATTTTGTGTGTCCCGTTATTACTTTGAGCTTAAAAACTTAATTTTTTGTTTTTTTTATATCTTTTTTTTTGGTTTTATGTTAATGAATTCATATGATTTTTGTTTCTTAATAAACTAATAGAATGAACATTCAAATTCGACATTTATTTCATTTGTAACATTTACAAGTTTCTAGAAAATAATTGACAAAATTCATTTTGGTAAGTGTCCCATTATAATGTTGAGCCACTGTATATTATATTTTACAGTACTTTCTGTACCAAATTCTAAAAGCTGTCATTTGTTAAGGAGTGGGAGTAAATCTCTTGCAGAAAGAGGCAAAGTAGGGGAACATCTTAACTAAATGTGTAAAGTATGTCATAAAGAAATGTCAAATTCATTTTTTCGCTACAGAAACCAAAAACAATAACAAACTTTGAGAAACATACACAAAAATAATGCTCACTTATTTCTGTACGCACACGAATTCATTTGACAGAAAACCAACAACCTACCCGTAATAAATTCTTGTGTTCAAATGTGCAGGATGGGAAAATGTTTTACTCTCTCGAGAGAGCATTCAATTGACATTAAACCCATTTTTTCGGTATACGGGAATGAATTTTGTCCTAGTTTGTGTTGTGTTGTACTGTTTTGTCTTGTTTGTTCGAGTACGGGAACACACCTATTACGTAATGAAATTTAACAAACTGTCAAGTCCGATAAAGTGAATTGATTTGTTCCTGTAGCTAATGTCATCATCTCCATTTTTCGTTATATTTTCTCTCACTCCTTTTTGAAATATAAATTAGTTAGCTAGAGCCCTTGAACACACCTTATCACTTTATATTGATAGTTAATGTGAAAACAGCCTTTGTATTGCCCCTGATCGGGCAATATAACCGCATGCACCATTTAAGGTGATTGCGCGAACGATCAATTTCCTGTACGTTTTTAACTGTAATTAGCTCATAATGAGTTAAGTGTCTCACGATGCGTTATCATCACAGGTAGCTGTGCCCATTTCAAATCAGCAGTTGCAGGAGTATGGAAGAAATTTAGAAGAGGGAAAAAAATCTTCTTTGCAACTTACAAGCACCAGTGTTATACATCATAAATTCGAATCGCTTTATAACATGCTTCAGAATGTGTCCCTATTAATCGCCACCTCAATCAAACCCTCGAATCATGCTATCATCAAAAACAGGCGTGATGAAGTGCTAATCCAAACAACGAACTTTTGCCAAGGTACTACTTAAGGTCTTTACCTTATATTGGCACTGGCCCAGCAAGGTTCCATGCACAGATTTCGAAAGCATAAAGTTCGATGACAAATTCACAACTTCGTCTATTCTCACATAATTTTACCTTACCCAATTCTATTTTTCCCAGACTTTGTAATAAACTTGAAAATAGAAATACTTGACTCAGGTCAATATTTTTTATTGACAATTTCGATTGAAACACTGCAGATGCTGATGTAATTTCGATATGGATTTCCGCATACTTTTGCGCCTGATAATGCGGCGATGATGCGCTCGACTTTAAAATTGGGG